>JAUDYJ010000001.1:333655558-334395558 GCA_030761175.1 Masticophis lateralis
TTCATTTGGAAATCTGCTTGCCTGCCTAGAGAAAAGATCAAAACAAACAGATGTAGGCAGCAGCATATAGTGTGAGTATATGGATACTAGCATTCTTCTATAATCATATATGTATGCATACTGTATGTACCTGAGGTAAAATGCTCCCAGTTCAGGCAGAATCGCCCAATCCGGTAGCGACAATGGCGGGGGGTTTGGCAACCCAGTCACATTACCCCCCACCAAACCACACCCACAGAACCGGTAGTAACAAATTTTACATTTCACCACTGATATGTATCACCAGATTCCAACAACTAATTTTTCCCAATGGTAGCCATGTTGGAGCTATGCTCCCAGCAAGTCACATTTTGGAACAGCAAACATAAATATATTTTTTTTGTGACAGTAACAGAGTTGGAAGGGACCTTCAAGGTCATCTAGTCCAACCCCCTTCTCACACAGGAGACCTGTACTAGGGATTCAAACCACCTCAAACTGCCCACCTTTTTGATCGACAAACTCAGTGTCTTGGCCACTGAGCCACGACAGTGGCCAAGAATTACCAAGAATTACGAATTACCAAGTATTGTGGGAAATACTTGGTAATTCTTTACTATAGTGAATTTAGAGGGGATGACACTAAGAGGACATGTTATTTTTTGGTTGTGGCTCCTATTTGTGAAATACAAGATTAAGTTTACCTCAACTCTGATAACCTTCTGAAAGCAGGTTAACATGGAGTTTTTCTGGACAGCTACTTAGAATTAGATAGGATAGGAATTGTTTGTATAAAATACAGAACAACAGACTTGGAAAATCTTCTAGTCCAACTCCCTGCCCAGGCAGGAGACCCTATACCTGTGATGACGAACCTATTGACCACATGCCACAGGTGGCACATGGAGCCATATCTGTGGGCATGCGAACATTGCCGTAGCTCAGTTCCAGCGCGCTGGTCTGCTTATTTTCAGGCCTTCCGGGCCCACCGGAAGTCAGGAAATGGGCTGTTTCCGGTCTTTGGAGGGCCTCCAGGGGGGTGGGGAAGGCCATTTTTGCCTTCCCCAGGCTCCTAGAAAACCTCTGGAGCCTGGAGAGAACGAAAAACAGGTCTACCAAGCCCGCTGTTCATTTGCCCCATCATTTGCCAAAAGCAGGGGGAGTGCATGTGGGCATGCAGATTATGGGTGTGGGCACACGCTTTTGGCACGTGATGGCAAATAGATTAGCCATCAGTGCCCTATACCAGGAGTGGGCAAATGTGGCTCTTTTACAACCTGTGGACTTCAACTCCCAGAATTCAAGTCTCAGGAATTCTGGGAGTTGAAGTCCACAGGTTGTAAAAGAGCCACATTTGCCCACCCCTGCCCTATACCATTCCAGACAAATGGCTATCCAATCTCTTCTTAAAAATCTTCAGTGATGGAGCAGCCACAACTTCTGAAGGCAAGTCATTCCACTGATTAATTGTCCTAACTGTTAGGAAATTTCTCCTTAGATCTGGGTTGTTTCTCTGTTAAATTAGTTTCCATTCATTGCTTCTTGTCCTGTCTTCAGGTGCTTTTGAAAATAGGCTGACCCCCTCTTCTTTGTGTAAGCCCCTTAGATATTGGAACACAGCTATCATGTCACCCCCTAGTGTCTGTCAAGATCTTTTTGGATCCTGAGCTTATCTGACAAAGTATTGGCTATTTCCTCTAGCTTGGTGTTATCTGCAAATTTGATGAGTTCCCCTTCTATCCTCTCATCTAAATAGTTTAGATGAAGATGTTGAAGAGTATTGGGATAGAGAGAATCTTGGGGTACCCCACTCAGTAGTGGGTTTCAAAAAAAATTACTACCTGTGGGCGTGGCTTGGTGGGTGTGGTGTGGCTTGGTGGGCATGGCTTGGTGGGCATGGCAGGGGAAGGTTATTGCAAAATCCCCATTTCCTCCTGATCAGTTGGGACTGCGGAGGCAGAGAATAGATGGGGGCAGGGCCAGGAATTTTTACTACCGGTTCTCTGAACTACTCAAAATTTCCATTACCGGTTTTCCAGGACTGGTCAGAACCTGCTGAAACCCACCTCTGACCCCACTGCATGCTTCCCTTTATGTAGATGTAGCTCCATTGAGGACTATACATTGAGTACAGTTGGTCAGCCAGTTATAAATATATTCTCCAGTTTAATGAATATATTGGTCCAGTTTTAAATCTATCCTGATCCTGTTAGATCTCTCAGCGGCTTTTGATACCATAGATCATGGTATCTTGCTGCGCCGGTTGGAGGGGTTAGGAATGGGGGGCACCGTTTTGTGGTGGTTCTCCTCCTATCTCTCTGACTGGTTGCGGTCGGTGTTGGCAGGGGGGCAGAGGTCAACCCCGAGGCCTCTTGTTTGTGGGGTGCTGCAGGGGTCGGTCCTCTCGCCCCTTCTTTTCAACATTTATGTGAAGTCGCTGGGTGAGATCATCCGTGGCTTTGGGGTGGAGTTCCATCAGTACGCTGATGATACTCAGCTGTACATCTCCATCCCAGGCCATCCCAATGATGCCCTTGAAGTGATGTCCCAGTGTCTGGAGACTGTGCGGATCTGGATGGGGAGTAACAGGCTTCAACTCAACCCTTCCAAGACCGAATGGCTGTGGCTTCCGGCGTCCCAATATAGCCAGCTGGTGCCATCGCTGGCTATTGGGGCCGAGTTATTGGCCCCCACGGAGAGGGCTCGCAACTTGGGCATCCTCCTGGATGCACGGCTGTCTTTAGAAGAGCATAGGAAAAGCCCCCCGTGGCCAGGGGGGCTTTTCATCAGGTTTGCCTGATTCGCCAGTTGCGTCCCTTTCTGGATCGGGACTCCTTACACACAGTCACTGAGGCACTTGTCACTTCCCACCTGGACTACTGCAATGCTCTCTACATGGGGCTCCCCTTGAGGAGCACCCGGAGGCTTCAACTGGTGCAGAATGCAGCCGCGCGGCGGATTATGGGAGCGAGGGGGTGCTCCCATGTGATGCCTCTCCTGCGTGAGCTGCATTGGCTTCCAGTGGTCTTCTGGGTGCGCTTCAAGGTGTTGGTTACCACCTTTAAAGCGCTCCATGGCATAGGACCTGGGTATTTGTAGGACCACCTTCTGCGCCCGATAGCCTCCCGCCGGCCAGTACGCTCCCAGAGAGGGACTCCTCAGGGTGCCGTCAGCCAGGCAATGTTGGCTGGCGACCCCCAGGGGGAGGGCCTTCTCTGTGGCAGCAACTGCCCTCTGAAACAATCTGCCCCGGGAGATACAAAGGATATCAGATCTCCAGGCTTTTTGCCATTCCCTAAAAACTTTTCTTTTCCATCAAGCAGGGCTGGCATAACCCCCCCACACACACACCTTTTTAACCTTTTTAAAGCTTTTTTAGCTTTTAAAGTGTCAATGGGTTTTAGTTGGGATGTTTTAAATTTTTGGACCAAAGTTGTGTAATTCTTTTAATAATTTTTAGATTTTGTATTGGTATATTTTTATTCTTGGCTGTTCACCGCCCTGAGTCCAGCAGGAGAAGGGTGGTATACAAATTGAACTAAACAAACAAACAAACAAACAAACAAATAATAAATAAATAAATAAAGGATGAGTTCTGTTTCTGTGGTTGTATTAATACTGTAATTTGCACCATGGATAAGTTGTTATTTATAAACCACTGTGTGATTGCACCAGTATAGAAATCCAATTAAAATTAGTAAATATATTCTCAAAATTCTCAAAAGATTGCAAACCTTAGGCACAAAGTACCCTTCCTGCCAACATCTAAGAATATTAGCTTTTCTTTATCACTGTAACAAGTGTGCTCCCAAAGGCTATTTTCAGAAAATACACTAAACCTAGATTTAAATACCTCACACATCTGTAAAGTGCACATAGTGTGCCATGTCTCAACTAATAAACCATGCTTAGGCTCAATGACCCCATTCATACAAAGTCCTAAGGCGATGTCTAAATTCCAATGAAGACTGAACCACTCACTACCCAAATCTATTTTAGCTTAGTCTAGTATGTTATACAAAGTTATCTACCACATTTTCCACTCGGTATAACTGGGTGCTCACCGTTAAATTCTAAGTAAAGTCTGAACACCTTGCAGCTGAGTATCCTATTAATCTTACTCTATATGTAGAATAAAACAGGAATAAATTTGGTGATAGTAAACAAGAACCATTAACAGATAAAAGAGACAAGTGAGCCTGAGAAAGAAATATATTGAGAATGATCCCACCTTGATTCTGTTTGGTACATGAGCAAGCAGAGAGAAACTGGCAGATTTTTTAAGAGTCTGTTATTTTATCATATTAAAATAGATTTCCAGTACAGAAGTCTTTGCAATGAGTACTTCTTGACCTGGCCTATTTCAAAGGATTGATATGATATTTTTGAGGGTGGTTATTATTATTTCCTGAGCTTGCATTGCTATGATCTTCACTCTATCATGGGGGGGGGGGAGTATTAAGGTGTTTCCAAAAGGTGTTATATGCATACCACTCTGGCATGCTCCAAAATTACTTTCCCCTTTGAACCTGAACTACTCCATAGCCCTTAGGATCACTATCTAGTCCACATAAGACTGATGCCTAAACAAAATAAGAGAATTTAACAAAAACAAACCAGTTCCATCTGCTTGTGTGATTTGTGAAATGGAAGAAGCCTGTTTAGAGTTCTCCAATAGCCAACCAATTATCTTTTTTAAAAAATCTTCTCTGACATGTGATGGACAAACGTCCATCAGTTTAAATTTAAATGCAAATTTTCTAAATAAAATTTACCTGTGTGGTCTCCTCTGATCTTAAATGGCTATTCTAAGTGTCCTTGTAATGGCTGGAACACTTCCAAATAGATATTTCTTAATGCCAGTTTGAGTAACACTTTACTTTTGTTTGTTTGTTTTTTTTTTCGTATTCTTCTTACCACCCTGGGTAAGAAGGTTTTCAGCATCATGGAGTCCTATGTATTCCTTTTATCATCACAAGCGTTCCTTTCATCATCACATTAAACAAACAAGATTGAAGTGACATTCAGAGGCAAATACTTTTGCAGCAGCTTTCCACTCAGGATGCAAAATTACATTTGTGTCGTAAGAGAAGTTTTAAATGAGTTTCATGGACTTGTTTCCAAGCTGATCACTTCCCTCCTACTCATGTCCGCTCCTTACATTCCTGAGGCACTAAAAAAAAAAAAAATCACAGGATGGATCTGAAGACATAGCTCAGAGTAGAAGTAGGTGGTTTGTGCACCAAATTCCCTGGTTCCATATCAAGTTATTTCTAGCCACTGGAAAAAATAGTAATTGAAACTCTGGGAAGAACTGGACTGAGTACATAAGCCAATGTTCGGATTAACTATATTGATATAGGTATAGTTCTCCTTATCTCAATTCTCCAAATAAATCTGGAAATTGAAAAATTGAAGTTTCCCAGCGGTTTCCCTGGTTTCGAGGCACACAGCATTCAAAGCCCCTTTCAAATATTGTAAGGGTGTTATCCTTGCTCCTTTTCTCAAGTTTAAACATGGTTTCTCAAGATTAAAGAGTCTCAGATCTGCCTTCTCTTTGCCTCAGTGCCAGCCTGCCATAAACTCTAGGAAGGAAGGAAGCAGGGGTGGGTTTCAAAACCCATCGCTACTGATTTGCTTATGGGCCACATGCCCTTGCACATGTACACAACACTTCTGCACAGGCACAGAAGTGTCTGAGTGGGTGGGCGGAGCCTCCCGCCACCGCCGCTACCAGTTCACCCAATCTGGGGCGAAAAGGTAGCAGCCCACCACTGGAAGGAAGCCCTTTGGGCGGGAAGAAAGAGGAACACAAAAGTACTTTGTACTGGCCAGAGACAACATCACAAGGACACCCGATCAAAAAGAAGACTGCAGCTGCATTCCAAGGATGGCCGCTTCAAAAACATCTGGTTTGAGTATGAACCAGCAGAAGGCCAGATGTGGGAACCCGGGGGATTTGACTAGGGAATTGGCACAGAAACTTCAGACCTGTCTTTGCTTTGCTGTACTTCACTTGAATTTAAACCAGGAGTCTCCAACCTTGGGAACTTTAAGCCTGGAGAACTTCAACTCCCAGAATTCCCCAGCCAGCTTTGCTGGGAGTTGAAGTCCGCCATGCTTAAAGTTGCCAAAGTTGGAGGCCCCTGGTTTAAACTATACCTTAGTCCAAAGATGGAGTCATGGATTGTTCTTGCCTACAGTTGAATAAGGCAGGGCTGACAGTTCTTTCAGTTTCAACTCACAGAACTTGATCTCAAATCCCCAATTAACTTCATTACCCTTCTCACTCTTAGTTTATTCGAAATCTTCTTGAAATTGGGTGCAGAACTCAGGTGCAATTTGAATTCTTCTGAATGCTTTTAAGTCACTTGAAAGCTTGCATGTATCTTTTTAATATCAGGCTGTTATCTCCTCATCCCCCTTGTTACCACACAGTTTATTTTAAATTGTATACTTGGGGAAGCTGTCAATCTTATATGCTGTAAAGTGCCAAATAAAATAGTGTATTTCTCGTGGACGCTTCATGTCACTTGCTGAATTCAAGGCCACTTGCTTTATTAGCATTTGACTCTGAGGAACAAATTATTTGGGGGTGGGATGGGGTTTCCACTTATATCAGGGATGGAGATCCCCTTTGTCATCGGGAAAGGTAAAAGAGTTCCTTTTAATTAAAGCCAGTGGGTCATATGGACAATCATGCTTTGGGATCAAGGAAAGCCCTCATTTTGCAGAACGGTTCTAAAGATGAGCATTTTAAAAGAATGAAAACAAAAGAATGAAAAAAAAATCAAAATGAACCAGCATCTCTATGTTGGCAGGTCAGTATGATTTGGTAGCTGAAGATGTTCCCATCTTTGACTTCTCAATAATGTCTTCCTTTCTCCCACAACCCAGATCCTGATGTTTATTGATACGTTTGGAGAAAATTGCAGAGCAGCTCAAGAGACACCCTTTAACTATGGAAAATAATTCACTTTCTGATTAGACATACTGTATACTACAGCCACAATTCTTGAAGAGAGTACCATTAAATTTTGTGACACAGGGGTGAAATTCAGCAGGTTCTGGAGAACCGATAGCAGAAATTTTGAGTAGTTTGGAGAACTGGCAAATACCACCTCTGGCTGGCCCCAGAGTGGAATGGAAAAGGAGATTTTGCAATATCCTTCCTCTGGAATGGGGTGGGAATGGAGATTTTGCAGTATTCTTCCCCTGCCACACCCACCAAGCCACACCACTCCCACCAAGCCACGCCCACAGGACTGGTAGTAAAAAAAATTGAATTCCACCATTGTGTGACACCATATAAGTAAGCCAAAAGAAAACTGTGTTTTCAATAGAGTTACTTAGAGTTCAGGCCGGACAGTTTCCAAGCTGTTTCCATTTGCTAGTGAAAAACAAGCAGTCTAAATTGTGTTAATTTTGTGTTAATTTTACTCTTTGGATGACGGGTTCCACCATTCATAGGTATTTCTTACACAGTAGAAAATATTAAGCTGTACCCCAGTGATTTGTGCATATCTTCTAAACAGGAGTGGGCAGGTAACGATGTCTGCAGGGATGGGAGAGGGTTCGAAAAAATCAAGACGGCAGCTGTGACTGTGTCGTCTAAGACCTGTGAAATTTTTAGTTGCACCTCATGTGTTTGACACAAGTAAAACAGGACTGGCTGCCAAATTTCAGCAAAAATGTTATATATTATATTGGGTGCTCATTCCTATATAACAAGGCCAGACTGGAGACTGCAAGCAAGTTTTCCTATCATGCTCTGTGCCCAAAGGTCTATTATATTTCATTACTACTTGTGATGAACCAAGATTTCTTCAAAAATGGGATATAGTCCTTTTGCCTCTTCTCTTTTTATATCCTCCTCAGGCTCAGAGAAAGAAGAGGGTTGAATACATTTGTTTGTTCTTGTACAAATATCTCATTTTATTATTTATTTTTTTTTGTTTGCATTTGCATAATCATGTTTGCTTTGCTTTTTTTTTTTTTTGCATGATGATGAGTCAGTCAGCAGCTCCTCATTGTGGCAAGGAGAATGAATAAGTGGCTAAGAGAAACTGTTTGGGTCATTAACTATAGAATTTGACCACTTCTGGCTCAAATAAGCATTTCTTACACACACAAAAGCACACACGCAAACCCAATGTTTATTTTTATCCCTTTCAACTAGCAATCACTTCAATATGTAATAGTTTAGCTTTGAAAATGATGGACAAAGAGAGTGGGAGATCATACACCGATTATCTATTTTGTCACATCTGATACTGAGGACCAACAACAAGGGAGCACAAGGATGTGTTGCTTATAAGCATCAAGAAACAGAAACGTCTGTGGGCCTGGTCAAATCAATCTTGTCAGTTCTTCCTTTAGAGCAGGGGTGTCAAACTCAATTTCATTGAGGGCCGCATCAGGGTTGTGTTTCACCTCAGGGGGCCATGGTGGGTGTGGCCAGGGTGGGTGTGGCCAGCTTGACATCACTCATGTGGTAGCCCGAACAGTCTGCCAGTGAAAATAGGTTCCCGAGCTCCATTTTCGACTGGGACAGCCTCCTGCAACCCTCTGCCAGAGAAAATGGAGCTGGGGGGGGGGGGGGGGCACATAGGCCTCACAAGTTCTGTTTTTGGCTAGGACGGCCTCCTGCAACCCTCTGCCAGTGAAAACAGAGCATGTGGCCCTCCCAACTTTATTTTTGCTGGCAGACAAATAGGAGAACCATGGCATTTGTGCTGTCTTCTTTGCACATTGTGGATACTAACTGGCAGTTGCTAAAAACAATGTGCTGGGTTAGGCAATTTAATCTTACAGAGCTCTTTACGCAAAAGAGGGGGGGAGCCCAAAACCAAAATAAAAATGCATATTATCTGATGCATATTATCTCATAAAACATAGAATCTTAGGGCTGGGAGGGATCTTGGAGGTCTTCTAGTCCAAACCCCTGCTCAAGGCAGGAGTCTTATGCCATCCCAATCAAATGATTTTCCAGTCTAATTTTGAAAATCTCCAGTGTTGGAGCACCCACAACACTGGAAGGCAAGCTACTCCATTGAATAACTGTTATCAGTGTCAGAAAATTTCTCCTCACTTCTAGGTTTCTTTAACAAGCTTCCACCCGTTACTTCTTGTCCTGTGCTCCCTGCCCCACCCACACTTTCTATCTTTCCACCAACAGCATAATATCTTAGAACAGCTTCTCCTGCCAAATACTGAGGGGAAAATGCAGCTCCCCCCACCCCCACCCTCCGTCATCCCTAAGCATAGTTCTGAAATCTTTCTTTGCTAACAGCCGAGGAGATTCTTACTTAAGTTTAAAAGTAATGTCAGCATTATTTTTTAGTTGTGTACAAATTCTCCACCATTGGAAATCATTTAAACTCGTCATTCCACAGGCAAAGGACGAATGCAAAATTTCTGGCCATTGTAGCAAGAATCATTTTGCATAAATTAAAGAGCAGGGCTGACAGTGAATGTCTATCTTCAATTCCATGCTTGAATAGGTATCTCTCTTTAGATAAAAAGCAGCTGGCAAAAATACAAGCCCAAGTGTTAACCTCTTTCCTCTTAGCTAAAAGTTTCTGAAATGCTGCTCTGCTTCTTCAATTTGAAGAGTATAATATGAAGCCAGATTCCCCATTACCTTAATAGTATTTTCTTTCCAAGGTTCTGAATGATTGGTTTAAAAAAAAAACAGTCAATCATAAGGATATTTGCCTGTTGTTCTTTGATGCACAGATGATCATTTCCTTTATTAATCAATGAGTTTTCTGAAATAATTTGTTTCATAATAATTGTGGTAAACATTGCCGTTGACATAGAAAGAAAGACATCCCCCACCCCCCGCCCGTGATGGGATTCAAAATTTTTTACTACTGGTTCTGTGGGCGTGGCTTGGTGGCCATGTCTTGGTGGGCGTGGCAGGGGAAGGATACTGTAAAATCTCCATTTCCTCCCAATCAGCTGGGACTCTGGACACAGAGAATAGATGGTGGCGGAGCCAGTCAGAGGTGGAATTTACCGGTTCTCCGAACTACTCAAAATTTCTGCTACCAGTTCTCCAGAACTGGTCAGAACCTGCTGAAGACCAGCTCTGCCCCCCACCCCACCCCCAGGAAGAAACAGATACATCATTCTCATTGGAATATTGCTGGTTCTCCAGCTAAGAAAACCAAACTTATGACAACTATAAGAAATTTGTCTTTGGGGCATATGCTCTCAGTGTATATAAAAAGAAAAACTACATTTGTTAAGAATCATAAGGTACAACACTTAATGATAGTCATAGGGTACAAATAAGCAATTGAAACATACTAGGAAATAATCAATATAAATCGTAAGGGTACAGCAATAAGTTACAATCATACAGTCATAGGTGGGAGGAGATGGGTGATAGGAATGATGAGAAGATTAATAGTAATCGTAATGCATACTTAATGAATAATTTGATAGTGTTGAGTGAATCATTTATTTAGCAGAGTGATGGTGTTCAGGAAAAAACTGTTCTTGTGTTTAGTTGTTTTGGATCAGACTATAGAACCATGATGGCGAACGTATGACACGTGTGCCACAGGGGGCACTTGGAGCCATATCTGTGGGTACACAAACATTGTGCTAGTTCAGCTCCAGCGCACATGCGCGTGCCGGCCAGCTGATTTTCAGGCCTTCCAGGCCCACTGGAAATCAGGAAACGGGTTGTTTCCAGCTTCTGGAGTGCCTCTGGGGTATATGTGGGGAAGGCCATTTTCACTCTCCCCAGGCTCCTAAAAAGCCTCTGGAGCCTGGGGAGGGCGAAAAACAGGCCTACTGGGCCCACCAGGCCATTGCATGCCAAAAGCGGGGGTTGCATGGAGGGCCACGCGCACATGTGCAGGGGGTGGGGTGCATTGAATTATGGGTGTGGGCACACGCACGCATGACCCCCCTGCACGACCCCCACTTTTGACAAGTGACGGCAAAAAGGTTAGCCATCACTGCTATAGACTCTTGACAAAGACACCCTAGGGACATCAGCTCCCAGAATTCCCAGCAATAGCTAGGTTGCCTGAGGTTTTCTAGGAGTTGAGGTCCAACATGTGAACGATATCCAAACTGGAGAGGGCATATCACTCCAGTAGAGCAGATGTACAGGACTTTGAAAAGCTATAGCTAATTGTTTAGCTCCAATGCTTAATACTCTTTAAGGCCGTGATGGCGAACCTATGCCACGTGTGCCACAAGTGGCACACGGGGCCATATCAGTGGGCACACAAGCATTGCCCTAGCTGAGCTCTGGCACACACAGCTGATTTTTGGGCCTTCCTGTCCCACCGGAAGTCAGCAAACAGGCCATTTTCAGCCTCTGGAGGGTCTCTGTGTACGGGGGGAAGGCTGTTTTCACCCTCTCCAGGCTCCAAGAAAGCCTCTGGAGCCTGGGGAGGACAAAAAAATGGGCCTACTGGCCCCATCATGCCATTGCATGATGAAAATGGGAGGAGTGCGGGGGGGGGGGGTCATGTGCGCATGCGTGGAGGGGCAGGAGGCATGGATTATGGGTGTGGGCATGCACGCACGTGACCCCCTGCGCTTCCCCCGCTTTTGACACGTGACGGCAAAAAGATTAGCCCTCACTGCTTTAAGGCATTGTAAAAACTGAAATGGGCCAAACCTCTCCTCATAACTTTGCCAAGCCTTGAACGATATTATATTAGAAATATTCCCATGAGAAGAGTTGTATATAAGGGTGGGATTTACATGCTGTAGCAACTGGTTTGCCCAGCACTGGAAATGTGAGCGCGTGTATGCGTGCGGCACCACAAAACCCGGCAATTTGCTCACACACGCCATCCACACATGCGTGTGACATCAAACAACAAAGCAATTAGCTTGCACGCGCCGTCTACACATGCATGTGGTGTCAACCACACCCACCCACAGGTCGCTACTACCAGTTCGCCCAAACCGTTCCAAACCGTTTGAATACCACCTCTGTTTCAGTGGTGGGTTTCAAAAATTTTTACTACCAGTTCTGTGGGCGTGGCTTAAGGGCATGGCATGGCTTGGAGGGCGTGGCTTGTGGGTGTGGCAGGGGAAGGATACTGTAAAATCTCCATTCCCATCCCACTCCAATGGAAGGTTACTGCAAAATCCCTATTTCCTCCCGATCAGCTGGGTCTCGGGAGGCAGAGAATAGATGTGGGCGGGACCAGTCAGAATTTTTACTATAGCTTCTCCGAACTACTAAAAATTTCCACTATCGGTTCTCCAGAACTGGTCAGAACCTGCTGAAACCCACCTCTGCTCTACTAGACTAGCATAATCAGTAATATAAAAGAAGAAGGAGCAAAGAAGTCTATTCTTTGCAATACAATATTTTTAAAGCTAGGTAATGAATCAAGCTTTTATGATAAAAGTTGCATATTATCAAAATCTTGAGAATTCTTCATGAATATTGGGGAGGGTAGAGGTACCTGGAGATTTAAAACACACTATTTTTATCTGTTTGCGTATATATGTTGCATACATCAAAGCTATTCTTATCTTGTGTCACTAGCTTAAGCTGCAGGAACACCATACTAAATTTTAAACACCAGGTCTATTGATTTACCAACCTTTTGGCGGTTTTTTGCAAAAAAAACTTTTTTATTCAATCATTTTGTGGCTGTTCTTCTTGGATACTTACAGTCTGCCCTTGTTGTGGGGATTGGTACAAGTCTCTCTCTTAGTCAAAATGTTTTAAAATGTTAAAATTTCTTTTGGGGGGGGCAAACACTCAACAGCTTTATGAGAGCTGGGTTGATTTTAGTAAGATTTTTCTGTGGCAAAACCCATGACAAAATAGAGGCCTTGTTCGAACAATATGTTAATCTATTTTATGACATGTTTCCTTTCTGATTCAGGTGAACAAAACCTAAGAAAACTTTTTTTGGCCTTTGACCTCAGTTGCTGAAAATTGGTGGCATCATTAACTGTCATTTTGCAATGGTAAAGGCACACAAACCATGGTGGGTTTTTTTCCACATTCAAATATGTCTGACTCTCCAAAATTGCCTGGGCACAGCTTTCTTGGGAAGGTTTTTCAGAAGTGGTTGATCATTACCTCCTTCTTGGGGCTGAGAGAGAGCCACTAGCCCAAGGTAACCCAGTTGGCATCTTGCCTAAGGCAGGACTAGAACTCACTGTCTCCTGAGTTCTAGGCTGACTCCTCATATATGCTTAATATAGTTTTGAAGGAACCTGGTAGCTCAGTGGCTAAGATGCTGAGCTTGTCATTTGAAAGGTCGGCAGTTCAACTGTTTGAATCCCTAGTGCCACGTAATGGGGTGAGCTCCCGTTACTTGTCCCAGCTTCTGCCAACCTAGCAGTTCGAAAGCATGTAAAAAATGCAAGTAGAAAAATAGGGACCACCTTTGGTGGGAAGGTAACAGCGTTCCGTGCACCTTTGGCGTTTAGTTATGCCAGCCACATGATCATGGAGACATCTTCGGATAGCGCTGGCTCTTCGGCTTTGAAATGGAGATGAGCACCACCCCCTAGAGTCGGGAACAACTAGTACATACGTGCGAGGAGAACCTTTACCTTTACTTTTACCGTATAGTTTTGAAAACTAGGAAAAGCACTCAAAAGCAATGGGGTTGCCTTAACCGCATCTATGATATAGTTCCATGAAATTTGCATCACTGTCCCTTACACTGAACACTTCATTGTACCAAAATGATGCAGGTAACACCCAGCCACAAAAAGATTTTCCACCTGGGTGCTTTTGGCTTTTGTTTTTCTTTTGTTAGTTGTTGTTGTTGTTGTTGTTGTTGTTGAGTTTATCCTCCATGGTATAAACTCAAGTATTGTGATTTATAACTGTGCTTCAGCAAATGTATGATTCTGCATGTTGTGTCAATGTAACCAAACATTATTAACTGAATAAATGGTGTTTAGTTACATTCACACAACATGCAGAGCAAACCATTAGCTAGCATGGTATGAATCCTATCAGTTTTGTATAAGTAATTAAGAAGATGTGAAAGGTGTATGGGAATCTTCCATCATTTTCTTGTTACTATGGGTAGTCCCCAATTTATGACCACAATTGGGATTGGAATTTTAGTTGTAAATCATGACGGTTCCTCCCCCATCAAGAATCATCTGCTGGTAGGGAAACCACAAACTAATCCCCCCTGTGGGATGGTTGGTCAGGATAAGAACTGATCCAGATCTGTATACATAAACACAGTAGATAAACAAAGTAAAGTCTGTAGAGATTCTCAGTTATCCTTCCATTCCCCACTATTCCCCACTATCCTATCGAAACTGAAGAAGCTTCTTGGATGAAAAGCAAAATGTCTTCAAAGAAAAAACAAGAAAGTCCAGTTGCCTCCTGAAAAAGCACCTTTGGGGCGAAGGAAGTAAGAGTCACTGCGGATTTTACTATGCTAGTCATTGCCGACTCTAGGGGGCAGCACTCATCTCTCTTGTGAGCTCATGTAATCTGGGTTTTTTTGAAAAAAAAGTTTTATTTTAGATTAAAATAAAAAAAACAGCTTAAAAATATCATCCTTACAAATAATTATAGACAGCATCACGATCGGTTAAAATCATTTCGTGCTTACAATTTTCCAAATCTCATCATATGACAATCATTCTTCATTTGAACAGAAGATAGATATTTAAATATTTCATCAAAGTTTCATTTCATAAATGCTATCTCATCTCCGCTCTTTATTGTCCAACCATTGATAAAATATCTCCCATATCAAATAATATTGTTTATCTTCCTGTTCTCATATTTCAAATGACAATCTACTCATTTCAGCACAGTCCAACATTTTCTTAATAATTTCTTCATCGGTAATTATCTTCTCTCCTTTCCAGTTTTTGGCAAATACAATTCTAGCCGCTGTTAAAATATTCACAATTAAATATTGTAATTCTTTATTAAATGTCTCTGGTAAGATCCCTAATAAAAATATCTCTGGTTTAAAGTCAATATGTCTCTTTGTCATTTTTTCTAACCACGTATGTATCTTAATCCCAAATCTCTTTGCTTCCATGCAAGTCCACCACATATGGTAATAAGATCCTGGAGTTTGATGACACTTCCAGCATTTCTCCAATTTATTCTTGAACATTCTGGCTATCCTCGTCGGGGATAAATGCCACCTGTAGCATTCATCTCTTTTTAGGAGGCCATGAGCCAGAGTTGTCCAAAGACATTTCTGCATTCATCTGGCCAGCATGACATCACAGAAGGCTGTCTCCTCCTCACTAAAATGGCACCTATTTATCTTCTTGCATTTGCATACTTTCGAACTGCTAGGTGGGCAAGAGCTGGGATGAGGACAGGAGCTCACCCCATCATGTGGTGCTTGGGTTTTGAACCCAGACTGTTGGCTTCCCAGCCCTCAAGCCCAGCATCTTAACCACTGAACCACAACTTGTGCTAATAAACAAATGAGTGATTATATTCTGGACAAAATGATACCTATACTAATGAAGTACTGTGATCTAGTAGAATGTACAAGTATTATTTGCAAAACCAGTCTGTTTTTCAATGCTTATTTATTTATTTATTTATTTATTTATTTATTTATTTATTTATTTATTTATTTATTTATTTTATTCAATTTTTATATCACCCTTCTCCTACTGGACTCAGAATAATAGAGGAAATCAAGCCTTAATCTAATTACTATTCTCTTTCTCTCATTTTCTGTTTGTAACTTATTACAGATCCTTCTCCCCCTCATCTCCAAAACTGGAATATCTCTGAACTTTCCCCTCACTGTCTTGCTGCCAGACAAAACCTTTTAACTCTTAAATTCCAATTCTCCAGCAGCTGATTCTTTGTACACAACCAGGTCCAAGATGCTTCCCTTAGTGAATTCTCCTGGTATTTCCCCATTTTCAGAACCTGCTTCAGGCTTTTCCTCTTAGTCTTCCACCATTTCCGAGGGCTGGGAGATGTAATGGGCTGGATTAAATCAACCTTTTGCACAGCACAGGGTAAGTGTCTCATAAAAATGATACATCTTTTTTTTTTCTTCTTTAAATACAGGACTTTCAAAACAGCATCAAATCTATGTTTAAAATGAGCTCATGTAATCTGGTTTTTCTGCAGCTCAAGTAAAAAAAAAAAGAAAGGCCACGGACAAGAGATTCCAGTGGTCAAAAAAAAGTGCATGCCCACAGAAAACTGAAAGGAACAGATAGATGAGAATATCTATAACTCAGGGTTGAACTGTAGAATTCTTGGTGCTCTTTGAACTTGGTTGTTTTCTTGCAGGTATTTCATTTACCCTACTAGGTGGTGCTGGTGAGTATAGGAGTTACCCCCTGATAATATACAGTTGCTTGCCCTATCGGTGCTGGTGTGATCTTCTCTTTGGTAGGTCTTTGATCAAGGTATTGTTTTCTGATTTATATTTGTCTGGTGTTAATCCCTGCTTATCTGAATATTGGTTTCTGAGGACATCTGCTGTCCGAGTCGGAGTTGTCTAAAAGAAATAAAATGCCTCTCACATTTTGATAATAAAGAAAAAAAAACTTTTATTTGTTAGAACAACGTCTTCACGGACTCATCTGCAGCCAGGAAATGACCTCTGCTCCAAATTCCCTCCCTTTCCTGGCTTGTTCTCTTATTCTATTGGCCATTCTCTAAATCATTCTACTGCAGTAATTTAACCCCCCCTTTACTATGTCAGCCCTGAATGAAATGCAACTTGAGAGACTGACATCTGCAAGCAAACAACTAAGCTCAGAAAGCACCAAGGATTCCACAAATATATTTATGCAGTTATGCGGATCCCTTCCCCACACAACCCCCCACAACTCTTGCCAGAAGACTACTTTGTGTAGGTACTCCAGTTTGAATCCTTTTATTAAAGCAGAAGACAACAAGAGGGCTCTCCAGGTCTCTGCACCACAAAGAAACTGATCCGGTGGACAGTATGATACACCTAACATTCCTGACCATCTTAGCAACTGCATCCCCAAATGAAATGTATTACATTTTGCATTCCCAGCAAAAACTGCATTGGGTGAAGAGAGAAATTATGTCTTTAAACCAGTGGTGAAATCCAATTTTTTTTACTACTGGTTCTGTGGATGTGGCTTGGTGGGCATGGTGTGGCTTGGTGGGCGTGGCTTGGTGGGCATGGCAGGGGAAGGATACTACAAAATCTCCATTCTCTCCCCACTCTGGGGCCAGCCAGAGGTGGTATTTGCCGGTTCTCCGAACTGCTCAAAATTTCCGCTACCTGTCTCCAAAACCTGTCAGAACCTGCTGAATTTCACCCCTGCTTTAAACCAGTGGTGAAATCTGAACCAGTTTGCCACCGGTTCACTGGCCACACATGTGCAGTGCATGCCAAACATGCGCTGCATGCACATGTGCCATGCATACATAATGCACACTGCACGCATGCATGTACAGTACGAGCTAAACATGCAAAAAAAGGAGGCTTGCGAAGGTAAGTATAACAGTGAGGGGGGAACAGCTGTGTGGCGCGATTTAGATTCACTAGAAAACAGGATTTCTTGCTTTCTAGCGATTTTAAATCGTATGGCACAGCTGATCATCAGAAATACCAGTTCGGAGGAACCGGTAGGCTTTTTTTACTACCGGCTCACCTGAACTGATAGTTTATATCACTACCAGTTCACCCGAACCGGTATGAACCAATGGGATTTCACCACTGCATTAAACTTGGAATTACTAATGGCAGCTTTAAGCTGAGGATAAGAATGAAAGCAACAGAATGTGGTTGTGGCATTTAAAAAAAAGACTACAAATTGATATTGCCTTGAAGGGGGTTATGAGGGAAAGACCTGAATCTTGCTTCCTTCAATAAAGTCTCTAGGCAGAATCCCATGAATTCTTTTTTTTTCCTGCTAAGGAAATAAATATGCTAAGAGCAAAAGAGTCTGAATTCTTTTATGTTTAGCACCAGGAAAGAAAATCAGCTGGAATTGTCTGAGAAAGTCATCTTGTTTACAAAAATATCTTTGACCTGAGCAACTAGGCAATTATTATGGGTTTTTTTTAAAAAAAATCAACTACCTATGCACCTAGTTGCCTCTATCTTTTGCTTAATTTGTAACCTCTTTTCACCGATGAAGAAGCTTCTAAACCAGTGAAAATAAACTGTGTCAATGCCAATTGAAAACACAATTAAAACCACAAGACATCAATAAAATAAATAACACTCATGTAGCCAATAGGTTATACCCTAAATCTTTATCTGAATAAAATGTTTTGTTTGCTGGCAGGAAATAACAAAGAGAGAGCAAGCTAACTTGACCTCTATTAAAACAAGAGTTTCAGAGTCTAAGAAAAGATATTTTCCTACACCATCCCCAGACTTGTCTCCAAAGCTGGTAAAGAGGAGCTGTGTTCCTTACCGGATCAGATAAAGACACAACAGAATTTACCCAACATCCTAAATTTAATAGTATTAACCTTGAATTACCTTTTGAGGCTCAGCATGTTGCCCAATGATAAAGATATCTTCTAAAGGTCTTAAAGCTTGGGCAATCTCGTAAGAGAAGATGTGATATTTTTCCCAATTTGCTGGTCCCGTGCCCTTAAGGACTTTATAAATAATGTCAAGACTTTATATTAAATCTAGAAACAGATCTGGAACCAGTCATCCTGGTCAACAGTCTTTCTGGGTAACTGTAGAGGAGGTGGGTAAGTCTGATTGTACAAATCTCATTTGCAGACAGACAGATGATAGACATAGATGGATATAGATATAGATAGACAGACAGACAGATAGATGATAGATAGCAATAGCAATAGCGCTTAGACTTATATATCGCTTCACAGTGCTTTACAGTCCTCTCCAAGCAGTTTACAGAGTCAGCATATTGTCCCCAATAACGTGGGTCCTCATTTTACTGTCCTTCAAGGATGGCAAGCTGAGTCAACCTTGAGCCGTTCATAATTGAACTCTTGGCAGTCTGCAAAAGTAGCCTGCAATACTGCATTCTAATCACTGCTCCACCACTCTGATCTTGTGATGATGCACCTGACATAACAATGTGATGATAGCAAGGTTTTCCCTTGATGCCTATAAGTCATATGACACTTTTTTGGACTTGTTGAACTTGTATCGGTAGTGGCACAGTGGTTAGAATGCAGGCTAACTCATTACTCACTGCCAGGAGTTCAGTCCTGACTGGCTCAAGGTTGACTCAGACTTCCATCCTCTGAGGACAGTAAAATGAGGACCCAGGTTGTTGGGGACAATATGCTGACTCGCTAAACTGCTTAGAGAGGGCTGTAAAGCACTATGAAGCGGTATATAAGTCTAAGTGCTAGTGCTATTGCTATCTATCATCTGTCTGTCTGTCTATCTGTCTATCTATATCCATCTATGTCTATCTGTTTATCATCCATCTGTCTGTCTGTCTGTCTGTCTGTCTGATATTTAAAGCCACCCAAACAAAAGACTCTGGGCAGTGAATAGTCATAAATCAACAGTCACAAATAAAAATAATTACAGTATGTATATACTCATAGCCAGGTCTTCAAGACCTTATGAAAGACCAACAGAGTTGGGTCATCATAATCTATGAAGGGAGAATGTTCCAGATGCCATGGGCTACATCAGAGCTGGGGAATCTCCTGGTCCCTATGTTAGATCGGCGCAGGAAAGAAGAAGTGACCAGCAGGGTTCAAGTAACAAGTTTTAATAACAAGAACTGAACGGCTTGTGCGCTGCCGGAGCTCTCCTTATATACACTCCGGCAGACGCACCGCCCACTGACAGGGATTCAAAACTCCCGCCGAAAGGATCTTCAGCCAATCCCAGGTGGATGTCCTTATAAGGACATAACACTCCTCCCCCCTAGTTCTTAGTCAGTCGATCAGGGAAATAGTCACTAAGATAAACAGGACGTCTACGTGCCCGCGTAGACCTGCGCAGTTCACAGTCAAGATGGACACTCTCCCGGACGGAGGGTGTCTGCTCTGCTCGGGGCTTCTTCCCCGGTGCCGGGCTGGATCTGGCCGTCGAGGACGCGGGCACTGTGTCCGAACCTCCGGCCGGGTCACGGACCTCCGCCTGCGGGCGATGCTGGTCTGCCTCGTTCCTGCACGGATCGTGGAGCCGCCGGTGTGGATCCCTGCTCTTGACCGGTCCGGAACTCCTGAGCCACGGTAGGTCCCTGGGTCTCCCTCGGGTCCCCTCTGGGCTGGGGTCGCGCCGGTCTGGGTCAGGGTGCGAGTCCGGCGGTGGTGGTTGGGTTAAGCCCCCGGGTTCTCCGGTCGAGTCCGGCTTACTCCCGGGGTGGCAGGCGGACGGAAATGGTGACTGGTCGGCTCTGTCGGGGTGGCGTAGGCCTACCTTGCAGGGGTGGTGTAGGCCCTCTCTGCGCGGTTGGTCTGGCGGTGGTGCCGAATGTTCCCTCTGGCCGCTGGGCTGCTCGACCTGGTCGGGTTGGTGTTGGCCTACCCTGCCGGGGTGGTGGAGGCCTTCCTTGCAGGGTTGGTTTTCTGCGCGGTTGGCGGGTTGTTGTAGGGTCTCCTGGAATGCTGGCTGGAGGTCCCCATCTCTGGGCTGCCGGTTGCCCACTTCGCAGGGTTGACGTTGGCTTCCCCTGCTGGGCTGTCCCCGGTCTACTTGCCTTGCCGGATCTGGTATTAGGCTAGGTGCCAGGGTGTTTGTTCGTCCCTCGGGTCGCCGGTCTCCCTCGTCTGGGTGGTTTAGGCTTACTTCGGCGGGGTGGTTTAGGCCTACCTCGTCGGGGTGGTTTAGGCCTACTGCACCGGGGTGGTTTAGGCCTACCTCGTCGGGGTGGTTTAGGCCTACTGCGCCGGGGTGGTTTAGGCCTACTGCGCCGGGGTGGTTTAGGCCTACCTCGTCGGGGTGGTTTAGGCCTACCTCGTCGGGGTGGTTTAGGCCTACTGCGCCGGGGTGGTTTAGGCCTACCTCGTCGGGGTGGTTTTCGCTCACTTCCCTCCACCTTTTGCGGAGCTGGTCGAGATGACGTCTCACGATCTGTCCATCGTCCAGCTCAACGCGGTAGGATTTGGGACCGGTTGTGCTGTGTACTGTAGCTTTAAGCCATTTAGACGAGCCGTGGAAATTAAGAGCGAAAACGGCATCACCGACGGAAAACTGGCGAAGTTGGCAACTGGCGGATGCGGGCACCTCAGAGGAGTATTGCGGGTGCAGTCTGTCCAGGGGTGACCGGAGTCTCCTGCCCATTAAAAGTTCGGCGGGGCATTTTCGGGTGGCAGAGTGAGGCGTGATATGCTGGGTAAGCAAAAAAGTGTCAATGCGCTCCTGCCAGTCACCCGGGCCCATCTTGGCGAGCGACTCCTTCGTGAGCCGCACCATCCGTTCAGCCTGCCCATTTCCGGCCGGTCTGTAAGGGGCAGAGAGGGCATGGCGAATGCCCAAGCCAGCCAGGAAAGCTTCCATGGGCACGGACGTAAGTTGGGGCCCGTTGTCTGAGACCAAAACGTCTGGGAGTCCATGGGTCGCGAAAAGGCGCCGGAGGGCACGGATGGTAGCTTCCGTTGTGGTGGATGCCATGGGGACGACTTCCAACCACTTGGAGTAGGCATCAACCACGATGAGGAGGTGGTGCCCATGAATGGGGCCAGCAAAGTCTATGTGAATGCGCGACGAGGGGGAGCTCGGAGTCTCCCAGGGCATCGGGTCAGATTGAGGCGGGGCGGCTCTGACTTCTTGGCACGGGCTACACCTGGCGACCCAATGTTCAATGTCTTTGTCCAGTGACGGCCACCAGACGTAGCTCCGTGCCAGGGCTTTCATCCGGACTATGCCCGGGTGTCCTTTGTGCAGCGCAGTAAGAGTCCTTCGTTGAAGAGTGCTGGGAATCAGCACCCTATCTCCCCATAGTAAACAGCCGCGCATGGTGGACAGCTCCCCTTGCTTGCGGCTGAACGGGCTGAAGTCGTCGCTGTCAATTCTAGTCGGCCAGCCTCTCAGGACCCAGGAGTGGACTTGCCGGAGGATGGGGTCAGCTCGCGTGTGCGTCGCTACGTCGGCAGATGTCACGGGACAGTTGCTGTCGTTGTCAATATGCAGCAGCTCGAGCGTGGGGGCCGGGTCTTCCACGGATTCGGCGGATGGGCACCTGCTCAACGCGTCGGCGTTTGCGATGGCTTTACCAGGCTGGTGGACGAGGCTGTAGGAGTAGCCGGCGAGGAATATGGACCAGCGCGTCATCCGGGGGGACATGAATGCTGGGGTCTGCTTGTCCCCTGCTAGTAGGCCAAGGAGAGGCTTGTGATCGGTGACAATGGTGAATTGCCGTCCATACAGGTATTCGTGGAAGCGCTTCACCCCTGCAACAATAGCCAACGCCTCTTTGTCCAGTTGGCTGTAGTTGCGCTCAGCACTAGACATAGTCTTTGAGAAAAATGCGATGGGGGCTTCACGACCGGTAGGCAGTTCGTGGCTGAGCACAGCGCCAACTCCGTACGGGGAAGCGTCACAGGTCAGTCTGAGGGGCAGTGTCTCATTGTATTGAATGAGCACACTGTCAGAGGTCAGAAGTTGCTTAACTGCTCTGAATGCAGACTCTTCCTCACGTCCCCACCTCCAGGAAACCGCCTTCGCCAGCAAGCGATGGAGCGGCTCAGCAACAGTGGCTTTCTGCTGGAGGAAAATAGCGTAGAAGTTAAGCAATCCAAGGAAAGCCTGAAGCTCCGCTTTGTTTTTGGGGCTGGGAGCTTCATGGATAGCTTTAACTTTTGATTTGGTGGGGTGGATGCCAGAACTATCTATCAGATAGCCCAGGAACTCGACTTCCTGTACCCCAATGATGCACTTGTCCCTCCGGACTCTCAAGCCCTTCTCCCTGAAACGCTGGAGAACTAGCCTCAGCCGGTCCAGGAGTTGAGCCTTTGAGTCCCCAGAGATCAGTACATCATCGAAATAAGGCACCACCCCTGGAACGCCTTGGAGAAGGCGTTCCATCATGGATTGGAAAATGCCTGGGGCTGCACTGACTCCAAACTGGAGACGGTTGCACTTAAACGCGCCTCTATGGGTGACAATAGTCTGTGCCTCCGCCGTTTCCTGATCTACTGGCAGTTGCTGGTAAGCCTGGGCCAGGTCCAGTTTCGTAAAAATTTTGCCCTTGCCGAGTGAGTGCAGCAAATGTTGCACTACTGGCATGGGGTATGCGCTCTGCGGCAACGCCTTATTGATGGTCACCTTGTAGTCGGCGCAGATGCGCACAGATCCATCCTGCTTCATGGGGGTCACAATGGGAGTTTCCCATGAAGCATGATCGATAGGTTCCAGGATACCTTGGGCAATCAGCTTATCTAGCTGAGCGTCTACTTTAGCCCGCAAGGCAAATGGAACCCGGCGGGGCTTGAGCCGAATTGGGGTTACCCCCTTGTCCAGATTAAAGGAGATGGGTTTCCCTGAAAAGGTCCCTAACTTACCATCGAAGACTTCTTGGAACTCTCCGATGAGTGAGTCGAGTTCGCCTGAGCTAATCTGGTGGATGCCTCCGATAGAAAGCCCCAGCGGCTGGAACCACTCCACGCCCAGCAGGGTCGGGCGGCTATGCTCCACGACGGTTATGGGAAGCTGGCCCTGGAACTGCTTGAAGGCGATCCGGAGGTTGGTTCGCCCGATGACGCCGATGGGGTTGCCGCCGAAGTCCACCAGCTTGGAGTGCAGAGGTTCAAGTTGGCGCTTGGAGAGATTCGGCTTCAGTCTCTTGACTTGGTGCCAGTCGATGATCGAATAGACGGAGCCTGAGTCGACTTCCATCATGCACGGCAAGCCTTCTGCCAACAGTGTCACGTGGAATTTTGTGGCACTGTTGGTGCTGGTGAGGGCGATCGTTGTCTGGTTCACAGCGCCGCCATGAGAACTGTTGCGGTCGTCGCGCTTTTGCTGGGTTGAGGACCGTTTGGACGACCTCTGGGAGTCGCGACGATTTTCTGGATTCTGGGGCTTGATCGATTCAGGAACAGGATCAGAGGCTCTGCATGCCTCCGCGATGTGCCCCCTCTTAAGACAGCGTCTGCAGGTGGCATCCCGCCAGCGACAGGATTGGCGGGGATGGTGTCCCTTGCAACTGCCGCACTGAGCGGCGCGGCGGCCATCATTTTGAATTTCCCGCCTGGGTGGGCGGGAAACTTTCAAAACGGTCGATTCTCCCTCTGAATCTGTTGGAGTGGTCGAGTCATCGGACGATTCAGATGACGGTTTGCGGATCTTATGGATCCCTCGGGACTGGAGCATGGCAGCAGCGGCGGTCTCGGATGTTTCAGCAGCCGTAGCCTCCTCAAGAACGTCCTTCAGGGACAGTCTTTTTCTGCTCAGGAACTTCTTTTGGAGGTTGGCATCTCTCATCCCGAAGACGATCCCGTCGCGTAAGGCATTGTCAACGTTCTCAAATTCGCAGTTTGCAGCGATTTGACGCAATGCCGCCACAAAGTCTTTAAGCGATTCGCCTTCCTTCTGATTACATTGGCGGAATGTAAAGCGATTCGATATGGGGGTGCCCGTTGGTGCATAGTGGTCTTGCAGGGCAGTCTGCAGATCCACCCAGGACATGACTTCAATGTCCCTGGGTGCGACGAGGTTGACGGCGAGTTCCAAAACGTCGGAGCCGCAGTGAGCGAGGAAGAGAGCCCTCTTCCTCTCGTCGTCTAGGTTGTTGTAGCCGTTTCCCCGGAGGAATTGGCGGAAACGTATCATATACGAACTCCACTTCTCCCGGCTGGGGTTGAAGGGAGCCAGCGAGGCGAACGGCGCTTGCGGCGTTGCCATTTCTCAGACCGCGTCGAGTGACTTCAGCTCGTTATGGCGATCGTGCCACGCGGAGGTTCTTCTCTAGACCTTCGTCGCCAGTGTTAGATCGGCGCAGGAAAGAAGAAGTGACCAGCAGGGTTCAAGTAACAAGTTTTAATAACAAGAACTGAACGGCTTGTGCGCTGCCGGAGCTCTCCTTATATACACTCCGGCAGACGCACCGCCCACTGACAGGGATTCAAAACTCCCGCCGAAAGGATCTTCAGCCAATCCCAGGTGGATGTCCTTATAAGGACATAACACCCTACCAGCTGACGTTCCTTGGCTGATGGGACACAGCAAACCTGCCAGACCAAATTACAGCAATTCAAGACATAATTTGAAATCAGTGTTTGAAACAACTGAGTGAAAAGCAATTCCTCAGGTAACTCGGTCCCAAGCCATGAACTTCCCCAACAATTTTCAAATGCAGTCTTAAAGTCTGTAAAGTGAATTAGAATAGACTAGTTGAGGTGCTGCTACCTCCAGGCAAGAGCAAAAGCATTCCTGCCCTCAATTGAAAACTAGGCATCCTGATTCAAGGCAGAATGCAGAAATGTAAATAATTGCAACCCTCAGTTGCTTCAGAGAATCTTGTACATACACTAACAACTGAAACTCTACTTCTTCATCTTTTTTGTGAATGGCCAGAATTTCTTGCTCTTGTCTAAATTAAGCATTAGCTTATTTTCCCTCAGATAATCCAACACAAGCATCAGACCCAGCTCTAACCATAATGTTGTGACCTAGGCTTACTGAGTCATTACAAGACACAATTAGTCCCAAACAAACCCATTTTATTGTAACAGCTGAGAATTACGTTCATTCCCAGCTGAGTCTCAATTAGTTGCAAAACAAGTCCTTCGGAAGAAGTCCTTCGGGATAATCACCAACCTTTATCTTCTTTGACACCCTGCCAAAGGCCTTACTTGGCAAAGCCCCACGAAGTTCAGAAACAAACAAGAGATGCCTACTGGAAACAGAGTTAGCAATGTTACTTTCCTCCAAACAGGCCCAAGTGCCTTAGTTTCTCTTTTAAGCCTTACGGAAGGCCAATCATCTCCTAGCCTTACTCCCAAGAGCTTTAGCTGCTCTTGCCTTCTGGAAGCTCTGCACATGCGTGCACTAGAAACAGGCTCCTCCTGTTCCTCTGCCTCTCTGCTGTCTGACTCTGGAGGCTCCAGAGTCCGCACATCACTCCCAGGTGTCCCCGGCCCCATCTCTGTCTCCGATACAGAGTCCTCATCCGGGCCTTCCCCAGACTCCAGGACTGGCCCATGTTCCTCCCTAGCCTCCTCACTGTTCATCTCTGTTGCCAGCTCTGCAGGCTGCTGGTGGACCACAACACTTAGTACAGCTTATAAAAAATTAATAACATGGAGCATTTGCTTTATTTAACCTTATGTTTAAAATTATGTTCATTAAAATACACATGCTTTATTTGGCCTGGGCATTTGCATTAAAGAGAGACTTTGACTTTTTGACTTGTGTAACTCCAAAAATAATTTTAGCTGGGAAGTGAGTCATGATTAAAAATCTTGCCATCTATGTTTGTTTTGCTGTAATATAATCAGCCAAAGAGATCTATGGCTGCTCTTCTTGCAAATCTGGGGAGACCTGGAATTAAAAATGCTTTTCTCCCTTCTTGATTATCGATGTGTTTCCGTGACATCACATGGAGCAAAGTAGATCTTTATTTGAGGCAAAGGAGGCAAAAATCCAAACATATTGGCAAAAAAAAAATGCATTGCCTGTCAGCATAAGGTAGCCCTCTAGTAGGTATTCTGTTATTATCAGGATGCTGAGAAAGGAGGTGATTTTTCAGATCAAAGACAATACTCTTCCACTGTAGAAGGAATGCAAAACATGCTGAGATCCTACTGCCTCCAAGAGGCAGCTGGAAAAAGAAAGAAAAAAGTAGAAGTAGATTGTCCAGAGGAAAATGGGCAGATGTTGTTGAACTTGTATTGAGAGGTCTTTGCTATCAATTGTCTTAATCTGCTTGCAACAAAACTTAGCCTGTGGTATGATTCCTTGAGATGGCAGTAGCCACTGATTTCAAAAACTGAAGAGTCTGACAACTACTTAAAATTCAGCAGCAGCGGTAGCATCTGTCCATATCAAATTGCAATGGAGTATCTAAGTCTAAGAGGGATGTGGTGGCTCAGTGGGTAAGACGCTGAGCTTGTCAATCTAAAGGTGAGAAGTTCAGCGGTTTGAATCCCTAGTGCTGTTTAATGGGGTGAACTCCCGTTACTTGTCCCAGCTTCTGCCAACCTAGC
Source organism: Masticophis lateralis (assembly GCA_030761175.1). Lineage (NCBI taxonomy): Eukaryota > Metazoa > Chordata > Lepidosauria > Squamata > Colubridae > Masticophis > Masticophis lateralis. Next base: position 333,682,590 of record JAUDYJ010000001.1, read on the forward strand.
AGTTCGAAAGCATATAAAAAGAGCAAGTAGAAAAATAGGGATCACCTTTGGTGGGAAGGTAACAGCATTCCATGAGCCTTTGCTGTTTAGTCATGCTGGCCACATGACCATGGAGACATCTTTGGACAGTGCTGGCTCTTCGACTTTGAAATGGAGATGAGTACCACCCTCTAGAGTTGGGAACAACTAGCACATATGTGCGAGGGTAGTGGTGGGTTGCCCCCAGTTCGCACCAGTTCTAACTGGTAGTAAAACTGGCAAGAGGCTCTGCCAACTGATCCTGAAATCATGAAAATGCTTCTGCACACATGCAGTAGAAATTACACTGAGATCTTGCAAAATGGATCCATAAAATGACAAAGTCATAGAACTGGAAGGGGATGCTTAGAACATTAAATCCAACCACAATGCAGAAGTCCTAGTGATTTTGACAGCTGCAGTTTTTGCTTTAAAACAACCAATAGCAATAGCAATAGCGCTTAGACTTATATACCGCTTCACGGTGCTTTTTTTACAGCCCTCTCTAAGCAGTTTACAGAATCAGCATATCATCCCCAACAATCTGGGTCTTCATTTTACCCACCTCAGAAGGATGGAAGGCTGAGTCAACCTTGTCAGGATTGAACCGGTCAGGATTGAACTGCCAAATTGCAGGCAGCCAGCAGGCAGCAGAAATAGCCTGCAGTACTATATTCTAACAACTGTACCACCACGGCTCTTGGAAGGGAATGAAGGGAAGATCATGATTTTTCTGGGTAATTGGCAATTCTGTTGCTTAATCATTCTGACATGTGGGATTTTCCCCCTAACATTCAATTAGATTTTATTTTCATAAATCTATAGAACCGCAAAGAGGGGGCGCGCCTCAAGGATCATCTGGTGCAGCCCTCTTCACTGTGCAGCAAAACCATGCAAATTCTACTAAAGAAGTCCATTTAAAGACTTCCATCAGGACACTTCCCCCCCCCCACCACCACCCCTATATTTAAATGAAATTTAGGTAGCTTCAGGTATACTCATTGTTTCTAGGCCTGATTGCCATAGCTGTAAAAAAAAAGCTCTCAACCATTTTCCCTGACCTCTCTCTGCATCTAAACATGAATATCTTGTTTCCTATCAGTTTTCTTCAGATTGAATAAATCTCAACCTATCTTCCTGGAGGACATTTTCATACCATCCTCCTATGATCTTCATTTCCTCCCTAAAATGTCCTTAACTTATCAACTTTGTTCTAGAAATGTGGTGCCTGGAACCATACACAAAACTTCAAATGCAGTCTCACCAATTCTTTCTGGATCAATAGAGAACAAGTCTTGATCTTCAGTGTGACATATTTCCAAATATTTGAATGGAACTATCATCTTTGCTTGTGTTCTCAGGATTAAACATATCATGTTCCCTCTATGTTTACATTAAAGTTTAATTTCCAATCCCTAATTAACTTCATCATCCTTCAGCGTGTTGGAGGTTCAGATCCAGTGGCACTGATTCTTCAATATCACCTCCTGACTGGAAAGAGCAATGCAACACAGAGAGAGAGTTAAAGATATACTCCATGTCCCCTGTTCGTCACTACTTTATTACTCTTTGTCTAAGAGATTTTTCATGTTCGGTCACTTCCTTTTACCTTTATTTCTAGACACACTGACATTGGAGTACATATTCTCTGACTCTTCTCTCAGTAGGTTGTCCCAAAGGTGCTTTCTCAAGAGGCAACTTTCTTTTGTTTTCCTTGAAGACGTTTTGCTTCTCATCCAAGAAGCTTCTTCAGTTCTAACCCGGATCCCTAACCTGGTTAACTGAGAAACTCCAGAAACTCTCAGTAGCATATAGTTAGCTGGGTGCTAGGCATTGCCTAACCATTAAATCAGAGGTGGTATTCAGCAGGTTCTGACCAGTTCTGGAGAACCGGTAACGGAAATTTTGAGTAGTTTGGAGAACCAGTAAATACCAACTCTGACGGGTCCTGCCCCCATCTATTCTCCACCTCCCAAATCCCAGCTGATTGGCAGGAAATGGGGATTTTGCAGTATCTTTCCCCTGTCATGCCCACCAAGCCACGCCACAGAACCAGTAGTAAAAAATTTTGAATCCCCCCACTGCATTGAATTTGTTTCCCATACATAAATCTCATTTATACAATAAATACAAAACTTGCTCAGAACAGATTCTCGCACTCAAGAATCTCTTACGCAGAGAGACAGAGGTCTCAACCTGTAGTACTCTGTGTCTGCTCTAGTTTGCTTGGATTCTTCTCAGTCTGATGCCAGAAGCGGATATAGAAGCCAAGGTCAGTTCTGACCAATTCAAAGCAATGGGATTCCATCCAAATTTGTGTCATCTGTGAATCTGATAAGCATTCCTTCCAAGTTATTAAATATCGGTGTTGAAGAGAGCAGAGCCCAAGATTAAACTTTGTGGCAGCCCCTTTGACGCCTCCTGCCACTTTGGCAAGGAACCATTGTTAGATTTTTCAAGCCATCTGTCACTTCATCAATTGCACTGAAAGCAACATGGAATGGGACATGTTAAAGCCTATCTTTGGCTGACCAACGCTCTTCATATGCCAGAAATGGTGAGAAATTAGCTAGAAAAAATCGCATTTTGGAAAAATCGCATTTGTTGTTTTTCAAAACAATAGTAAAAGCTTGCACTGGGGAAATTGTCATTTTGTGATGATGTCCTTTGGATAACACTGTACATAATGCTGACAAGGTTTCTGGACTTCTCATATTCTTAGGTGTTCCATTTGTCCTTTCCTCACCTTTACTCTTTCCTTCCCATTTTCCCATTCTCTTCTTCTTAAAACTTGATGCTTTTTCTCTCCATGCCATACTGTATATCTCCTCATTCCCTTTCTCTCTCTGAGGTCAGTCCCTCATTAGCAAGTTATATTGTCTTCTAGCATCATCCAAGCACAATTGTGCTGATATAACAGAAATGAGGGCATGTTTTATATTGCCTCAACAATGGCTGGCTGGTGCTATGACTCCTCAGTAAGGAAGAGAACTAAAGAGCCATATATTAAGAAAAGTTGTGAATTAAACTGGTTCCTTAAAGTCAAATTTAATTGCCGGGGGGGGGGGCGGCATTAAATTTATTTTTAAAGGACTATAGGCTAAGAAGTTGTTCAATTTCTAACACAGACCAAAAATGGAATAGATTTATAATGGCTGAATGGTGCTATGACTCCTCAGTAAGGAAGAGAACTAAAGAGCCATATATTAAGAAAAGTTGTGAATTAAACTGGTTCCTTAAAGTAAAATTTAATGGCGGGGCGGAGGGTTAAATTTATTTTTAAAGGACTATAGGCTAAGAAGTTGTTCAATTTCGAACACAGACTGAAAATGGAATAGATTTATATTGATCAGCACATCCCTTTAAAGTCATAATCTCGCATGATGTGCACTGTCAACAGCCAGTAACAATTGTGGTGGTAGACATGAACTTTCTAGAAGTATTTATGTTATTAATCTCTGCTCAGCCCATCCCTATCATTTCTATTCATTTCAAATCATTTATGGTTCTGCTGTTGGCTCCACATTCATCAGCTAGGAAAACTGCTAGGAAAACTATTTCATGGATCAATAATTTTAGATTAATTAATATTTTGCTCCATGAAAATGAACGAAATGTTAATGTTTTCCCCTAGCGGAGGTTTAAGAACATCTAGAGGGAAGATGGTAGCACATCTCAATACGGAGGTTTCTGCAATATTCAGCAAGCCCCAAGCGTCCATTTTAATAACAGTTACTGTTTGTTCTGAACAGTAGGGGGGGGGGGGGGAACCCTTCTCTAATCAATATTCCCTTCTAGCAGTGAGATCTTGCCTTGAGACAGCTTCAGCATGAAGAGAAATGTCATGTTTCTGGCTGTAGGAGCAGTTTGCAAGCAGAAAATAGGACATGAAAAAGAGACCCAAAAAGGCAGCCTGCCATTTTGCCTAGAGGTAGCAAATTCTATTGCCTCCTATTAGTTCAGCTCCTGCTGAGAACCTGTAGAAGGTTGTGGAGGAAAGGATTGTGTATGATTTTTGCCTAACATCTGTTTAACCCATTCTCCCAAGCAACATGTCTCTTTTTTTCCCTTTTTACTTCTTCCAAACTGTGTTTCTTCAGAGCATACGCTGTTCATTTATTTATTCATTCCATTGGTATACTGTTCAATCAATAAAAACCAGGTTTACACCAATCCATTAAGAACTTATAACCAATTAAAATGCCCAAGGTAAGCATAATTAAATTTTTTTAAAAATTGTAAGAAGGAACAAATGATACAAAAGTAATAGTAATAGAGATAGCTCCTAATATAGCTATGGCAATAGTACTTAGACTTATATACTGCTTCATAGTGCCTTTTCAGCCCTCTCTAAGCAGTTTACAGAGTCAGCATATTGCCCCCAACAATTTGGGTCCTCATTTTACTGACCTCGGAAGGATGGAAGCAGTTGTGGGTTGCTCCCAGTTCGGACCGGTTTGCAAGAACCGGTAGTAAAACCGGCGGGAGGCTCTGCCCACTGACCTGGACATCATCAGGAAGCTTCTGTGCATGTGTGTGTGGTCCCATTGCAAACCAGTAGTAAAGGTAAGTAGAACCCACCCCAAATGGAAGTGAGTCAACCTTAGCCAGTGAGGTTTGAACTGCTGAACTGCAGCTAGCAGTCAGCTGAAGTAGCCTGCAGTGCTGCACTCTAACCACTGCACCACCTCAACTCTGTATGATTGAGATACATGCGTCCCCTCACAGACTGCTATCCCACTATGGAGAGGTAGAGAACTACGGTCCCTTTATGACTTGTGGACTTCAATTCCCAGAATTCCAGAGCCAGCTATGCTGTCTCAGGAATTATGGGAGTTGAAGTCCACATGTCATTAGAGGATCACAGTTCCCCACCCCTTCATTGTACAGTAGTAAGGAGATCTGTTTGCTTATGTCAGGCCCCAAGAACCAAGAATGACACTTCTGAGTAGTTTCTTTATTGTTGTTCACCTATAACCAGAATCTTGTCAGACTAAAACAACTATCTGCATACCTATAGATAGACTTTGTGAGCTGCTAGGGAGGGGTCATCATAATTCTCTTCCTGCCTACCAGACTTTTCACACTATGCTACCTCTTTGCCGGGGTGAAATCCAGCAGGTAGGTCCTGACAGATTCTAGAGAACTGGTAGCGGAAATTTTGAGCAGTTTGGAGAACCAGCAAATACCACCTCTGGCTGGCCCCAGAGTGGGGTGGGAATGGAGATTTTGCAATATCCTTCTCCCAGGAGTGGGGAGGGAATGGAGATTTTGCAGTATTCTTCCCCTGCCACACCCACCAAGCCATGCCTACCAAGCCACACCACGCCCACCAAGCCATGTCCACAGAACCGGTAGTAAAAAAATTTGGATTTCACCATTGCTCTTTGCCCTTTGGGAAGCAAGCCCTCATTCCTGGGACTCCAAACTACATTCTGGACTGGACTACAGACTACATTCTAGACTATATACATTTAGTGATATCAGAACTATGCGGTTGGTAGCTTAACTACCACGAGTTTCAACCATATCCGACAGGTTTTGGTGAAGAGATCAAATAAAGTGACCCAAACCCATTCGCAATGGTGAGCACAAAAAAGAAAATGTCTATATCTGGACTGTGATTGCCAAGACAACAAGAATAGTGTCTGGTGCCATGGTTTATCAGTATTAATCAACAATTGCTTTATTATTTATTAGCATTTAGATTTATTAGCCTTAATCAGCAACTGCTCAGTTTCAGCTCTCCTGCTAGGTAACTAGGACAACTGGCTGTAAAGCTATTAGTAGACCCAGCAGAGCAAAAGAAAAGATCTGGAAAAGTAAATCAAGCAAAAATCATATCATAAACTCTACCTTGAATCAAATCCTAACTAAACTATTTCAATACAAAATGTTTGATATTCAGAACCATAAATATTCAGACTCAAGAAACTGATAAACAGCAATTAATGGATCAACACAGATTTATTCTTGGAACAAAATCTTTTACCAATATGAAATTGCAAGAATTGGGGGGAAATGCTAATAATATTGATAACAGCAGAAAATGAAATGAAGAGCATCAAATGAATGACATTTTTGAAGTGTAACACAAGTGGTTGAAATGTGTTTGAATATTACTAGCTCAAGCTGGTAGTTAGGCTGTTGGTTTGAGCTTCGAACTTGGCAAATTGGTTGCAAACATTTCTGTAGACCTGTATTCTGACAGGTGAGCACAACTCAAAACACACTGATGATGTCTCCTCAAATGGTGATGAAATGTTTGCAACCAAATTGCAAAGCTCGGAGCTCAAACCAACAGCCATGTAACATAAGTTTTTATTAAATTCTGAAACAGATAACAATGAGGATGAAAAATATGAAAATGTTGCACTAACACTGAATACCAGGTGTCTGGCAGGCATAGGGAAATGAAAGGAAAAATTAGTAAAAAAATATATATATAAAAGCCAATTCACAAGAAAAAGATTTTGTCATTGAGAAGAACAAGAAAAAATGAACTATTAAAAATTCTGATGGTATCAAATTTGAAATAAACACATTGGCTAAAACGAATCAATTAATTTAGAGCATATCAGCAGTGGTAACAGCAAAATGGGAATACAGTATTACCAAACAAAAGCAACAACATTAATTCTCAAAATGTGATTGGAAAGAAAGATCATTAAATTACAAGCTAATATCAGCAATCTAAAGAAAATAAGTTATTTAAAGAAAATTGAAAACTAATAAGGCAAGAAAGTTTACAGAAGAAATATAATTTTGGCACCACTTTAAAAATTTTAAAAAATTTTTAAAAATGAATCATGGCCTTAAAACAATTTTGATAAAATCAAAAATATTCAGCAAACCAGCATGGGTCTTATAAAGCATGGCTGCAAAAAGTACTTCAGACTTAAATATTTATTCGTGTAAAGATGACACAGTAAATTTTGGAGTGAGATCTGAGATAACCCAAAAGAATTCAATAAAAATGCAACATGGATAAAAGAAATTGAGGAAAGCATTGACTCATTCAAAATGGATGGTACAGTCATAACATAAAAGTAATAAAAATCAAGCAAAATATGGTTAAAAACTGGAGTGCATCAAGAAAATACAAATTATACAACTTTTATATTAAATATTTGACAACTTTCCATGAAAACCTACTCAATTTTACTGTTTTTGAGCCAAGTCTCACCTAATCAGTAATTGTACTTTTTTTCCTGCCTAAATATAAAACTTTGCTTTTCTCCACATTAAAATTCATTTTGTTGGATAGGGCCCATTGTTCAAGTTTGTCAAGATCGTTTTGGATACTAAGCCTTCAGGGGTGATGGCAATGCCTGCCAGTTTAGTGTCATCTGCAAATTTGATGAGTTCCCTTCTATTCCCTCATCTAAGTCATTTATGAAGATATTGAAGAGTAAGACAGAACCTTATGGTACCCCACTACTTACTTCTCTCCATGTGGATGTAGTATCATTAAGGACCACTCATTGAGTATGGTTTGTCAGCCAGTTACAAATCCATCTGATATTGTCTATTCCACATTTTTCTAGTTTACCAAGAATTAGGTAATTATTATCAAATTCTTACTGAAAAGTAAGTATACTACGTTCACAGCATTTTGCAGGCTTACTAGTTTAGCCACTTTACCAACGAATGAAATAAGATTGGTTTGCCATGATCTGTTTTTAACAAACCCATGCTGGCTACTAGTTATAACTTTATTTGTTTCTCATAGAGAGGGGCTCCTCCGGGTGCCGTCAGCCAAACAATGTCGGCTGGCAGCCCCCAGGGGGAGAGCTTTCTCTGTGGGGGCACCTACTATCTGGAATGAGCTCCCCCCAGAGATACGGAGGATCCCGGATCTGCCCACCTTCCGCCGCGCTCTTAAGACTTTTCTATTTCGCCAGGCGGGCCTGGCCTAACCACTCCCCGTTTTTAGTGTCAAATTTAAAAAATTTTTAAATTATATTGCGGTGTTTTAATTCTGTCCGGGCCAAATTCATTTAATCTGTTTTTAGTTGGTTTTTAAATTTTGTACGTATGTATTTTTATTGTTGGCTGTACACCGCCCTGAGTCCTTCGGGAGTAGGGCGGTATATAAATCCAATAAATCTAAATCTAATCTAAATCTAATTTACAATATGTAAAATGAGTGCAAAAAAATCTAAGTTCAGGACAAAAATACCATGAACACGTGGGCAATATTAATAATCGGACATACTGCTGGCATAGTAAACTCCCCACAGTTTGAATTGAGTAATTCAGAAAGCTCCAAAACTGATGACAATGCATCATTCATCAAATCCACAAAGTGATGTTGATCAATTATATTTAGTGTGTAAAATTCCTGCCATGGTTTACTGTAGATAAAACAGTTGCATGTAGTCCCCGACTTACAACAGTTCATTCAAAGTTACAACAGCACTGAAAAAAATAACTTACAACTGGTCCTCACACTTACAACTAATGTAGCATCCCCATGATCATGTGATCAAAATTTGGTTGCTTGGAAACGGGCATATATTTATGATGGTTGTGGTGTCCCAAAGTCACATGATTGCCATTTGCAACCTTTCCAGCAAGTTTCTAACAAGCAAAGTCAATGGGAGAAGCAAGATTTGCTTAATGACTGCATGCTTCACTTAATAACTGCAGTGATTTTCCTGACAACTAAGGCAAAAAGGTCCTAAAATGGGGCACAACTGACTTAATAATCACCTTGCTTGGCAAATGCCAACCAAGAGTTTGATCTTCATGAACAGGAAACAGAATTACAGGGTCTCGTTGGACCTTGGAAATCTTCTAATCCAAACCCCTGCTTGAACTGGAGACTGTCAGAAGGTTAATCCTGAGACCATAAACAGTATAGATTGCATGTTGCCCCAAGGTGAATCTCTGGGCATTCAGAGTGAACCTCTAAAAGTGTCCTATTCCAGGTCAGTCTCAGAAATGCACTTACTGAAATTAGGCTGCTAAAGCTTTACTTCTCGTTAAAACAAATATATATGTCAACTCGCAAAGCATCTCTGGCCTGTTCTTGAGTTGCCATAGGAAAGGGGGGATGGGAAACTAATGAAACAGCATAACAGCCAAAGACAGATACACATTCCAGATTTATCTTTCTCAAGGCTGTATCCCAGGGTTACTTACAGTGACCGAAGGGGAGTGATCTTTACAACCCGCAAAATTGCCCTGTTGGCTAATGTGATTGATGACACATCCTGGGGGGAGGGGGAAAACAGGGGCATGATTGGGGCCATAAATTACGTGGGGTCAGAGCTGGCTTCACTTGGGAACGTGCCAACATGAAGCTCCTAATAAAAAACTGGATTTCTTTTGAAGCTTGGCTCAAGGCTCGTGATTTAATTAGGGTGTCCGTCGGAACCATGACAATATGAATGTGCTCAAGAGCTGGACAACTTGGCCCTTATCATTTGACCACCAGAAAACTGTCCATGATTGCTGGGGGAATCAGTTTCAGTTGCTAGACTTCTTATTGCCTCTTGAGATTGAAACTCAACCAGTATATCCAGAGCAGACTCCTCAGTGTCAGTGTCAAGCTGACCATTAAGAGAATGGTAAATCATATAGCAGAAGGCTCAAAACCAAATTAAATCTTTTAGAAATTGTAATAACTTTTATGGAAATTTGGAGGTTGGGGAGAAGCTTCAGAACTTGAGTAAGGCTAGGTATGTTATTCAGCCAAAAGACCATTACATCTCCCATTTCTCCTGAGGGGGAGGGGGAAGCACCTCATTATCTGAAGAAGCCTGACCTCATTGAAACCTGATTGAAAGGGAAGGGAATTTTTACTGATTGAATAATAGATCAACAGAGTTGGAAGGTACCTTGGAAGTCTTCTAGTCCAGTTCCCTGCTCAGGCAGGAAACCTTAAACCATTTCAGACAAATGGTTGTCCAATCTTTTCTTAAAAACTTCTGGTTCTGGCGGCAAGTTATTCTATTGATTAATTGCTCTCACTGCCAGGAAATTTCTCCTTAGTTCTAAGCTGCTTCTCTTCTTGATTAGTCCATTGCTTCTCGTCCTGCCTTCAGGGTCTTTGGAGGATAGGTTGACCCTCTCTAAAGCAAGTGGGTACTTGTTACTGGAAACCGGATACCAACTACAGAGCAGCTTCCCTTCATGGTATTGCTCATCTCAGGTACTGCTCCAAGCACAGTGAGGTTTTCCAATATATTTTGTAACTTCCAAGCAGGGGAAGCTCTACCACAGAGGGATTCAGTTCCTCCATGAGCTGCAGAGGATGCTGGTTTTAGAATACCTTATGTGATGCTTGTTGACCATGCATATGTCAGGACCTTCAGTGAAGGGAAATGAGGAAAGTCCTTCTTTTTTATGTCCTCCCACTTTGACTGTTACCCAGGGAAGAAGAATGAACTGGAAAGAGAAAACCAAGTCTTTTATCTCCCAGCTTCTCATGGCAGTAGAACAGGGGGGAGAAAAAAATGAAGGGCAGTTCTTCAATCCCATGGGATGGGAGAATCACCAGCATAGTTGCGACCCTTTCTAGATCGGGACTCCTTACGCACAGTCACTCAAGCGCTCATCATTTCTCTCCTGGACTATTGTAATGCTCTCTACATTGGGCTCCCCTTGGGGTGCACCCGGAGGCTCCAACTGGTACAGAATGCGGCCGCATGGGGGATTATGGGAGCGACAGGGCGCTCCCATGTGACACCTCTCCTGTGGGAGCTGCATTGGCTGCCGGTGGACTTCCGGGTGCGCTTCAAGGTGTTGGTTATCACCTTTAAAGCGCTCCATGGCTTAGGACCTGGGTACTTACGGGACCGCCTACTGCCACCAATTGCCTCCCACCGGCCAGTTCGCTCCCACAGAGAGGGCCTCCTTAGGATGCGGTCAGCCAGACAATGTCGGCTGGCGACCCCCAGGGGGAGAGCCTTCTCTGTGGTAACTCCCACCGTTTGGAACGATCTTCCTCCAGAGTTGCGAAGGATCTCTGACCTCCGGACTTTTTGTCGGGCCTTAAAAACACACTTTTTTCAGCTAGCCAGCCTGGCCTGATCCCATGGGAAAACCTTTTAGAGTTTTATTATGAATTTTAATTGAATCATTTTACTAGATGGGCCAAATTTATATTTAGTTACTTTTAATAACTTTTAACTTTTGTAAGATTTGTTTTTATTTTTGGCTGTGCACCGCTCTGAGTCTGCAAGGAGAAGGGCGGTATATAAATTTAAATAAATAAATAAGTTCTGCTTTCCCTCCTCCTTTTCCTCTCCACACTTTGCCTGCTGTCTGCTAAAAGAGAGCAACAATATGTTTGTTTTCTTCTGTACTTCTTCTGCCATGGATAAAAAGAAGAAGCAGGAAAGAAAGAAGCCTTAGAGAACGGTTCCTTCCAATCTCATAGAATGATCACAATGATCAAAGAAAACTGCACAAGACAGAAAGAGGGCTGAGAAAATATACAGACCCCTCACATCCTGGATGTAAACTGTTTCAACTCTTCCCCTCAGGATGCCACTATAGGGCATTTCATGCCAAAACAACTAGACACAAAGACATTTTCCCCCCATGTCATCATTCTTCTGAACACCTAATTCCCACCGTACTTTATTATGTCTTAAGTATATTTACCCATGTAATAGGGCTGAGTTACTATTATCCTTCCCATCTTTCCAATTACCTTCTATTATTTGTGTCTTGTGATTATATTATTTTGTTGTTTGTATGTACACTGAGAGCCTATGTACCAGAGACAAATTCCTTGTGTGTCTAATCACTCTTGGCCAATAAAGAACTATTCTATTCTATTCTATTCTATTCTATTCTATTCTATTCTATTCTATTCTATTCTATTCTATTCTATTCTATGGTCAGACAGGTATCCCCCTGTTTTCCTTTTAAGATAGACCAAGTAAGGAAACAAAAATCACAAGATGTTCTAGAAGGAGCCTGAGTAGCGTAGGGGAGTAATGCCTCCTACAAAGGCAGCATTTAAGATCCAGCTGCTGCAATTACTTGCGAGTTCAATCCCAGGCAGGCTCAAGGTCGACTCAGCCTTCCATCCTTTATAAGGTGGGTAAATTGAGGACCCAGTTTGTTGGGGGCAATAAGCTGACTTTGTATAAATATAAATATACAAAAGTATGAAGGCTAACGCACTGTAAGCCGCCCTGAGTCTCCGGAGAAGGGCGGCATATATATCAAATTTTTTAAAAAAAGAACCCTATAAGCTTTAAGAACAGAATCCTAAAAGCCAGACAATGTTTTCCCTTATTTCCATCTTATAGTATCTTTCTTTCTCACGCTCTCCTATTTTGCCAAGATTAACTCATGTTTTACTAGTGGTCACCACATATTTCCTCCAAGGTCATTTTGGGCTTCTTTATGTTCTCCTTGCGCACCTGTCTTCTTTCTTTGCATCTCGTATTAGTTGAATAGAAGCCACAGCCCATTTCATCTAAGAGGAAAAAACAGATTGGTTGTTGATTGGCATTTCTTTAAGACCAGCATACTTTTCTACTGCCTCCTGGCCTGGATAGTAGAATTTATCTTTGGAGAAGCCTCTATCATTCAAAATGTTGACTCAACAAATGGCAAGATCTTCCTTACTGTAGGTTTATTTTCAGACATGCTATTTGGCACATCTCCCAAGATCAAGATTGTCAGGCAGCCATACAAATTCCTTGCAAGATGTCCATTCTTCCCCACCCTGTACATTTACCAGACACCAAACTCACTACTGCCAGTATGTTCTCAACTGCCTCCAAAAAAGATTCACAATCATTTGCTGACACTTCTTGATGTCCAAGCCATCCACCTGGAGTCAATAGCATTTTCATTAACCAGTGTACACATTAAATGGAAGTGATTAACATTAGTATGCAATACCCCTGAAATCACTCCATGACATAATTACACTCCCGTTCATTAGCGAGCATATTAGAGCCATAATTTAGTTCCAAGGCTCCTGTGAATTGCAGGCTAAATTAACTTATTTTCGAGTAGTAAGACTGCAAGAGAATGGATTGTTAATTGCAGAGATATGGGGCTCAGCTTTTAGTTTCAGAACTAACACCTTTCTAAAAAAGACTGCTTTACAGAGCAGGTGTCTGAGAAACAGAGTGGGTGGTGAGCATGTGTCCCTAAGTGAATAAGAAACTCCCACGGTTTGGTTTGCAAATGTAATCCAGATACTTTGAAATGTAGCAGCAAAATAGCTAGCAGGAAAACATGAATTAAAATGGAATGGGAGGTATCCTCCTCCAGCAGTTCAGTATTTTGGGTTTCCTGATTCATTTTCACTTACTAGTTCATGGATTTCAGCGATCCAAGAATAATGGCAGGGAAAAATACATTGGACACCTGGATTTATAGTAATAAGCATCTCTGGCAAGGAGAGATAGAACAAATTATTTTAGCTTTCTAGAATCTATTGAAAATTGAGTTGTTCCTGGGGGCTTCTGGTGAATAATAGATTGACCCAGATTGAGTTATGATTTAAGTTTGGTATGCCTGCTTAATGTTACCATAGATGATTTAATTCCGATTGCCTTGTTTTTGTCAGGGCTTTTAATTGCTGGAAATCGGGTGACAGTCTGGTGATTAAAGCAGATATAAATTTGATAAATAAATCACTTTCTAGAGGGTGATCATATAACACCTGGTATAGTAATGCAATTCGGACCCTGATCTGACAAGCCCAAGGATACAAAACAACCAACAAAAAAAACTGTAGGGTTTTTTAAAAATGCATTTCCCAAAAGTTTATCTTTGCTTGACAGTGATTTGATTTGATTTGATTTGATTTGATTTGATTTGATTTGAATTGCCATGCTCCAGGGTACCATGTCGGCACAGTGCTCCACAGTATTGATAATTGACACTTTATTGATAATTAGGACAAATGACTGCTTAGCATATTATTTGTATTCATCCTCCCTGTATCTTCTTTGCATAGTTACGTAGCATGCTTCTTAAGCATTCTTCAACCCTTATTCTGAGTTTCAAAATTTAAATCACAAAGCAGGACTTTCTCCTTCACAGCAAGCACCTAGTGGCAAAGCTTCAATTGGCTCAAGTCACTGAGACAGCTTCCTTAGCTGTAAGTAGATTTGGATGAATAAATAAATGTATTCATATTGCAAACATAACAACAGATGCAATACATTCTCCTGTCCTCCCCACCCCATTTATAAAACAGACTGCTGATTGTTTGGCAGGCTGAGCAAAAGCAAAGATTTGTATGTGATTTTCAGACGAAAACTGAACCTCCACCAAGTGAAGAAGCTCCTTCGGGTGGCACTTCCAAAAGCCTCCCTAGACTGGCAGTTGCAAAGCCTTGGTGTCCAGCATTCCTCTACTAAAGAGATGGATTCTCAAGCCAACTTTAAGTTCGATAAGGCTTTCCTTATCTAAAGGTCTCCTGGAAAAGGTCTTCTGCAGTCATGACATAAGCCATGACATGACTGAAAATCAAGCTTGTCAGATGTTACATCTTTTCTAGCCTGCTCTAAGGAGTAGAGAGTTGGTCTCTGACAGAAAATCACTTGAAGAAACTAGAAGCATTTGAAATGTGGATTTACAGACGACTGTTATATATAAAAGGACAGGATTCTGGGCAAACTGAATGCGACCACATGTTTGTTGGACCCATGTCCCTCCTGGTTAGTGCTGGCTTCCCAGGAGGTGACGCTAGGCTGGCTCCAGGGAATTATAAATGCTTCGTTGGGTGAGGGTGACTTCCTCACCACCTTGAAAGAGGTGGTGGTGAGGCCTCTCCTCAAGAAGCTTTCCCTGAACCCAGCAGTGTTGGCTAATGATCGTCCGGTCTCCAACCTTCGCTTTGTGGTGAAGGTTGTCAAGAGTGTGGTTGTGCGACACTCCCCCAGCACCTGGATGAAACGATGTATCTGGATCCGTTCCAGTCGGGCTTCAGGCCTGGGTACAGCACAGAAACAGCATTGGTCGCATTGGTTGGTGATCTCTGGAATGCTCGGGACAGGGGCTGCTCCTCTGTCCTGGTCCTATTAGACCTCTCAGCAGCTTTTGATACCATCAACCATGGTATCATGCTGCACCAGTTGGAAGAGTTAGGGGTGGGGGGCACTGTGCTGCAGTGGTTCTCCTCCTTTCTCTCTGACCAGTTGCAGTCTGTGTTGGCAGGGGGGCAGAGGTCGACCCTGAGGCCCCTCATATGTGGGGTGCCACAACAGTCGGTCCTCTTGCCCCCTTTGTTCAATATTTATGTAAAGCCGCTGGGTGAGATCATCTGTGGTTTCGGGGTGAAGTACCACCAGTACGCTGACAATACTCAGCTGTACATCTCCAACCCAGACCACCCCAATGATGCCCTTGAAGTGATGTCTCAGTGCCTGGAGGCCGTAAGGATCTGGATGGGGAGAAACAGGCTCAGGCTCAATCCTTCCAAGACCTAGTGGCTGTGGTTTCCGAAGTCCTGATATAGTCAGCTGACACCATCACTGACTATTGGGGGTGAATTGCTGGCCCCCATGGAGAGGGCTCGCAACTTGGGTGTCCTCCTGGATTCATGGCTTTCTTTAGATGACCATTTGACGGCCGTGACCGGGAGGATTTTTCATCAGGTTCGCCTGATTCGCCAGTTGCGTCTCTTTCTGGATTGGGACTCCTTACACACAGTCACTCATGCCCTCGTCACTTCCCGCCTGGACTATTGCAATGCTCTCTACATGGGGTTCCCCTTGAGGAGCACCTGGAGGCTCCAACTGGCGCAGAGTGCGGCTGCACGGGTGGTGATGGGAGCGACATGGACTGGCTCCAGGTGGTCTTCCAGATGCGCTTTAAGGTTTTGGTTACCACCTTTAGAGCACTCCATGGCGCCTGCTACCACCAATAACCTCCCACCGGCCGGTACGGTCTCATAGAGAGGGGCTCCTCCAGGTGCCATCAGCCAAACAGTGTTGACTGGCAGCCCCTAGGGGGAGGGCCTTCTCTGTGGGGGCACCTACTATCTGGAACGAGCTCCCCCCAGAGATACGGAGGATCCCGGATCTGCACACCTTCTGCCACGTTCTCAAGATCTTTTTATTTCATCAAGGTGGCCTGGCCTAATCTTTTCCCTTTTTTCCTTTTTAATATGTAAATTTTAATCTGTTTTTAAATTACTGGGGTGTTTTTTTAAAAAAATTAGATTTATATGCCGCCCTTCTCCGGAGACTTAGGCGGCTTACAATGCGTTAAGCAATAGCCTTCATACTTTTGTATATTTTTATACAAAGTCAGCTTATTGCCCTCACAAACTGGGTCCTCAATTTACCTACCTTAGAAGGGATGGAAGGCTGAGTCAACCTTGAGCCTTGAACTTGCAATAATTGCAGACAGCTGAATGTTAATAACAGGCTATCTAGCCTATTGAACTATCTGAGGCTCTTCTTTTTTACATTTGTCTTGGGCCAGATTGTTTAATTCGGTTTTATTCTGCTTTTAAATTTTGCATATATGTGTTTTATTTTGTGGCTGTTCACCACCCTGAGTCCTTCGGGAGTAGGGCGGTATATAAATCCAATAAACATAAACTAGTTAACAAAATCACAAATGAGGAGGTGACAAGCCACCTGGGAAAGCAAAGGGAAATAATCAAAACCATTAAAAAGCGAAAGTTAGAATATTTTGGACATGTGATGTGACACCCAGAAAAATATGACATCTTCACTTAATCCTCCAGGAAAGATTGAAGGCAAATGAGGTCCAGGCAGAAAAAGAATATCATGGCTTCAAAACCTAAGGGACTGGTTTGGACAAAACTCAGCAGCTCTTTTTCATATGGCTGTTGACAAAAATAGAATTGCCAACATCCGATGACGGGTATGGCACAAGAAGAAGAAGAAGAAGGATTTCCTTGGAGTATTATGGGAAATGCAGAACCTAATTTTCCTTGCTCACACAGAAGAAACATATGATACCAGACAAATAGTGATGTATTCCACAAACAGCAGTGGGTTTCAGATTATGTTACTACTGGTTCCCCCCCACCCACCCCAACGTGCATGCTTGCTTCATGCGGGCATGCGTCTGGTTTGTGCAGGCATCTGCCTTTCGTACATGTGCTTTGCTTGCATGCGACCAGCCTCAAAAACCCATGATTTCCACTATCAGTTCGGGTGAATCAGTACAAACCAGCTGAATACTCTGTCCAAACCGGTCCAAACCTCTGTCTACAAGGTCTATTTTTTGTGATATATAATGCAGATTTTTTTTAAAAAAAAGTCTTAACTATGAAACTTCTGAATTGTCAACAGAATTCAAAAACACCATCTTAATCTTAATTCTTTTTTCCACCATATTCATCTCCCTGGGAGTATTTAAATATCAGTGAAGAAGAATGGTCAGCTAAAATCAAGAGGACCCAGTCAGAGACCAGCCATTGTCTGGCAGCAGTTGCCATGGAGATGAGAACCGTAAGAACACAACAGTTGCAACCAGATGAACAGGTGCCTGGCAATAACAGACAGCCGACAAGTATCAAACGGGCATCTCTCTGTTAAAACATCAAGCGTCTTTTGTGAAAGAGATACGGTTCTAATAATTTCATGTTTTCGAGAGCATGCCGTTTTCAGAGTAATGTCCACTAAAAGAGACAAATTTCCATGTTCCGTATTCACCTCCAATCCTCTAAGCCAGTGTTTCCCAACCTTGGCAACTTTAAGGTACATAAACTTCAACTCCATTGCTGGCTGGGAAATTCGGGGAGTTGAAATCCACATTTCTTAAATGTTGCCAAGGTTGAGAAACACTACCCTGTGCTATTATACCTGTGCTGCAAAGCTCCATATGGTCACCAAATGTGCACAGAGATATTGTGTTTTCTTTCTGAATCTGTTTGGATTTGTTGTCATAGGTAAAGGTAAAGGTTCCCCTCATACATATGTGCTAGTCGTTCCCGACTCTAGGGGGCGGTGCTCATCTCCGTTTCAACACCAAAGAGCCAGTGCTGTCCGGAGACGTCTTCGTGGTTATGTGGCCAGCATGACTAAATGGCAAAGGTGCCCAGAGTGCTGTTACCTTCCCAAAGGTGGTCCCTATTTTTCTACTTGTATTTTTTATGTGCTTTCGAACTGCTAGGTTGGCAGAAGCTGGGACAAGTAATGGGCGCTCACCCCGTTATGCAGCACTAGGGATTCAAACTGCTGAACTGCTGACCTTTCAATCGGCAAGCTCAGCATCTTACCCACTGAGCCACCTTGTTGACATACAAATGAAATAAAAGAATCCCTTCAGATTTTTTAAAGTCCAGGTTTGGTAGCTGTACAAGAGCATAGGAACTTGTTTTAGATGGAGTCAAATCTTGGATTCTTCCAACTTTGTTGGAAACATCCCATCTTGCAGTTCGAGGCAACTCTGGGTGGCTACCGATCCTTCCAACCCAATGCTATCATATTGATTCACCGAGTTCTTCAGAGTGTTATACAGGAGTCTATGATTCTTTTGATAACCCTGGGAATCCAAAGTGCATGAAAATACTACATGCTTCTCAGTTTTCACACAGCACTGATAAGAGGGCTACGGTCTAAAACAGGGGTGTCAAACTCAAAGCTTGTCATTCACTGCCTACGGCTCTGGACAGCCTGTGCTGTCTACTGTGCTACCTGTATTGCACACTTTTAGGCTGCTCTTTTAAATGTACAAAGTGATTTGCATAAAAGTAAAATCCATGCTATAAAAAACTGAATACATATCTGAATAGCCTGTCAAGCAAAAGGTTGCATCAAAATAACACAGTCATCCCTATTTTCTTTCCAGAGTGGCAGAATGTTAACAGATTATTCAGCATTCTAGATGCAACCCTACCAGCACTTTCAGAATACAAGATTTGCCATCAATTCAAACTTCTAATTTTTTTAAAAAAAATTGCTTTATATGCTGCCCTTCTCCGGAGACTCAGGGCAGTTTACAATGCGTTAAGCAATAGCCTTCATACTTTTGTATATTTATACAAAGTCAGCTTATTGCCCCCACAGACTGGGTCCTCATTTTACCTACCTTAGAAAGGATGGATGGCTGAGTCAACCTTGAGCCTGGTGAGATTTGAACTTACAGTAATTGCAGACAGCTGGTGTTAATCACAATGCTTTAATCTGCTGAGCCACAAGGCCCGTTATCACATCAGAAAGGGAGAACTTAAGAGAGCTGGTCTGACACAAGAAGTTAACCATTGCTACAGTCACCTTGAATATCAAGGGCTTTCATTCATATATGGTAGTCCTCGGCTTACAACAGTTCATTTAATGACTGCTCAAAGTTATAACAGTACTGAAAAAAGTGACTTATTACCATTTTTGTTCTGCCCCAGCTACAGACCCCAAAGAACGCAGCACACACAAACTCTATACAAAGCTTATTTTACTCAAATAACTTAGTCTTTATCATTCAAAGGTTGTTAATGAACTGTCTTAACAGCCTACCAGAATTCTAAGATAAGGTAATCACAGTTTTACTAGAGTTGGCAGAAAGCCCAGAAGCAATTTTGCTGACCCGAAAGAGAGTGAACTAAAGTTGTTCTCTACAGCTTGTTGCAAGTGGCGTTCCTTCTTAAATAGGCTAAGGGAGTGGCCAATTAGCCCCAAGACTTACTCTCAAGGAGACCTCTTCCTGGGGAGCCACTCCTGCCTTTTGGCAGCTCTGCGCACCCATGCACTGAGAAGAGGCTCCTCTTCTTCATCCTCTTCACTTAAAGGAGCTTCTGGAGATTCTGAAGGCCCTGGCCAAATCCCTGCCTCTGGCATCACGTCTTCTCCAGCCTCCTCACTGTCCGACTCAAGCGCTAGCTGCACAGGCTGCTGGCACAGCACCACACCAGCCTCATCATTGTCGGAATCAGCTACAATCTGCACAGGCCGCTGATGGGCCACAACAATTTTTCACCATTGCAGCATCCCCATGGTCAAATGATCAAAATTCAGACTCTTGGCAACTGGTTCATATTTATGATGGTTGCAGTGTCCCGGGGTCATGTGATCAGCTTTTGCAACCTTCTGACAAGCAAAGTCAATGTGGAAGCCCGATTCACTTAACAACCATGTTACTAACTTAACAATTGCAATGATTTTTCACTTAACAACAGTGACCAGAAAATAGGGCAACACTCATGTAATAAATGTTGCACTTAGCAAACATAAATTTTTGGCTCAGTCTGGTTGTAAGTCTAAGACTTCCCTGTTTCCCCGAAAATAAGACCCAACCAGAAAATAAGCCCTAGCATGATTTTTCAGAATGCTTATAATATAAGCCCTACCCCAAAAAATAAGTCCCAGTTAAGGTTGTCAGCAGACAGAGGCATTTAGTACTGTATTTTCTCCAAAATAAGACCTAACCAAAAAATAAGCCATAATGTGTCTTTTGGAGCAAAAATTAATATAAGACCTGGTCTTATTTTTGGGAAAACATAGTACTTGTATAGTTTCCATCTTATTTGTAAATCAACTAATAATTTATTTTTTAAAAAAAATACCCAGAAATCCACTATAGTAGTTTCTTTTTTTTTTAACCAAATACTCATTTTGTGTGCATTTTGAAATATGTCATTAGGAAGTGTATTTGTCTCTTAAATTTGTATGCTTCCTGATTCCCAGTGACTCTGGGAGTTTCACCACAAGACTTAGAGTAAGCCAAAGGGCGGCAGTTGTTCTGACGCACGTATTAGCCCAAGGGATGGGAAGCAGGTCAGTTTGATGAAAAACACAGACTGGATGGAATCTTCTACAAAGGATTAGGTCATCTGAGAAGATTTTCAGCCAGTCTTCATTTTATGTGTGTCTCATCTGGAAATACTGAACCTGGTACATTAAACTTTCAAGGGAAACAGAAAGCAACTTCCCAAAAAGATATCCAAGGACGAGTAGAAGTTAATTGCCTTCTGCTCTTCTCTGCAAATAGAATGGAAAACGACATTTATACACTCTCTGAGGAAAAGGGCTCTTATTACAGATCACACCCTATCATTTTCCTGGAGAAAAATTCAGAGGTAGTTCATTTTGTTTTATTCTCATTACCATGTGAGGAGTAATCTGGTTGCTGGCTTTGTGGCTGTGATACATCCACTTATAATAAATCTCGGCATAAAAACAGGGTGTAGGAAAGCTCAGTGCATTAGGCACCAAATTGCAGGCCTCTCGCACACTGTGATAACCCACTATCACAGCTTTTTGTAATAACCAAACAAAGAGAAAGAAACTGTCATCAATTTTCAAGGCGGTGCGGTCTAAACATTTCGAGGAGCATTTGGGAAAAGTTTTTTATAAACAACGTGAGGGAGTTTAAGAAGGATAGGAGCAAGCAGAGCAGGCCCTGTCTGCCAATTTGAATCTACCCTGCCTGCCAAATGGCTCAACTGCAGATATATTCCCAAGAATATCTCTTAACTAGAAAGCAATAGGTGAACCTCACAGGTGTTGCTGAGTTGCTTAACGTCAGAGACTGATTGATAAATAAAGCAGAGGTGAATTGCATCTCCTCACACATAAACACACCCAGTAAGTGTGAAGAAGATGGGAATCATAAAACCAAAGAACTGTGGAGCTGTATTGGACCACAGATATCTAGTTCAAACCTTCTGTAATCTGCAGAAAAACAATCCATGAAAAATGAGTAAATCTGGCTAAATTAATTAATTGATAGGAATCATTCATATCAATTCATAATTTCACTTAAAAGACACTAGAGAAGCAAGAAAGTGTTGTAAGATGTCCAGAAATCATAGAAGATAGGTAGATAGATAAGTAGATAGATAAATAGATAGACAGACAGACAGACAGACAGACAGACAGACAGACAGATACGATGGACAGATAATAGATAAATAATAGGTAGGTAGGTACGTAGATAGGTAGATAGGTAGGTAGATGAGAGAGAGAGAGAGATGATTGAGAGAGAGAGAGAGACAGACAGACAGACAGACAGAGACAACAGAGAGAGGAGGGAGAGGGAGGGGGAGATCCACACCCATTGTTTTTTTTTCTTTTTTCTGTGCATGGCCTTGCTTGCTTTCTCCTATAATTAACAATACTAATGGAGAAGTCTTGTTATTTTGTCCTCAACAGAGCAAGACTATAATGAGACAGCATATGGTGCTCATTACGAGCATCACTCTCCTGTCCTCTTGGAAATCTTAGGCAATGGAGCAGAGCTGCCCACCCAGAAAAGAGAACATTTTTTCCGGTGCCTTTGACAAGAACATTTTAAAAGGGAAGCTTGAGAATATTCTTTGCAAGGTCACTGCCTCAGAGTCACAGCTGAGTGATTCAAGAATTCAACTAAAACTGCTTTTCTGCCAGTAGCACAGCTTTGGAAGAAAGTCACTAAGAAAGGGAAAAGAAAAAAGGGTGAGAGGGACCAACAAACTTTTCACTGCCTTCCAAGAGAGAAAGAGTTTTGTAATAAAATATGGTTTACATGATGGTTGAAGGAAGTCATGGAGCCCAACTAAGGCAGTAAACTCACTTTGGGATGAGATAAAATTGCCTTTATAAAAAGCAAAAACTATCTGAACTAGGATGTGAATTATTAGTTGTGCTCATATTTGTCACTTCTCATTTTTTGTTTCCCAGTCTTCTTAGAATAACCGTTCCAGGAATTCAACTGAGAGGAAAATTTTCAGAGGAGGAGGGGGGGGAGAATTTGCATTTATTTTCACAATAGGGCCAAAAGCCCTACTAAGTAGGTATATACAAAAATATGAGGGCTATTGCTTAATGCATTGTAAGCTGCCCTGAGTCTCCAGAGAAGGGCAGCATATAAATCTAACTAATAAATAACTAACAAATAAATAATATGAAAGATACCTTTTTTAGAACTTTAATGCTAAAATCATTTGGGGGAATCCATCGTCAACACCTTTTTCAAGAAGCACAAATTAATTATGGTAACAAAGATGTGCTGGATACGCATTAGAGCTAAAATGTACTGGAAAATTGTCATCAACATGGTTAATGAGCTTTTGTTTGTGCAATTATTTTCGGACACTCTGATTTGCCCCCTTAATTGTGTGAAAACAAGAGTGCCATTTTGCCTGGAAGAATAAGACATATAAGAGTAGCGCCTGGAGAAGAGGGACATAAGCAACAGATAAGAAATGATAAACTAATCAAAGATTGCCAACAAAAACCAAATAGGGAGAATGGAGGAAGGCTAATTATTTTTTCTTCTTCTTCTTCTTCTTCTTCTTCTTCTTCTTCTTCTTCTTCTTCTTCTTCTTCTTCTTCTTCTCCTTCTCCTTCTCCTTCTCCTTCTTCTCTTTCTTCTTTTTCTTCTTCTTCTTCTTCTTCTTCTCCTCCTCCTCCTCCTCCTCCTCCTTCTTCAATTGATTGCTTTACTAATGTTTGAGTCTTGCAAATTCCTTTGATTTATTTTTTTCTGTACATAAAGTGGTACATGCATTTAGGAAATTGAACCATTATTCTTTTATTCTCCCTGTCTTTTTCTGTGCAGCATTGGCCATTTCCTAAATTGGTTGTCTCTTCCTGCAAATTATGTCTGTTGCTTTATCACTCATCCCTTACTCCATTCACAAAATTCCATTCAGATTAAAATGGCATGATGCATCATTTTCTCTCAACTGTTTAGCACTCCCATGAGTTAGGTCAGCCACCAAACAGTGACTCAACCAACAAGTGCTTCACATCCAAAGCCAGGAATTCAAAACTTGGATCTTTCACAGCCAAATCGATCAATAGGCAAGCCTATATAGAAGCTCTGAGATTATTCCTCCGAGGAATGAGAAAGAATGAATGGGTCTGCCTGCAAATCTAAAAAGCAAAGAATAACATTCTAATTACTCTTTTTTCAATAATGTTATTGAGATTGTAAGATCTCAGAAGTTTCCCCGAGCCACTGAGATGCCAAAGAGAGTGAGATTCGAGACAAGGCTTGCAAAAAGAAGCAGATTTTATTTTTGGCCAAAACAAAATACTGGGTGAAACTATATCCAGAATTTACAGACATAGTGCATGTAAGGAATAGCCACACCTTGGGGAAAGTATGCCATCCTTTTATACCTTCAGACATCAGCTTAGTACCTAATTCTGGCCCCCTGGCCCATGCCTTCCTTGTAGCCATACATTGGCCATGCAGCAAGGAACAGGAGAGCTCCATGCTTGACAACAGAGGGGCTGGGTGCTTAGCAACACAGGTATTTGTCCAAACCATGACATACCCCACTTCTTTAGATATCCACCAGGCACGGAGTTGTACAAAAAACCAAGATAACAGAAGTTAGATCACTGGTAGAAGCAAATGGCAGAGGCAATTCTAATTCTTACAGGAGCAAAGCAATTCTTACAGAAGTGAAATAGCAAGTTATTATTATGTCCCAGTAATTCTACCTATTCTACTATTAGTATGTTCCTTCAAGATTTATATTAAACAGATAAACCGAAAAACCCAAACCTAATACAAAATTCATTTGAAATAGATAGAAGGTACAGAACTGTCCCCACTCCATCCCCACCCCACCCCACCCCAAAAAAAGAAAGAGGAAAAAGCAAGGAATTGCTCTATTTCAAAAACATATATAAAAGCCAAGACCACTTTTTCAAAAGAAAGCAGGAAAGACAGATCTATTGGGGGTTGTGTTGGGCTTAAATCCCTATAAATCAAGTGAAACTAACTTTCTCCCTGCATATATTTATTCTTTCCATCTTTAAACTCATATATTTGGGAGACAGATGCCTGTGACAAGGAAAGATTGTTCTTCCAAGGTTTGGGCCTGGGAACTAAATCCTTGTTTGTTTGTTTGCTTGTTTGTTTGTGTGTTTGTTTCCCACCTTTACAAATAAGGCATAGCTCAAGGCAGCAAATATAGCCAACAAACCTTCCTCCTATTTTCCCCCAGCAACAATCTTGTGAGGTGGTTTGGGATGAAAGAAGGTGACTGGCAGCTGGCTTTCATGGTTAAGGCAGCACTAGAACTCACAATCTCCAGTTTTCTAGCCTGTGCCTTAACCACTAGATGAAATTGGCTCTCTTGTGGGCGAAGAACAGACCCTCCTAAATAATTTGGACAGGGCAGCAGAAAAGACCAGGAGATAACTCATAATTCAGTTCTCTGCTGAACACAGTCCTCCTCTTCAATCATGACTGATTAATGAAGGTGGTAGAGAATTATTGCTGGGAAAGAATCTATCCTCTTGTAGATGCTGCTAAATTTCAGCTTCTAGGAGCCTGGGCAACAGGACATCAGTGAGGTGTTCTAAGAGCTATAATTCAGTAATATCTAGAAGATCTGACTCAGATCTCATCTCTGAATCAGAACAAATCCCCAAACAGTAATAGTGCATCTCCTGGACCTTTTGTGATCCGTATTAGCAAGGTTTCTGTTGACTCGGCAATCATTTACTGAATATATTGTGGAAAAGTTCCACCGTGGCCATGAATTTACTAAGTGGCCTTTAACAAGACACTTTCAGTCTCAATTTTCCCATCATTAAAATGTGTGGTCCGGTATCTGCTTCTTAGGGCTGTTCCAAAGATATCTGGGGAATTGGAAAAGGGATATATTTTCCAGTAGGAATGATCTAGGGCAGTGATGGTGAATCTTTTAGATGAGCGCCCAAACTGTGTGTGCACACATGTCCAAACTGAAAGGTGTGTGCAAGTGCACAAATGCGCTTGCACACCTGAAGCAGAGACCCGAAGACCAGCTGGCCAGTGGGAGGCGGGGCATCCCAACACCAGCAGTGTGGCAAGAAGTAAGATCTTTTTCTTTCATGAGCTTCATTTTCATCATTTGTAGGGAAACAGAAGCTCACTAAAGAAATGCCACAGAGATCTGAGCTGGGACGATGGGGCGCGTGCCAGCAGAGAGGGCTCTGCATGCCACCTCTGACACACGTGCCAGAGGTTCGCCACCACGGGTCTAGGGAAACAATAAGTTTATTCGAAGCAACCAGCAAAAGACTTGAACCACAATTTCAAATTAGCCAAACCCAGCCTTGGAATCGCCTTATTTTCCCCACTATTCTAAGATAGCTCTCTGTCAGTTACCTGGAACTTTTTTTGCACATCAGCATGGCAACAGTGTGAGATTTTCTTTTCTTTTCTCCAAAAGAGATATTCAGTACAACATTTTCTACAAAAGCAAGATAAAGACTCACAGAAGAGGAGTTTGGCAGGAGAGTTTAGCAGGAGAATGTATAGAGAGATTCCTATCAATTGCAAGGAAGACAGACAGCAAGGGAAGCTTTTGATGATCTGTAATGGTCAAGTTTCCCTCCAATAGGCCAGACTAGAACCAATTAAAAAGAAACACAATCTATTAAGGCAGCTGCACTACAGAAAATTGAAAAGCCAATTTTGTGATTGCTATGTATCAAATGCAAGCCCCATTTATAGCAATCAATATTCAAATTCATTTTGTATTTTTCTCCCTCTGGCTCTAGGTGAAGTGCTCGATGTGATTCTCTTTGGAGCAAGAAATATCATTTCCATCTATTCTTCATTTTGCTAATTGATTTAACACTGCATTTTTATTTTTGACTATACATATAATCCTCAAATTATGGCCACAGCTGAGTCCAAAATTTCTTTTCCTAAACCAGACAGTTGTTAAATGAGTTTTGCCCCATTTTACAACCTTTCCTTCAACAAATGTCCAGAGCTGAAGAAGCTTCTTGGATGAGAAGTAATATGTCTTCAAAGAAATTTTCCTTCAATAGTTGTTAAATGAAATGCTGCAGTTCAGTGGTGGATTTCAAATTTTTTTACTACCGGTTCTGTGGGTGTGGCTTGGTGGGTGTGGCATGGCTTGGTGGGCATGGCTTGGTGGGCATGGCAGGGGAAGGATACTGTAAAATCTCCATTCCTACCCCACTCCAGGGGAAGGTTACTGCAAAATCCCCATTTCCTCCCGATCAGCTGGGACTTGGGAGACAGAGAATAGGGGTGGAGGGAATCAGAATTTTTACTACCAGTTCTCTGAACTACTCAAAATTTCCACTACCGGTTCTCCAGAACTGATCAGAACCTGCCAAAACCCACCTCTGCTGCAGTTGTTAAATTAGTAACATGGTTGTTAAGTGAATTTGTCTTTCCCATTGACTTGGCCGTCAGAAAATCTCAAAAGGTGATCATGTGACCCCAGGACACTGCAACCAGCATAAATATGAACCAGTTGCCAAGCATCCAAATTTTGATCATATGACCATGGCAATGCTGCAACTGTCTTAGGCGTGGAAAATGGTCATAACTTTTTTCAGTGCTGTTGTCACTTCTAACAATCACTAAACAAATGGTTATTAAGTTGAGGACCACTTATATGAAAACTATATGCTAACTATGATTTTCCCTATAACCTCCTCCTTCTATATTTCTCCTTCCCTTTCCCTCATACCTAGAATAGCCTGATGCTTCTTTGCCTGTTCTCTCCTAGTTTCTTCATAGGTTTCCTAGAGCTGTTCTTCTCTTCCTTCTCTGTCTGGGAGAATCTGTCAGGATTCTAAGGAGGGGTGAAATGCTACCAATTCAGACTGGTTTGGATGAACCGGTAGCGATGGTGGTGGGTGGTTCGGAGAACCGGTAGCGACAGCAGCGCACAGCTCCTCACGCCCATCCGGTTGTCATTACTTCCTGGTTTTAAGTGCGTGCACTTCAGAATTGGTAGGGAAGGTAAGTAGATTTCACTCCTGGTTCCAAGTAACACACTCATAGCAATCAAAACTCCGAGGCAGTTGGATTCCTCAAAGAATAGATTTATTTGAATCTGTCATATTGGCACAAGCTGGTGAAAACCAACTCTAAATGTTCCCGCAGTTTTCACCTAATTAAAAGTAAATGTTCCTTCATTTTCTCCAAACAATCAGTTACATGGTCCAATCAACCTGGTGGGAATGTCCTTGGTTCCCAAGAGAAAGTATTTTATTTTGGCTACAGCACCCCAGCTATCTCTACTTCCCGCTCCCTTTCCTACAGCTCCAGTTGTGGCAGCACTGAAATCCGAAAATGGCCACAGCCAGGTCAGCTTCAGGGTTGACAGAATCACTAAAAACAGCAATCATTTTAGGGGGAAGAAATCTCTATCTCTCCAGAACAGTAACAGCAGGTGCTCTTTTTTTTCTTTTCTTAATTTTTTTTAATTTTTATTTCTCATAAACATGTCTTAAATGTACAATCTCTTATCCATTGTTAATCATACATATTGTCTTCTGACTTTTATCTTAGTTCATTTTTCATCCTAAAAAATTAGGGTATATTCAGGGTTGATCTTCTACCATTTCCTCTCCTTTATTTTACAATAACCTTTCCTCTTCTTCTTCCCTTCCCTTCCTTCTTCTATCCCCTTCTACTTTCTTCTTTTTTCCTCTCCTTCCCCTTCTCTCCTTCCCCTTCCCTTCCCCCTCTCCTCCCCTCTTCTTCCCTTCTAGCCCTCTCTCCTACTCTTATTTCCCCTCTTTTTCTTCCTGTCCTTTTCCCTCTCTTCTATCCCTCTCTCTCTCTCCCCTTTCCTCTCTTCTCTCATATCCGTCCCTCTACTCTTCTCTTCCTTCCCATTCCATTGTTGTTTTCATTTTCAATTCAATATATTTCCAAAATGGTATTCGAGCAACCCCGATTTTCTATTTACATACATCTTCATAAGACAGCAGGTTCTGATACCATAATCTTCTAGTTGGACAAGCTGTCCAGATCAGAATTCACTCAACACAAGTTCTAATGACAGGCAGAGAAAAGAAAGATGGGGGAGTATTGATTAGAATTCACACTAGAGACAAAGAGAAAAGGGATGATTTCGGGTCACTCATCTTCCATTATATCCCTTGAAAGAACTTTTTCCCCCTTCTTTCCAGTAATTCCCTCAGAATTTGGTTAACAAGGAAGAAACCAATAATTCCTACTAGATATCTGAAGTAATTGATTTCTTGTGGAAGGTTTTGAAATTAGGCAGAAGGCCAAATGAAATTGCCCTGAGGATTGCATGTAATTCTCTATGCTGTTTGCTTTTTTTAGTCACTTATTTCCTTCCTGCAAATCCTTTCCTTCAAAAAATCTCAAAGAAAAAAAGTGTGGTTTCACTTGCTTCTTTTAGCAATGACTATGTAGGAGATGACCTATATCTGAGGATGAGCCTGAGGGAGTACTCAAACGCATCATCAGTCTCAAATCCCTTCATGCCCACAAGAGATCTAAGTCCAGCTCAAATTAAAGTCCATTGACTCTTATCTACCATCAATTTGCTTTGACCATTAGTAGTTGTAAAGCGTTTAAACTTGCAATAAACCTTTATATTCATTTGAACTGCCTGGAATTCCTGATTTCTCATGCGTGATATACTATATTTTGTTTTCTTTTGTTTCTCTCCTAATGTTCTTCTCCTCCCTACAGAATCAGACTTATTTAGCGTGTGCAAAGAATGTGAAACTGCCTCAGCCCTTCTCAAAGATATTAGGCTTGTCCTCACACCTTGCCATCCCCTCAAAACAAGAGTTTGAAACCATTCAATCTAGTAAGAACTATTTTTTGTTTTGTTTTGTTTTGTTTTTACAACCCCGTAGTCCCTTAATACAGAGTTACGGCAACTGAGTGGAGCTGAGTGTTTATTGGCCAGATGCCTTTCCTGATGCCTACATAGAGTTCACAGCAGATTGTTTTTCCCTTAAGAGAGAAACATTTGCTGCTACCTGGGATTGAACTCTCAACCTTCTGAGCAGGAGGTGAGTGTTTTCACCACTAGGCCACCACACCACTCTAATCTAGTAAGAGCTATAACACTGCAAAATCAATGCACAGTTTAATCAGTAGAGAACATAAGCCGCAGTTACCCTGAAGATCCATAATAAAAACAATCGGAGGCTTGTTTGTTGTTTTAAGCCAGAATACTGGGAGAAAATGACATCAGGAGGATGGATTGGGAAGTGTGTTTTGTACTTCATAAGTGAGTCAGAAATCACCCTGATAGAATAAAATGCTTGTATAAATTGCCCACTGATGTAATATAAAGCTAACTTCATTCAACTCAGCTATTCAGCTGGGGGGGAGGGGATGTTACTTTGGAAACTATTCCATAAGGCTTTATATAAAACATTATTCATGTTATTATAAAATCTGCAAACTACAAGAAATTGAAAACGTGAAGTATTTTTAAACTTAATATTCTACTGTGCCATATTCAATATTAGATGCTGATAATATTTTTAAAAAATGCTTTTTCCCTTCCTTCTCCCTCCCTCCCTCTCTATCCACAAAGATTTCAATAAAAACAAAATGCTAATCATTAATTGAAATCACATAACGTTTTAAAGCTTTTCTTTTATATCCATAATTGGTTGCAATCTGAATGAGAATGGAACATTTTCATTTTTTCCCCTCTTTTTTTCATAATCATTCTGTAAAGAGAAAGTGTAGAGCAAAACCTACGGCTCAGAAGCTGAGTTTTGCACCAATATATTTTGCATACCAAATGAATTCTTTTGAGAAGATCCAAACTGTTCCTTGGAGAAACCCTTGTTCGTTGTTGCTTAATCCAATATGACCAAAGACGCATCAGAAGTCACAAGGGAGCTGCATCTTTGTGATTCTTCCCATTAGGAATGAAAACCATAATTGTTGCTTTTAAAAATGATGAATAATAATGAAAAAAGAGAAACTATTGAAATAATAAGTGACAGAGAGTATAATTCTTTTTTTTCCCCTAGCTAGCTTTTATTGATCAATGAGCTTGGGAATCCAAGCAAACTCAGTTAAGAAAGCTGAAAATTAATGAGCCAGTGAGGTATACAGAGAATTCAATCCTTCTGAAGATTAAATCCATGAATCTCAGAGATTTATCTGTTGAGCATTCACTCAATCCAACCTACCACACTGTGTTGTTCTGAGGATAAAAAAGAAGTGAGAACTATATACTTTGCCTTGAGCTTTGGAAGGAAAAGTAGGGTATAATAGTTATAAATACCTAATTTTCAAACTCAAGGAAATCCTGAAACTCTTCTAGAAGAACCCTATGGTTGTGCCACTTCCTCCCAGTGAAAGATGCCAATGAATGATGCCACAGCTCCCAGTAAAGTCTATATCTTCCTCAACTCAGTTCGACATCACTTTTTCCAGTTTACTGTTCTGTGAAGCCAAAAAAAAAAAAAAGGACTAAAATTAAATCTAACAACCAAAATGGTAGACAAGCAGTAGAAGAACAAGTCTTAGAACTGGCAATGAAAAGAACTGAAGTGGTAACTAGCTTTTGCCTTTTAGGATAAACCATCATCACTTAAGGGACAAAGAGTCAAGGAAGACTAGTACATGGTAGAACACCAATGAAGGACCTGAAGAAGATACTCAAATGCCATGATGTGTATATACCTACAAAGATCAGAATCATGCAAACAATGAACTTTGGGTTGATTTGTGAAAGTTAGATTCTGAACTCTTTAACAGTGTGCAGCAGCAGCCAAAAAAGCTAATACAATCCTTGGTTGTATAAACAGAGGCATAGAATCAAAATGAAGTATTAGTACCACTTTATAAAACCTTAGTAAGATCACAGCTGGAATATGCATCCAGTTTTGGCCACCAGGCTACAAAAAAGATATTGAGAGACTTTTGAAAAAGTGCAGAGAAGAGAATGTAAGATGATCAAAGACCTGGAGACTAAAACATATGAAGAACGGTTGCAGGATTTGGGTTTGGCTAGATTAGAGAAAAGAAGGACTGTGGGGCGGGGGACGACATGATAGCCATATTATCATGTTAGAAGACCTGAAAAATCAGGGATTACGAATAGATCATCAGGGAGAATATCTGTGGTCACTAGCAGTTGAAAGTATGTTGATGGTAAGTTATTTAGTCCTGATGGGTTTTTTAAATTTTCTGGGCCAAAAATTGTTTAATTCTTTTACAAAATTTAAATTTTGTATTGAAGTGTTTTTTATTCCTGGCAATGCAATGCCCTGAGTCCACTAGGAGAAGGGCGGTATACAAATTTAATAAACTAAACTAAACTAAACTAAACTAAAAACAGTAACAAAATTAGGTGTGATTCAGTTAACAATTGCCTTACTTAGCAACGGAGATTCTGGTCCCAATTGTGCCCATCAGCGGCCTGTGCAGCTAGTAGCTGATTCCGACAGCAAGGAGGCTGGTGGGGTGCTGTGCCAGCAGCCTGTGCAGCTGACACTCAAGTCGGACAATGAGGAGGCTGGAGAAGAAGTGGTGCCAGAGGCCGGGATTCAGCCAGGGCCTTCAGAACCTCCAGAAGCTCCTATAAGTGAAGAGGAAGAAGAGGAGGAGCCTCTTCTCGATGCACAGGTGCGCAGAGCTGCCAAAAGGCAGGAATGGCTCCTCAGGAGGAGGTCTCCTTGAGAGTAAGGCTTGGGGCTAATTGGCCACTCCCTTAGCCTATTTAAGGAAGGACGACGACTGAGACAATTTGCAGGGAACAACTTTGTTCACTCTCCTTCGCGTCTTGATCTTAGTTCTCTGCAAATTGCTTCTGGGCTTTCTGCCAACCATAGTAAGATTACGATTATTTATTCTTTGGATTCTTGTAGGCTGTTAAGAAAGTTAATGAACAGCCTTTGTTTGAAAAAGACTGATTTAATTTAGTATACGGAAGTTTGTACAGACTTTCTGTGTGCTGCGTTCTTTGGGGTCCATAGCTGGGGCAGAACAAGTGGTGGCACAGTGGTTAGAATGAAGTACTGAGGGCTATCCCAAAGGTGCTTTTTCAAGAGACATCTGGACTTTCTGGTTTTTCTTTGAAGACATTTTGCTTCTCATCCAAGAAGCTTCTTCAGCTCTCTTCTTCAGAGCTCTTGAAAAAGCACCTTTGGGACAACCATGACCTGGATGACTGAGACTCTCCACAGACATGTACCACCAGCTGCCTGCTGCCAGCAGTTCAGCAGTTTGGCAGTTCAATTCTCACTGGCTAAAAGTTAAAGCTGTCCCAATGCTGGCTGGAGGGCCTGCAGGGGAGGGCCTTCTCTGTGGCTGCCCCAGCTCTCTGGAACCAGTTACCTCCTGAGGTCTGGACCATCCCAACCCTATTGGCCTTCTGAAAAGCGGTTTACATGAACCGGTAGTAAAACCGGCAGGAGGCCCTGTCCACTACCCCGGATGTTGTCATCAGCAATCTGCGCATGCACAGAAGTTTCTGTGCATGTTCAGAAGTAAGGTTCGTGCGCGAGAGAAGCAAGCATGAGTGCATGATCCCATTGTGAGCTGGTAGTAAAGGTAAGTAGAACCCACCCCTGACTCAGAGGGGGCTGTAAAGTACTGCAAAGCAGTATCTAAGTCTAAGTGCTATTGCTATTGCTAGTAATGTTAATAACCAAACAAAGTAAAATAATGAACGAAATAGAAGTCCTTTGGAGTTTCAGGTTAAGCATCTCTGCATTAAGACATTTTTCTCCCCTCTGTTTCCTCCTAATTCTTCCGAGGTGATAAAGAAGAGCTGGTTCTGTTTCAGGAGCTACTTGTTGGGTAAATAATAACTCCCTGGGAAGTGAACTGAAGCCTCAGGCTGCAGATGTAAAGCACACTGTTCTGTCTGATGAAGCATGTAATCATTCATGTAACTGAATTATAGCAAGCAACAATTAAAAGGAAATTGGAAACAAGCGAATGCTACAAATAGATCAAGAACCCTTCTCCAAGAAAGCTGTTTGTGGGGCGTCAAATTAATAATATTAATTTTTCATTTGCTGTTGGGCAACTAACAAACACAATTGTTTAATTATTTATCAACCAGGAGTTAATTCATCTTCTAAAATCCCTTTTGGGGAGCAGGAAGGAGAAAAATTATTTGCACAATGCAAAGTATCAAGCAATTAACTAATTATTTTTCTAAAGAAGCCTTGCTTGGCTGCCATGCGAAAAGTTCCATGCAAAAAGAGTTTAAATTCTTACATACAATCCGCTTCTCCAAAACCTTTGTATAATGACCCCAGTATCCATTCATAGAGTTACCACCAACGTCATTTTAATAGAACATATGATCATTCATTAAACACATGAAGAACATTCTTACTAACTCTATGCTGTATTCATGAATTAAATTAAATTAAATTGTATATAATAAATATTGCCCTGCCCTGTTTAGTCCTGTATCCATTTATTTAACAGGATTCAGAATTCATACAATCCTCAAAAAAAAAAAAATCCACAGTTCACTAAGTTGCATGAGCCATTTATAGTTTATAGTTTGTTATCAGAGTATGCTGGATAGAGCTCCATCAATATTGTTTCATAAATGCCTAGAAAATGTTCAGAAATACTCTATTATTAAATGATTCTAACCATTTTGTTTTTGTTCACATTTTACTTAACCAAATAGATTTTCCACTAACAGGAATTGTACGATTGCAGCATCATAAATGTCTAATGATATATACTCCTCATCTAGAGTATGTATTCAGAAGAAAAATTATATGTTGGCACGTGTATAAAGTTTGAATGTTATCCATGAAGTGTCTTCTTTATATGTGCCTTACTTACTTTGCATGCATTGCACATGCTTTTTTCTAAATCTACCTCATTCATTATTCATTCAGTTATTTCCACTTTACTGCGGACTCCAGAACAACTGGACATCTCACAGAGGAAAAAGACAAATACAGATACCAATAAGATAAATCAAAACTATAATGAGGGAAATAAACAAAAGAGCAAATCTGGACCACTAATATCAAAACATATGACTATGTGTCAAATGCACCTAACAAATGGTTCCATGCACCCTGTCCAGATGGGAATAGGTCAACTTGCCACAGCCAAATCATCACAGCCAACTCGCTGTGGGACAACTCATTGCGGGACTATTTGTTTATTTATTTATTTATTTATTTATTGGTTCAATTTATATGCTGCCCGTCTCCGGACACTCAGGGCGGCTTACAATGCATTAAGCAATTTAAAATTCTATTTAATTATTTAGAATAAATAAAAATTATTTTAATATTTGCCACATTTCATTCTGTCCCTCCTTTTGCATCTTTTCTTTAATGATTCTATTCCACCATTTCTTTGATATTAGTTTAACTCTTGTCCCACAGCAAGCTGTCCTGCAGTGAATTAGCATGGGAAGTTGACTGTGGTGAGTTGGCCAAGGCAAGTTGGCTGTGGCAAATTGTCATAGACCCATCCAGAATACCATCAGGACCCAGCCAGTTCTCAGTGATGACCTTATTCCAAAGACCAGAGACCATGACAGAAAAAGCATGTGGGGTCCTTGGTGTTCTCTGGGTGTCCAACCTGGAAGCCATCTTTTACCTTTGAGCCTTTAGGCCTGCCACAAATTCTACTGTGGGGAAATGGGAGGGGGGATTATATGGAGTGAAGATGATATGTAGTCAAAATAACATTCTTTCCAGAAAGTCAAAGCTGTTGTGCCCTGCAGCTGTGCTGAGAAGAATGAGGAGATATCTTCTGTTCTGATTGGTTCATGTGATGGACATGTGGGTGAAGGGCAAGGACTTGAACTTTCTTTTGGATGAGGAAAAACCAGAAACTCTCAGATTTGGGTTTTCCCAGATGTGCCAATATGACATCTCTAATAAAAATTAGCTTTGAAGAAATTCAAACCTTGGAGGTTTTTTTTTTTTTAATTTGATTTATATGCTGCCCTTCTCTGGAGACTCAGGGCGACTTACAATGCGTTAAGCAATAGCCTTCATACTTTTGTATATTTATACAAAGTCATCTTATTGCCCCCACAAACTGAGTCCTCAATTTACCCACCTTAGAAAGGATGGAAAGCTGAGTCGACCTTGGGCCTGGTGAGAATTGAACTCGCAGTAATTGCAGGCATCTGGATGTTAAATGCTGCCTTAGTAGGAGGCATTAGCATCCTACGCCACTCAGGCCCCTCGTTTGATTTCGTTGGGGGTGTTACTTTGGAACCCTGACATTAACCCGAATCCCTTTTCTAACTAAAGCAGCTCCCACGAATTTCAGGGTGCAGGACGGAGTCCTAAGTCCCAAGCATCAATCCAAAATTGGGCTGTGCGAAGACTCAGAAAAGATGACACTGAGCTTGATTGTTTTCTTGCAGATGTTTCATTATCCAGCTAGGTAACATCATCAGTGCTAGAGGGGAGTAGGGTTTGCTCTCTGTTTATATACAAGTGGCTTGTCTCTCTGTGTCAGTGGGAGTGTTCTTGGTGATTCTTTGATTAGACTGTTGTTTACTGTTTGATTGTTTGTTTGAGTTGGTAGTTCCTTGATTGGGGTATTCTTTACTGCTTGATTGTTGATCTAATATTAACCTTGGTGTTAATCTCTGCTTATATGGATGATAATTGCTGATGAGGAGGGCCTCAAAAGAAAACATTACTCAATTGAGGGGAGCATATCTTATTGACAGGACAGACACTAAGGGAGGGAGGGAGTTCCTCAGTTAATCAGGCTTCATGCTGTGTAGAGCTTCATAGGTGATAGCAGCACCTTGAACCCAGTGGTGAAATCCTCCATGGATCTTGATCGGTTCACTGCCCAAGCATGTGCAGGATGCGCCAAAAGTTTGACCGAACTGGTAGCTTTTATTTTTATTACCAGTTCTCCTGAACCGGAGCGAACTGGTAGCATTTCAATACTGCTTAAACTCCACAAAATATGCATTGTTGGTGTCTACATGCCTATGTGGGGGTTTTTTTTCTTTTTCAATTTGTGAATCAAGATGCTATATTCAGGGTTTTCCTGTTTATTATTGCTCTAAAATTGTGATGGAACCATTTCTCATCCATTATCTGCTTTGTTAGGAAGGCAGGGATCAGATAAGAGAAAATTCTGAAAATCTTTATTTTTACAAGACAGAAGGATTCTGGAAGTTACTGGTAGCTTCCTTCATGAGTTGTTTGGATCTGCCTTGAAGAAAACTTCTTATAAATGTTGAGTTATTATTTTTATACACTTTCCTCCCACTCTTCCATACCCCACAATCACTTTGCTACTTGGGTTTCTCCATTTTAATTTATTTTCTTTATGGAAACTACTATGCCCCAGATATTATTGCGAGACATGCACTTTATATGTAGATGTAATAATAAATACATATGAAAAGCTCAAAGCAAAGTCTTGCAAAGAGAGATTTATGTTGCGTTAAGGCTCAGGAATATTTTGAGTGTTTCAAGCCACAGCCTATGCTGGGTTGCAAATCATTTTGCTTGGACTGATCCTTCTTTCTTTTCTTTTTTTTTTTATTGTTTGGAATAGTTAATATGCCTAGAATAATTGAATTTAAGAGCTTAACTCCCACATACAGTATATGTTTATGAACATAAAAGCTTTGCTCTTTCTGTATATAATAGCTCTGGTACTAAAACCCTTCTGAAAAAGAAATCAGTTAATCTCTATTGCTTGTTGGTATTGTGATGCCTGTAAATGACCATTAATCTTTTTGAGATATTTATTTTGACATCTCAACATAATCAGCAACAGAGGGAGAAACATAAATGCTAATTTGGTGGAAGATGTCTACATCTACGTGCAGAATAAACTCTGGTAATGATGCACCTCTCTCTCTCTCTCTCTCTCTCTCTCTCTCTCTCTCTCCCTGTCTCTGTCTCTGTCTCTGTCTCTCTCTCTCTCTCTCTCTCTCTCTGTGTGTGTGTGTGTGTGTGTGTGTGAATTCAATGAACATTCTTTCTAGATTATTTTCATCTAGTATAATTTAAAGGAGAGATATTATTCAGAACCTGTAGGACACATTCTTTGAAAATGGGCCGAAAAGGAGATTCAGGCTGCAGAATAGTCTCAGTTAAACAACCATAAGAAACAGAGTTGAGAGTCTCTGGAACTCAGAGCTCAAAAAATTCTTGTGAACTATTTTTATTGTCCGTGCTGATTAGGCTTAATGGGAGTTGATGGTCATAATATCTGGAGCAGTTCAAATTGATTGTCTGTGATTTAAAGCAGAGGTCTCCAAACTTAAGTCTGGAGGACTTCAACTCCCAGAATTCCCCAGCCAACCAGGCTTAAAGTTGCCAAGGTTGAAGACCCCTGATTTAAAGGCTTGGAGCCATGGTGGTTCAGTGGTTGGAATGCAGTATTACAGACTAACTCTGTCCACAACCAGGAGTTCAATCCTGACAGGGCTGGAGATTGACTCAGCCTTCCATCCTTCCAAGGTCAGTAAAATGAGGACCCAGATTTTGGGGGGGTGGGGGTGTGATATGCTGGCATAGTAAACCACTCAGAGAGTGCTGTAAAGCACTGTGGAGTGGTATATAAGTCTAAGTACTATCACTATTGCTATTCAAGAGAAGGATTCTATAGTGCATCTACTATCAGACTTCCATCAGCTTTCCACTTTTAAACGGCACAGTTGTTCCAATGTGCCTTCAACAGGAGATCCCTTCTGTGCTCTGAAGAAGAATGCAGACTCGGTTTCCCCACATACGGAAACTGGCTCTGTTGATGAATAACACATGGGAACATTTTTTTAAAAATGTAAAATAATGGAAACACATGCTGTCAAACTTTGATGACAAAATGAATGATATTTCATTTTGGAAAAGTGAACCAATGAACGGCCATAAATCTTTGACAGAGGTCATCTGTACACTTTCTCATGTACATCTTTCTAAACTTTCATGTTTGCTACAATCAGTGGTGAAATCCAATTTTTTTTAGTACTGGTTCTGTGGTGGGTGTGGCTTGGTGGGCGTAGCAGGGGAGGGATACTGCAAAATTCCCATTCCCGCTCCTCTCCTGGGGCCAGCCAGAGGTGGTATTTGCCAATTCTCTGAACTACTCAAAATTTCCGCTACCAGTTCTCCAGAAGCTGTCAGAACCTGCTGGATTTCACTCCTGGCTACAATGCAATATATTCTGACTTCCCTCAAAAAATTAATATTTCTGAATGATGCTTGGCATCGTTGATGATGATGATGATGATATCCATTCAGTCATGTCCAATTCTTGGCAATTCTATGGGCTGGGTCTCTCCCCATCTCCCCATCTTGCAGTATTCTTTGAGTTATTCTATGGTGTGGCTGGTTTTGTGATTATTATTTTTCACAGTATTTAGTATTGTTTCAGTGTGTTTAGACTGATGCCAGATTTGTCTTGCTAGATATTGCTGGAAAACCATAAAGATTACATATACCTATGCCTCTTTGACTGGGAAGACTTGCAACTCCTGGGAACAAATTTATCCATATATAATTTTCTTCCCAGGAATGGTGCTTTTCTTCAGAATAAAGGAAAAGTTCTATCCGGGTTGGGATCCAGACTTAATTGCAAGATGCTCCCAATGAGCTGGCAACCCACAAAGGACTCCCTCTCCTTCATACCATTGCTTTGACCACTACCTATTCTATTCCTCTTCTCTGAACCCAATCCATACTACCTTCCAAATTTACAGAGAGCACCTGTGAGTGACAGATGGTTCTATTTGCTTATTCCAAGGTAACAGCTGAACAGGCAATTGAAGCGGTGGACACTGAAATTGGGGACTTTCATGGGGAATGAGTGACAGGAGTTATCCAAAGTTTCTGATCTGGCTCTGAATTCTGGCACTTCTCCAAGTTTAATTAGATGTGTTCAGCTTCTGCAATCTAAGTCAACAGCTCAGTGGAAGCCATTGTTCTACATCAGAACCATAGGGGCTCAAAAAAGACTGGTTTCCTCTCCCTTAATTATTTCTTCTCAACTTTCTTTATGTTACAGCTGAAAAGTGGTGCCTGCTTGGAATACCATCCTCTACATTTGAATGTAACCTTAGTTGTTTCTGTTGCTACTGCTGGTGCTTGAGAGAGAGAGACACCCGCATGTTTGTTATGAACATTTCTACTAATTACTAAACCTATTTATAATAGCCATGTGTCAGGACTGATACACTAAATCAAGATCCAAAGCCAGGCTCATCCACTTATTCTAATAAGCCACTCAGCCTCTTCTGAATGCTGGGAACAATATATCAGTCCAAAGTGTATCGTAATCCTAGAGCAGATGGCAGGCAAATGCAATTAATAATATCATGTAATTAAAAGCATAGATTAAGAATGAAAATAGGAGGAAGTGAGGAACTCAAACAACTCTGCATGAAACCGCTGTACAGTGCAAGAAAAAGCGGTGCTGTCTTTGCCAATGAGTTTGACCTAGCAGGCTCATTGATTTAGAAGTAAGAGGTGCCAACAATGCAGGAAGTATTTGCTTTGGGAGAAGGAAAATGGTGGTGGGTGGGTGGGAAACAGAAGACCACAGAGTTAAAATAATAGGGAAAGCATCAATTATTGTGCCTTCTCTAGGAGCATCTGTAAGGAGGTCAGAAGTCAAGATGGTGGTCATGGGCATGTAATCAAAACCTTGCCCCTTTTAACATGCTTGTGACATATAACACATTTGTTTTTTTAAAAATGGTGGAGCTTTAGTTGCACAGTCGCAACAGCTAACTACACATACATTTACGTACACATACACCCCTCATCCCCACTTCGGACCTTCTAGCCTGTTTAAAAGCAATACCAATCTCAAAAAAAGTAAGATGATCATAACATTCTATGAGTCTGTATAAACTTGTGACTAGCATTACCGTCAACCAAATCTTTCAACCTTTTTCAGTGTTGGACAATAAATTTTCCTCCTTAGCTTTGCATACTTCTTTAATCACAGCATAACTTGCTGTAAGGCAAAAACAATATAATTGAATTTTCCATAATGGATTATACTGAAGTTTACTATTATTTATTATATAGGTATAGGTAATCCTCCTATAACAACCGTAAATGAGTGGAGTGGAGTGGAGTGGAGTGGAGTGGAGTGGAGTGGAGTACAGTAGAGTGGAGTGGAGTGGAGTGGAGTGGAGTGGAGTGGAGTGGAGTGGAGTGGAGTGGAGTGGAGTGGAGTGGAGTGGAGTGGAGTGGAGTAGAGTAGAGTAGAGTAGAGTAGAGTAGAGTAGAGTAGAGTAGAGTAGAGTAGAGTAGAGTAGAGTAGAGTATTCTTTATTGGGCAAGTGTGACTTGACACACGAGGAATTTGTCTCCGGTGCATAAGCTCTCAGTGTACATACAAACAACAAAGTAATATAATCATAAGAAATTAATAATAGAAAGTAAAAGGAAAAATGAGAAGAATAATATTAATATAGCCCTACTACATCAGCAAGTATTCTTAGACATAAGACAGTGCTGTAGGGATTAGGTGTTCAACAGAAAGATGATGGGGGAAAAAACCTGTCACTGTGTCTAGCTATGAAGTGGTCACTGGCCAAGCATCACATGACTTCAGTGCTTAGCAATTGCAATTCCAGTAGTCCTGGTTGTAGTCATTAGGTGAGGACTGTGTTGTTGTTGTTAGATGAGGATCCCACACTTCTGCTTTGCCACATTTCCCTCGGCTTCAAGTTTCCACCTCTGCCCCTCTCCCCCTCCAACTCTGCCCACCCTGCATTCTGCCACTGCCTACATCAGCCATCCCCTGTCAACCCCAACTGACTTTCACTGTCTTCTTCCTCCCATTCCTGATGAGACACGCCCAACCAATTAACTCATCTGGCCATGCTTTTTTGGTCTTGAGGTAAATGTAATTAGATTATATTTCTATTGTCTATGGAGAGTCTCAATCATCTAAGCTGTGGTTGTCCCAAATATGCTTTTCAAAAGGCAACTGGTTTTTCCTTGAAAATGTTTCGCTTCTCATCCAAGAAATGTCTTCAGTTCTGTTTCTATTCCATTTCCATTCCTTTCCTTATGTATCTGCCTTCTTGACAAGAAGCTCACCCAGCATTACTGGCTCCATCTTTATTGAAGGTTATATTAAGAGAATCTTGTAACTCTGAAATTACATTGCACCCCCTCCCCACCCTTGCCTTTATAGCGTAAAAAACTAGGGAGACATTAGTTATGACTTCATTCATAACTCAGAAACTTCTGAGACATTAGTTATTACTTCATTCCTTCTGTGGGCTTACTATCCCTTATTTGACCATTGCCTAGTCTGAGGCTTTTCCTCTGGTCTCCAAAGCTATTACCATATATCATTACATTTTGCCATGTCTTTGACTACTTTGGCTTACAATGACTTACAATGTCTTCATTTTGCATAACACTGTTTGCCACAGCAAACTGTGATGGGTACAGTAAAGACGTAAATAAAGGTAAAGATTCCCCTCGCACATATGTGCTAGTCATTCCCTACTCTAGGAGGCGGTGCTAATCTCCATTTCAAAGCCGAAGAGCCAGCGCTGTCCGAAGACGTCTCCGTGGTCATGTGGCTGGCATGACTAAATGCCAAAGGTGCACGGAACGCTGTTACCTTCCCACCAAAGGTGGTCCCTATTTTTTTACTTGCATTTTTTACAGGCTTTCGAACTGCTAGGTTGGCAGAAGCTGGGACAAGTTCTCATTCTGGTCAGAGAGGGCCACTGTTTTGGGGGAGGGTTCTATCTTAAAATTGAACAGTCCTACCTCAACAGAAGGGATGCAGTGGCTCAGTGGCTAAGATGCTGAGCTTGTCGATCGAAAGGTCGGCAGTTCAGCGGTTCGAATTCCTAGTGCTGCATAATGGGGTGAGCTCCCATTACCTGTCCCAGCTTCTGCCAACCTAGTAGTTCGAAAGCATGTAAAAAATGCAAGTAGAAAAATAGGGACCACCTTTGGCGGGAAGGTAACAGCGTTCCGTGCGCCTTTGGCCGGCCGGCCACATGACCATGGAGGTGTCTTCAGACAGCACTGGCTCTTTGGTTTTGAAACAAAGATGAGCACTGCCCTCTAGAGTTGGGAATGACTAGCACAAATGTGCGAGGGGAACCTTTACCTTTACCTCAACAGAAGGGGAGAGATATGACAACACCTATCTCCTGTTTACAACACCACCAGTCCCAAGAAGGCTCCATACCCTTTTGCTAAGGATTCAGGTAAAATCCCCAAGTGGCCTCAAAAACTCTCAGAGCAAATGACTGACTCTCAGAACAGAGAGAGAACAACCTGCAAAGAATATAAATCCTTCCCCACCAGTCAGTTACAACTAAAGAAAACATTTTCAGGGGGAAAAAACCAAGAAAGGCTTTTGGAAAAGCATCTTTGGGACAACCTGCAGATGTCCTTCAAACAGGTGTGATATGACAGTATCTAGAGCCAAACCTGATCCCAATCCCACCTGCTCCTCCAGACCGCTGAGGTTTTAAGCCCGTTTCCATATCACCAATATCTCCACTCACCAGTTCCTCACATTTATTGGCCAAAGTTGTCCCCCTCACCAGAGACAACAACTAGCACTTTCTCTAGCTGACCAGCATTAGCCTCATGCCAGAACCATCCCATCCTTTCACCTTGTTTGGGGGATGAACAAACAACACCATTTTCTCATTGGCTGGATACCTCAAAATCCAATCCAAAGCCCCCAAGGCATTTGTCAGTTGTAAGATGTGCCAAAGAATCAGAAGATGGGGGGTCACAGGAGTTGTTGCCAATAGGAAACTAGTCTACCCTAAAACTCAAGATGCTCCAGTGTCTGAAATTACAAAGTGAAAGATTTGCAATTTGAGTTTTTGAGCAACCGAGCAAAAAGATAATGAGCTTGGCTCCTCTGGAAAGATGCTAGCATGGATATCCAGATGTATGGCATTTCTGTGCAAATGACACCAAGGCCATGTGTGAAAATCCCCTTAGTTTCAAGTGATACTGACAATTCTTTCACTCAATTCCACCTTGCTGAAATTTACTAATGCATCAGGTGCCCATTTTTCAAGAAATCCAACATCAGAATTCTAAATCCTGAAGATAGAAGCTGGTCAAGCAAAAAATCATGGTTTGTCTGCTCTACCCAGCTCACAATATATGGATGGCTAAAGCAGAAAATAGGAAATAGAATAAAGCCTCTTGCATTTTCCCTATTTATTGAATACTACCTCAAGCAGAGTGAATGAAATACCATCATTCAATAGGCGGGGGGACCTATGTTTGCTTAAATTTGAAGTGCACATAGTTGAAATGTTAGATGCCTGTTTGGTTTTTATAAGTCGGCTCTTACTTCCCTCCAAGGATGAAACGAATTATGTGAGATGCTATTTAACATCCCGCAGTCCTAAAAATCAGGCCTTCTGGAGAGTTTGCACTAAATTTAGTTTGTTAATCTATTGTAGGTGACAGGAAGATTGAAGGGTAAAGATGGTCTGGCAAGGACAAAGAAAGAAAACAAAAGCTTGTGTGTTGAAATGTTTCCATTTGCTCTGCAGATGAAAAATAGTGGGGAAACATGCCTGCAGGGGAATTTAAAGCGGAAGATGAAAAAAAAATGTGTTTTTATGGTTCACCTAGATGACGAAGGAGGTGGGCCCAGCACCTTTCAAGGTGGAACAGAGGAAGCCTCTCAATCATAGGCTGAAGATTAGAAGTTTTGTGATGGTTCAAGAACCTACCTATTATTGAGAATTGAACAAAGGGCACAGACATGTTAATTCTCATAATTCTAAGAGCTGCGGTAGCACAGTGGTTAGAGAGCAGTACTGCAGGCTATTTCTACT
Source organism: Masticophis lateralis (assembly GCA_030761175.1). Lineage (NCBI taxonomy): Eukaryota > Metazoa > Chordata > Lepidosauria > Squamata > Colubridae > Masticophis > Masticophis lateralis. Next base: position 333,727,009 of record JAUDYJ010000001.1, read on the forward strand.
GACTGCCAGTTGCCTGCAATTTGGCAGTTCAAATCTCTCCAAACTCAGGGTTGACTCAGCCTTCCAATCTTCTGAGGTGGGTAAAATGAGGGCCCCAAATTGTTGGGGGCAATATGCTGACTCTGTAAACGGCTTAGAGAGGGCTGTGAAGCAGTGTAAAGTGGTATAGCAATAGCAATAGCACTTAGACTTATATACCACTTCATAGTGCTTTACACTTTACACTTAGTGCCTCTCTAAGTAGTATATAAGTCTAAGTGCTATTGCTAGCAGTATATAAGTCTAAGTGTAAGTGCTATTGCTAGTGCAGGGGGAATCTCCTGTACAAACACTAACAGTCATGCTGGCTTTTTCACTCTTTTTCAATTCTTCTGGATAACCATCAATCATATGGCCAACAGGGTCTACTAGTTGACCCATTGGCACTCCAACTGAAGCACTTGAACAGTGAAAAAAGTGAATGGTGCCAGGCCTTCTCAACTATGGCGTAGGGGTGTGATATAGCTGGGGCAAGGTTGACTGGGCATGGAGCTCCATATCTGGACTTGTGCGGTAACAGAACTGCTTAAATAGGGGTCCGTGTGTCATGGTAGAGCAGACTCCAATTGATTTAACAGGGGAAGTAACTGGAAAGAGAGACCAGGGACTTTATCACAATTTAACCCATTGGCTGCTCATCCAGAGTCTCATTAAAAAGGAACTGATAAATGGAAAATGGCACTGCAGTCTAGTCTCCTGTGCAGGATCAAAATAACAGAGCCAATAGGAAGCATCAGTTCATTGGCTCAGAACACTTAAGAGATGACATAGCTTTTTAGAGCTTGCAATTGTTGATAGGAAGGCATCAAACTGGGGAAGATTGCAAAGGTATCAGGAGAAATTTGGCAGTTAGCCAATATCTAAAAGAAAACATAATGTATAGAGATACATTGAGATACATAATCACATAGACACATAGAGATAAACCACATTTACACACCATTCAAAAGAGACAAAAGCTAAGAAGGAAATGAAAAGAAAAGAATACACTTTCTCCAGCAACCCACACTCAGATAAACTGAAATTAAGACCAGGCAAACAATCAAGCAGAGGACAATGCCCTAATCAAGGAACTACCAAGGAGAAAACCACTCCCCCATTAAAACTGGCAGGGCAACTTACTATATATAAATAGGGAACAAACCCCATACTCACTTGCATTGATGATGTTACCTAGTGAGGCAATGAAACGTCTGCAAGCTAACAAGTAAGCTCAAAAAGCACCAAGGGCTCCAGAGTTCAGTCCTGAGTTACATATATTCTCTCCTTTTGGAAAAATCCGAATGTGTTGAGCTATAGAATCAGCTAAGTACAAGAAAGCCAGGAGTGATGATGGAATTGCCCAAAGAGATTTGGCACCTAATGCAAGAAGAAGCTAATTCTTTCTCTCTTAATATACCCCCTGTCACTCCGAAGCAGACTTCTTTCTGCACATCCATTGGTAAATGATAATATTCCTGCTATTCATCCTCTGAATTCTCGGTTGGTCCTCCACACTATAGATATCACGCTAAGAGGTCTGTGGAATGGCTGCTCTAATTGCCTATATGAGCAGATATCAAAGCTATTTCATCATATACATCTGAAAACCCCTTGCATTGGATCTCAATTCTCTCCCATTTTTTAAACCATTCCTTGAAACAAACAGCATGGCCAGAGCTGTCCAGGCATTCCAGACCCAAACCTACCTAAGTCCAGATCTCCAAATGTTTTTCCACATGATTCAGCCTTATGCTAAGTGGAACTGTCAGAATCTTCTAAAAAACACTGTTCAGATCTTCCAAAACATTGATTAGGTTGGTTAGCTTGGATTTCCATTCTTTGAAGTTATTCTGTCTCAGAGAACACCTGTGGGGTGAACTTGCTTGATCCTCAAGATGCTGATAGTCAGTTTACCAAGTGGATCAAACAGGAAACATGACCAGATAAGTTCATTTTGGGGGGTAAGGCTATATTAACACAATCTTGCAAGTTTTAAAGTACAAATCTCCCCCATCTCTTTTACACCCTCAAAAATTAAGGAGGTTCTCTTAATCCCTGCCCGCTATCCAGCTTCAGACTGTGCTGTCTTTTATCTGACTTCTCCCCAGGCAGAATCTCTAGGCCCAGCTTCCCAAAGTTATTCCCACATACCATTATACAGATCCTATTGGGTGTCCCAAAATAACACCTTGTAAGTATAAGATGAAACTTGATAAGTTTGGATAGCTAAGTACCTTAGTGCTTTAATTAAGAGCCTTAGGTTTTGTTCTAATTTAATTTACAACTGATTTACAATAAATTTACAATTTATTTTCTTCCTCTTTCCTGGATTCCTGAATAAATGTACTGAAGCTGAACATTGCAGTTGATTGAGTCTTTATACCTAATCTGGAGATTAGACTAATTGACATAGATGATTGTTTGGTGTACCTGCTTAATGGTTCTTCAGGAGAAAAAAGAAAAGCTCTGGAAAGGAGACTTGGAAGTACAGTCTATATGCCTGAAGAGTTTCATACACAAAAGCTGAGGTTATAAACCACATAAGAAAGGGCAAGATATTTATCCTACCTTAGCATAGAAATATCATTCAGACTTACATATATGCCACCCTAGAGCAGTTTACCGCATTCTCTGGGTGGTTTACATATTGCTCTCAACAATCTGGATCTTCATTTTACTGACCTCGGAAGGATGGAAGGCTGAGTCAATCTTGAGTCTGTCAGGTTTGATCTCCCGACTGGGGATACAGTTTGCCTGCAATACCACACTTTAACCACTGTGCCACCGAGACTCTGCCTTATGTCATTGAAGATTCTCAATCATCCAGATAGAGGTGTCTACAAGTTAAGTCATGGCAACTGAATTTGTTTTGTTCATTTGAAAGAAGAAACCTTTCACCGCTTATCCAAGTAGTGTTTTCAGTCTGAGCAAGTTGGTTAAGGGGATCCCCATATATGTCCTTCAGGCTGATTAGGTGAGAAATGAAACCAACCTGGTGGACATATATGGGGTCCACAGGTGGGTTCTAAATTTTTTTACCACCAGTTCTGTGGGCATGGCTTATTTTGTGGGCGTGGCTTGATGATCATGTGACAATTCTTTAGTATTGAGCAGAGGTACTGGTCTACTAGGCTTTTAACTGCTTGCAAAGCTGTACCAGTCTACTCATTTTGTTTTTGGAGGCACTGGTCTACCTATTTATTTTTGCAGGCACCGGTCTACTCATTTGTTTTCTTTTAACACTGATCAGCTGTAGGGCGGCCCTTTGAAGCCCTGAGGCAAGAGTTTAAATAGTTTTTTTCCCTCTAGCCGATAGCTGGGACTCAGGAGGCAGCAATAGATTGGGGGTGGGGCCAAATAAAAGGTAAGAATAATGCAGGGGGGTGGGGGCAGGAGGGCAGAACCAGTTCAGTGACATCATTCGGCTGAACCGGGCCAGACCAGGAGGAACCCACCACTGATAGTGTCCCACAACCAACTTGCTCAGAATGACAAAACTGGCTAAGCAATGAGACAATTCAAACCAACAAAAGAAAAGAAGTCCAGTTGACATGACTCAGCGTCCAGGTGGGTTTTACCTTGTAGGTTTGGAGATCTAGTGGTCTCAGTTTCTGGGTTGTCACACTTGTTCAAATCATTGCATTTGGGACAGGCAGCCAGTGAGACAGGCCAGTCAAAAAGCTGTGCGTCTTGAGTGAAAGGAAGTTCTTGCTTCAAACAATGGGCTAAATGGGCAAATGGTCCCATTTCAGTGCCTGGCATATTCTACTCCTTGAAGTGGCTATTTCATTCAACACATGATTGGACCAGTCCTGGGTGATAGGAAAACATACAATTTGCTTTTCAGACATACAGAATATAATTATAGGTGCAAACTCATCTTTGAAAAAAAGTTTGGTCCTCTTCTTGATGTCATTGACATAAATCATCTTGCAGGTAGGTTTATTGTATTATTAGAGAAGAGATAGATAGATAGATAGATAGATAGATAGATAGATAGATAGATAGATGGATGGATGGATGGATGGATGGATGGATGGATGGATGGATGGATGGATGGTAGATACTTGCTGATCAGGGGTGAAATGCTACCGGTTCAGATCAGTTCCCCGAAACCGGTAGTAAAAAATGCTACCTGTTCAGGTGAACCGGTAGCAAAAAAAATGCTACAGGTTCAGGCAATCTGGTATTTCCAACAAATCAACCATGCCACGCGGTTTATATTTGCTAGAAAGCAGGAAATCCCGCTTTCTAGTGAATCTAAATTGCGCAGCACAGCTATCCCCACCCCCTCGCTGTTCTACTTATCTTTGCAGACTCAGAACAGGCTTCTTAATCCTCCTTTTTTAGCGCTGCACAGTAACGCCTGCAGTATGCAGGCCTGCAAAGCACACATTTGGTGTGCATCGTGTACCATGCATGTGCGCATGAAGTGAACCGGTAGCGAAGTGAACCAATAGCGAAGGAAACCGGTAGCAGACTTCAGAGCATTTCACCGCTATTGCTGATGTTTTGGTCAAAATGCTCATATTTGTGTTTGAATGTATAATGTGTTTTATTAGTGTTTCATCTCAACGATTGCATAGCCTCTGTAAATGCCATACTCTAACTAAAATAAATGCAGGAAGGTAAAGAGAAAGCTTCCCATGCTTACATAGGGCACATGGGATTGATATCCATAGTTCCTTGGATACCAAGAGCCACCTTTCCTGATGTCAGAGGTTGGTGGACTCTGCCAGGTGCAAAACATTTCCAGCTTCTTATTGATCTTATCTGAAGCAGCCTGCAGCGCCTGAATGCTTTTCACCGATTCATCAGCCTGCATGAATCTGCTCCAAAATTCTGTTTAAAGAAGACTGCAGAGGTGAAGGGGAACTCCGATCATGCTCCTCTCTCTCATCAAAGGGAATCAAGAAATCTTAAGTCATTTTGCTGCACCATTTCCATGATGCTTAATAAAATGTTAGTTTAATAAGCGTTGGCAAGCCACTGAACTATATATATATATATATATTAATCTTGAGGCAACTTGATATGAGAAAAGAGAGCCTTTTACCTTTAAGGAGAGGCCTGCTTCTGCTTCTGCTTCTTTCAAGGAAGAATAAGAAAGGTGAAAGATAAAACAAATGCTTACAGTCATTTAGAACTGCCAAGAGTAATCATGGATATTCAGATGCAAGAGACCTATTGCTCTCTCTTTCATTTTTATGAGCCATTCTTTTGGAGTAGAGAAACTGCTATTGTTCTGATCACACTTGGAACATTGTATCCAGTTTTGATTGCCATAATACTAAAAAAGATGTTCTCTGCACTCTAGAAAGAGTGCAGAGAAGAACAACAAAGACCTTTGATTAGGGGCCTGGAGGATAAAACATATGAAGAACAATTGCAGGAACTAGGTATGTCTACTTTAATGAAAAGAAGGACTAGGGTTTACATGATAGTAATCTTCCAATATTTGAGGGCTGCCACTAAGAAGAGGGGGTCAATCTACTTTCCGAAGGCAGGATAAGAAGCAATGAATGGAAACAAAGGAGAGAAGCAACCTAGAATTAAAGAGAAATTTCCTGGCAGTTAGATTAATTAATCAATGAAAAACTTGCCTCCAGAAGTTGTGGATGCTTCATCACTGTATAATGTTTTGCTGACCACTGAGGAAAACAAGTGAAAGAGATGGGCACTTGTGCTTATTCCTAAGGCTGGTTCTTCCTGTTAGACCTGCCCCAGATAGGTTCCTTAGGAATGAAAGACCACTACTCCCTTTGGTTGAAGTGACAGATTCTTTTACTAAAGGACACCGGCTGCAGTAAAGTCAGGCTAGAACTAAGATTCCTATGTGAAAAAGATACAAAATGTTTCTCCTCATCCCAGCCCTTCCCACATGTCCAGTTCATCTTTAGCCAATGAAGATTCGCCTAGCTGTTTTGAGTACACTGAGATGTTTGGGGTAATCCACATTCTTTCTCAGGGTGCATGGCCTTGAGTGCTGGCACAAACTGGTTCTGAGCTTCTCTGGTCTTCATCAAGCTGTCATTCCCCCCTTCCACTGATGGAATTCAAATGTTTTTACTACCAGTTCTGTGGGCGTGGCTTGGTGGGTGTGGTGTGGCTTGCTGGGCGTGGCAGGAGAAGAATACTGCAAAATTCCCATTCCCTCCCCACTCCTGGGGGAAGGATATTGCAAAATCTCCACTCCCACCCCACTTTGGGGCCAGCCAGAGGTGGTATTTGCCGGTTCTCTGAACCACTCAAAATTTCCACTACCGGTTCTCCGGAACCTGTTAGAACCTGCTGAATAGCACCCCTGCCCCCTTCCTATTTCCCCTCCCATACTCACACAGGTTTATTGCCCATTTGTTCCCCCATATCCACCACTTTCCCCCTTATCTTTGCTGGCAGGATGCCAGCGAGGCACCAATCTGAAGATGGCAGACCTGACACTCCCATTCATTTCTAAAATACATTGAAAGATTTGTGATACTGTTTGTGTGCCATTATGGAAGACTTCTGTCAACAAGTCACTTTTCAGAAGAACGTTAGAAAAAGCTTCTTAATATAGCAGTTCCACAGTAAACAATTACTTAAAGAAGTGGTGAGGTCTCTTTCATTGTAAAGAAATGAAAACAGAGACTGAATGGTTTAGATTTAGATTTCTTCATAGAACAAGGAGTCAGCCTTGTTGGCCAAAACGTCTCACCTTAAGTTTCTGTTCTTAATTTGGAAATTAAGATCTCTTCACCAGGGTTGTGTGTGGAATATAGCATTTAAATTTAAATGGTGAGAAGGAAATCTGAAGGTCTTAAGGGTGGGTTAGAGAGTTCAACACCTCTATTTTAACCGCCATCTTCTCTGACTTGATAGGCAACCTTATATTTTTTTAAAAAAATACCCAGATGCTTTGAAATGCAAGTTTACATCTAATTCCATAATGCTATATTCCACTTAATTACAGTTACCATAATATTTATTTGATCAATGACCAGCAACATTGAAAGGAATAAAAACAGAGTGAAGCAAATAGATACAATAATAGCAAAATAAATCACACAAGAACATGTGCTTCTCTCCTACTATATTAATACAGTTCTTACCCAGGTAATATAAATCTAAAACAATAAGTATAAAATCTAATTGTAAAAAAGGTTTACGAATAGAAAAGAGAGCAGTTTCCTTCTTTGTTGCTCCAGAGAGCAGAATGAGGTTTAATGAATGCAACTGATAGGGAAGCAGAGTTCAGCTAAACCTTAAAGGCTTCTTAATAATAATAAATGTTCCACAGCAAAGGAATGCCTACTGTTTGTTTCTTTTTGGCTGGAGACTTACCTATCAGGAAACTTTCAGTCCTTCTCATTGCAGAGTCTGAAAAGTTAGGCTGGTCCCAGCGGTGGGTTTCACATTATGTTACTACCAGTTTGCCGTGTGTGTGTGTGTACCCGCTTCATGTGTTCCACACATACACCCAGCCCAGGGGTGGGTTCTACTTACTTTTACTACTGGTTCGCAGGGGGGCCGTGTGCGCGCTCACACAGAAGCTTCTTTGCATGCGCAGAAGCATTTTGGTGACATCAGGGTCGGTGGGCAGAGCCTCCTACTGGTTTTACTACCGGTTCTATAGAACTGGTGCAAACCGTGGGCAACCAACCACTGACCCGGCCTCAAAAACATGCCTAAATAGCATGGCATAGAACGGCTACTGGTTCGGGTGAACCGGTCTGAACCAGCTGAATACCACCTCTGGCTGGGCCCTATAGGTGGCATTCCATTGCAGCAAGGATCCCCAGCAGACTTTCTTCTGCAGTTCTCAACAAGTACATCGATTCAGTCTGGAGAAGATGGTTTTGTAGGATTCTCTGCCTTGAGCGATAGCTCTCTTTGCCATTAAATGACATCCGAGCTTCTTGTGGTTCCCACTGAAAAATAAAAGGAGTTATTCAACATGCTAAGGCCTGGTGTGACCAAGTCCTTTCCCCCTTAGATTAAGTGAAGGCTGCACCATCCTTAGTTACAATTTCAGCTACATTTGAAAAAAAGAGGCTCTCTAGAGAGTGTGGTGCCATTTCAATGAGCCCCGGTGGCGCAGTGGTTAGAATGCAGTATTGCAGGAAAACTCTGCCCGTAGTCTAGAGTTCGATCCTGATGGGCTCAAAGTTGACTCCGTCTTCCATCCTTCTAAAGTCAATAAGATGAGGACCTAGATTCTCGGGGCAATACGTTGACATTCTGTAAAACACAAGGGAGCAATATATAAGTCTTAGTGGTATTGCTATTGCTAAATCCAGAAACCCATCACTATACCATAATAATGATATACAGACCACTATCCCATAACCATGAAGGAGCTGTGCCTGCTTTTTTCTAGCCAAAGGTTGCACATGGCCTTTGTGTCATATATGCGTTTCACTCCAAATTGTAAACTGAATCAAGGCAAAACAGGCAGAGGAACATTGGAAGTTTTTAAGAAGATGTTGGATAACCATTTGTCTGAAGTGGTGTAGGGTTTCCTGCCTAAACAGGGGGTTGGACTAGAAGACCTCCAAGGTCCCTTCCAGCTCTGTTATTCTATTCTATTCTAAGAATTCAATGTTATTTAATTTAAAATTAATTAAAATGAAATGAAAAATTTTATCAGTGAAATATAGTTAATAGAGTTAATCCCAATGTACTTAATTCCTTTTTGTTCAGTTGCATTAAAATATACAGTTTGAGGGTAACTTTTACAGAGGTTATTTTACCATTACATTGAAGTGCATCCTTTGGGAAAAAGGTTGTGCCAACTAATGTAGCTCAAATAGCTTTGTTACAATTAAATTTATTCTGTAATGCATAGGGCAAACCTCAATAAGTGTGTTTTTATCTGAGCCAAAGAATCCTCAGCTGCTGCCCTGCGGTTTTCAGACAACATATAAAATCTTCCAGGAGCAAGATTCAGATTAATAAGGAGATTGGCTGTTTTGTTTTTAAACAGTTTTCTGATTGTAGACTTTGGTATAGTTCTGAGAATATGCTTATTGAGTTCTTTGATAATGTTTTTCCCAGAATATCAAAAAGGAATGAGTTATCTTGGATTCTGTATCATACAGTATAATCTCCAGCATTTAGTGCTGTAGTTGCTAGGTTGTTATCAACAGGTTTTGTGACAATATAAAACTAAGGGCCCTTTCTCACACATTTTCTCCAGACTGAAAATGTTGCTTTCCTGCTGTTCCAATAATGTTGTTTTCCTGAGTGACTCCAGCTGTTTTCTTCAAGCTTAACCCATGTCTCTCAACCTTAGCAGCTATAAGATATACGGACTTCAATTTCTGGGAGTTGAAGTCCACATATTTTAAAGTTGCTAAGGTTGAGAAACACTGAACCTGACTGTGTTGAAGATCTCAACAGCAAAAGTTGCATCTTGCAACTTTTGCAATAATAAGAACTTCAGATAACCCAATAGAAGGGAAGGGGAGGGGAGGGGAGGGGAGGGGAGGGGAGGGGAGGGGAGAGGAGAGGAGAGGAGAGGAGAGGAGAGGAGAGGAGAGGAGAGGAGAGGAGAGGAGAGGAGAGGAGAGAAGAGACCTGGGAGGTCTTCTAGTCCAATCCCCTGCTTAGGCAGGAAATCCTACACTACTTCAGACAAATGGTTATCCATCATCTTCTTAAAAACTTCCAGTGTTGGAGCATTCACAACTTCTGGAGGCAAGTTGTTCTGCTGATTAATTGTTCTAACTGTCAGGAAATTTCTCCTTAGTTCTAGACTGCTTCTCTCCTTGATTAGTTTCCACGCTTCTTGTCCTGCCCTCGGGTGCTTTAGAGAATAGCTTGACTCCCTCTTTTTTGTGGCAGCCCCTGAGATATTGGAACACTGCTATCATGTCATCCTTAGTCGTTCTTTTCATCAGACATACCCAATTCCAGCAACTGTTCTTTGAATGTTTTAGCCTCCAGTCCCCTAATCATCTTCGTTGCTCTTCTCTGCACTCTTTCTAGTCTCAACATCTTTTTTACATCGTGACAACCAAAACTGGATGCAGTATTGCAAGTGTGGCCATACCAAGGCATTATAAAGTGGTATTAACACTTCACATGATCTTGATTCTATCCCTCTATTTATGCAGCCTAGAGCTGTTTCGGCTTTTTTGGCAGCTGCTGCACACTGCTGGCTCATATTTAAATGGTTTTCCACTAGGACTCCAAGATCTCTCTCACAGTTACGACTATTGAGCAAGGTACTACATATACTGTACCTGTGCATTTTCTTTTTCTTTTCTCTTTTTTGCCTAAATGTAGAACCTTACTTTTTTAACCATTGAATTTCATTTTGTTAGATAGCACCCAATGTTCAAGTCTGTCAAGATCCTTCTGTATCTGAAGCCTATCTTCTGGAGTGTTGGCTATTCCTGCCAGCTTGGTATCATCTGCAAATCTGATGAGTTCCCCATCTATCCTCTCTATCCCCTCTCCAGAAATCCTTTTGTGATCTCAGTCTTTTGCAGCATGGCTGGGAAATCCAGACATTGTAGTTCATCAGGCAAGAGGCAAGTTAGGGAAAGCTACAGTATATTCTCCTATCTATCAAGTGTTCACTATAAATTCAGCGGACTAAGGCAATTCTCTCTCCCCTGCTTTGCACCAAATGATCCTGAGCACCACAGGCACAGCGTAAAAGCTTTAAAGAGAGGCAGCCATGGAAGGAAACAGAACAAATATGAGATTATATGTTTCTATATATAAACACATGTGAACTTTCTTCTTTTTATGTAGCAAAATGAATAAAGCCCCCTTGCCATAACAAAAATACTAATATGTTAGTCCTTGTTCAGCGACCATTCAGTTATGATGGCACTGAACAAGAAGACTTATGTCCTTGTAATTGCAGTCATTACAGAAGTCATGTGATTGTGATCCAGGTGCATTGCAAACGGCTCACAATTATGATGATTGCAGAGTCCCACAGTTACATATGTCAGGGTTCTGACGGATGCCCTAATGAATTCATGAGCCTGGAGCCAGGTTTCAAAAGAAATTCAGTTATTTATTAGGAGCAACATGTCGGCACTTATCCAAGTGGAGTCAACTCTGCCCCACATTATTTACAGCCCCACTATGACCCTGTTTCCACCCTCCTCCCTGGGTGTGTCATAAATCACATTCTCCAATGGGCACTTTCGCGGGCTGTAGAAAACATGCCTCTCCTGCTGGCTCTGGTAATCTAGAATACAATCTGGAGAAAGGTATGCATGGAATGTGCTTCTAATCATGGCAGCTGAGCTGCTCCATCATTTACTCCCCGCTCTTGCCTATGGCAACTCAAAAGCAGGCCTGGAATGCTTTACGAGTTGACAACATAACTGCATTTTCAACCTTCAGGGCTGGCTTCCTGAAAGTAAAGTCAATGGAGAAACGGTCAGGAGGTTACAAATAGAGATTACATGACATTTTGCCAAACAACCTTGTGGGACTAATGGCACCACCAGAACTACCATGTCTACTGTCATAGGTGAGCATGGTCATGTGATGTTGTGCTTTAGGATTGCATCACTTAGCAGTGGAATTCCCAATCCCAAATTCCATTGTTTAGCAAAGTCTACCGGTAAATATATTATGTGGCATAAGCATTTGAGGCATATGGTCTGTACTTGATATTATCCTAAGAGACAAATGTTCTACATCAGGGCTGGGCAAATCTTCAAAGCAATGCCTTTCAAAGCAAAGCACCCTTTCAAAGTTATTCTGTAAAGTCACAATATTTCTAAGAAGTGAAACAGATGTGCTGAAGCTCCTTCCAACTACTGGACCTGGTGGAGGAGGCTTCAGACCCAACAGGAATCACCTTGATGAGGCAAATATTGCCAGCATTATGCCCCAGGGATGGTAACGACATTACCTCACGGCTCAAAATATCAAGGGAAAATGTTTCTACCTCATAGAGTTCTAGGCACTTGAGAAGCAGGAAGGCAGAAAGGGAAAGAAACAACAATGCAGAAAATACATTTGCATTAGTGCTCTGACTTTGTGGTAAAACTGAACTCTGCTACCGTAGAGATCTTTTTATGTCAGAAACCCAGAGAAATGACATGTCAGAAAACGTGCACAATTTGTCCTAGCTGCAGGCGCAGTGCCTGGCTGCTGATAGTAATATGCTAATCAGCTATTATTTCAATGGAACCTTAATTGAAATCCACATGGGAAGCATTTTCTAACTGAAGAAATCTGTCACCACAATTGGACAGCATTAAAGAGACAGCCTCAGTCAGACTATGGGGAATAACTTTTTTGCATCTTTCTTCTTTGGAATTGACTTAAACCCCCTCCCCCCCCCCTCTTTTCTTGAACACCAAGAGCAAAAATTTAAACCACACAAAATGCTTACATATACAAGTCACCTTTCCAGGCCCGTATCTATAATGATAAACCCTCTCATCTGTGCTATAAAGAGAACTGCATAAAACAAATGAATACCTTCACTTAAGGAATGCTGTGTGCTGCCCTCAATTATTCATGAACAGATTTGCCACATTTCCTTCTGGAAATGGCATAAAGCCGCCATATGAGTCATCTGGACCTGAGCTTTTGAACTATCACCTAAAGGGGGGGGCTAAGGGACTCTGAAATCTAATAGCAACTTTCCATTATAGGTTCACTTGCTATGAATAGTGGTGGCACGGTGGTTAGAATGCAGTACTGCAGGCTGACTCTTCTCACTGCCAGGAGTTCGATCCTGACCGGCTGAAGGTTGATTCAGCCTTCCATCCTTCTGAGGTCTGTAAAATGAGGATCCAGATCATTGGGGGCAATAGGCTGACTCTGTAAACCGCTTAGAGAGGGCTGTAAAAGCACTATGAAGTGGTATGTAAATCTAAATGTTAATGCTGTAGTGCAATTCCTGCAGTCAGGAATTCTGGGAGTTGAAGTCCACAGGTCATAAAGGGGCCATATTTGCCCACCCCTGCTGTAGTGGTCTACTCAAAGGAACGGACAGAAGATAACACAGAGAGCACTTTCTGAGTGGGAAAAAAAAAAACTAAACAAAAACCTGCAGGTTGGTTTTGCTGCTTCAGTGTGTGTGTGTGTGTGTGTGTGTGTGTGTGTGTGTGTGTGTTTGACAACTGAGAATTGGGATAGACTCTATGTTTCATTTTTGCTAATCTGCCAAACTCTGCTTTTCTCAGGCTCCCCTTTTTGTATTGTCAATAGATTATTTTTTTTAAAGTGTGTATTCAAATGTGTACATAAATTGCTGCACATTTCTCCAAACCTAGGCATTTTTGTTTTATAATTATGCTTTATGTATGCAAACAAGGAATTTTATTTGTTTGTTTGCTCGATTTGCCAAGCTGCCTAATCATCAAGTGATTCAAAGATAAGTTAAAACCACAATATAACAGTGGAAGAAAAGCACAATCACCACCTAGGAAATACAAAAACTATAAAAAAAATTAAAACTCACAGCAAGTTTACTGAAAAACCTAGTGTTCGGCTTCCATTCAAAAAATATGAAATTAGATAAGTTCCCATTCAAATGAGAATTGAGGGATTTCTCTTCCATCCCTGGGGTGAGAGAATAGTTCTTCCAAATCCAAAGAATCCAGATAGGAGATGAAAACAAGTCACAATGATGGCTGGGACTATGCAATCAAAGCTGTCTCTATTTATCAGGCATGCAATGTATGTAAACACTGGTCATATCTTGACTTTTTTGTGAAATCCAAATTTTTTCCCTACCGGTTCTGTGGGCGTGGCTTGGGGGGCATGGCAGGGGAAGGCTATTGCAAAATCTCCATTCCCTCCCCTCCTGGGAGAAGAATACTGCAAAATCTCCATTCCCTCCCTTCCTAGGGGAAGGATATTGCAAAATCTCCACTTCCACCCAACTCTGGGACCAGCCAGAGGTGGTATTTGCCAGTTCTCCAAACTGCTCAAAATTTCAGCTACCGGTTCTCCAGAACCTGTTAGAACCTGCTGGATTTCACCCCTGCTTTTTTGGCAGCCTCCCCATCAGACACCTTTGTTTGAAATCACCTATATCAGCCAAATGTCTATGGAGATTCTCAGTCATCCAGGTTATGGTTGTCCCAAAGGTGCTTTTTCGTTTTTCTTTTTGAATCAAGTTTTATTGATTTTTTTCCCCCCACATTCACCCGCATATTTTATGAACAGAATATTGGCCATATCATAACTTATACAATTTATCATATTCAGATACATTTTACTCAATTACAATTTTTGCCAAAATTTCCTTTTTCCATTTTTTAATCGTGTCTTCAAATTTCTATGCTTATTTGCATAAACAACATCTTTATTCATTCTCAAATTCTAATTTTTCTGTTTTAACTCATATTTATTCTTTTATTTTTTAATAACTCATTCTTTATCCTAGTGCATTTATGCATTTATTCAGAGTTGCCTTTCTTCCATTTCATCTTTTTTATTGTACAGCAATCTTCTTCTCAATCTCTTCCATCTCCCTCCCTTCTTTCCTTTCTACTTTCTTCTACCCTCTTCTCCTACTCCTTCTCTACTTCCCCTTCCTAAAAGTGCTTTTTCAAGAGGCAACAGTCCAGTTGCCTCTTGAAAAAGCACTTTTGGGACAACCATGTCTTGGGTGACTGAGAATTTCCATAGATGTAAAAGTAAAAAGTTGAGGCTGCAATGTTATCTTTTTGGTGCTAAAAAGTGCAAGAAATCGATGTCTTTTTCTTCCTTCCCTTGTACCTCATATTTCCCCCCCCCCTCTTTTTCCTTCCCTTAATTTCCTATTTTTATTTTTATTTTATACATTGATAAAACAATAAAAGTCATGAGACAGTAAGCTTCCATTGGTGGGATCCTAGAATCCATTGCTGGGAGATGAACACTGCATCTTGGAGTCAGACGCAACTGGGCAGAGAAAACTTATACGTTAGTTAGTTAGTTAGTTAGTTAGTTAGTTAGTTAGTTAGTTAGTTAGATTTATATGCCATCCTTCTCCGGAAACTCAGGATGGCTTACAATGTGTTAAGCAATAGCCTTCATACTTTTGTATATACCTGCTTAGAAGGGTTTTTGCCCCCCTCCTCAAGCGGTGTTCTTTTTTATACAAAGTCAATTTATTGCCCCTACAATCCGGGTCCTCATTTCACCTACCTCGAAAGGATGGAAGGCTGAGTCAACCTTGAGCCTGGTGAGATTTGAACTTGAAATAATTGCAGGCAGCTGGCAACTAAGTGCTACTTTAACAGCACTTCATATGAAGGTTTCTTCAAATGTAAATCGAAACAAGATGAAAGGTTACAGTTTTCTAAAGAAAATGCCTGGACAGGAGTTCTGATTTTATCTTTCCATGTAAAGTAAGACTATTTTACTGTCATTTGTCTTGTGATTTTATGTTTTTAATTAAGAAAGTTAATATACAAAAATGGCTTAATTGGACTGTTGATTGATGATCTACATCAAAGAAGCCCATAGAATGCAATATATTTCCTTCAGTTCTTCCATTTTACCTGCCTAACAAACAGATGGCTTGGAGGCTGAGGAAAAGAAGTAGATCTCTGCTCTATAGCCTAGTTTGACCTTTCTGCAACTGTTAAACATTTTTTCCCCTCTAACTCTCTTTAAGAGTAGACTTAATGAAGCTATGGGGAAATAATCC
Source organism: Masticophis lateralis (assembly GCA_030761175.1). Classification (NCBI taxonomy): domain Eukaryota; kingdom Metazoa; phylum Chordata; class Lepidosauria; order Squamata; family Colubridae; genus Masticophis; species Masticophis lateralis. The sequence goes on from JAUDYJ010000001.1 coordinate 333,742,640, forward strand.
ACCCTGATTTGCCTGATGAGCAAAGCAACATGGAGATAAACTTCCTTGCCTTGCCTTGCCTTGCCTTGCCTTTCTCCCTTTCCTTCTTTCCTTTCCTTTCCTTCCTTTCCTTTCCCTCTTTCCTTTCCTTTCCTTTTTTGCTCATACCTTCCCTCAAGCAGTGAGATAAGAGTTCCGTTTTGAAAATCTTGTGTCTTAGTCAAATATACCTTCCTAACTGTAATTTGTCAATGTTGCAAGAAAACCAGCAGAAGAGGAAGAAACCAACCCAGTAGATAGTTAAATCAGTCCTAACTTTAGCTAGCTGATTTCTTCCATTAATTCCTGGTTAATTTACTGTTTTGCTTATCAGGTGTGCTAATTAAGAGGAAGAAATTGCAATCTCCCAACCCAGGAGAGGCTTGTATCCCAATCACTAGCTGCAAGGTATATTAAAAGCAACGCTAGCCCCTTTCTGCCTTGGTATTTTTAAACTTGCATTGTAAGAGGTAGGTGGAATGTATGGATAAGCACAACTGCCATGCTTGCAGCTTTCATTTTCATAACTCTATACTTTTTTTGCTTGTAAGGAAAGTTAATGATGTGTAATTGTGTGTAGAAAAGGGGGGGGTGCCAGTTTTAGAATGAATTAAAAGGATGGTCTAGAAAGGATATAGGAAAGAAGGAAGAGAAACTTTAGATTCTCTATGGTCAGTGATAAAGTTTAAGAAATGTGATTCAGAAGATTTGAAGCTAGCATGTGTTGTATGGCAAAATGTGTTTTTAAGTATTTTAGCCTGGACGTATCCTTAATAATGCATTTGGAACTGTAAAGGAGGAGATTAGTTGTTGCTAAATGTGCGTTAAACTTGGTTTCTCTCCCCCTCTCTCTCCCCCCCCCTGCCCTAGGAAGAAAGCTCATTTTTGCTTTCTGAGCTGCTGTCACTATTCTGCTGTACTGCCTCCAAGACAAATTTGCATTTTACCTCTATCAGTAATCCCATCATCTGTTTTACAAAGAAACATTTCAGCATTGCATTTCAGCATCTTCAATAAGAAGAAAAAAAATCCCAGGGTACGTAACTTTTTAGCTTTTGCCTGAGTGTTTTATCTTTGAAAATCCTAAATGGATCATGAGAGCACATGAGAGCACATTGACTGGGTTTTGTCTTTGTCCCTTAACGTGGCATCCGTTATTGGGGTGAATGAGGGCAGGCATTGAAGTCTCCTTCAAACAGTTCTAAGGAAGCCTCCCCATCACCATCGTGGAGCACAGCCGCCTGAACCTGCTAGGAGTGGAGTGGTTCAAGCCACTAGGGCTATCAATTGGAGGGATCCACCAAATTCGGAGGGATGACCTCGACACCCTCATCAAAGAGTTCAAAGAAGTCTTCGATGGTAAGCTGGGGAAATTTGTGGGGAAGCCAATTTCATTCAATTTAGATAAGGGAATCACCCCAATTAGGCTAAAGCCCCACCGGGTTCCATTTGCCTTGCGGCCTAAAGTAGACACTCAGCTGGATAATATTGGAACCTATCGATCATGCTGCATGATTCCCATTGTGACCCTGATGAAGCATGATGGATCAGTGCGCATCTGCGCTGATTATAAATGCACAATCAATAAGGTGTTGCCATAGAGCGCATACCCAGTCCCAGTGGTGCAACACCTGCTGCATTCACTAGGGACTGGCTCTATTTTTGCCAAACTGGACCTGGCCCAGGCTTACCAGCAGCTGCCAGTTGACAAAAAAATGGCAGAGGCACAAACAATTGTCACTCACAGGGGCACATTTAAATGCAACCACCTCCAATTTGGAGTCAGCACAGCCCCAGGCATCTTTCAATCAATAATGGAACGCCTTCTCCAAGGCATTCCAGGGGTGGTGCCATACTTTGATGATGTACTAATCTCCGGAGATTCCAAAGCACAACTCCTTGACCAACTCAGGCTCATCCTGCAGCGGTTCAAAGCAAAGGGCTTGAGAGTCAGGAGAGATAAATGCATCATTGGAGTCCAGGAGGTCGAGTTCCTGGGCCATCTCATAGACAGCACGGGCATCCACCCCACCAAATCAAAAGTAAAGGCTATCCATGAAGCTCCCAGCCCCAAAAACAAAGCGGAGCTTCAGGCTTTCCTAGGATTACTTAACTTCTACAGTGTATTCCTCAAACAGAAAGCCACGATTGCTGAACCACTTCACCGCCTGCTGGGGAAAGCGGCTTCCTGGAAATGGGAAGAAGAAGAGGAAGCAGCTTTCCGTGCCATCAAAGGACTGCTATCTTCCAAGAGTGTTCTCATCCAATACCACAAGACACTACCCATCAAGCTAACCTGTGACGCATCGCCATACGGGGTTGGAGCGGTGCTCAACCATGAACTACCGAATGGCTCGGAAGCAGCCATTGCATACTTCTCTAAAACCATGTCCAGCACTGAATGGAACTATAGCCAGCTGGACAAGGAAGCCCTGGCTATTGTCACAGGAATCAAATGCTTCCACGAATACATTTATGAAGGAGCTTCACAATTGTGACTGACCATAAGCCGCTGCTGGAGCTCCTCGCAGGCAAGAAACCAACCCCGACCTTCATGTCCCCAAGAATGACCAGATGGGCCATATTCTTAGCTGGCTATTCCTACAGACTCGTCCACCAACCCAGCAAGTTGATTGGAAACGCCGACGCGCTGAGCAGATGCCTGTCCAGAAATCCAGTGGAAGACCCAGCCCCACACTCGAGCTGTTCCACATAGACAAGGACAACAGCTGCCCAGTCACATCCGCAGATGTGGCTGTCCACACACAGAAGGACCCAACCTCAGCCAAGTCAAGTCCTGGGTCCTATGTGGCTGGCCGACAGGAAAAACAGCAGAGAAATTCACCCCATTCATCAGAAAGCAGCAGGAGCTGTCTGCGATGAACGGCTGTTTGCTATGGGGAGACAGAGTGCTGATTCCCAGCACTCTGCAACGGAAGACACTAGAGACTCTGCACAACGGGCACCCTGGCATCGTCCGCATGAAGGGTCTGGCATGGAGTTATGTCTGGTGGCCATCGCTGGACAAAGACATCGAGGAGTGGGTCTCCAGATGTGACCCGTGCCAAGAAGCGCGTCCCATGCCCCCCCCCCCAGGCCGAACCATCACAGTGGGAGACACCTAGCAGTCCCTGGTCAAGGATCCATACTGACTTCGCGGGTCTGATGCAGGGGCACTACTTCCTAAATCATCATTGATGCTTCTCCAAGAGGCTAGAGGTAGTACCCATGGCATCCACCACAGCCGAAGCAACGATCTGGGCTCTCCGCTGACTCTTCGCTACCCACGGGCTACTGACGTGTTGGTTTCCGACAATGGGCCCCAACTCATGTCCTTGCCCATGGAAGCATTCCTGGCTGGACTGGGCATCCGCCATGCCCTCTCAGCGCCCTACAGGCCGGCGGGAAATGGACAGGCAGAATGGATGGTGAGGCTCACCAAGGAAGCACTCACCAAGATGGGCACGGGTGACTGGCAGGAACGGATAGATAACTTCCTCCTCACCCAACACATCACACCGCATGCCACCACCCGCAAGTGCCCGGTGGAACTATTGATGGGCAGACAACTGAGGTCACCCCTGGACCGACTGCACCCCCAATACAATCCAGAGGTGCCAGCAACAGCCAGCCACCAGCTTCGAACTTTCGCCATAGGGGATCCAGTTTTCGTTTTAAATTTTCACGGATCTCCGAAATGTCTGAAAGGCAAAATAGCTACCACAACTGGCCCGAAGTCTTACACTGTGGAGCTGGAAGATGGACAGGTTTGCCAATGTCACATCGACCAGCTCCGGAAAAAGTGGAAGGGAGTCAGTGAAAACCAGCCCGACGAGGTAGGTCTGCCACACCCCAAAGAGGTAGGCTTGCCTCACCCCGTCGAAGGAGGCCTACCACACCCCACTTAAATAGGCCGGCAGCCAACTAGACGAGGCAACCAGCATCGAGCATCGGGAGTAGACCGGGGTTCATCCAGCGAGGGCACCAGACACCACCCCGGTAAGGACAGCCACCGACTCCCCAGGGACAAGGACCAACCGAACTGCAAGACAGTAGACCTGGGACCAACCAGCAAGGGCACCCCGCAACACACTGGTGAGGTAGGCCAGCGCCACCCCGGCGAGAGCGACCTCCACTGCAGAAACTAAGTAGACTGGGGACGAGCCACCGGGGGAGCCCCAAAGCATTCCGACAAGGTCACCCAATGCAACTCCGGCGAGGGAGACCTCTACCCACCACAAGAGACAGATTCACAACAACCCCACAGCAACAAACGCCAACCGGACAAGGATGGCCAAAACCAACCCTGTGAGGAGGGCCTCCACCACCCCAGCGAGGGAGGCCTGCACTGCCCCGACAGGGTAGGCCAATGGCGTCCCCGCCTTGACCAACATCAACTTACTCCCAGGCAATGCCATTCCAGCAAGGAGAGCCACCACCACCCCTGCGAGGAAGACCTGCACCGCCCCGGCGAGGACAGACAACTGACACCACGACCCAGCCATCACCACTGGAGGACACTAACCTCAACCGGGGGTCTCCCACAACCAACCCAACCACGACAACGAGAACTGACAACCGAATCAGAACCTGCAAACACCGAACCTGTCAGAAGCAAGGGGAACACCAGTCACTTACCGGGATTCAGCAGTTCCCCACCTGTCAGCAACGACAGTCAGCAGAAAGAACTCTATCAGCCAGGCCAAGAGGAAGACCAACAGCACCAGCAGACAAAGGTCCTCGACCCGGCCGGAGGTGCTGGGGCGACGCCCGCACACTCGACGGCCTAATCCTGTCCGATTCCAGGAGGGAACCGGGAAATACAGGAGCCCCGCCTGTTCAGGACGATGGCGAAGCTCAACTAGGTCTGCGCAGGTCAAGTAGGACTTCCCAGCATCCTGCGTACCTGCGTGACTATGTACTGTAAGGACTTGATGGACAGACTAAGAACTAGGGGGGAGGAGTGTTATGTCCTTATAAGGACATCCGCTGGGGATTGATCAAATCCACCGGCAGGAAATTCAAACCGCTGTCTATGGGCGGTGCGACTGCCGGAGCGAATATAAGGAGAGCTCCGGCAGCGCAGCACCAGTCTAGTTCTCACTTAATAAAGGTGCTGAATGGACCTGAGCTGGTCGCATCTTTGTTCCTGCGCCTGATCTAACAATCTATGTGATTAATTAGTATGCTTTAGTATGTGTACTTATCAATGTACCACGTGTTACATACATGTGCAAACAAGACCTTAAGTGAACTCCCATCAAGTAAAATTCCAAGGAATAGTTGCAGAAGACTGGGCATGGCAGATTGTGAGGGTTGTAACTTGTTGGGATGATTGGCCTTGTTATTGACCCTTTCAAATTATTTTCCTCCCAAAAGAATTTCTCATTTCCTTCTCAAGAATTCCCATAGAGCAGAAGATTACATAGCCTGAAGCACGCTGGCCAAAACTGCACCGTTATTTTCTATCCCTATTGTATAGTTGTTGTTCTGTATTTTATTTTATTTTTTGCTCCCATACAAAGATCGGTTCCCTCTTTGCCAAGCAAGCACCTAGAACCAGCACATACACGCATCCACACCAGTGGTGGGTTCCTCCCAGTTCCTCCCGGTTCCGCCGAGCCAGTAGGGGTGACAATATGATGTCACCCTAACCCTAACCCCTGCATTATTCTTACTTTTATTTGGCCCCACCCCCAATCTATTGCTGCCTCCTGAGTCCCAGTTATTGGCTAGAGGGAAAAAAACTGTTTAAACTCTTGCCGCGGGGCTTCAAAGGGTCATCCTACAGCTGATCAGTGTTAAAAGAAAACAAATGAGTAGACGGGTGCCTCCAAAAACCAATGAGTAGACCAGTGCCTGCAAAAATAAATGGGTAGACTGATGCCTGCAAAAATAAATGGGTAGACCAGTGCCTGCAAAAATAAATGAGTAGACCGGTACAGCTCTGTAAGCAGTTAAAAGCCTGGTAGACCAGTATCTCTGCTAAATCCTAAAGAATTGTCACATGATCATCAAGCCACGCCCACAAAATAAGCCACACCCACAGAACCAGTAGTAAAAAAATTTACTACCGGTACCACCCCTGATCCACACCTCTCAAAAACCACATCAAGGACAAGCTCCCCTATAATCCCACTGCACACCAGAACAACTAGACACAAGGACAGTTTTTTCCCGAATGCCATCACTCTGCTAAACAAATAATTCCCTCAACACTGTCAAACTAGTTAGTAAATCTGCATTACTATTACTATTAATTTTCTCATCGTTCATATCGCCCATCTCCTCCCACTTATGACTGTATGACTGTATCCTTGTTGCTGGTATCCTTATGATTTTTATTGACTGTTTCCCTATGACTATCATTAAGTGTTGTACCTTATAATTCTTGATGAATGTATCTTTTATGTACACCGAGAGCGTATGCACCAAGATAAATTCCTTGTGTGTCCAATCACACTTGGCCAATAAAGAATTCTATCTATCTATAAAACAGCTCTTTAGTACCTCATTTTTTCTGCAGCTATAACCTCTTTGCTTTTGGGAATAAATAAATCTTTCCTCACAGCTGTCTGGATTTCCTTTTGATTTTTTCTTGCACAGCCCCAGCTCAAGTTGGAGCCCCGAATTATTATTCTGACACTACCATGTGTCCTCCTTTTGAAACATTCCTCCAGGATGGAGGTCTTGGACCTTCTGGTCTTTAGGAAGGGTCTTAAGATTTAGTAATGCCTCATGTCTTCAGGGGGTGGGGGTGCCAAGCAGAATACTGAGCCTGAGCAAAAGCTATGTTGCATGGATGTATGATATATCAAATTCTTAATTGTGGTTTTCAGGATAGTTGTGTGCTCTTGTGTTTATTTCCTGGTTAGTGCTTTGTTATTGTAATTGTTTCGGGCTACCGAGAATCACATTTGTGAGATGGGCAACTATACAAATGTGTTAAATCAAGGGTGAAATCCAGCAGGTTCTGACAGGTTCTGGAGAACCAGTAGCGGAAATTTTGAGTAGTTTGAAGAACCAGCAAATACCACCTCTGGCTGGCCCAAGAATGGGGTGGAAATGGAGATTCTGCAATATCCTTCCCCCAGGAGTGGGAAAGGAATGGGGATTTTGCAGTATCCTTCCCCTGGAGCGGGGTGGGAATGGAAATCTTCCAGTATCCTTTCCCTGCCACGCCCACCAAGCCATGCCCACCAAACTACACCACACCCACCAAGCCTCGCCCCCAGAACCAGTTGTAAACAAATTTGGATTTCACCACTGTGTTAAATAAATGTGCTAAGGCTTAATTTAAGTCAACAAAATACAGTTGCTCAGTTTGCACAACGCAGCAGACTCAGATACATGATAATTAGACTTACCAAGGAACATGAATTTGGAGAAACTCTGGGAGACAGGGGGCTGGTGTGCTGTGCTCCATGGGGTTGCAAACAGTCGGACACAGCAACGAACAAAACACCAAAAAGACTTACCAACAAGGGTTGCTTCTCATAATATGCTGGATCATGAGTGACTCAACTTTTTTTTTTTTTAGCTTAGGCTAGTGTGTTGTGCAAACCCAGACAATATATCCTAGTAAGTTCTATGAAGCCAATGGGCCTGCTACTGTATACGGCCAGCTAGTAGCAATTTAATTTAAAGGAAGCCTGAATTGAGCTGAATCCATCATTACTCCATCTCCAAAAAGAATATTTCAATTGAACCAGCACATGCAAGAATAATGATTTCCTTTAAAAAAAAAAAAAAGGCTCTTTTGAACACACCAAGGCGCAGTGCTAGTTGGATATCTCCAAAGAAGAGCTGTGCAAAACCGAAAGGTTTCCACGGCTTCTTCCATTGTTCATAAAAGGCAAAATTGCATAAGTAAAGAAATTGCAGATTTTAGAAGGTTCTTTGAAGCATATGCAAACATTCCAGACTGAGAACATCTTTATGCCTTGGGGAGTGGGGGGTGGGGATTGTTTCAGTGTTCATGTTGGTGGTTCTCGTTTTGCTTTTTTTTGTCCTTTCAGCATTAAGTGCTTGAAAATTGCATCTGGGTGCCAACTTAATTGGTTTCTGCACACAGGCCATATATTATTTTGGAATGACAGGTTTTCCTCAATTTACAACAGTCTATTTAGTGACCGTTCAAAGCAGGGGTGAGTTTCACTTACCTTTACTACCGGTTCGCAACGGGAGCGCGCGTGTGTGCTCACTTCACTCGCACATGTGTGTGCTTCTGCACATGCGCAGAAGCTTCTGCCCATGCGCAGATCATCAGTGATGACATCGAGGTGGGTGGGCGGAGCCACCTGCCACCATTACTACCGGTTCGCAAGAACCGGACCGAACTGGGAGCAACTCACCACTGGTTCAAAGTTACAATGGCACTGAAAGAAAAGTTACTTCTGACTGTTTTTCACACTTATGACTCTGGCCTCCCCATGGTCCCTGTGGTCACGTGATCAAAATTCAGATGACCCCATGTCCCACGTGATCCACTTTTGCAACTTTCTGACAGGCAAAGTCAATGGGGAAGCCAGATTTGCTTAACAACCATGTTATTAACTTATAACAATTACAGTGGTTCACTTAACCACTGTGGCAAGAAAAGTCGTAAAATGGGGCAAAATCCACTTAACAAATGTTTCTCTTAGCAGCAGAAATTTGGGGCTCAATTGTTGTCAGATGTTGACCACTACCTATACTGAAATAAGAACTTCTCTGTCTCCATATCTATACAAAATAATCTCAGAAATCTTTAGAAATCTGATCCATTTCAAACATTTTTTTCCCAAGGTTCTGGTAGGCAGTCCAGTTTTGATATCTTTTTAGCTTTTCTAATTCAGACAGGAGTTCTAACATAAGGCACACAAAGGTTCTGTGGTAAACCTTACTCATTAACCACAAAGAACATATGATTGAGTGTACTTTCCTCTTAGCTCCTTTCTTCTCAGACTCCGTGCTTGCAAACCAAAGGTCCTGTTCGACTCTTATTGCTAAAAAAAAATATTTAAAAAAAATTAAAATGGTGCTTTGGGGAAGGTGTCTACAAGATCTGACGCTTTCATCAAAATCCAGAAAATAGCACTGAACCATCTCAATGCCAAGTCTGCCTCTTTTGCTCTCTCTCTCTCTCTCTCTCTCTGATGGCTTGATGCTTACATAAAAGGGGTGGTGCGTTCATTGTTTGCACTGACAAATGACAGTCCAATCTCTTCTTGAAAGCTTCCAGTGATGAAGCTCCCACAACTTCCAAAAGCAAGCTGTTGCACTGGTTGATTGTTCTCACTGTCAGAAAATTTCTCCTTAATTCCAGGTTAAATCTCTCCTTGTTCAATTTCCATCCATTATCCCTTTTCTGGCCTTCAGGGGCTTTGGAGAACTGCTATCATGTCTCCCCGGTCCCTCTCTTCACTGCTAGGGCACTCCGTGGATATTTCAGAATCTGAATCAGAATAGAACTTGGAGGTCTTCAAGTCCAGCCTCCTGCACAAGCAGGAGACCCTATACCATTTCAAGAAGACCATGTCTAGTCTCTTCTTAAAAACCTCCAGCGATGAAGTACCCACAACGTCTAAAGGCAAGCTGCTCCATTGGCCAACCGGTAGTATATTTCTGGTAGTCTAGCTTCCCACTACATTGAGGTGTGACACAGACAGAATAAGAGTGTAGAACCTAGAAGAGGTTTAACGTAATTTGAAGAAAAAATACTGTTTGGTCATGCTTTGCCCATATTTTCATTTCTGATATTGGATCATTCCATCATCTCCAAGCTCTAGGCATTTCACCCTGCCAAGCCTGTCTTCAAGGAAGCCATTCAGGATGACTTAACTATTTCCTGTAGGATCCTGGTGGAGGCAAATCTCTGACAGGAAGATAGCTGATCCTTCCAACTGCAAATCAGATTCTGCTTCAGGCTTCTTATTTTCATCATAAAGCATTTTAGACAGATGGCTATCCAAAAACTATTTGAAGACCTCCAATGAACAAGCTACTTTGTAATGAAATCTGTGCTGCTGTCTGATGGCACAGAGCATCCTGGGAACAAAGAAGGAGTGGGGATTAAGCTACCTCCTTTGTTTTCTGGGCTAAGGTTTTTTTTAATAATTGGCCAGGCTGCTAATGGAAGCCATTTTGTGATATAACATCCTCTCAACATTCAGATATGCCCAGCAACATCCATAATCTCACAACTCAACTACTTGCTGTGCAATTAAATTACAACTGGCACCATTACGGGGAAAACATATTCATCATTCACATGGTCTGTCTTCTTTTGAATTCTAAGCATCCAGTGAAAAACAATGCAAAACACATCTTGAGGTTTTCTTTCCTCTCTTTTATTAAGACAAATAGCATCTACTTATGGTTTCAGCCACATTTTCTTTGCAAGATTATGCACAGCCAGATTCAGACCTGGGTTCACCCATCCTCTCCTGCCAGGTTTGTGAGCAGAGAAGGAACAAAGGCACAGCTTGTGATTTAAAATGCATTTTTGAAGGAACTTTCTTCCTTAGATGAACTTTATGCAGCTTAAATAATTCTGTAATGTCATATCCATGTGCTCTTGGGATGATGATTTAATATGCAAGCACACTGCTCTGTTTCTAAGGGCTCAAACTCTTCCTCTTTAGAGTTAAGAAAAGGGCTAAAGGTTCCGATAGCTTTCCCCATCCAACCAATCACTCTCAGCTTGACAAGTGTATTTTCTTCTTATGATTACAGCCAATAAAAGTTATCTTCCTCTCTCTTTTGGCTATTCTAGGGCTGCCAATGCTGGGTAAAATCTGCCCCACCCTAATTTCACTAATTTTTCAGCACATTTCTCCAGGTTGTGACCTCCTCTGCTTCAGGAGTCTTCATACAAGCCCCTCCTGAGTTCAAATGAAGATAAAAGGAGGGAGGAGGAAAAAAAATGCATTCAGAATGCATTCACTGAGAGCCAGTTTGATCTAGTGGTTAAGGCACCCAGCTAGAAAACAGGAGATCATGAGTTCAAGTCCCACCTTAGCCATGAAAGCCCATGGGGTGACTTTGGGCCAGTCACACTCTCAGCCCAACCCACCTCACTGAAGATGACCAGGCGGAGGCAAGGGAAGAGTCAAACATGTCATCAGTCTCAAGTCTTTTGTGCCAACAAGAGATCTAAGTCTACCTTGAATTCCATTGACTCTTATCTACCACCAATTTGCTCTGACCATTACTAGTTCAGATTCTTGTAGAGTGTCAGCCCTGGAAGCCATCTTTTTCTTTGGATCTTCAGGGCTGCCATACTTGGTGCTGTGGGAAACTGGGAGGGGAGATTGCATGGAGTTGTAGACATATCTAGCCATAAAAACATTCTTTTCCCAGGGAGTCAAAGACGTTCAGACTGCACCTGGAGTGGTGTGACTGGGAGGTTTGGACAGTGGATTGATTGGACCATGTGATGGACACATGGGTGCAAGGGAAGGGACTTTGACTTTCCTTTGGGTGGGGAAAACCTGGAAGCTTTCAGATTTGGGTTTTCCCAGATGTGCCAATATGACATCTCTAGTAAAGTGGAACTTTGAGGAACTTCAAGCCTCAGAGTCTTCATCGGTTGGGGGTGTTACTTGGAACCCTGACATTGAGAGTGTTAGCATGCAATAAACCTGTATTCATTTGAACTGCATTGATTCCTGATTTCGTGCACTTGACACTCAACAGGGCGGTGGTTGTAGAGAAAATAGGAGCAGGAAGGTATGTTGAAAATGTTCACCCCCTTGAATTATTTATACAAATTATAAAGGTGGGATATGAAACAAATAAATAGATAGGTAAACATATCAAAATTAGTAAGATTCTGTTTCTATAGCTTGACAAAATTAATACCAGCATACATGACATTGGTTTCCTAATCTAATCTATTTGAAGATTGCACATAGATGCCCAAAGTGACTTGACCTCCTGTAACCTAATCTCTTGTAGGAGTTGTCTCTCTTTAGTAAGGCTGCTCTGAGACTGTCAGCAATAGCAAACTAGCTCAATAGCCACTCATTACCAGTGTTCTGTACATTAAAATGGGTGAGAATGCAGTCAGAGCTCTTCAGTAGATCTCTTGTTAGCTATAAAGTGCTGAATCGCAAGAAAATATTAATAGGCTCCAATATTCTGAGCTGCTGCTAAGGAAATCTGTTAAGTGAAAATAAATGTTCTAATAAGAGTGGGACAGACAAAAAACTCAGTAAAGGACTGAATAATGCATCAAAGCAAGTCTACATGTAGCTGCATGGAGTATTACCAACAATTCCTCATGGCAGATGGAAACTAAATCTTCTTCCTAGTTTATTACTTGGGGCTTTTGGGTAGATATACAGACCATTCTGAAGATGCCCATCCATAAAGTTTTAATGATCTGTCCTGCAAGATTAGAATCTCTTTTGTCTCTGTCTTCCTTATAAAACCTTCGGCCATGAAGGCCAACTCTCTTCCTCCTCCCTCATGCAAATACATCCCTTTCCATTCTCTTCTGTTTAAATCCCAACCGCTCCTTTGGAAAGAATTGCCTGGATTCTTTCTGAATCTTGCAGTTGCTGTATCTAGTTGTTTCCTTTGCTATTCCATCCCAGAGTAATTTGATTTTTTAAAATCTGATTTATTAAATCAGAAAGAGATGGCTCTGATCTCCTCTTTCAGCAGAAAAAGAGCCTATAAGCAAAGAAAGCAAGCATGTCATTTGCAGCATTTTCTCCCATCCAGCAGAGAAATTAAGATTGGTCCTCTTTAATTAAGGTTTGTGTTCAGTGAAGTTTGAACAAGCTTGTAATTCGTTCTCTTTTCTTCTGCCACTTCTGGTAACAGGAACTCCTTCTCAGATTCTTCAGCTCTCCCCCCCCCCCCCCTCAACATACCCTCACCCAACACACGGTCTGATTTTAGTCACAGAAGGATTAATGCTTAGAACACTTATTAATTGGAGTTACAAACATAAAATCTTGAACTATCTTTTTTTATATAATAGATTTATTAAACATTCTAACCAGAAAGATAAAAACTAATACAGAAATAAACTAAAGAAATAAAAAGGAGAAAGTGCAGAAAAGAAAAATTAAGAACATATTAAAGAATGTTTTTATATAAATAAGCAACTTGCTTCTTCACAAAAAGTATAAATCTTAATAAATTATCACCTTCTCATGATATACAACAAATAATCTTTTCTTCCCATATTTCCTCTCTTATCTATAAATAAATTCTTTAAATCTCATCAGTCCTAGTTAGCAAAAGTCTGCTAATGTTTATCAGAGATAACAAATTTAACCTTGATCATATAAACCAACTTTATATTCCTTCCTTGCATTTTTAACAACCTTAATTATTAATCCCTTCAAATTATATTCTAGAATTTGGTTCCATTTTTTTATGCTGATCTGGGAAATGTTTCTACTGGGGACTAGGGATGTTTCAACTGGGAATCTGTGAGTATCCTAGATGAAACTGGGTATGTCTAGTTTAATGAAAAGAAGGACTAGAGGAGACATGATAGCAGAGTTCCAATATCTCAGGGGCTGCCACAAAGATGAGGGACTCAAGCTATTCTCCAAAGCACCTGAGGGTAGGACAAGAAGCAATGGGTGGAAACTAATCAAGGAGAGAAGCAACTTAGAACTAAGGAAAAATTTCCTGATAGTTACAACAATTAATCAGTGGAATAACTTGCCTCCAGAAGTTGTGAATGCTCCAACACTGGAAGTTTTTAAGATGTTGGATAATCAATCATTTGTCTGAAATGGTGTAGGGTTTCCTGCCTAAGCAGGGGGTTGGACTAGAAGACCTCCAAGGTCCCTTCCAACTCTTGTTATTCTGTTTAAACTAAGTCCAAAAACTCTAGAGTATTTCTGGAAGCCTGGGATGCAAACAAATCAGTTATCAATAGGCATATAGCAATAACAATAGCAATCGCACTTTAGACTTATATACCACTTCACAGCCCTCTCTAAGCAGTTTACAGAATCAGCATATTGCCCCCAACCATCTGGGTCTTCATTTTACCCACCTCGAAAGGATGGAAGACTGAGTCAACCTCGAGCTGGTCAGAATCGAACTGCTGGCAGTCAGCAGAATTAACCTGCAATACTTCATTCTAACCATTGTGCCACCACGACATAGAGATAAACAACAGTTACATTCCATTCAAAAGAAACAATTAAAAAGCTAAAAATGAAACAAAAAGACGAAAAGGCCAGCAATCAACATTGAGATAAAATGGAATTAACATCAGTATTAATACCAGGCCAACAATCAAATAGTAAACAATGCCAGATCAAGAAACAACCAGGCAAACAATCAAATAATAAACAACAGCCTAATCAAGGGACTACCAAGAAGAAAACAACACTCCTTCCAACACTGTCAGGGCAAGCCACCATATATAAACAGAGAATATACTCCACTCTCTTCTACCATTGAAGGTGTTACCTAGTTGGGTAGTGAAATGTCTGCAAGAAAGCAACAAACTCAGCAAGGACCAAGGATTCTACTGCTCTAACTTTGTTTGGTTTGTTTTAAAGTTTAAAAACCAGGATCTGGTTTCTTAAAAGTAAATTTCCCTGATATCCTTTGTTAAGTAAATCCAAATTATACTGAGAATAAGTCATATTTATATGTAACTGAAAGAAATACCTAAGATTTTTTGGGGGGATATTTCTGATATCTAAAAAATAAATATGTAGGTAAACAGGTTTTTTTAAATAAAAAACACTGATCATCTCCATCTTACAAGACTGTCTGTGCCTTATTAAAATCAACATGAATGGATCTTGCAAATCCACTCACACAGACAAGATTGATTCCCACATTCCAGTCGGGTATATTCAGCTTTTCTGTGAGAGGAAATACAGAAACATAGACTGAGGTATTTCTGTATTCTATAGTACATTGGACAAGTTTTCTCCAGTGACTTGGATCAGCTACAATAGCTTCTGTTTTTCCATGGGACCTCATTGCTTTCCAGTCTTCTGTAAATTGTACCTATGTATGTATATATGCATTTTGTCATGTTTGAAGAGTCTACCTCTTTTCCTCTTTCCTCCATATCCGTGATGGGAAACCTATGGCACACGTGCCAGAGGTGGCATGCAGCGACCTCTCTGATGGAACACGAGCCATTACCCCAGTTCAGCTCTGCCATGCATGCGTGGTGCGCCTCCCGCCAGCCAGCTGGTCTTTGGGTCTCTGCCATGCATGCACGGGAGTGGGGTGCACAGGGGTGCACCCACATGCGGGGTGTGTGTGGAGGGATGTGCATGCATGCAGGGAAGTGGGGCGCATGGGGGCGGACATCTGCGGAGGTGGGGCACATGCAGGGAGCACATGCATGTTCAGGGGTGAGGTGCATTGCATTTGCAACTCACCTCTCGGGCATGCACACGTGCATCCATGCTTTGGGCAATCAGTCCAGAAAAGGTTAGCCTTCACTGCTCTAAATCGTATTTACCCAGAGGGGAGCAGTGGTTAGAGTGCAGTTCTGCAGGCTACTTCTGCTGATCACTGGCTGCCGGTAGTTTGGCACATCGAATCTCACCAGGCTCAAGGTTGACTCAGTCTTTCATCCTTCTGAGGTGGGTAAAATGAGGACCCAAATTGTTGAGGATAATATGCTGACTCTATAAACCACTTAGAGAGGGCTGTAAAGCACTGTAAAGTGGTATATAAGTCTAAGTGCTATTAATGGTACTATATCCAGCACATGACTACCTTCTGTGATGCTCGTCTGGCAGAAGCAGCATATGTCCATCAAAACAATACCATTCCTCTGCTGCCTTTTAACTTGTGTGAACTATTTTCAGTATAACCTCATTATTACAAATATGCCACAGGAACTATACCAGCTTGGCCTGATGGATAAGATACAGGACTAGAAGTGAGTATACCTGAGTTCTCGTTTTGCCTTAGGCACAGAAGCCAGCTAATTTGCTCTCAGCCCTGGGAAGAAAACGGAAAACTACTGCACTTCCAAAATGTGGCCTAGCCAACTACATGAATTTGTCCATCTAGTCACCTTGAGTTAAGTCTGATTGGAAGCCTACCCACTCCCCATCCCTCACCCCCCAAAAAACCAAACTTCTATATCAAGGAATTTTTCATAAGCAGCTCTGATGGAATACATTACATTACATTGGTGCTATCTGTGTAATAATTTCAGAAGTTTTGCATACATTGGTAGAATCATGGTATAACAATAACAGCATTACAAGTACTTCTCAACTTATGACTGGTAACTTACAGCCATTCAGAGTTATGACAGATGCTCCAAATGGTACTTACAGCTCGGTTCTGAAATTCTGACAGCTGAGCCCCACCTTGTGGACGTGACCACATTTTGGGTGCCCAACAACTGGTCCACATTTACAGCTAGTTATGGCACCCTGCAATCATGTGACTGTGATTTATGACATTTTTGCCAGAAATCAGCATTTACTTCCAGTTTTCTGCAAAAAATGCCCATAGAAAGCAATAGGTTCCCCTAATGACCATGGTGATTTGCTTAATGACTGTTGCTGCAAAAAAAAGTCATAAAATCAGCTCAGTTATAGGGTGACCTGCTTTACAACCATGATAATTTACAACCGTATTGGGCAGGGTCCATTATGGTTTTAAGTTGAGCACTATAAGTATAAGGGATGTTTGTTGCAATGTCCACCACTGATGTAGACAAAATTACCAGTAATTCAGTCAGGTAATATGGGGAAAAGAGTATGAGCCATGGTAGCACAGTGGTTAGAATGCAGTACTGCAGGCTACTTCTGCTAACTGCCAGCAGACTGTAGTTTGGCAGTTCAATCCTGACCAGCTCAAGGTTGACCCAGCCTTCCATCCTTCCGAGGTCAGTAAAATGAGAACCCAGATTGTTGGGGGCAAGATGCTGACTCTGTAAACTGCTTAGAGAGGGCTGGAAAGCACTGTGAAGACAGTGGTGGGTTCCTCCCGGTTCGGCCCGGTCCGGCCAATCTGGTAGCGGTGATGATATGACGTCACCGAACTGGCTCTGCCCCCCCATGCCCCACCACCACCACACCACCACCCCCTGCATTATTCTTACCTTTTATTTGGCCCCACCCCCAATCTAGTGCTGCCTCCTGAGTCCCAGCTATCGGCTAGAGGGAAAAACTGTTTAAACTCTTGCTGTGGGGCTTCAAAGGGCCACCCTACAGCTGATCAGTGGTAAAAGAAAACAAATGAGTAGACCAGTGCCTGCAAAAATAAATAGGTAGACCAGTGCCTGCAAAAATAAATATATAAGAAGGAGGAGATCCAGGCAGGAGAGATGAAAAAATATAGAGAGAATTCGGACTTACCTAGGATATCTGATTTGGCAAAACAAATTTTGGAAGAGGAAATTACTCTAACGGAGATTGAAAAACAGTAAAGAAGCAAGAGAATTCAAAAACACCGGGTACAGACGGACTCCCGCCTGAGTTATATAAAGCATTGTTTGAAGTAATGGGGGAACACATGAAGGATTTATTTAATGAGGTGTTGGAAAAAGCAGAAATCCCCCACTCATGGAGGGAGGCCAATATTAATTTAATACCTAAGGAAGATCCACCACCAACAGATATAAAAAACTATAGACCAATTTCCCTCCTGACCTCAGATTACAAAATATTTACAGCAATTTTAGCAAATAGATTGAAAGGCTTTTTAAATGAATTTATACATATTGATCAAAACAGGTTTTTACCATCACGACAATTATGAGATATTCTGAGAGTTATGTTAAATGTACTCCAATAGTATGAAAACCATCCAGGCAAACAGGTTGCTTTAGTTTTTATTGATGCGAAGAAAGCATTCAATAGGGTCAATTGGGAGTTTATATTATTACAATTAGAGCATATGGGTTTTGGACAAAGATTTATAAATGCAATCAAAGCCATTTATTCTAAACAAACTGCTACATTATTGATAAATGGTTTGACGGAAGAATTTTCTGTTGGTAAGGGCTATCCTCTCTCCCCCCTACTCTTTATATTGTCGTTAGAGACCCTACTGCATAAAATAAGGAATGAAGAAGGAATAAAAGGCCTTAAAATTAGAAATCAGATATACAAAACTCAAGCCTTTGCAGACAATATGGCTTTTATTTTGAAAGATCCTATAAACTCTTGTCTATCTTTGTTGGAGAAAATTGAAGAATTTGGGGCTGTAGTGGGTTTGCTAATTAACAAAAAGAAGACAAATATTCTAACCAAGAATATTTGAAAGATAAACAGGATTTAGAGGAAGCAACACGACTTAAAGTGGTCAGTAAAATCAAATACTTGGGAATCAAGTTAACGGGTAGGTGCTCGAGCATCCAGGAGGATAATTATATTAAATTATTAACTCAAGTAAAGAAAGATCTAGACAAATGGGGTAAAATTCAATTGTCACTCCTTGGACAGGTAGCAACAATAAAATCCTATGTTTTACCAAAATTTAACTTTCTCTTTCAAACAGCGCCAGAGAATTTACCCCAAAAAATTTTTATAGATCTAAATCAGGCTGTAACTAAATTAATATGACAGGGGAAGAAACCCCAGATTTTAAAAAAAATGATGCAAGAGATGAAAGAAAGAGGGGGTCTGGGCCTACCATGTTGGGAAAATTATTATTCAGCCGCTTTATTAGTGTAGGTCAAAGAATGGATCGCTTTAAATAATAACCATCTTCTTAGGATAGAAGGCCTTGATTTACATCAAGGTTGGCATATGACACTCTGGCGAGATAATACTCCACAAAGTAAATGGTTCACTCGGCACTATATAAGGAACATTTTAATTCAATATTGGGAGAAGGTTAGTAAAAAATATTATATTAAAATACCGTGTTGGATATCACCTTCGGAAGCTCTGACGTATCCCAAACTATTTAATTTGGCGAAAAAATTAATGTATAAAGATCTGTTGAATGCACATGGAGAGCTAAAGTCAAAACAGGAGTTGAATTTTCAGGGATTTCAATTGGATTGGTGGAATTACCTGCAGATCCAATCAAAATATAAAAGAGATTGAGCTAGAAATGGCATAAATGTGGAGCTGCAGGAGTAAGATAAAATTGTGTTAGGCCAGGAAAAATTTTGTTAGGCCAGGCATGATCTCCAAATGCTATAAACTGTTAATGAAGATAGAGATTGGCAAGGAAGTAATAAAAGATACGATGATTACCTGGGGGGAAAACTTTGGTTATTCAATTCACCTTGAAAAATGACAAGAGATTTGGTGGGGAAATATGAAATTGGTAGTATCTACCACATATAAAGAAAATATTTATAAGATGTTATACAGATGGCATCTTCCTCCAGATAGATTGGCAAAAATGTTTAATGGACAGTCCGCTGAATGTTGGAAATGCGGTACCTATTATCATCAATGGTGGACGTGTCCAGAAGCAATTAAATTTTGGGGAAAAATTAAAACATGGCTGAAAGAAATCCTAAACCAGGAGTTTGAACTGTGTCCAGAGACATGCTTACTTGGCTCCAAACCAGAAAATGTAAAAAAAAGGTTTGTGGTACCTCATATTATATATCCTCACTGCAGTGAGAATAATATTTGCTCAGTTCTAGAAAGATAAAAATATCCCATCTGATGAAGCAATAATAAAGAAGATTTTGTATTGTGCGGAAGCAGATAGATTAACCAAAAAACTGAAAGCTAGAGACCAAATGCAAACATGTTTATCTTGGGAAAAATGGTATATCTATCGAAAAGAACATCAAAACTAAATTAGAAGATTATAAATAGATATTGTATTTACTGATAATATTTTATTGTATATTTAAAGTAAGATCGGATAGACCTGATTGATTCAAAAATTCAAAATAGATCTTTTCGTCTCCTCTGGAATGTAGTATGAATTTACTGTATAGGTTCGTACTAAATATTTGATTACGGAGGTATTATTTATATGTATTTATGTTCTTTGTTCTGTTTCTTGTTTTGTTATTTGTTTGATGTGTTGTTGTCTTTTTTTAACTATAAATGTAAATAAAGATTATTTTGTTAAAAAAATAAATAAATAGGTAGACCGATGCCTGCAAAAATAAATGGGTAGACCAGTGCCTGCAAAAATAAATGAGTAGACTGGTACAGCTCTGCAAGCAGTTAAAAGCCTGGTAGACCAGTACCTCTTCTAAATCCTAAAGAATCGTCACATGATCATCCAGCCATGCCCACAAAATAAGCCACACCTGCAGAACCAGTAGTAAAAAAATTTAGAACCCCCCCCTGTGTGAAGAGGTATATAAGTCTAAGTGTTATTGCTTTTGCTATATGACACCATACAGAGCAAGGGACTTCTACCTGATGGATGCCATAGATAAATTGGCTGAAAATAAAGAAACTTTTACATTCAGTATATCATCCAGAAAGTAGTTTTCCTGCTGGCTTCTTTGGGGATCTCAGAATTGCTAGGTTTTATTTGCTCGTGCCAAATTGGGTAATATAGTTGTTTTTCTATTCCTCTGGTAGGAATGGGAAAGATGCAGGTTCTCATTTATGCAATGTCTATTTGCAATTCCAGACCTCTGTTTCTCTACCTCCTGGGGCACCGTTCCAAACTGCAATACCCCAAATTTCAAAGGAAGCTCCACATGATAAAGATGCTGCATTGTGAGAGGGGGAGCGAAATGACTTTTTTTTTCTCTCTAGGAATGGAAGAGCAGCTCTACTGGACTAAACTAAAGGCCTTAGTTCAATATTTTATGTCCCACAGAGGTAGGTATATGCATCTGTAAAATGCCGAAGAAGGACATCAAAATCTTCTTCTGTCATCAATTGGTAGATAAGGCATGCTGTTTACTAGGTAATATATATCCATCAAGATTAATCACCAAGGATATACATGTCTTCTGTGAATTTGTCTTGTTATCTTTTAAAATAATCTAAATTCATGGCCATCTCTCATTCTGGGGCAGCAAATCCCACAGTGTAGCCAACTTTGTGTAAGTAAGGTTTATTGGATCAGAATTGTCTTACAGTTCGTTGAAGGACCCTAACCCTCTTCAGGACTTTTTCTGAACATATGAAGTTTAAATTGCTTAAAGGAAGGACTCATAGTCTCATCCTCCCCTCTCTCTGATCCTCAAATGTCTGAAAGAATTTAGAATAGACTAGAATGAGCTGGAAGGGACTTGGAGGTCTTCAAGTCCGGCCTCCTGCTCAAGCAGGAGAACCTATACCATTTCAGATAAGTGACTGTCTAGTCCAGTGATGGATAACCTTTTTGCCGTCGAGTGCCAAAAGTGGGGGGAGGGGAGGTCGTGCACGTGTTTTCCCACATCCATAATTCAATGTGCCCCATTCCCCCATGCTCCCCCCACTTTTGGCACATGATGGTACAGTGGGCCAAGTAGGCCTGTTTTTCGCCCTCCCCAGGCTCCAGAGGCTTTCCTGGAGCCTGGGAAGGGTGAAAACAGCCTTCCCCACCCCCTGGAGGCCCTCCAGACACAGGAAACGGCCAGTTTCCCAAGTTCCGGTGGGACTGGAAGGCCCATTTTTTGCCCTCCCCAGGCTTCAGAGGCCTTCTAGGAGCCTGGGATGGGCGAAAAGGGCCTTCCCCACCCCACCCTACCCCAGAGGCCATCCGGAAGCAGGAAACAGCCAGTTTCCCAACTTCCGGTGGGACTGGAAGGCCCGAAAATTGGCACACGCATGCACGCTGGAGCTGAACTAGGGCAATGCTCATGTGCCCACAGATATGGCTCTGTGTGCCACAGGTTCGCCATCACAGGTCTAGTCTCTTCTTAAAAACCTCCAGTGATGGAGCATCCACGATTTCTGAAGGCAAGCGGTTCCACTGGTTAAATTGTCCTTTTTAATTGTTAATTTTTTTTGTAGTGTGGTGACCAAAATGGGTTGCAGTATTCCAGGTGTGGTCTTACCAGAGTTTTATAAAATGGTACTAATACTTCAGTGATCTTCATTCTGTGCCTCTGTTTATACAACCCAGGATTGTGTTAGCTTTTTTGGCGGCTGCTGCACACGGCTGTGCAGTGATCATCCACTAGGATTCCAAGGTAACCTATACTGGTGTGTGATCACACCCTAGATTTACATATAGACATTTATTATTGTTACTCCAATTATGTGGGTGCTCCCTAGACCGATGGAATGATCTTTTTTCCAAAACAGACTGAATATTTTTGCATTTTTCTCTCTTTTATTCACATACTATCTTTTCTCCCTCTCTCTTTGCCTCCCCCTCCACCCCCACCACCCAATGCCAAGTTTGTTTTATGCAGTTGGACAAGTGTGGGATTTTAATTGCTCTTTTATGTTTATTGCCTCCTCACTTTGGAAGAGTTGTACTGACATCTGTTTTCGGAAAGCTTTGCCACTGTTGTCTTTGGCCACCTGGTTTAGATGCTGGTGCAACCTGTACAAGGAAGCTCAACCCAGGCCTTGCAAATCTGTCAAGTCGCCAAAGGGTTGCGGGAGCATCTGGAACAAAACTATGTGCAGCCTCAGGAACAGCTGCTCAGAGATAACACAATTTATATACCATTATAAAAGATATTTTTTTAAAAAATTGTTAACAGCAAGGCATGTACAGCTGACGATCCTCCCTCAAGAGATACTTTTGAAAATACAGGTAGTTCTTGATTTACCACAGTTCGTTTAGTGACCGTTTGACATTACAATGGCACTGAAAAAAGTGACTTAATACCATTTTTCACACTAACAGCCATTATAGCATCTCCATGGTCACATGTTCAAATGTGAGCAACTGGCTCATATTTATGACAGTTGCAGTGCCTTGGGGGTCACGTGATCAGCTTCTGCAACCTTCTGACAAGCAAAATCAATGAGGAATCAGATTCACTTAACAACCGTGTTACTAATTTAATAATTGCAGTGATCCGCTTAACAACTGTGGCAAGAAAGGCTGTAAACTGGCACAATTTACTTAACAAATATTTCACTTAGCAACAGAAATTTTGGGCTCAGTTCTGGTTGTAAATTGAGAACCAACTGTATTTTAAGTGCCTTGTCAGACTTGGAGATTGTGGGAATCATTTCTTAGCAACTTCAGAATGCTTCCTGGTGCAAGCGAATTGCCAAGTGGCACCTCCTAAAGACACACCTCCCCTTCATTACAGCTATCTATGTTCTCATATTGGTTGTGGGAGGTGGGGTTGTTTTTGTTTTGTTTTTTTCATTTATATGTTCTGCATTTTCTATCCTCAGATGGATTTCTATTCTCTGGACTGTAGCTTCAGGTGTTCCTTTTTTAACAAAATGTGGCCACTGTGCAGTTTGGACAAAATAAGTGTGGCCTGGTCTATTAGCAGTGTTTCCTGTTTGTTAGTTTGTCTGTCTGTCTGTCTGTTTGTTTCTTTGGCTGGCTGGCTGGTTGGGGCCTTGCCCCTGGAATGGGGAGAGGAAGACACCGTGAAGGAGATTTTCTGGGAGAGATGGTCCCCAGAAGTGAAACTAGAATGAGAGTGAGGAGAAAAGGACAACAGCTTCAGGGAGCTGAGGAGAAACAGGACTGGGAGAGACTAGAAAGAACAAAGCTGCTACAAGGGAAAGAGGCTGCACTCCTTCAGAAAGAGAGATTGCAAGATTGCCACCCCAGGGAAGGGAGGATGGCTACCATCAGCCTAGAGACTGTATCTATAACTGGTAGTGGCGGCGGCAGCAGGAGGCTCCACCCACCTGGCCAGATGTCTCTGCGCATGTGCAGAAGTATCGCATGCATGTGTGAGTGCCCGCATGCCTGCGAGCGAACTGTAGCCACCGAAATTGAAACCCACTGCTGTTGTGAGGTAACCGGATTGGTGAGGGGCCATTTGGCCAAAAAGGAAAGTCTTTGGAACATTTTGCTCACCCTTTGAAAGTTTTATATTATTGTGTTGCTGAATTTGATTTTATTTTTATCTTAACACTCATTGTTTTATTTAATTACAACTCCCTCCAAGGTGTGTTAGTGGACCTGGGCCAGGACAGGTGGTCACCTGAGAAAGAGATAGAAGAGCCAGATTGACAGTGGCTGTTTTGGGAGAAGTGCTACATGTACATATTTAAGGAATTGCCTGTAATGTGCCAGGATCGTTGTGACATTGCAGATGGTCCCACCAGAACTATTCATGGTCTCTTTCTGGAACTATCCAGCAGACAATAATGTCAATAAAGTGTTGAGTGCATCCAGAAGCATGTACAGAAAACACCACTATTCAAAAAAGGTCTCTCTGCATTTCTCTGAATGTGCAGAAATAGGATTCTAGCAGGGGTGAAATCCAGCAGGTTCTGACAGGTTCTGGTAGTGGAAATTTTGAGCAGTTCGGAGAACCGGCAAATACCACTTCTGGCTGGCCCCAGAGTGGGGTGGGAATGGAAATTTGCAATATCCTTCCCCCATGAGTGGGCAGGGAATGGAGATTTTGCAGTATCCTTCCCCTGCCATGCCTACCAAGCCACGCCCACCAAGCCACACCATGCCCACCAAGCCACGCCCACAGAACCGGTAGTAAAAAAACTTGGATTTCACTACTGGATTCTAGCAAATGTTCACCAACTTTGGGAGACACAAGGCATGTAGTGCCAGCAGTGGGTTGAGCTAACTCGTTTGGTTTTGTGTGGTTCAATAGAGTGGTGAAATGTAAAATTTGTTACTACCGGTTCTGTGGGCATGGCTTGGTGGGAAGGGGGGTAATGTGACTGGATGGGCGTGGCCAACTTTTTTTTTTTTTTTTTTAGTTTTAAAATCATTTTTTTTCTACAACCTCTTTGGCTGAAGAGGTTGTTTTAAAAATGCTTTTAAAAGCCTCTGACGATCCCAGCTGAGCCGCACAATCATCTGAGGCTTTTTTTTTTTTACTTTTAAAACATTTTGAAGAGGTTGTAGAAAAAATGCTTTTAAAAATATTTTTTAAAAAGCCTCTGATGATTGCACGGCACAGTTGGGCATGGGGCGGGGGGGCAGGGATATTTGCTACCGGTTCTCCGAACCACCCGCTGCCATCAATACCGGATCAGGCAATCCGGTCCAAACCGGGAGCATTTCACCCCTGGTTCGATCCTCAGATTCCTTCAGTTCATGGAGTAATATGGCCAATTTTCCATGGAATGACTGGAGATGTCCAAGGTACTGAAATGTGCCTTGTTTTATATGAAGTTTATATTAGATCTCTTGAGCAATAAAATCATGTCAATCTGATATGCAAATAACTACAGTCCTCACAAAGATAACCTTTATTACTTCTATGTTAAGGTTAGAATCCAATAATTCTGGGTTTACTTAAGATTGTTATTGTTATTGCTGCTGCTACTGCTGCTGCTGCTGCAAACTTTGTGGTTCAATTAGAGATTTTTTTAAAAACTGTTGACTGAAACTTCTTGGAGAAGAATTGACAAATGCACAAGCTTCTTATTTCATATTTGTTTTAAGAAAAGCCTTTTCAAAAAAATGGGACAGCTACTGTAATTTGTAGACTTATTGGGTCTCTCCACACACACACAAACTTCCATAAGAATGATTGATTGTTGCTTTTTTTTTAGAAATGGTTGACTCTCTCAAGTAGAGAAAGGGATGAAATTAATGTCAGGTTACTACATGAAAACTTTGAGGGGGGGTTCCTATAGACAACAATGGATTTTTTATTTTGTTTTGTTTGTTTGTTTTGCACAAAAACCCTTAGCCTTTCACTTTTTCCTTGAAAACAAAAAAACAAAAAAAAATCATACATGCATTTTTCACTAGCCCATCTAAGAACTGTTTCATTAGTTTGGGATTTGTTTTGGACACCAACATTATGACTCACATAAGAACTCCCAGCCTCTTCAATTTCGTCTTTGAAGCCCAGAAAAAGGATGCTCCAGCCTGACCTGCTTTATTCTTCTACTGTCATAGGCTGTTATCAAAGAACACACTTAAGTAGATTGATTGAAGATCTAGAATCTTGATGGCGAACCTATGGTACGCGTGCCACAGATGGCACACAGAGCCCTCTTTCCAGGCACACCAGCCGTCGCCCAGCCGAGTTTTACTGTGCATGCATGCATGCCTCCCACCAGCCAGCTGGTTTTCAGGTCTCTGCTGCGCGTCCGCGGGGCCTTCCCCAATCTCCACAGTTTCTTCTGCTAGCTTTCTCCTGCATTTTTGCCCCCCTATCTCCGCAGGTTCACCCTCTGCAGGTGCCTCTCTGGGGCAGAAATGCAAGAGAAAGCTAAGGCACGCTGAGGAGAGAAACTGAGGAGATTGGGGAAGGCATAGACAGCAGAAGTGCAGGAGAACCAACCTGGAAGCCAAAACGGGAGGTGGGGGGGTGCATGCGCCAGGGGGTGCATATGCAGAGAACACACATGCATGTGCAGGGCCAAGGCACATGCACAGGGGCCGCTTTTGTTGCATTTTGGGGATTGGGGCACGTGTGCGTGCATTTGCGCCTGCATGCTTTGGGCACTCGGCACCAAAAAGGTTAACCATCACTGATCTAGAAGCTTCATTCACACAGCTTGGTCCCTTTTTAGCATCTTGTTTGATACTCAACTATTGGATTAGTTTATGATTGAGTATACAGGTAGTCCTTGGCTTACATCCATTTGTTTAGTGACTGAGTTACAATGGCACTGAAAGTATGACCATTTTTCACACTTACAACCATTGCAGCATCCCTATGATCACATGATCAAAATTTGGTTGCTTGGCAATTGGCAACAGGGTCACGTGATCACCTTGACCTTCTGACAAGCAAAGTCAATAGGGAAGCCAGTTTCACACAACAACTGTGTTACTAACTTAACAACCACAATGAATCACTTAACAACTGTGGCAAGAAAGATCGTAAAATGGGACAAAACTCGCTTAAAAACTGTCTTGCTTAGCAATGGAAATTTTGGGCTCAGTTGTGGTTGTAAGTAGAGAACGTATTATGCAATATATGCACACCCATAAAGTGGGTTTGTTTGGTAAACAAATCAAGTACATTGAGTGAAGTCAGTGGCTAAATCTTCTCCAGCAGTGAGAGCTATGGCCCAAGTTCTATGCTCCTGTCTGGCATTATACTGAGCCTTGGTGATGCAGTGGTTAGAGTGCAGTACTGCTGACTACCAGCTGACTGCAATTTGGAAGTTCAAATCCCACCAGACTCAAGGTTGACTCAGCCTTCCATCCTTCCAAGGTGGGTAAAATGAGGACCCAGATTGTTGGGAGCAATATGCTGACTCCGTAAAACCACTTAGAGAGGGCTGATAAGCACTGTGAAGCAGTATATAAAACTATGTGCTATTGCTATATCTTTCCTTTCTTCTCCGTCTTCTATAGGTGGCATCACTGCACATTTTGAGCCCTGGATATCTCCCAAATAGCACATTACGTGACTTTTTCTGACTATGTTCTTCCAGACGGTTTCTCACAAAGCAGAGATTCTGGCAGAAAAGGAAAGAAAACTCATAGCCTTTTCATTCCTAGCTGAAAATTGCATCCTTTTAAGTTGTCTTACTTCCATGGGGATAAAAGATAGCTTTTCAATCTCTTTTTCCCTATAGAGGGAAAGCAGCTGCATTTGGATGATTTTTTAGCAGAGAAGTGGCATAAAAGAAAGGCTCGAGAGTCACCCCTACACCTGTTCTTCCAGTTTACTTTGCTTGCCGATCTCATAAAGGTACTTTACAGAAGGAATAAACAAAAGAAAAATAGATCAGTGACAACTTATGTGGCAGCTGAGTGGGGTATATGAGCCAAGATAGATTTTCATCCCGCAGCTCTTGTTTTTTTGCAACTTGCATAAATATCTTCCTATGAGAATCAATCCAGAGATGGCTCTCTCCCCCGCAAAATACAACACGAGATCAAAAATGGAGAAATGGTTATTGCATACCATCGGCTTCTAACAAAATGTAATAATATTAAAACCCCATATCAGTGGTGGGATTCAAAAATTTTTACTACTGGTTCTGTGGGTGTGGCTTGGTGGGTGTGGCGTGGCGTGGCGTGGCGTGGCGTGGCTTGGTGGATGTTGTCGGGGAAAGATACTGCAAAATCCCCATTTCCTCCCAATCAGCTGGGACTCGGGAGGCAGAGAATAGATGGGGTGGGGCCAGCCAGAGGCAGTATTTGCCGGTTCTCTGAACTATTTATTTATTTATTTATTGGTTCAATTTATATGCTGCCCTTTCTTCGGACACTCAGGGCAGCTTACAATGCGTTAAGCAATAGCCTTCATACTTTTGTATATACCTGCTTAGTAGGGCTTTTGCCCCCCCCCCAAGCGGTATTCTTTTTTATACAAAATCAGCTTATTGCCCCCACAATCCGGGTCCTCATTTTACCTACCTCAAAAGGATGGAAGGCACCTTGAGCCTGGTGAGATTTGAACTTGCAGTAATTGCAGGCAGCAATTACTTAACAGCACTTTAGTCTGCTGCACCACCAAGGCTCTACTCAAAATTTCTGCTACCGGTTCTCCAGAACTGGTTAGAACCTGCTGAATATCACTTCTGATCTTCATATACCTCAGCGTTTTAGCAAATGAAAGGAGCTGCAATCACAGTAAAGCAATTAAGGAAGTGATAGTGGGAATGCTTTTACCAAAGTTATACAACATTTGCACCAAACTATATCAGCTCTCCAGAATCTTGGGTGTGACCCCTAGAATGCCTCCTATAATTGCTGCTAATTTGTAATTTTAAATGTTTTTTTAAAGTCTAAGAAAATAGTTCAAACATGAGGAGTAATCATTCTATGTAATTGGATTAATTTAAGTTATACATACATAATTTATGTACAGGTATACATAACTTTGAAATAACAATATTCAATTTCATTTTCTTTTTTGTCCTGATCGAAGAGTGACTCAGACATGCCCAACACACACGCACACACCTCAAAGTCCATTCCCAAATCATTAATCTTTTCAAGCTGGGAGTGTGTCATATATATTTGTACTCCTGTGTGATCGAGCCCAGCTTGTTTATCCATGGTCAGGAGACAGTTTCTCAGCTGCTCCCAGGCTGTTGCTTAAACTCAACCATTCCTTTTCTCAATTTGCTGGAGTTAAGTACCCTCAAAGCAAAACAACTATGAGAAAACAAGATGCCCCCACCTCAAATTAGTCCCATCAAACAAACCCTTACATTTTTAAAAAAGAAGGGAAAAATCTAATTAAAATATTGGTTGTGCACACTGCTGCTGGAAAAAAGACTTCTTTGAGCCTTTCCAAATGATCATTTCACTGGGTCCCACCAGAATGCTTCATCTGTACAAAATTTACTGACCATCTGGATGAAGCCAATAACATTCAGCAAATAGCTTCATATTTGTTTGTTTTTTCCCTCTTTCTTTCTGTACCACCAAACAAATCTGGCTTTTCCATGCAGAAGAAAAAGAGCTTGAAAATAGACAGAAGGACATTCATTGCTTCAACAATTTGGAGGACCGCCACAAAGATTGCTGGTTGCTATTCCAGGATTCCCCACCCATAGAAGGGGAAGGGAAGGGAAGGGAAGGGAAGGAGAATACCATATTAAGGAAAACTATATGTCATGCAGGGGGACGTGGTGGCTCAGTGGTTAAGGTGCTGAGCTTGTTGATCAGAAAGGTCGGCAGTTTGGTGGTTTGAATCCCTAGCGCCGCGTAACTGTGTGACCTCCCGTTACTTGCCCCACCTTCTGCCAACCTAGCAGTTCAAAAGCATGTAAAAATGCAAGTAGAAAAATAGGGACCACCTTGGTAGGAAGGTAACAGTGTTCTGTGCACCTTTGGCATTTGGTCATGCCGGCCACATGACCACGGAATTGTCATCAGACAGCACTGGCTCTTCAGCTTAGAAACAGAAATGAGCACTGCCCCCTAGAGTCAGGAACGACTAGTTTATATGTGCAAGGGGAACCTTTACCTTTATATGCAATGCAATATCAGTTTAGACACATGTCAAACAATGACACCTTCTTTGTTCAATCAGCCTGACACTGGGAACTATTCTTAGAAGGATTTTGGCATGCCATTCAGCTGTGCACATACACAGAATATGAGCAACATCTTCCAGGGACTATATTGCCAAAACAGGCTTCAAAGCAAAAGGATGCAGCCTCGTCATTTCAGTCTTAGAAAGTAGAGATGTCCTGTTTCATTTGTATCTTCCACGGGGGAGAATTCACATATGTCTTCATTGAAGTAAAGCACTCCTTTAGTTATTTACAACCTTAGAGAATAGTCCATCAGTAACCTAGATCAGTTTGTTGTGTGAACTCTGCTTATCTGTTCTTGGCTTTTTTTCCCACATAATGCTGTCCATCCTGGGGATCTCCCAGCTGAACTTTGAATCTGCTCTGATGGCTCTTCTTTCCCAAGGTTTGCTTGGGCTAATTTTCTGGGTGCTTTCACCTTCCTGGCTTACATGTATTACTCATACATGTATATCTCACAGGTAAGGTGGGGTTTTTTTCTGATTTATTTATTTTTCTGACTTATTTTATGCAAAATGAGTCCTTTAATTCTGTCCATCCAACATTATTTTGGCATGGAGGAAGAAAAAGCTAAAGAGTTGTGCTTTGCTTTAGTTCATCTAGAAAGAAAAATGCAAATTGTCTAAAATGCACCTGGAATATTTATTTATTTAGTCAAGAATGTATTTGGTAATAAGTATAAGCATGGATTGGATACATAAAATAGATACAAATAGAAGAAACATTAGAACAGGGACGGTAGGCACGCTGGTGCTCTAATGCACACTCCTTGCACCTCCTAAGACCTCTTAGGAATGGGGAGGGAGAAGCAAAGAAATTCAAGATGGCAGTAGCTACAAAAGTACATTCAAAACCATCGTCTTGACTTTTTTGAACACACATACATACACACTCAACTTTTTCTAGTCCAAAGATTGGATTTGGCTTTTGAATGGCCTCTTAGGCAGCTAAGTAATAGGTACAGCCAACTGGATGTCATGTTTCTTTACATTTAAACTAAAACTTAATGTAGTTAACACACAAAGTACATCACTGGGTTATTGTTGTGGGAAATAAAATGAAGCTTCATATAAAGCCACCTTAACTTTCAGCAGAAAGCTCCGGTATAAGCCTAACAAATCAATAATAAAATGCAAGGTGGGGTTTAATCATTGCCCCTTTGGCTCACATTAAAATGAGAGTTGGGTTAAAATATTTGGAGGGAGTGCCATACCCTATGACTACCAGAAGCACATGATGCCCCCAAGGCTTCAGATTGTGCATCTCCATTTTACTGACTGCTGAGCATTCAGATAAGGAAAATGTCATAGGACTACATTTTGCAAGAAACAGTGCATCTCCAGTGCTCTTGGATTCGAGGTCAACAATCCGGAGTTCTTAGGATATTTCAGACTGCACTTTCTATCAGTCCTTTGCTGTTGGCACCAAGCTGCTACCTCTTTTACAGATCATACAGAAATAATCGGTACCTAAGACTGCAAGAAATTGCACAGAAAACCCAGAACCATGTAATTTAACAATTCAAAGGTATGGAGGAATAAGAAGAATTTAAATGAGCCAGACCCAAAATAATATTCCACATGAATGTTATAAGCATGGAGTTTGTCTGTCATGCAGGTCATGGTTGTCCCAAAGTGCTTTTTCAAAAGGCAACTGCACTTCCTTTCTTTGTTTTTGTTTGGAGACATTTGGCTTCTCATCCAAGGAGCTTCTTCAGTTCAGAAGAAGCTTCTGGGATGAAAAGAGAAATTGTCTCCAAGCAAAATCACAGAAAGGAAGCGCAGTTGCCTTTGAAAAAGCACTTTGGGGTATTAGTATCATAGGGACGTGGTGGCTCAGTGGGTAAGATGCTGAGCTTGTCCATTGAAAGGTCGGCAATTCAGTGGTTCAAATCCCTAGTGTCGCATAATGGGGTGAGCTCCCGTTACTTGTCTCAGCTTCTGTCAATCTAGCAGTTCGAAAGCACGTAAAAAATGCAAGTAGAAAAATAGGGATCACCTTTGGTGGGAAGGTAACAGCGTTCCGTGTGCTTTTGGCATTTAGTCATGCCGGCCACATGACCATGGAAACGTCTTTGGACAGCGCTGGCTCTTCGGCTTTGAAACAGAGATGAGCACCGCCCTCTCGAGTTGGGAACAACTAGTACATATGTGTGAGGGGAACCTTTACCTTTACCTTATACATCATGCTAATGCAAGACGTTTTTTAAATTGCAGTTTGTAAAAAAAAAAAACATAGTGATTGGGTGATTCATAATGCTATTCTAACAAACCTTAATGGCTATTTATAAAATTCACTAAGTCTAAATACAAAGATTGACCTAGCCTGATTTTTACTGTGGTTTTCTGCATCAGTTATAGTAGAACCATACATGGTGCTGTGGGATACACTGTGATGGCTACAATGACTGGATTTATACAAAACACACTCAGCCTGTACCAATTCCATTTTCTGCTTCAGTGCCATGTGTAAACTCAGTCAAGCAGCCGTCAAGCTGAACAAACTAAGAGTCTTTGTCTTCAAGCTGAACAAACTAAGATGTTTGCAATGGGTCTTGGTGTCACAGATGGTCCGTGTGAAGCTAGCTACCTTCTCCACGTGCTCTCTGCCTGCCGTTCTTAAGGAAATCATAACGAAGCGGCAATTTGAGCAAGCAGATGTTGCCGTGAAATATGCTTTATGTCAGGACACAGGAGAATACACCTCCACGTGTGATTTTAAAATGATGGCTATCTTCTATCTCCGGGTGCTTGGATTTAATAGTAATGTTGCATTGCTAATCGGCGGTGCATGAGCACCGCTTGCTGTTAATTGAGATAGATCAGGAGGAAAGGACTCCTCTGCCATCATGTCAAATGGAAATATGTCTTGCAACAGCTGGGGAAGCTTCCAAACCGCCACTTAACTGTACTATTTTTTGCTTTCACTCAGGAAATAATTCTCCGCAAGGTTCCTGAATTCTGAATAAATAGAACTAAGTAAAGAGAGGCAGAATTGTCTTTTCTTGATCTTCAAAACTCACCTTGCCTTTTTCTCTGCCTTTTTATTCCTCTTAACTCTGCTTGCCTAGCACTGGGCAAAAGACAAATAGCTGAGGCTTTTCTATCTCATAATAGCCATAATCCATAAGGAAATAACTAATGGGCAGAAGTCCCATTTGCACATGAGTGAGTGAATGTGTGCGTGCAAGAGAGAGAAAAATTTAATTGAATATGGCTAGTCTCATTTTTGACACCAGTAGATGATGCTTTCATGTTTTAATGCTTTCATTTCTAATTTTCCCAATCTTCTATGCATTTCTTCATGTTTGGTATCTGTTTACAACTAGAAAGACTTTCACAAAAAAGATATGTGTGTCTGTGATCCTTTTAATGCTTGCTTGTTGGCATGTAACTCTTCCCCAAACATCCATTTTATACATATTTTATCTATAAATGTATTTTCCAAGGGATATTCACTAATAGTGGGAAAGAAATGTTGTAAGGGGAGAGATTTTAATCTGGTCACAAACTCAATTATATTTTGTTATGTCCAACAAACCAGTAAAAATGGAAAAAGACTATGTAAGTTGATACTGCAGCTTTTGAATTGCCTCTCCAAAAGCAGGGTGATTGCAATCAGCCTTTATTAAACATTCTCTGAGGTGTCCCCCCCCTCCAAAAAAAATTCTGCTGGATTAGTTTAACGTTGAAATCAAAGAGAACTAATTTCACATTTTTTAAAAAAGAAGCCTCCCACTGTTTGATAAGAATACAACAATTAACTACCATCATTTCAAAGGTCAGTCACATCAATTGCATCTAATTTCTTCAATTTATTATGCAAATGAGTTGCCAATTTAAGAACCACACAACTGAGTTTTCCAAAACTAATAAAGACAGAATTTCAAAAGCAAAAAGGGGGGGGAAATGGAATTTAGGTAACAACAATATATTCTTTCTTCAGTGTTGAGTCTCAAGGGATCCTGAAAATATCTTAGCTCCATGTAGTCTAGGTGGAAAAGTTGAAATCAACCTGATTGAAAACCTCCAGTTTACTCTTGTGCCTTTGTTTAACAGAACATATATGCATGATTAGAAATAAACCCATTAGGAGACTCTAGAGCCGGGGTCTCCAACCGTGCCAACTTTAAGACTTGTGGACTTCAGCTCCCAGAATTCCCCACACAGTATGAGGAATGCCACTAAACAAAGCTTCAATTCTTCATGGCTGGGGAATTCTGGGAGTTGAAGTCCACATAGCCTTAAAACTACGAAGGTTGAGAAACCCTGCTCTAGAGCATTCATGGCGTCAAGTTTCCATCCCATGACATATCGTGACTTTTACCTTCTGGGAGCTAGGGTGGGCGTGGCCTGCATCTAACAAATCTGGCCCTCAGGCTGCCAATTTGATACCCCTGCTCTAGAGATACTTAAATACCAAAGGACAAATCAGTCTGTCCCTCTGAACTTTTCAGGTTCACCATCATGAGGATAGAAGAAAGAAGGCAGCTTTCTGTTGCTCTTGTAGGAAACCAGCTGAAGAACAGAGCCCAGAAGTATCAATCTCCTAAATCAAGGAACAGAAAAAACAGAGCCAATGAGGAAGAAAGAAGGATTTTCTTGCTTGTTCATTCTACTCATCAAATAGTCAATAGAATAAAAGGTACAAAAGGGTGATATTTCTGCAGCTGCCTGTGAGAGATTGTGAAAAGGCAAAGAAAGATACGGGAGGAATTCATCATCCACAGATGGAAGCGGAATTTGATAGTAGCTTATCTCATAAATGGTCCAGATTGTGAAACCTTGGAAAGAAGAGATTCAATACATTCAAAGATACTCTGGGTTAGAAAAAAAAATCCACCAATACAGTCAAAGAGAGCTGGGGATTCCTATCACAGTTCCCAGGATAACATATCCCTAATGATTGCATCCATTCACCTTGTTGAAGTTCATGTAATTGTTGCGCCTTTGATTGTGCATTGCTGTGAAGAGCTAGACATCGCATCCCCAACCTGCAGTATTAAATGAAATTTTTTTCAACCTTCTGGCAGAACTTTTCTTCCACTTTCACTGTGCAATGAACATCCTTAATGGACATTTTATTTCTGTTGAAGAATGTTACCTGGCTATGGAGCAGGTATGTACGATTGTTTTTCATCACATAAGATTACACTTTGAAGTAGAAAATAAATATCCACAGAATATAAAGGCACTAAAGGCAACTATTAAACCATCTCATTCATCTCAAATGATTTTAAAAGGAAAAGCACATTTTATTGACTGTTAGAAATGTGCTTCTTCCATCTCTTTTTCTCTCTCTGTCTCTCTCTCTTGGTGTCTCTTGTTTATATTCTCTGCCCCATCCTAATAATACATCAATACTAGAGTCCTAAAAAGCAAATAAGACAACTATTGTTTCCTTCAAAATACAGAAGATTGCAATAGAGTAGAGTTAGATCCACACCTGCCTAAAATGAAATAAAAATTGGGAACGCTGCAAATCACTTTCATGGTTCCATAAAAGTAGTGATGCAAAAGAATACATAGCCTACCACTTGGAGAACTATAACTTGCAAATATAACTTGCAAAGAAAGTATTTTTTATCGATGGGCACACAATTTCTTGTTGTTTATATGAATACCATTATTTTTTTAATTGTGTGTGTGTATCTTAGACCATTAACAGAATAACAGATTTGGAAGTGACTTTGGAAATCTTCTAGTCCAACCTACTGCTCAAACAGAAAACCCTGTACCATTTCAGACAAATGGAGCCTGGATAGCTCAGCAGACTAAAAGCATTGTGATTAGCACCAGCTGTCTGCAATTACTGTAAGATTGAATCTCACCAGGCTCAAGGTTGACTCAGCCTTCCATCCTTTCTAAGGTAGGTAAATTGAGGACCCAGTTTGTGGGGGCAATAAACTGACTTTGTATAAATATACAAAAGTATGAAGGCTATTGCTTAACGCATTGTAAGCCATCCTGAGTCTCCGGAGAAGGGTGGCATATAAATTAATTTTTTTTAAAAAAAATGGTTGTCCAATCTCTTTTTTAAAAACCTCCAGTATTGGAAAATTATTCCACATAGGTTTGGGTAGCTTATAAATTTTGTTAGATAAAGGTATTTAAATTTGGCTCATTAAAGCAACCATGTCTTTTTTCAGGAATTTCTGAAAATCCCTGGGCCTGGTTTAAAGAGATGCTATGATTTGCCCACCTGCATGTTCTGAATTACACAGGAGTATACATAAGTGCAGCCATTTTGTTGTTTGAGAGAAATTGTGTTTTTCTGAAATGGCACTGGTGCTAGAAAAAACCACTGATTCTTTGTTAATAAATAGTAGAAAGTCGATGACATTAGATGCAGTAAGTATACAATAGAAAATCTGTTACAGTGTGGCTGTTTTTCAAACTTGCCAACTTTAGGATCCAGACCTGTATCAAAAACCAGAATGAGACAACTCACCACAGGCAACTCACTGCAGCCAACTTGCTATGGGACAATTTAACAATTCAATTGAATGATTTAAAATAAATAATTCTTTTAATTTTTGTCATTCGCATTTCATTTGGTCCTTCCTTTTGCATCCTTTCTTTAAGGATTCTGTTCCACCATTTCTTTGATATTAGTGTAAGTCTTTGTCCCGCAATGAATTGTCCCACAGCAAGTTGACACGGCAAATTGGCTGTGGCGAGTTGACCATGGCAAGTTGGCCATGATGAGTTGGCCACAGCAAATTGTCCTAGCCCATCAAAAACAATATGCAAAATCATTGCTGAGATAGCCACCCTTTGGACACAAGAATAAGACTGCAGAGGAAGAAAACCAATTATGATAAACTAATTTATCATCCCCGCATTCATTTATATGACACTAAAATGCTCTTGTCTGTAATCTTTAACTGAGCAAAACAGTGCATGATAGGCCAAGGATTTTGGAATCAAGGGCCCTCAAATGAACTAACTTACAGAATGCATCCAAAATCCAGAACCCATGACTCCTGTGGGATTGAAATTTGTGGTCACTTTAATGCTGATGTGCTGCTACACCACTTCTTGGAGGTTCAGTAGATTAATCCAGTTCTATCCTTCCAGAAGCCAAGTAGATCAGCCTCTCCTTTGGCTGGTGGAGGATGGTTAGTCATAATCAAACCAGCAGGAAGTCAGAAGCCACTCCCATTCACA
This sequence comes from Masticophis lateralis, assembly GCA_030761175.1. NCBI lineage: Eukaryota > Metazoa > Chordata > Lepidosauria > Squamata > Colubridae > Masticophis > Masticophis lateralis. The sequence continues at coordinate 333,779,730 of JAUDYJ010000001.1, forward strand.
GTGCTATTTTGCTTAGCCACGGTCATTCTGTTTCTCACCTTAGGTAAGGAAATATCTCTGAAACTATTCAACAGGCCACAGGTCACTTAGTTTTCTATTACTGAAGCTTAAAGGTGATAATGGAAAAGATAGAATGGCAGGAACTTTTAAACTAATGAGTCACGGGGGCACAGTGGTTAGAGTGCAGTACTGCAGGCTTCTTCTGCTGACTGCAATTTGGCAGTTCAAATCTCACCAGGCTCAGGTGGGGCAGATTCTTCTAGAGGAAGGGGCTATTACTGCGAAATCAATTTATTTTATTTTTATTGCATTTATATTTTGTATTTCTAGACCATCCATCTCCCTCCAGGAGATTCATCTTTGGGTTCCAGGTCCCCCTAACTGAAAGCCAAGTAAACCCTGATCAAAATTCTGTTTGGACCTCAATTTGGTGATAAAAGACATCTCCCAATTTATCTGAAACTGTTTGAGACTTCCCAGGTCCACTTGAGAACTAAATTCAAATCTCACTTTAGAAATCTGCAAGGCTCTGCTTCCAGTGGCTATCACCTTTCATCATCAAATTGCTTTGCTCTGTTGTTAACAGAACTGTGTGCAGTTTGTCGGCAAAATGGTTCTGTTGGCAACTGTAATGCCTGTCATTGTCAGAGAAACAGAATGTGCCAGGAACCTAGACTTTTGATTGTCTTTTTACAAAGGACATAAAAATAAACGTCTTTGTTATTATTCCTCTGCCAAATACAGTATAATTTGCCAGAATATTTGCTTCTCACAGGAAATCAGTCTCCACATTTCTGATGAATAGGTTCATGGGGATGTCAGAGCAAGCCATATGGTTAAAGATTTTTGCAATCTTCATTTCATTTTTCCTGCATTTTTTGCTAACAACAATTCAAGTTCAGATTCGACCACTTCAAAATAACCCCTTTTCAGGTTTTTTTTTTAAAGTTCTGAGTTTTCCAAATCAGATCAATCTATAACAGAATAAGGATAATGTAAACCCACAGGTATCAAGATATAACTGGTCTGAATTGTTTTGAGCTGCAACAAGACCTGTTTGTCAGGCACTAGAAATCAGGATAGATTTCAAACGTTTATTCCATGCAACCTGTACCCAAGAATCTGATCTACTAAAAGTCAGAGAAAATTGGCTCCAGGTAAGAAACAAGGGACTTCAAGAGGAACCCATCCTCAGGCTGAACTGGATCATCTCCTACATCAGGAGTGTCATACTCAATTTCATTGAGGGCCACAACAGGGTTGTGTTTGACTTCGGGGGTCTGGGTGGGCATGGCCAGCTTGACATCATTCATGTCAGGGGTGCCTGTGGTGAGTGCTCTGCCAGCAAAAATAGGCTCGTGAGCTCATTTTCAGCCACAATGCCCTCTTACAGACTGCTGCCAGTGAAAATGGAGTTCAGGTGGGCTATGCATCCTTCCCCATGGGCCCCATTTTCAGCTGTGCTGGCCTCCTACAGCCAGAGTTGGGTTTCAGCAGGTTCTGACCAGTTCTGGAGAACCGGTAGTGGAAATTTTGACTAGTTTGGAGAACCAGTAGTAAAAATTCTGACTGGTCCCACCCCCATCTATTCTCTGCCTCCCAAGTCCCAGCTGATTGGGAGGAAATGGGGATTTTGCAGTAACCTTCCCCTGCCACGCCCACCAAGCCATGCCCACAGAACCGGTAGTAAAAAAAACATTGAAATCTACCACTGCCTACAGCCCTCTGCCAGCAAAAACTGAGCTCCATTTTGAATGACAAAGGGCTATAGGAGGCTGGTGTGGCCAAAAACAGAGCCTGGGAGGGCTGCGCGTGGCCCTCCTGAGCTCCATTTTTGTTGGCAGAGGCACGGCGGGCCGGTCCTTTGCTATTTCCAGGGTGGCTCCGTGGGCCAGATCTAAGCACCCCGTGGGCTGGATCTGACCCCCAAGCCTTGAGCTTGACACCCCTGTCTTACACTGTTCTTTACACTAGAGGTCCTCAACTCCCGAACTGTGGCCCATTCAGAACCAGATTGCACAAGAAGCAAGCAGCCGAGCGTGCACAGCTCCACTAGCGGGAGTGGCAGACATGCAGATTCATGCATGAAGCTCCATTTGTGCGAGTGGCAGGCGCATGCAAATGCGCTCACCTGCCACTTGCATGCAACTCGCCTCTCCTCTCCCCTGCCCCACCACTGCCACTGCCAGTCTGCAAAGCCCGAAAATTTGGGGATCGCTGCTTTACACAGAAAAGCTGTGTAAAGGCATGAATGTTTTCCACTCTACTTTAGAATCTTATGCATCTGAAACTATTCCTCCAAAAAAAACCCTCATAGCTTAAATTGATCTTTTTAAAAAAAAAAAATACAAGTAGTTATTTTTACAATTTCACCGTTTTATAAAAAGCTAAATCGGATATATGATAGATGGCATATATGGAGAAGTTACCTCATATTTTTCTTACAAGAACTCTGTGTAGTAAATTTGGTTAATATTCAAGACCTGGTTAACCTATGAAATTCCTTTCTGAGATGTAATTAAGAGACCACTCATAGAGAGAGAGAGTTTGATGTAGTGATTAAGGTGGAAGACTAGAAACTAGGAGCTTGTAAGTTCTAGTTCTCCCTTTAAAAGGGAAGCTGGTTGGGTGATTAGAAGCCCATCTTTCTCTCTCATCCCGACTCATCTCCTAGGTTTGTTATTGTGGGGAAAATAGGAAAAAGCATTATGTATCCCACCATGAGTCATACAAAATAGTTATTAAGTCTGCATTACTATTAATCTTCTCATTGTTCCTATCACCCACCTCCTTCCATTTATGACTGTAACCTTGCTGCTGGTATCCTTACAATTTATATTGACTGTTTCCTAATATGATTTGATTGCTTATTTGTTCCCTATGACTATCATTAAGTGTTGTACCTTATGATTCTTGACAAATGTATCTTGTCTTTTTATGTACACTGAAAGCATAGGCACCAAAGACAAATTCCTTGAGTGTCCGATCACACTTGGCCAATAAAGAATTCTATTCTATTCTGTTCTGTAAAGTTGGTATATCAATCTAATAAATAAATGACATGCAAGAATATACAGTATAACCTTTTTGTAACTGGGGGTCCATTCACTCTTCAAATGCCATGTTAGATCTAAAAGAGAAAAACATCTCCAGACTAAGCTCAATTTCTGGTGACCTGTCTCAACCACAGTACAGAAATATATTTGTTGTTGCCTTCTTGCAAGATTTCTTAATTTCTTAATTTTTATATTCCAATATAGTATTCCCTAGAAGTCTCGTACTGCAGCATGAAGTTAGCCTTACTTAGTTTAACTTCTAAATACACATCATCAGCTAAGTGATGCCATCCATTGAACCACAAATGCTGAATTGGTGATATCAAAAAAGAATTATTAATAATATAAACGTCATTTAGTTTATATTTAAATTAAGATGCATTGAATATGATTGCTTTCTATAAAGCTGGCAACTTTCCCTTACTGTCAAATTAAAAATTACAATTCATGGAGGCTATACACCAAGTTTTGGGAACTGTTCATGATCTCCCACTCACCAGAATTTGAGCATAGCAGCCTCCTGTTGTGTATTCTTCTTTACAGATTGAGAGATCCTGCATCTTATGAACAGATATGGTTCTGTTTTTAAAAAAAAGTACTTGGGCCACTAATGTAGGTCATCAGAGTTTTAGGTGAGTCTTCCAATTCACAAGGCAGCATATGAATGTTTCCAGCTGCTCAGTGAAAGTACGTCTACTACCGCTGAGAGATGCCTGGTGCTGCCTTAGCCTCCACACCATAAGAAACTTAACAGTATCAGTATAAAATGTGGTATAGATGGTATCTGGCCCCTGCAAGGTTAGTGAAGATGTATCCAAACCTAAATCCAGCGTGTTGGAAGTGTAAACAAGCTCAGGGCACTTTCTTTCATGTCTGGTGGCTTTGCCCAAAAATTAAGAAATACTGGAGGAAAATAAAAATTTTGATATCAGAAATAACAGCAGAAGAAATAGAATTAGAAGCAGAATTTTTTTATTAGGTATGATTAAAGAAAATATTAGAAAAGAAATAAAATACCTAACAATACATATAATTACGGCAGCCAGATTAGCATTAGCACAATTTTGGAAAACAGATCGAGTGCCAACGGATCAGCAAGTAATTCAAAAAAATTATACATGTGCAGAAATGGATAAATTAACACTGAAACTAAAAGACAAGGAAGACTCAAATTTTTTTAAGGTATGGAATAGATGTTATGAGTGGATAAACCAAAAGAAAAGAAGGTAAAGGTAAAATTCAGTAAGAAATTAAAAGCAAGAAATAGGCACCCTCATTAAGATAACAGAAGTAATAAGTCACTGTCTATATACATGTATATAAAGATTTATATATATTTAGTTTGTATGTTGTGATTTGTATTGTCTGATGTAATTTTATGGTCATGAATACTTTGTACAGTTTTTATTTTTTTAAGTTCAATAAAGTTTGTTTTTTAAAAAAAAAATTTAAAAAGAAGCTTAGCAAAGAAATCATTTGGCTGGCTTAGCAGCTTTTCAAACCATTGGTAATGGAAGGCTAATTAACAACTCAGAGTATTTTGGCAGCTGCAAAGAACTTGGGAGTTCCAATACGCTTCAGACAGGAGGCAAAACTGCCAGCTTCATTTAAGAAACTAGATCGGATCCTTTCTCTAGAAGCTGGGTTTGAAATGATCATTCTGAAACAAAATAGATGACATCTGTAACAAATCCCCCATTGCTCCTGGAGGCCTGCTTTGGATACTAAAAAGTAAAAACCCTATCTCAAAAGTTGCAAAAGAACAGGGTGAACTAATTATTGGGGGTTGGACAACTCAGAAGCAAGGATGAATTAAATAATGGAGTGCAGATAGAGACCTTAGGGTGTATATCACACATACACAAACACACAAATACACACACACCTCAATAGTAGCCTCTTGCTAGAAGCTGTAGCTAAACTGACTTTTAATATTCCAGAAGCAAAAGTTATTAAATTCATGGGAAGTAATTATAGTTACTGAATTAAATTTAAATTAAATGTAGCTTTTCTTCCGGCCATCACATTTTTCTTTTCTTTTCTTTTCTTTTCTTTTCTTTTCTTTTTTTTTTTTTTTTTTTGGACAGCAATCCTTAACTTACCACTCAAAGCCAACTTGGGAGCTCAAACCCCAAAATGTTGTTTAGCTATCACAGGATGAAGAGCAGGGTTGGGTAGTAAAGGCTTCATAAGCAAGAATTTATGAACAATATCCTTAGCCCCAAAGACTTACTGCCAATCACTGTAGGCAACCCTGGCCCAACCAAGGGCTCTTCAGGGTGATGGATTTTCACTTCTATAATTCCTCAGCCAGCGTGGCCTACAATTTATAGATGTTGAAGTCAAATAGATATAAAAGATAGCATGGTAGAGAAAGAAACTTCTAAGATTAATCAACCAGTTCTCACTTGGTACACTGTAGGTTTCTAATGTGGAAAAAGGTCTGGAAATAAAATACATGTCTTTTTTAAATGCCTGATACTATCTGTTGTATTTCAATCATCCTTAACGCATACAAGCTGGAATTGCTCTGTGAGATTTTATCTACCAAGAGCAAATTGGAAAACTTTCCCAGTCCTTCCCTTTGATTTCTACTTTTGTAAGATTTGAAAGTCTAGGGCTACCCCCATATGGGCTACAAAACCCAGAATAATCACTAAGATGGCAGCAAAAAAAAAATACCAGTAGCAAATTCTCACCTTGCCCTCTACTTTAGTTGTCATAATGGAATTTTCCAAGCCAGATTTCCTAGTTCTGGACACGATGGTCCATACCAGTTGCTCACACTGTTTTCAAAGGGCCAAACTGCCCCTAGAATTGTACCCCTATCAGATGCACATAGCTGCCTGATAGATCTACCCTCATTCCTCAAACCTACCCATTGATATAGGGCCATTGGTTCCACAAATTTATACAAGGTTAGCAAAGGTGTTCCAAAACACGTCCACTAAATGTTGGAAATGCAATCAGATTTTGGGCTCTTACTATCATATGTGGTGGACATGTCCAATGGCAAAAAACGTTTGGATACCAGTTCTAGAATTTTTCCTTGTCTGCAAGACAGCACTTTTGCTCTGGATGCTTTGACCGTAAGAAGATAGGTTGAAAACCAAACAAATTCACTCAGCACCAAGGGGGATGCTAATTACTAGTTATCATCCTCTCCCTGGGTAAAAATTATTCCGTAATCCTTGGACATCCTCCCTCTTATTCAGGAGTTACATTGAATTGAGCAGCAAAGCAAGCATCAGTAGGAAAGCCATAAATTAGCCATGGTTTCATGAAAGACGGGTAGTCCTCCTACTGCAGTTGGAAAGCACTATTTACAATAATGAAGCACGGGGTCGCTCCAGCATTATGGTGGATTTTTGTTGTTGTTCTTAGGAGTCTAAATTTCAGATGGGTCGGCTAGTCAGAGTACATTTTCAAATTAAACCCTTTGATCTCTTTGGAACAAAGCCTGTAATTATATTTCAAACTAAAACGTTGAGGGCACCCTGTAGCTTTGGAGCTATCCAACCAAAAAACTTGTTTAAAAAAAAAACCTCTCAACATTGAAAGCCAAGTTTCTTTAAGTCCCTTGCCTTCAAGCTTGCATTTTTAGGCAATGAGAACATGTTCTTGGTTTTGTTGTGATCAGAAGAGCATGAGCCAAGGTTAATTCTAGCATTACCACTCATTCAAGAGAGTTTATGGAAGCCCCATAGCTTCCTGAATCTGGATTCTATTCTATTCTATTCTATTCTATTCTATTCTATTCTATTCTATTCTATTCTATTCTATTCTATTCTATTCTGGAAGGGGGGCAGGGCTGCTGCTGCTGCCAGAGCGTGTTTGCAGCAGCTCCTCTTGGTTTTATTTTATTTTATTTTATTTTATTATTTTATTTTATTTTATCAATTTTTAGTATACCCACTGGAGCCTTTTTATTTAAATAATATTTTTCAGAGACGATAACAGTATAGACCACAACACAGACAACGTTGGCTGATGAGGATTAATACGACATGGCACCAGCCTGGGAGCCCTCCCAATTTTGAATGCAAAACAACCAAAAATTGACGAGCACTTTGCTGACAAGAGATTTGTAAGTAAAAATATCCCCTCCTCTATTTCCAACAATCTGGAGAGGTTAGAAGGGGACCGGCAAAGAGATCTGACAAAACAGCAGATACTAGAGTTTCCCAACCTGGGGGGGAGGGGAGCAAAATGACAGCCAGCTGTTTTCACAAACAACGAGTCCAGCTACAGCCTGTATGGAGACTGAGATAAAGTCTAAAATGTTTAACAACAAACTAATCCAGAGTGTGGAGAGTTTACCGTGGGAGAATACAACAGAGTTTATGGCAAAGCAATGCCTTCTTACAGTACAAACAGTGGTTTCAATATTTGAGCAGCTAATAACCATCCAACATGATGTAGAGACACTGAAAAAAAGATATAGCTGTTTTTCTGCAAGCGCAACATCAGGCTACAGGCACCTCCACTAAAGTCCGTATAGCAGACTTGGGTAAATCCCAAACTCAGGATAAAGAAGAGAAAAAAGAGCAAAGACCCAGGAAAACAGTTAAAGCGCCTGCCGAAAAGTGGCACCCCACTCAGAAAAACAGTCCTTCTCCAGACAAGGTATCAAGAGGAGGAGGTATTAATAGAGGTATTAATAGAGAAGTTTCATTGGAAGACAGTAAAGCATCTCCCCTACAATTACAGCAATCACATTGCTCACTACAAACACATCAGGTTGCGCTTAGAATCCATATGAACAGAATTAATCATGGATGCTGGATTACCAAGAGTGCTATACTAAATTCCCTAAGACAGCTTCTTCACTGTCACTGGGGGCAGATTGATCTCCGTGCTGCGGAGTGGCTTCCTGAGGCCTCAAATTGGAAGCGAATTTTTCTGTCTTTCAAACAGCTGACCATACCACTGATGCTATTCATGATGAAGGCACATCTAGCCTCCTTTCAAATGTTTCCCATCAGAAGCCAAGACAGACAGGGGCCATTAGAGGCCCCAGTAGAGAAGGAGATGTTAGCATCCTTATGTGATGATCCTATGATACCTTTAGCACCACATCAAGAAACTGAGGGAGGACCCACGTCAGTGTCATCAGCTCAAAGCCGAATGGAGCACGACCGAATAAGCCCCTGCTCTACACCTAGAGAAGAGAAATCAGAATGGCAAGCCTTGTTAGCTGGTGCTAAATCCTCTTACCCTGAACAATTTTACCAGGAGTCGACACAGAATTTAGATGGGGCACCTCTCCTTTTAGAGAAGGCCAATTTCGTGCATGATGACACATCAACTCATTGCAATAACCATACAACTTCCCTTTGTAAAAATCAGATTTCCTGATGAGCTGCAAAAGAGGATCCCTCTCCATCATAACCTAGAATATAGCGGGTTAGACTGTTCCATCAAAAGACCAACTTTTTTTTGACTATATATCACAATTTGACATTCTCTTCTTACAGGAAACCTGGGCCTCTGCAGAGATACAGTTAGATGGTTATTGGGTTAACACTATCCCAGCTGTCCCAAGTAAGGTGGTGCGGAGAGTTAAAGGGGATATTGTGATGTTAGTGAATACAACCTTGCAATTGAAATGTGTATCACTGCCACCTTTGCAGCCATGGGTTGATACTACCTTACTCTTATTTAAACAGGTGGAGATTTTGCTTTTCAATATCTATATCAATATATCCCACTCAATAAGAATAATTTGATCAACAAGATTCGGGACGGCATAGAAGATTTTATCCTGGGCTGCTTAGATAAATACCCTACAGCAGCAATAATTATTGGGGGGGACTTAAACACTAGAATGGGCCCAAACAATCAAGCATTATTTAATCAATTTAAGATCCATTATGATGAGAATGTACCAGGAGAACCTCTGCATCCCAGACAATTTGAAGACACTAAGGCAAATCGGGCAGGACTGTGTGTAAAACAGATGACTGTACTGTTATGTCCTTATAAGGACATCCGCCTGGGATTGGCTGAAGATCCTTTCGGCGGGAGTTTTGAATCCCTGTCAGTGGGCGGTGCGTCTGCCGGAGTGTATATAAGGAGAGCTCCGGCAGCGCACAAGCCGTTCAGTTCTTGTTATTAAACCTTGTTACTTGAACCCTGCTGGTCACTTCTTCTTTCCTGCGCCGATCTAACACTGGCGACGAAGGTCTAGAGAAGAACCTCCGCGTGGCACGATCACCATAACGAGCTGAAGTCACTCGACGCGGTCTGAGACATGGCAACGCCGCAAGCGCCGTTCGCCTCGCTGGCTCCCTTCAACCCCAGCCGGGAGAAGTGGAGTTCGTATATGATACGTTTCCGCCAATTCCTCCGGGGAAACGGCTACAACAACCTAGACGACGAGAGGAAGAGGGCTCTCTTCCTCGCTCACTGCGGCTCCGACGTTTTGGAACTCGCCGTCAACCTCGTCGCACCCAGGGACATTGAGGTCATGTCCTGGGTGGATCTACAGACTGCCCTGCAAGACCACTATGCACCAACGGGCACCCCCATATCGAATCGCTTTACATTCCGCCAACATAATCAGAAGGAAGGCGAATCGCTTAAAGACTTTGTGGCGGCATTGCGTCAAATCGCTGCAAACTGCGAATTTGAGAACGTTGACAATGCTTTACGCGACGGGATCGTCTTCGGGATGAGAGATGCCAACCTCCAAAAGAAGTTCCTGAGCAGAAAAAGACTGTCCCTGAAGGATGTTCTTGAGGAGGCTACGGCTGCTGAAACATCCGAGACCGCCGCTGCTGCCATGCGCCAGTCCCGAGGGATCCATAAGATCCGCAAACCGTCATCTGAATCGTCCGATGACTCGACCACTCCAACAGATTCAGAGGGAGAATCGACCGTTTTGAAAGTTTCCCGCCCACCCAGGCGGGAAATTCAAAATGATGGCCGCCGCGCCGCTCAGTGCGGCAGTTGCAAGGGACACCATCCCCGCCAATCCTGTCGCTGGCGGGATGCCACCTGCAGACGCTGTCTTAAGAGGGGGCACATCGCGGAGGCATGCAGAGCCGCTGATCCTGTTCCTGAATCGATCAAGCCCCAGAATCCAGAAAATCGTCGCGACTCCCAGAGGTCGTCCAAACGGTCCTCAACCCAACAAAAGCGCGACGACCGCAACAGTTCTCATGGCGGCGCTGTGAACCAGACAACGATCGCCCTCACCAGCACCAACAGTGCCACAAAATTCCACGTGACACTGGAAGCGCTTTCACGAATACCTGTATGGACGGCAATTCACCATTGTCACCGATCACAAGCCTCTCCTCGGCCTACTAGCAGGGGACAAGCAGACCCCAGCCTTCATGTCCCCCCGGATGACGCGCTGGTCCATATTCCTCGCCGGCTACTCCTACAGCCTCGTCCACCAGCCTGGTAAAGCCATCGCAAACGCCGACGCGTTGAGCAGGTGCCCATCCGCCGAATCCGTGGAAGACCCGGCCCCCACGCTCGAGCTGCTGCATATTGACAACGACAGCAACTGTCCCGTGACATCTGCCGACGTAGCGACGCACACGCGAGCTGACCCCATCCTCCGGCAAGTCCACTCCTGGGTCCTGAGAGGCTGGCCGACTAGAATTGACAGCGACGACTTCAGCCCGTTCAGCCGCAAGCAAGGGGAGCTGTCCACCATGCGCGGCTGTTTACTATGGGGAGATAGGGTGCTGATTCCCAGCACTCTTCAACGAAGGACTCTTGCTGCGCTGCACAAAGGACACCCGGGCATAGTCCGGATGAAAGCCCTGGCACGGAGCTACGTCTGGTGGCCGACACTGGACAAAGACATTGAACATTGGGTCGCCAGGTGTAGCCCGTGCCAAGAAGTCAGAGCCGCCCCGCCTCAATCTGACCCGATGCCCTGGGAGACTCCGAGCTCCCCCTGGTCGCGCATTCACATAGACTTTGCTGGCCCCATTCATGGGCACCACCTCCTCATCGTGGTTGATGCCTACTCCAAGTGGTTGGAAGTCATCCCCATGGCATCCACCACAACGGAAGCTACCATCCGTGCCCTCCGGCGCCTCTTCGCGACCCATGGACTCCCAGACGTTTTGGTCTCAGACAACGGGCCCCAACTTACGTCCGTGCCCATGGAAGGTTTCCTGGCTGGCTTGGGCATTCGCCATGCCCTCTCCGCCCCTTACAGACCGGCCGGAAATGGGCAGGCTGAACGGATGGTGCGGCTCACAAAGGAGTCGCTCGCCAAGATGGGCCTGGGTGACTGGCAGGAGCGCATTGACACTTTTTTGCTCACCCAGCATATCACGCCTCACTCTGCCACCCGAAAATGCCCCTCCGAACTTTTAATGGGCAGGAGACTCCGGTCACCCCTGGACAGACTGCACCCGCAATACTCCTCTGAGGTGCCCGCATCCGCCAGTCGCCAACTTCGCCAGTTTTCCGTCGGTGATGCCGTTTTCGCTCTTAATTTCCACGGCTCGCCTAAATGGCTTAAAGCTACAGTACACAGCACAACCGGTCCCAAATCCTACCGCGTTGAGCTGGACGATGGACAGATCGTGAGACGTCATCTCGACCAGCTCCGCAAAAGGTGGAGGGAAGTGAGCGAAAACCACCCCGACGTGGTAGGCCTAAACCACCCCGGCGCAGTAGGCCTAAACCACCCCGACGAGGTAGGCCTAAACCACCCCGGCGCAGTAGGCCTAAACCACCCCGGCGCAGTAGGCCTAAACCACCCCGACGAGGTAGGCCTAAACCACCCCGGCGAGGTAGGCCTAAACCACCCCGCCGAAGTAGGCCTAAACCACCCAGACGAGGGAGACCGGCGACCCGAGGGAAGAACAAACACCCCGGCACCTAGCCTAATACCAGATCCGGCAAGGCAAGTAGACCGGGGACAACCCAGCAGGGGAAGCCAACGTCAACCCTGCGAAGTGGGCAACCGGCAGCCCAGAGATGGGGACCTCCAGCCAACATTCCAGGAGACCCTACAACAACCCGCCAACCGCGCAGAAAACCAACCCTGCAAGGAAGGCCTCCACCACCCCGGCAGGGTAGGCCAACACCAACCCGACCAGGTCGAGCAGCCCAGCGGCCAGAGGGAACATTCGGCACCACCACCAGACCAACCGCGCAGAGAGGGCCAACACCACCCCTGCAAGGTAGGCCTATGCCACCCCGACAGAGCCGACCAGTCACCATTTCCATCCGCCTGCCGCCCCGGGAGTAAGCCGGACTCGACCGGAGAACCCGGGGGCTTAACCCAACCACCACCGCCGGACTCGCACCCTGACCCAGACCAGCGCGACCCCAGTCCAGAGGGGACCCGAGGGAGACCCAGGAACCTACCGTGGCTCAGGAGTTCCGGACCGGTCAAGAGCAGGGATCCACACCGGCGGCTCCACGATCCGTGCAGGAACGAGGCAGACCAGCATCGCCCGCAGGCGGAGGTCCGTGACCCGGCCGGAGGTTCGGACACAGTGCCCGCGTCCTCGACGGCCAGATCCAGCCCGGCACCGGGAAAGAAGCCCCGAGCAGAGCAGACACCCTCCGTCCGGGAGAACGTCCATCTTGACTGTGAACTGCGCAGGTCTACGCGAGCACGTAGACGTCCTGTTTATCTTAGTGACTATTTCCCTGATCGACTGACTAAGAACTAGGGGGGAGGAGTGTTATGTCCTTATAAGGACATCCGCCTGGGATTGGCTGAAGATCCTTTCGGCGGGAGTTTTGAATCCCTGTCAGTGGGCGGTGCGTCTGCCGGAGTGTATATAAGGAGAGCTCCGGCAGTGCACAAGCCGTTCAGTTCTTGTTATTAAACCTTGTTACTTGAACCCTGCTGGTCACTTCTTCTTTCCTGCGCCGATCTAACATGTACGCTTGGACCTTTGTATTCTGAACGGTTCCACTTTGAGTGACTACCCAGCAGACTATACTTATTGAGGAGCAGGAAGAAAATCCACAGTTGATATCATACGACCTCCTGAAGTTCTTGCAGAAAATGGAGATAGACTTGCGTCTAGAAAGTGATCACAATTCACTTATCCTTACTCTTACATTACACCAGAAATTATTAAGGGTTGGCTCAAACTACCTACCCAGATTAGAGAGCCAAAATACCCAGGTAAAAATTAAATGGACCGAGAAAAATGCAAAAGAAGTTACTAAATGGATGTTAGTTCCAGAAACCATAGAATTACATACATCTCTACTAAGAAATAAGTTTGAAGGGCCATACTTAGAGGAGTTTGAAACTTTAATTTTAAATTTGAAATCGGTTCTCACTAAGAGAATACTAGCTCACTCCAAAAAGCCAGTTTTATAGAACAAAAAATGGTTTGATAGAGATTGCGTGCAATTAAAAAGGATATATAATAAAGAGTACAGAAGAAGTAAAAGTGACCCTTCGGAGGATCACACTCACTTCTTAAAATAGTTGAAAGCACAATATAAGACCCTCCTAAAAGAAAAGAAAAATGCGGCTTTGAAGGAGTCTTGGCAGAGATTAATTACATCAGTCAGGACAAAAAATACATCTCTTTTTTGGTACATCACCAGAGAATTGGGGAAATCACTCCTACCCCCAACTAATCAGGTACCAATTCAGGCCTGGGAAGAATATTTTAGAGAGTTATATACAGACCCCGACTATGTAGCTAAGGAGAGCCAAATTAGTTTGGACCAAACTGCTTACTGGCCCCCTGTCACACCAGAACATCCCGCCTGATCGAATCCTTTAAGGCTAATAAAGCACCTGGTGCTGATAATGTCCTCCCAGAAATAATCAAAAAGAACACCAGTTGGTGGGCCCCACTTTTAGCATTGTTGTTTACCTTTATAGATAAAATGGGCCGTATGCCAAGAGATTGGGGGTTAGCAATTATTATACCAATCTATAAAAAGGTTAATAGAAATGATCCAGGAAATTATAGACCCATTAGTCTTTTGAGTGTTATTAGTAAATTGTATGCTAAACACCTAAACTATAAACTCCAAGACTGGCTAATTTCAGGGGGGATAATTAAGGATGAACAAGCTGGTTTTAGAGAAGGAAGATCTACAGTGGATCATATCCTGATACTTCACCATCTGGTGCAAAAATATACGTACAAAAAAAATCTTCTCTCTACGTGGCCTTCCTTGATTTTAAGCAAGCCTTTGATTCAATATCCAGGAATACCCTATGGGAGAAATTAAAATGCACTACCATCGATAAATGCCTCCTTTTCCTCATACAAAAATTGTATGCCAATTCCACCTTGAAAATGAGGTGTAATCCTCAAGGGACTTAACTGGACCTAACTGGCTCAGTAAGGGTTCAAAAAGGAGTATGGCAGGACTGTGTCCTGTCCCCCTCCCTTTTTAACTTCTATATTAACTCCCTGATTGACCTCTTACAGAAACCTGTTCTACATCCTCCTAACATAGCACAATGCAAAATCCCGATTCTCCTTTATGCCGACGATGCTGCTATTATTTCACAAACGCCCATAGGACTGAAGAGAGCAATTAAGGCAACACTTGGCTTCTGTTTTACAGAACAAGTTGCTCCTTAATTTTGATAAATCAAAAATTTTAGTTTTTGCTAAAAGACCTAGACAATACTCCTGGAAAATTGAAGGACATAGACTGGAACAGGTTAGGACATTTAGATATCTTGGGATGGTTTTCCACTTGCAAGGGACATGGAAGGCACACCTGGAGCAGAAATTGAAAGCAGCTAATAGGTCCTCAAATGCAATTAAACACTTCTTTTATACAGGTGGAGGTCAATTAGTACCTGCTGCCTTAAAACTTTTTGAGGCCAAAACATTGACGCAAATTCTTTATGGGGCACAAACAAGAATCCTTGCAAAGAAAAACTTGCTAGAAACTATACAAACCAAATTCCTGTGAGCCATCTTAGCTGCACCCAAAGGAACTCCAAATGCCCAGCTAAGAATGGAGACAGGTATGCCTCAAATTCAGGTAAGAGCCTGGAAGGTGATGATCATTTATTGGCTAAAAATTCATTACTTTCCAGAGGGACTGTCCCCGCTAGTGCTGACTGACAACTTCCCCTCTCTCTGGAAACAGGCGATAGATCACAAGCTGGGCTCTTATGGGCTCTCATCGGTATTCTTAATGTCCCTCAGCTTTGACAAAGCAAAACAAGAGGTAATTGATAGAATGAAGGATATGGAGTTCCAAGAAGAACTAAATAGGTTGTCTCTCCACAGTAGGGACAGAATCAAGCAGAGTGTGTGGGAATCAGCAGGATATCTAAATGATCTGATCTTCCCAAAACAAAGAATAGCTTTCTTCAGAGTCAGATTTAATATTCTCCCCTCAGCACTTCTCCAGGGTAGGTACAAGAGAACACCAATAGCAGAACGGGTATGCATATGTGGAAAAGGAGAAGTCGAAGATATTTCACATGTTTTATTGTACTGTGAGTTATACAGAGTATGTAGGTCAATATGCATTCTCCCCTTACTAGAGAGATTGTCAGGGAGGACAGACGACTTTTATGTAGGCTTTCTCCTCCAAGACTCAAATCCGGCTACCATGCGTGCAGTGGCAAAATTCTGTGTCGCTGCAATGTCTACAAGAAAAGAATTGGTTACTGAATTATAATGTCAACTGGTGCCAATTATTTTGAGTAATCTTTAACAATACATTTACTTGCATACTTATCAGCTCTACACGCATGTAAATTAGGTTACGTAAATTAGATTGTGTATTTTCATAACAGAGATGTTATTATTCACAATTAATGTCAGTATTATTTTTAATTTATTGTATGTCTATTGCTGAACAATGACTGTAATAAAGTTTTTATTCTATTGTATTCTATTCTATTCCTGAATCTGAGCAGCCTGGTGCTAAAACTTTTGGGGGAAAAAATGGCTTGTTAAATTCATCAGGTACCTTATGCTTTTGTAACACAAGGGATGACTTAGTCCATTCCGCTTCCAAAAGCTCAATGCTGTCTCTGTCCTAACCTTGGTCATGTTGTATGTAACAAGCAGCCTATGGCTTATTATTTGGCAGTCAGTCAAGGATGCCTGCAGCATTATCTAATTAATTAAAGTGATTATCAGTTGCCTCTTCCAGGAATATGTAAACAAGCCAACACCATTTGTCTTGCTTTTTTTTCTCAACAGAGTGTTTTGTGATTCTCTGCACACTGCAGGGGGACCAAACTCCAAAAGAAAGAACAGAAGGCAGAAGGAGCAGGACAATACAGCAGAAAATGCAACTTAGGCTGCTGTAGGTAGGATGCAGGAGCCTTGGTGGAGCAGCGGACTAAAGTGCTGTTAACGTAGCACTTAGCTGCCAGCTGCCTGCAACTACTGCGAGTTCAAATCTCACCAGGCTCAAAGTTGACTCAGCCTTCCATCCTTCCGAGGTAGGTAAAATGAGGACCCAGATTGTGGGGGCAATAAGCTGACTTTGTATAAAAAAGAACACTGCTTAGGGGGGACCAAAAGCCCTACTAATATATATATAAGCAGATATATATATAAGCAGATATATACAAAAAGTATGAAGGCTATTGCTTAAAGCATTGTAAGCCGCTCTGAGTCTCCGGAGAAAGGCGGCATATAAATCAAACCTGTTATGTCCTTATAAGGACATCCGCCTGGGATTGGCTGAAGATCCTTCGGCGGGAGATTTTGAATCCCTGTCAGTGGGTGGTGCGTCTGCCGGAGCAAATATAAGGAGAGCTCCGGCAGCGCAGCGCCAGTTCAGTTCTCGTTAATAAATGTTGTTACTTGAACTCTGCTGGTCACATCTTCTTTCCTGCGCCGATCTAACACTGGCGACGAAGGACTAGAGAAGAACCAACCGCGCGGCACAATCGCCATAACGAGCTGAAGTCACTCGACGCGGGCTGAGAGATGGCAACGCCGCAAGCGCCGTTCGCCTCGCTGGCTCCATTCAACCCCAGCCGGGAGAAATGGAGCTCCTATATGATCCGTTTCCGCCAATTCCTCCGGGGAAACGGCTACAACAATTTAGACGACGAGAGGAAGAGGGCTCTCTTCCTAGCTCACTGCGGCACCGACGTCCTGGAGCTCGCCGTCAACCTCGTCGCGCCCAGGGACATTGAAGTCATGTCCTGGGTGGATCTGCAGACTGCCCTGCAAGACCACTATGCACCAACGGGCACCCCCATCTCGAATCGATTCACCTTCCGCCAACACAATCAGAAGGAAGGCGAATCTATCAAAGACTTTGTGGCGGCATTGCGTCAAATCGCAGCAAACTGCGAGTTTGAAAACGTTGACAATGCCTTACATGATGGGATCGTCTTCGGGATGAGAGATGCAAGCCTCCAAAAGAAGTTCCTGAGCAGGAAAAGACTGTCCCTGAAAGACGTTCTTGAGGAGGCTACGGCTGCTGAAACATCCGAGAAAGCCGCCGCTGAAATGCTCCAGTCCCGAGGGATCCATAAGATCCGCAAGTCGTCCTCAGAATCTTCTGAAGACTCCACCACACCATCAGACTCAGAGGGGGAGTCGACCGTTTTGAAAGTTTCCCACCCATCTAGGCGGGAAATTCAAAAAGATGGCCGCCGCAATGCTCAGTGCGGCAGTTGCATGGGACACCATCCCCGCCAATCCTGCCGCTGGCGTGACGCAACCTGCAGACATTGCTTAAAGAAGGGGCACATCGCTGAAGCATGCAGAGCCTCTGATCCGGTTCCAGAGTCGATCAGGCCCCGGAATCCTGAAAATCGCCGCGACTCCCAGAGGTCATCCAAACGGTCCTCACTCCAGCACAGCCGCGACGATCGCAACGGTTCCCAGGGCGGCGCGGTGAACCAAACGATGATCGCCCTGACCAGTAACAACAGTGCCACCAAATTCCATGTGACACTGTTGGCTGAAGGCTTGCCATGCACGATGGAAGTAGACTCTGGCTCTGTCTATTCCATCATTGACTGGCACCAAGTAAAGAGACTGAAGCCGGCACTAACTAAGCGCCAACTTGAACCCCTTCACTCCAAGCTGGTGGATTTCGGCGGTAATCCCATCGGCGTCATTGGAAGAACCAGCCTCCAGATCGCCTTCAAACAGTTCCGGGGCCAGCTCCCAATCACTGTCATGGAGCATAGCTGCCCGACCCTGCTAGGCGTAGAGTGGTTCCAGCCGTTAGGGCTTTCTATTGGAGGCATCCACCAGATTAGTTCAGGCGAACTCGACTCACTCATCGGAGAGTTCCAAGAAGTCTTCGATGGTAAGTTAGGGACCTTTACAGGGAAACCCATCTCCTTTAATCTGGACAAGGGGGTAACCCCAATTCGGCTCAAGCCCCGCCGGGTTCCATTTGCCTTGCGGGCTAAAGTAGATGCTCAGCTAGATAAGCTGATTGCCCAAGGCATCCTGGAACCCATCGATCATGCTTCATGGGAGACTCCCATTGTGACCCCCATGAAGCAGGATGGATCTGTGCGCATCTGCGCTGACTACAAAGTGACCATCAACAAGGCGTTGCCGCAGAGCGCATACCCTGTGCCAGTAGTGCAACATTTGCTTCACTCACTCGGCAAGGGCAAAATTTTCGCAAAACTGGACCTGGCCCAGGCTTACCAGCAACTGCCAGTAGATCAGGAAACGGCGGAGGCACAGACTATTGTCACCCATAGAGGCGCGTTTAAGTGCAACCGTCTCCAGTTTGGAGTCAGTGCAGCCCCAGGCATTTTCCAAGCCATGATGGAACGCCTTCTCCAAGGCGTTCCTGGGGTAGTACCTTACTTCGATGATGTACTGATCTCCGGGGACTCAAAGGCACAATTCATTGACCGGCTGAGGCTTGTTCTCCAGCGGTTCAGGGAGAAGGGCTTGAGGGTCTGACGGGACAAGTGCATCATTGGGGTACAGGAAGTCGAGTTCCTGGGCTATCTCATAGATAGTTCTGGCATCCACCCCACCAAATCAAAAGTTAAAGCTATCCATGAAGCTCCCAGCCCCAAAAATAAAGCAGAGCTTCAGGCTTTCCTTGGATTGCTTAACTTCTATGCAATTTTCCTCCAACAGAAAGCCACAATTGCTGAGCCGCTACATCGCTTACTGGCAAAGGTGGCTTCCTGGAGGTGGGGCCGCAAGGAGGAGTCTGCATTTAGAGCCGTTAAACAACTGTTGACATCTGACAGCGTGCTCATTCAATACAATGAGACGCTGCCCATCAGGCTCACCTGCGATGCTTCCCCCTACGGAGTCGGCGCTGTCCTCAGCCACGAACTGCCTACCGGCTGTGAAGCCCCCATCGCCTATTTCTCAAAGACTATGTCCAGCGCTGAACGTAACTACAGCCAACTGGACGAAGAGGCATTGGCAATTGTCACAGGGGTGAAGCGTTTCCACGAATACCTCTATGGACGGCGCTTCACCATTGTCACCGATCACAAGCCGCTCCTGGGCCTCCTCGCAGGTGACAAGCAGACCCCGGCCTTCATGTCACCCCGAATGACTCGTTGGGCTATTTTCCTCGCCGGCTATTCATATAGACTCGTCCACCAGCCGGGGAAGTCCATCGCAAACGCCGACGTGCTAAGCAGATGCCCATCTGCTGACACCGTGGAAGACCCGGCTCCCACACTTGAGCTGCTGCACATTGACAACGACAGCAGCTGTCCTGTAACATCTGCCGATGTGGCTACACACGACAAGTCCACTCCTCCGACAAGTCCACTCCTGGGTCCTGAGGGGATGGCCGGCGCGAATTGACAGCGACGACTTCAGCCCGTTCAGCCGCAAGCAAGGGGAGCTGTCCACCATGAGCGGCTGTTTACTATGGGGAGATCGGGTGCTGATTCCCAGCACGCTCCAACGAAAGACTCTTGAAGCGCTACATAAAGGACACCCGGGCATTGTCCGGATGAAAGCCCTGGCATGGAGCTACGTCTGGTGGCCAACACTGGACAGAGACATTGAACACTGGGTCGCCAGGTGTAGCCCATGCCAAGAAGTCAGAGCAGTGCCGCCACAGTCTGACCCGACGCCTTGGGAGACTCCTAGCTCTCCCTGGTCGTGCATCCATATAGACTTTGCGGGCCCTATCCAAGGGCGCCACCTCCTCATCGTGGTCGATGCCTATTCGAAATGGCTAGAGGTCATCCCCATGGCATCCACCACAACAGAAGCCACAATCCGCGCACTCCGGCGTCTCTTTGCGACTCATGGGCTTCTGGACATTTTGGTTTCCGACAACGGGCCCCAACTTACGTCCGTGCCCATGGAAGCTTTCCTGGCAGGCTTGGGCATCCGCCATGCCCTCTCTGCCCCTTACAGACCAGCCGGAAATGGACAGGCTGAACGGATGGTGAGGCTCACCAAGGAGTCACTCGCCAAGATGGGCCCGGGAGATTGGCAGGAGCACATCGACACCTTCCTGCTCACCCAGCACATCACGCCTCACACTGCCACAAGAAAGTGCCCTGCCGAACTTTTAATGGGCAGAAGACTCCGGTCACCCCTGGACAGACTGCACCCACAATACAATTCCGAGGTGCCCGCCACTGCCAGCCACCAACTCCGCCATTTTGCCATCGGCGACGCCGTCTTCGCACTCAATTTCCACGGCTCGCCAAAATGGCTTAAAGCTACAGTACACAGCACAACCGGTCCCAAATCCTACCGAGTTGAGCTGGAAAATGGACAGGTCGTGAGACGTCACCTCAACCAACTCCGCAAAAGGTGGAGGGAAGCGGGCGGAGACCAGCCTGACAAGGTAGGCCTAAACCACCCCGACGAGGTAGGCCTAAACCACCCCGACGAGGCAGGCCTACACCACCCAGACGAGGTCGGACTAAACCACCCTGACGAGGTAGGCCCAAACCACCCCGGCGCGGTAGGCCTAAACCACCCAGACAGGGGAGACCGGCAACACCCAGGAGGAGAGGGCACTCCAACACCTAACCAAGCTCAAGATCCAGCAAGGCGAGTAGACCGGGGACAAGGCCAACGGGGAACCCCAAAACACCGCAGGGTGGATAGCAGTCAACATCCCGAGGCCCGAGACCTACACCCTGACAACAGGAGTCAAGTAGACCAGGGACAACCTAGCAGGGGAAGCCAACATCAACCCTGCGAAGTAGGCGACCGACACTCCAGGAAAGGAGACCTCCACCCAACACATCAAAGGGCGCCACAACAACAGCCCGACTGCACAGAAGACCAACCCTGCGAGGAAGGCCTCCACCACCCCTGCAGGGTAGGCCCACACCAGCCAAACCAGGGCAAACACCCCAATGACGGGAAGCGATGACCATCACCACAATGCCAGCCTTGCAGAGAGGGCCTACACCACCCCTGCAAGGAAGGCCTACACCACCCCGACAGAGCCGACCCGTTCCCAACCCGTACCACCTGCTGCCCCAGGAGTGAATCGGACTCAACCGGAGAACCCGGGGCCTAACCCAGCCACCACCACCGGACTCGCACCCTAGACCAGACCAGCGCAACTCCAACCCAGAGGGAACACTAGGGAGACCCAGGGACCTACCGTGGCTCAGGAGTTCCGGACCGGTCGAGAGCAGGGATCCGTGCCGGCGACACCAAGATCCAAGCGGGAATGAAGCAGACCAGCATCGCCCGCAGGCGGAGGTCCTCAACCCGGCCGGAGGTTCGGGAACATCACCCGCATCCTCGACGGCCAGATCCAGCCCGGCACCAGGGAGGAAGCCCCGAGCCGAGGAAGCACCCTCCGTCCGGGAGAGCGCCCAACCAGGGTATGAACTGCGCAGGTCTACGCGAGCACATAGACGTCCTGTGTACCTGAGTGACTTCCTACCTTGATTGACTGACTAAGAACTAAGGGGGAGGAGTGTTATGTCCTTATAAGGACATCCGCCTGGGATTGGCTGAAGATCCTTCGGCGGGAGATTTTGAATCCCTGTCAGTGGGCAGTGCGTCTGCCGGAGCAAATATAAGGAGAGCTCCGGCAGCGCAGTGCCAGTTCAGTTCTTGTTAATAAACGTTGTTACTTGAACTCTGGTGGTCACATCTTCTTTCCTGCGCCGATCTAACAAAACCAATAAATGAAATAAACAATAAATGCAGCAGCTACAAAAGTTGCTATAATTCCTATACTTGCAAGCCATTTCACCCAGATTTTCAGCTCATCCAAAAGGAAGGATGAAGTGAGTCTTGTTGGTTGCAAATACTTTTTTTTATTTTTTTTATTTTTATTTTTTTTATTTTCATTTATATGCCGCCCTTCTCCGGAGACTCAGGGCGGCTTACAATGCGTTAAGCAATAGCCTTCATACTTTTGTTTATTTATACAAACTCAGCTTATTGCCCCCACAAACTGGGTCCTCAATTTACCTACCTTAGAAAGGATGGAAGGCTGAGTCAACCTTGAGCCTGGTGAGATTTGAACTTACAGTAATTGCAGACAGCTGGTGTTTAATTACAATGCTTTAGTCTGCTGAGCTATCCAGGCTTCCTAAATACTTAGGTAAACGTTAAATGGCAGCAATGAGCAACTGCTTTCTGTTCGCCTATGCTGTCACCATGTGGATATCTGGATTTTATGCATTCTTTGCACTCAAGAGCTACCTTCTCTTGAGAAGTCTGGATTGGCTAGAGCAGGGATGTAAAACTCAATTTCATTGAGGGCCACATCAGGGTTGTGTTTGATCTCAGGGAGGCTGGGGGGCATGGCCAGGTTGAGCATGGCTAGCTCGATGTCACTCCTGTCAGGTACACCTGTGGTGGCCCAAGCGCTCTGTCAGCGAAAACAGGCTACCGAGCTCTGTTTTTGGCTGCGATGGCTTCCTGCAACCCTCTGCCAATGTAAACAGAGGTTGGGAGGGCCGCATGTGGTCCTTGCAAACTCCATTTTCACTGGCAGAGGCAAGGCGGGCCAGTTCTTTGCTGTTTCCAGGGCGACCCCACGGGCCAGATCTAAGCACTCCGCAGGACAGATCTGGCCCCCGGGCCTTGAGTTTGACACCCCTGGGCTAGAGCAATGTTTCCCAATCTTGGCCATTCTAGTGTAGGAAGAAATATCCTTCTGAGTTCAACTCCAAGTGGGGAAAAAGACACTGGAAACATGAAGACTGCTTGGAAAGATAGTTTAATGGTGGACAAGATCACAGGGCTTGAGTTCCTGAACAGAAAAGGGCAGATACAGCAAGTCCCCGGGTTTTTATGCTCTTCCTGGCTTTGACCGTCCTGGGGCCCAGAAAGAGTATCCTGATTGGTTGTCAGACTCCCGGGAGGTGGGGGTCTTAGCTAGCCTTGCTGGCTGATGTAATCTTCCCAGGTGCCATGTGGTGAGTTTCTGTCCTAGATGGTCCCATTGTGTTGCAAATGATGATCCATTGACAAAGATTGAGTTTCTGCCTCTGGCCCATTAACAAAGGGTGGGGGGCAGGAAGATGGGAGCTGCTTTGGCTTTAAAACATGCTTCTCCGTTTCTCGTCCAGGGAAACATAATATTCTGCCTTTTTAATATTTCCTAAAATATTTCATTCTTCCAGGAAAGGGGTGGGTGCTAACTTCCTACACTAGGTATGCAATTTCAAATACTAGAATTTTACAGCCAGCATGGCCACTGATGAGAATTCCAGGACATGAATTCTATATATTTGGAAGTTGATGAAGTTGGGAAACACTGAGCTAGAGAATCCACATACACATTCAAGACACATTTTTGCCAAGCTCTTTGTAGTTCCACCAAGGACAAATTTTCTGGTATCTAACCTTCCTTCTTTCAACTCATGAAGCCATTTCCAGTTCCAGCAGACAGGTTTCACTTAGCTATCTATGAAAATTTGGAAGTGGCACAATTGATTGCAGAGGGATTTAATTTTCAATGGTTCTCATATTTAAGAGACAGATTTAATAAAGGTTTAAGAAGTACCAGGAATAGAATGTAATAAAACATGAATTGTGTACAAATTTTGAACATGTAATTGCTAAAATGCATAAATGTTTGTTAAGATTTGAACTCAAGGAAAAACACATTAAAAATGTATGGCAAAATTGGCCAAGAATATATTATATTCAAATGGATCAGTGGAAAAGAATGCAGTTTAAAGGTCTGAAATTCATATTGTCTTACAATGTAAAGGCAAACTTTCAAAAATGATTTAGCATCGGCATATGACTCCAAAGAAATTGTCTATAGATGGTCGGAAGAAATATCCAACTGCTTCAGTTCCAAGCTGGGAGAAAAACACTGGAAATATGGAGGCTGCTTGGAAAGTTGGGTAAATGATGAAGCAGAACTACCAAGCACATGGTTCTGGTGCATGGACCACATGGAGTTGAGAATGGGGATTTTTTATACCTTCTCTTGGCTTTGAATTTGAACTTCCTGTTCCTGGGCAAGAACATGTATTCTATTGGCTGTTGTCAGACTCCCATGAGGCCATGTACAAATCCTAGAAGTTTGTATGAGCTAAGTTTGGTTGACGTTTCTGAGGATGGTGCAATGAAGGGGCATTGTGCAATTCCTACTGTGGCTGAGGGCTAATCCTACCTTTGTTGGATCTTGGGTGAGGGTATTTGCTTATGAATAGAGCTATCTATCTCTTTCTCTCTTTAAGTGCTGACATCTGCTGTAGGCTATTAAGGAAGGTGGGGGCTGCTTTCTCCCTCCAGGGAAATATACTATTCTGCCTTTTTAATATTTCTCAAAATATTTCATCCTTCTATTTATTATTTATTTATTTATTATTTCAATTTATAAACTGCCCTTCTCCTTGCGGACTCAGGGCGGTGAACAGCCAGAATAAAACATGGTACACAAAAGTTAAAAACAATTAAAAATTATTAAATATTATTTGGCCAAGAATTAAAACAACCCAATTTAAAATCAAATTCAAATTTAAAAATGGAGGATGGGCTCAGGCTAGCCCAGCTAGATGGAATAAATGGGTTTTAAGGGCCCGACGAAAGGTCCGGAGATCTGGAATCCTGCGTATCTCCGGGGGTAGGTCATTCCAGAGGACGGGCGCCGCCACAGAGAAGGCTCTCCCCCTGGGGGTCGCCAGCCGACACTGTCTGGCCGACGGCACCCGGAGGAGGCCCTCTCTGTGCGAGCGTACTGGCCGGTGGGAGGCTATTGGCGGCAGAAGGCGGTCCCGCAAGTACCCAGGTCCTAAGCCATGGAGCGCTTTAAAGGTGGTCACCAACACCTTGAAGCGCACCCGGAAGACCACCGGGAGCCAGTGCAGCTTGCGCAGGAGAGGTGTCACGTGGGAGCGCCATGTCGCTCCCATAATTCCCCGCGCGGCCGCATTCTGGACCAGTTGGAGCCTCCGGGTGCACCTCAAGGGGAGCCCCATGTAGAGAGCGTTGCAGTAGTCCAAGCGGGAAGTCACGAGAGCATGGGTGACTGTGCATAGGGAGTCCCGATCTAGAAAGGGACGCAACTGGCGTATCAGGCGAACCTGATAAAAAGCCCCCCTGGCCACGGCCGTCATGTGTTCTTCTAAAGACAGCCGTGCGTCCAGGAGGACGCCCAAGTTGCGAGCCCTCTCCGTGGGGGCCAATGTCTCGCCCCCAATAGTCAGCGATGGCGTCAGCTGGCTATATCGGGATGCCGGCAGCCACAGCCACTCAGTCTTGGAGGGGTTTAGTCGGAGCCTGTTTCTCCCCATCCAGACCCGCACAGCTTCCAGACACCGGGACATCATTTCGACGGCATCGTTGGGGTGGCCTGGGGTGGAGATGTACAGCTGGGTGTCGTCAGCGTACTGATGGAACTCCACACCAAAGCCACGGATGATCTCACCCAGCGGCTTTACATAAATGTTGAACAGAAGGGGCGAGAGGACCGACCCCTGCGGCACCCCACAAACAAGGCGCCTTGGAGTCGACCGCTGCCCCCCTGTCAACACAGATTGCGACCGGTCAGAGAGATAGGAGGAGAACCACCGTATGACGGTGCCCCCCACCCCCAATCCCTCCAACCGGCGCAACATGATACCATGGTCGATGGTATCAAAAGCCGCTGAGAGATCTAATAGGACCAGGATAGAGGAACATCCCCTATCCCGTGCCCTCCAGAGATCATCCACCAACGCGACCAATGCCGTTTCCGTGCTGTGCCCAGGCCGGAAGCCGGACTGGAGCGGATCTAGATAGACAGCTTCATCCAGGAACTGAGGAAGCTGCCATGCAACCACACTCTCAACAACCTTCGCAACAAAGCGAAGGTTGGAGACTGGACGGTAATTGGCCAAAACAGCCGGGTCCAGAGAGGGCTTTTTGAGGAGGGGTCTCACCACCGCTTCTTTCAAAGCGGCCGGCAGAACACCCTCACTCAAAGAAGCGTTAACAATCTTCTGGAGCCAGCCTCGTGTAACCTCCCGGGAGGCCAGCACTAACCAGGAGGGACACGGGTCCAATAAACATGTGGTTGCATTCAGCCGTCCCAGGATCCTGTCCATGTCCTCGGCAGCCACAGAGTCGAACTCCTCCCAAACCACACCCCCAAGACCTGCCTCGATTATCCCATCCGGATCTACCCAGTCAGAGGCCAGACCTTCCCGGATCTGAGCGATTTTGTCATACAGATACTGGACAAAGTCCTCAGCTCGACCCTGCAAGGGGTCATCCCGAGCTCCCGGTTGAAGGAGGGAGCGGGTCACCCTGAACAGGGCAGCTGGGCGATTATCTGATGACGCGATAAGAGCGGAAAAGTAGCTAGACTTTGCCGCTTTTATCGCCACTAGGTAGGTCTTAATATGAGACCTCACCAGTGTTCTGTCAGATTCGGAACGGCTGGTCCTCCAACCACTCTCCAGACGTCTTTTCCGGCGCTTCATCTTCCTCAGCTCCTCAGTAAACCAAGGAGCTGGCTGAGTTC
Source organism: Masticophis lateralis (assembly GCA_030761175.1). Taxonomy (NCBI): domain Eukaryota; kingdom Metazoa; phylum Chordata; class Lepidosauria; order Squamata; family Colubridae; genus Masticophis; species Masticophis lateralis. The sequence continues at coordinate 333,806,597 of JAUDYJ010000001.1, forward strand.
GGCGCCGGGTCAGAGGCCGCAAAGGCACGATGCGGTCCAAAGCCCCGGCGGCCGCTCTATCCCAGGCGGCCACCAGGTCTTCAGCCGAATCATGAGCCAGAGTCTCAGGAAACGGCCCAAGCTCCGTCTGGAACCTATCAGGTTCCATCAGGCGCCTGGGGCGGAACCACCTAATCGGTTCCACCTCCCTGCGGCGGGGTGTAGCGGTTAGAAAGTCTAGTCGAAGGAGAGAGTGGTCCGACCATGACAAGGGTTCGATGACTATATCCCCTATATCAAAACCACTCGACCACTGACCAGAGACAAAAACTAAGTCCAGGGTGTGTCCGCCCGTGTGAGTGGGGGCGTGAATTAACTGAGTCAGGTCCATGGCCGTCATGGAAGCCATGAACTCCCGAGCCACCTCAGACGTTTCACCGACAGATGGCAGGTTGAAATCTCCCAAGACCAAGGAGAGGGGTGGATGCTAACTTTCTACAGATGTATAACAGTACTTCTAATAACTCTTGGAAGTTTGAAAAACATGAAGGGACATTTTATCATGCATGGTGGACTTGAGAAAAAATAAAATGATACTGGATACAACTACATATATAGAGATGCAGAGGGTTTTAAAAATTAACATTCAGATGAAATTGAAACTTTTCCCTTTTGGACTTATGGATAATCAGTTAGAAAAGGCACAGGGATAATTATATATGGTAACTGCAGTGAGGCAAGTATATTCACAAACATGATAGACTACAGAAAAATAATAATGGAGGAATAGAGTGTGAAGATGGCTGAATCTAAGAGCCGCAGTGGTGCAGAGGTTAGAGTTCAGTATTGCAGGCTACTTCTGCTGATCACCAGTTGCTAGCAGTTTGGCAAATCTCACCAGGCTCAAGGCTGACTCAGCCTTCCATCCTTCCGAGGACCCAGATTGTTGGGGACAATATGTTGACTCTGTAAACCACTTAGAGAGGGCTGTAAAAGCACTACGAAACAGTATATAAGTCTAAGTGCTATGGCTATTGCTATCTGCAAAAATAGCTAAAATGACTTGTTGATTAAAGAGGTAATTTTGACTACTTTTATAAAAGACTAGAAACCCCTTATAGACTTTTTTTTGCTGAAAATGAATAAAAATAAACTACTAGTTTTAGCATTTATTGATGACAAAGATTTGTTTATGGGAAGAGGAGAACTCGGATACGTAACATGAGAGGCAGGAGTCGGTAACTGCTCTGGCTGTAGCTTCCTCAAAGATCGGAAGTCACTTGTATGAATATCTTTCTTTTTTTTCTGCTCTTTTGTTATTCTTCCATATTTTTTTAACCTTTTGTAATCATTTTTATTTCTTCTATGTTTCTGTGTTTTTTAAAATCTTATTTAATGATTTTTTTTATTATTTTAAAAAAACAAAAATTTGGAAATGTGAGTGAAAATAAGAACATCTTTTAAAAAAACAGGGCCTGGTTCAGAGGTGGGCTGCTGGGGGTTCGGAGTGGTTCGGGAGAACCTCTAGCTAAGATTCTGTGTGTTCGGAGAATCCCCAAATCCCACTCCTGGCTGGCCTGGCCCCGCCCCGCCCCGCCCCGCCCACCCCTCCCCTCCCAGGAGTCTCCATGCAATCCATTTTGGATGCAGGTAAGTGCAGGGCATGCATAGAGGCTCAGTGAGAGTGAAAAACGGGCCTCCAGAGCCTGGGGAGGCCATTTTCCCCTTCCTGGAGGCTTGAGGAAAGCCTCTGGAGCCCGGGTAGGGCAAAAACACCCGCTGTGGTACAGGAGGCAGACTAGGCCACGCCCACCATGGCCACATTCACCCAGCAACCACGGAGAGAACCCCTTGCTAAAATTTTTGAAGCCCATCCCTGGTCTGTTTATATGGTTATACTAATACTCAGTTCTGACACTAAATTTAACACGAAAAAGAAGATGAACTTTCTTTAAGTGGGGTTTGGTGTGTACATTTTAACAATTTGTAGCAGCTTCATTCTATTTGGAAAAATTCAGAACAGCATAGTTCTGAGTGGGGAAAAAAAACTTTCTGGTTACTCAGAGGTGGCCCTACCTGGGATTAGTAGGAAATAGCACTATAAAGTAAAAGAAAGCGATCCAGCACTGCACTGATTTTTAAGGAACTGATTTGCAAGATCTGATACAAAGAACTCATCATACAGCATAGAACAGAATCAACCACCGTTCATTTTTTGTTAGACAAAAAGTTCTCATACAGAAACTTTTTGTCCATTCAAAAGTCCAGATGTGTTTGAAAACTGCACATAAAAAAGAGGTACTTAATTTTATAACAGGAGATGCAAACGCCTGCACTGGGAAAATGTATGTAACAATGGACAACATTAGGAGATGGCATATATCTCCTCCTCCTCCTCCTTCCTCCTTAGGGTGTCACTGAAGGAGTTGGCAGGTGGGAGAAGCATTTGCTGGTGGAAGGACTCCTGCAAAGAGCCTCAAGTGAATAGTACTAACTTAATGTATTACATTTATTAAATTTACTATAGCTGTCTGCTCCATTAGACTCCGGGGAGGCTTAGAAAATCTAGAAAACAATTAAAACAATTAAACACACATAAATAGGCAGCCCAAACTAAAACAGCAAGAACAATAAAGCATACTACGGGATGTTTGTGGGTTTATTAGTTGGTTTAAAAGATCCCCATCTTCTGTGTTATAACTCTGGGCAGCACATAGCAGCAATGATAAGAACATAAAAAGCAGTAAACACCAACTTTCCCACCCACACACACAAAAAGCCTTTGTGGCCTAAACAACATTCTACAATACATTAAAAAAAAAATCACAACCACCGAGCTTCAGACTGACCCTGTCCTAGTGTTGGGATGGGGGATGAGCAAACTTTTTAAGGTTCTCCAGAAGGCTAGAAGGATAGTACCTGCCAATCTCAGGTCCCTCTAGATGACAACCTTTAAGAAAAAGGGACCTGGAGCACAACCACCATCCAATGGAGTGGACATATATTCTCAGGGAAAGATGGTTTTACAGATTTTACAGGTATTTGGCCACGCAGGACTTTAAAGGTGATAACCAGCACCTTGAATTACACCTGGGGGTATTTTGGAGGTGGTTGCCCTTTGAGTTGTATGCAACGAAATCTCATTTTAATGTATGCTGATTAATGTACATTTAAAGTGACAATAGTTATTATTCTACTCTATTCTACTCTACCCTACTCTACTCTACTCTACTCTTTGTATGTTCTTCTCCAAACCTCCATTGGAACAATGCAAAATAACAAATCCTTTGTTGAACCCCTCTCCTCCTCCCCCAAAAAAGATTTCTTTTCTTTACTATTTTTAGGGGGGAGCCCTTCATTTACTTCCTTCATCACCTGGGATAATAATACTTTTGTTCAGAAATGTTGTTAAACCTTTAGCCTCTGGGTGTAACACTCAAAGCAAGAGCTTAAAGAAACCTTTCTCACCTTAACATCATCTTAAGTTATACTAAACACAGCAACTGGATTATATTGCAGCATATTTCTACAAAGAATAAAAACCAACTTTTTAAAAAATATACAAAAACCCTATGCCATTCTTAACTTACAGTATGTAAGGCCCTTCTCCAGCCATCCCACGTTACTTGTAGAACAATTAGGTTTTGCAAAAGTGGCACTCATGAAGGAGGCAGTATAAAACAGTGTCATTCGATACTGAGAGGGCAACATATAAAATAGGTAGGTAGGTAGGTAGGTAGGTAGGTAGGTAGGTAGGTAGGTAGATAGATAGATAGATAGATAGATAGATAGATAGATAGATAGATAGGATAGATTATGATAGACAGATTAGATAGATGATGATAAAGAGATGGATGGATGGATGGATGGATGGATGGATAGATAGATAGATAGATAGATAGATAGATAGATAGATAGATAGATAGATAGACAGACAGACAGACAGACAGACAGACAGACAGACAGACAGACAGGATAGATAGGATAGATTATGATAGGATAAATTATGAGAGAGAGAGAGAGAGACAGACAGACAGACGATCGGACAGACAGAAAATAATGACATGATAAATGAGTCCTCATAAGTCTTTACATTTCTCAAACAATATACTGAGAAATTCTAAAAGGTCACTTTTTATTAATGCTTTATGGAAGCCGGAAAGCCCCAGTTCCAGCCTGATGGGAGAAATCTGGCAAACATTAATTCATAATTAACTTGCATTTAAAGACAATGAGACAGTTGATGGTTTGTAAGGGTGGGGTCAGAAATGAGCCTGTAAAGCAAAAGCAGAGATACCAGAAGGGCAGAGATTGCTGAGAAGAATTACATCTTTCATTCACCTTTGCATCAAGATGTTAGAGAGATCCACGCTTTCGTAACCACTTCTTTAGATTACTGCAATGCTCTCTACATAGAGCTGCCCTTGAAGAGCAATCTGGAAACTTCAGCTTTTGCAAAACTCAGCCGCATGGGCAGTAAATGGTGCCAGATACACACAGCACATGAAACATTGCTACTGTGTGTTTTCAGAGGAATTTCAAGGCCCTGGTTGTTTTCTTTAAAGCTCTTCATGACTTGGGACTGGGTTACATGAGGGACCATCGTTTTCCAAGAGTCCCCACCTATCCCATTCGATCCAAAAGATTTGGGTTGCTGCAGATTTCCCCTCCCAAAAACTTGACATTATCCTGGATGACAGCAACAGCCAACCAAGCCCTCATAATCAGCAAAAAGAAAAAAACCACTTGATTAAAAAAATGCATGCAATGATTCAGACCCAGTTTAAAAAAGGGATAGAGAAAGTAAAAACTGCAGGAATCTAATCTGAGTCACAGAGAGCCACCTCCTCTGTGATAAACCTTCTCAAAGGATTAAGTTCACACCGCTCACTCAGCCACAGCAATGATTTTGTTCACTTTTGATGTAGCGCAATATGTGAATCCAGCCATTGTGGATTGCAAATCAGGATTTGTGCCTTGGTGTGGTGGGGGTTTTTTTGGTCCAAGTACTTGTGGCTTATACAATTAGGTCATACTTAAAGCAAAGGGTGAGATGTGTAAATCCAGACTATCCATAAGAACGTTTAAGATTTGGGGGGAGATAGCAACAGATCGTTCAGAAGAGAGAGTCATAGTTTACTTACTTACTGATCAGGTACAGCTGCATGCAAACAAAGCACTGGGCTACAATTACTTATGTATTGTTTTTCTAAGAATACCATATGTGACGATAAAATCCTTCTTGGAAATAGAGAATAGGCTTGAGGTTGATGCACTTGCTTCAGCACCCCACAACCTCTTGACTACAAGAGGGCAGTAAAGTGTAGGTAGAAAGCTACAGTGATGATTTACTGTGCCCCCTCTTTATCCATCACTCTGCCTGCTCATTGTCAAACAGGTAGCTAATCTCAGATCATTCCTTTCCATCATTCTTCCCACGCATGGAGCACATGCTGTTGGATTATCCTGGTATCATGCAGCTAGGTAGATGTTAGGCTTTGCCTGTAGTGCATTAATAAATCTCTTTTTTTTCTTTCAATTATGTCACCTCTTTCAGTCATCTTTGCTCAAGTCAGATTTCCACTCTCAGAAACCCTCACTCGCGTATAAAGCACTTCAGTCTCCAGGTTTGGAGACAGAAGAATTGGGTATGTCTAGTTTAATGAAATGAAGGACTGGGGGTGATATGATAGCACTGTCCCAACATCTAAGGGGCTGCCACAAAGCACCTGAAGGCAGAACAAGAAGCAATGGATGGAAACTAATCAAGGAGAGAACCAACCTAGAACTAAGGAGGAACTTCCCACAGTGAGAACATTTAATCAGTGAAACTACTTGCTTCCAGAAGTTGTGGGTGTCCAACATTAGAGGTTTTTAACAAGAAACTAGACAACCATTTGTCTGAAATGGTATAGTGCCATGATGGCGAACCTATGGCACACGTGCCCCAGGTGGTACTCAAAACCCTCTCTACGGGCACGCCAGCCATCACCCCAACCCAGCTCTACTGTGCATGTGTAAGCATCTCCTGCTGGCCAGCTGGTCTTTGAGTCTCTGCCATGCATGTGTGGGGGTGGGGTGCATGAGGGGGATGTGTGCATTCATGCACAGGGAGCACATGTGTGGGGGTGCATGCAGGGGGGCTCGCATTGCATTTTGGGGGTTCGTGCCTGCGCCTCCCTCCCACCCCATTTTGGACCTGGAATGCCTCTTGAACCAACCCGGAAGCCAAAATAGGGCACGGGGGAGGCAGGGCGCATGCACTCACATTGCATTTTGGTTGTGCGCACACATGCGTTTTGGGCACTCGGCACCAAAAAGGTTACTGGTATAGTCTTTCCTGTTTGAGCAGGGGGTTGGACTAGAAGACCTCCAAAGTCCCTTCCAACTCTGTTATTCTGTTACAATGGGTTCAGATTATATGGCAATGAGGTTTACTGTCATATACGTTTGCATCATGTTCTAATTTGTCCTAAGAGTTGGCACTGACAAAAAATTTACTGTGCTCATGATTGAACCCTATCCTACCTCTAGGGACTTTCTTCCGGCTGACAGCTGAAAGATGTGTTATATTTCCAAGCATGAGGAGATAGCCACCAGTCACCAGGACAACTTAGGATCTGGTTCGGGTGAGGGGTGGAGCAGAGCTTGATGACATGCTCAGCAAAGCAGAAAGCAGGTCTATTCCCCAGTTTGTGGTTGCTGACAGCTTTCAAAACCTGGCAACTGTGTAAGTCCACCGTACTGGGGGGAGAGTATCTGGGGAACAGATGGAAGGAGATGAAGAGATGGTGGGAAGACTAGGAAATTATAGAACTAGAAGCCAGACACCAAGAGATCGCAGATGAGTAAGCTGATAACTTATCTCCTATATGGCAACTTAGCTCAGATGGAAAGAACTTTGAGAAGAAGTATTTCAGATCACTCAGAGAGACTCCATCATTATTAACTTATTATATATCAGAAATTCCTCTTACAGTTTCCAAGTATTAAGATTGGCATTAAGCAAACATGAAGGAAATCTATGCAGTTCTTGTTTATGGAGATTCACAGTCATCCAGGTAATGGTTGTCCCAAAGGTGCTTTTTCAAAAGGCAACTGGACTTTGTTTTTCCTTGAAGATGTTTCACTTCTCATCCAGGAAGCTTCTTCAGTTCTGAATGGACTTTGTTTTTCCTTGAAGACGTTTTGCTTCTCAGCCAAGAAACTTCTTCAGTTCTGAAGAAGAACTGAAGAAACTTCTTGGATGAGAAGCAAAATGTCTTTAAGAAAAAACAAAATCCATTTGCCTTTTGAAAAAGCACCTTTGGGATATGCAGTTCTTGCTTCTTTGAACTGGCCCAGAAATGTGAATCTTGACAGGATGTGTGCCCCATCAGTCACAAGTGGCTAATAGATGCTGGTTTGATCATCTCCCTTACATTATCACTTGATTAGGCCACTGAAGGCATGGGTGGTAAAACAAGTCAGCTTTGGCAGACCTTGAATCTACCTCTTTTTGCTCTCAGCTTAAGAAGAAAGTGTTATTTCAACACCACGTACCCTACAGATGACTTAAGACTACCTTGGGTATTCTGGGACAAGATGACAACAATGTCATGGATGCAGGGCAGATGTTGGGGATGCTTGTAATACAGTTAAGCCTTAAGTGCCTTTGCCTTCAATAAGATTTATCTGGAAGTAAAAGAGCAGAAGCTATAGCCTTAGGCTACACTCCTCTACCAGCTTCAAATTGAGTTTGTCCAGGGGCTTACATGGATTCATCTTTGCACCTTCCTTGAAAAGAGGTTGCCACTGCTGTCTTCTAGGATGTTATTGTGACATTCTAATCTAACCTACTGCCCCATCTTCCCTCTTTCCAATTATTCATCAGAGCTGACCCTGCTTCTGAGATCAGCCAAGACCAGTTAAGTGCTGTTACCCAGCTTGACATACAGTTTTAAATAGCAATAAAATTAATAAATTCCATTTCTTTTTTTTTTATATCATGGTAGCTGGTGGCATACTGAATGCACATCCGGAATTATTGGAATGCAGTTAGAATGAGTGGTGTGGTTGAGAGGTTGCTAAAAAACCTGACTGCATCTATCAATCACTGCACCGATAAAACTGCTATCTGGGTTGGAAACGGGGTGAAATCCAAGAGATTCACCAGGTCCTGGAGAACTGGTAGCAGAAATTTTGAGCAGTTCAGAGAACCGGTAGCAGAAATTTTGGGTAGTTTGGAAAACTGGCAAATACCACCTCTGGTTGGCCCCAGAGTGGGGTGGGAATGGAGATTTTGCAATATCCTTCTGCCATGCTCACCAAGCCATGCCCACAGAACTGGTAGTTAAAAAAAATTGGATTTCACCACTGGTTGGAAATCCCATCACAGAACAGGGGCAATGAATTGGAAGCAAGGATGGGATGAGTTCAGGAAGACAAATGGATGTAGAAAAGGACAGAAAAACACTGACTATAAGGAAGGGGTTTAAGATTGATGGCTAGACAGTTTGTAGCAGTGTTGAGAGTTGGAGTGTTGAGAGTTGGAGTGTCAAGGTGAGAGAACATGAAAAAGGAAATGATTTGAAGCAAGGGTGTCAAACTCGATTTGATTGAGGGCTGCATCAGGGTTGTGTTTGACCTGGGGGGGGGGCAGGGGGCAGGGAGGCATGGCCAAGGAGGGCATGGTCAACTCAATGTCACTCATGTTGGGGGCGCCTCCCAAGCTCTGTTTTTGGCTGCAATGGCCTCCTGCAACCCTCTGCCAGTGAAAACAAAGCTCAGAAGAGCTGCCTGTGGCCTTTCCTCCCATTTTCACTGGCAGAGGCACTGTGGGCCGGTCCTTTGCTGTTTCCAGGGTGGCACCATGGATCAGTTCTAAGCACCCTATGGACTGGATCTGGCCCCCGGACCTTGAGTTTGACACCCCGGATTTGAAGGGATGGACATTGAAGAAGAGATGGGCTGGAAGGAACTACAGGAGAGCTTTTTCCAAGCAAGCTATATTTGGCAAATGTTTTATTCCCTGCAAAACCTGCACATTTTTGAATCATTTGCCAGGAATAAAATCATATATTTAACCACTCTCAAGGGATGGGGAAGAAAAATTAATTCTCACCTCTCCTAAGTTATTGTGTTAACACAAGTGTCAAACTCACAGCATCATGTTGCCATCACGTGACATTTCGTGACGTTTTTCTCATTCCCGGAACTGGGGTGGGCATGCCCTGCATGTGACGCATCCAGCCTGCAGGCCACCAATTTGACACCCCGGTCTATAGTATAAAAAAATCAGAAGCACCTTTTCATAACAAATGATTTTGAAAGACATAAGCTTTCATGAGCTGCCGCAACTTACTTATTTATTTATTTTATTGAATTTCTATACCGCCCTTCTCCCGAAGGGCTCAGGGCAGTGCACAGCCACATTAAAATAACCCAGTGTACAAAATTTAAAAGACAATTAAAACAAATTCAATCCTTTGGCTCCCCAAATTAAAAAAACCCAAGAATTTAAAAACACCCAGTCCAGATTCTTATCAAGCTAGTCCAGCTTGTTGGAAAAGTAGGGTCTTAATGGCACGGCAGAAGGTACGCAGGTCGGGGATCATGTGTATCCCCGGGGGCAGTTCATTCCAGAGGGCAGGTGCTCCCACAGAGAAGGCTTTCCCCCTGGGGGTCGCCAGTTGACATTGCTTGGCTGACGGCACCCTGAGGAGCCCCTCTCTGTGGGAGCGTATTGGTCGGTAGGAGGCCATCAGTGGCGGAAGGCGGTCTCATAAATATCCGGGTCCTAAGCCATGGAGCGCTTTCACTGCAACGTGGACATCTCATCCAATTTAAATACTGTATCAGTCTAGCCTCTCTGTGCATCTTACTGTGTTATCATATGCTTTCAAACTGCATGCTGGCTACCAAATTCTCAGAGTTGAAGTCCACCTATCTTAAAGTTGCCAAGGTTGAACAGTCCTGATTTACACTCCCATACTAGAGAATCCCTGCCACCTTGCAGTTTGAAAGCAAATGCAAGTAGATTAATAGGTACCACTTTGGTGGGAAGGTAACAGCATTCCATGGGCCTTTGGCATATAGGCATGTTGGCCACATGACCATGGAAACAAGGTGAGAAACATTGGTGTAAAAAAAAAAACAGGAAAGAAAGATGTATCATTCCTAGCAGCAAATACAGTTTGTTTAATTATTCCCTTTGGCAGGAAGCATTGATTGCATGGTGGCATATCCTTCTTTACATTTATAATTTATAGAAGGATAATTTGACTGATTATCAAAGACTGATCATGACTGGCCACTAACTGATGAGCATATATTCTAGTAAATTTTATCTTGAATGAGCTGACCTTCCAAAAACCTTTAGAAAGACATCCTGACTATAAATATTACACATATTTTTGTCCCCAGTGACCTACAGTCCTTCATTGAAAAATTTCAATTGAAAAGCGAAAGTGCAAATGCATTTCTGTCATTAGTTCCAATAACCTTTCCATGTCCCCAAGGCCTCCCGATAGACACTTAGGAAACACCTGTTGGACTTAACATATAACAGACGAGACACCGTTGTCAGCATCAATTAAGATCAGCATCCCCCCAATGTAATTTTAGAGGCACCACACTGCATGTGTGAACTCCCTCCAGTGACACGCTTTCTGTTCTGATTAGCTCCTCTGCTTCTTCAAGCGCACAAATATTGACCAAATTCATTTATGAAAATTGCTTAGAAGACTGTTAAAGTCAACAGGAAGTCAGTCAGTCAGCAGGTTTCTGCATGAACGGCTAATGGTATGAGATAGTTCAAAATAGGAAGGCAAACATTATTCAAAGAATAATCTATCAGTGGCCACCCTGGGGAAGTTCAAAGATTTTTGCATGCTACATTTCAGCATGCAAATGCTTGAGTGAACAATCACATTGGATGTTGAAGACAGATTTCAAATGACTGGCTCAGATGAAATCTCCACAATTCTTCCTGCCGTTGATGACTGAAGTATTGCGCATTCCACATTGTGAAAGCACAATCAGTTTCAGCATTTCAATTTTTTTTTTTTCATGTCTGGGACACCTAGGCATATTGTGCTTAAGGAATCTCCTTAGAAGGGAAGTGAGTTGACATATCTGAGGAACAGTTGCATAGTATGTTAATATATTTTCTGCAGGGGTGAAATGTAAAATTTGTTACTACCGGTTCTGTGGGAGTGGCTTGGTGGGGGGGTATTGTGACTGGGTGGGCGTGGCCAACTTTTTTTTTTTTTAACTTTTCAAAGCATTTTTTCTAATGCTTTGAAAAGCCTCTGCCAATCAGGCAACTCGGCTGGGATCGTCAGAGACTTTTCAAAGCATTTTTTTTTAACCACCTCTTTGGCCAAGAAGTTGCAGAAAAAAATGTTTTGATGCCAGCTGAGCTGTGTGATCATCAGAGGCTTTTTTTTTACTTTTAAAAGCATTTTTTCATCGGAAGAGGTTGTAGAAAAAATGCTTTTAAAAGAAAAAAATGCTCTGATGATAATGCGGCTCAGCTGGGCATGTGGTGGTGGGGGGGGGAGACACAGGGATTTTTGCTAATGGTTCTCCAAACAACCCACTGCCATTGCTACTGGATTGGGCGATCCGGTCCGAACCGGGAGCATTTCACCCCTGATTTTCTGTCCCACTCATCCAAGGGTTTTGTGTTCCTTGCCAACAAGGTAAAAGAAATGAACCTTCTCTCTTTAATGGCCTTTATGTAAGAAACCAGGTAACCTTTCAGAGGGGATATAGATTTGGAACAATTTTGCAAATATATTTAATATAAGGATTGTGATACCTCTTGATACATCTTAAATTAAGCTGGGAGGCAAAAAAATTATAATTTGCCGTGGAGAAAGAGTGAAAGTCAGTGGTGAGGACTAAAGAGTGCTTCTTTAGGACTTTTTCTATAAACCATCCTGGGAAAAAAATGACTTATGACTGTTTTTCACACTTATAACCATTGCAGTATCCCCATGGTCCCATGATTAAAATTCAGACGCTTGGCAACTGGCATGTATTTATGACAGTTGCACTGTCCTGGGGCCATATGATCACCTTTTGCAACCTTCTGGAAGTACAGTGGTTAGATAGCAGGTTAACTCTGCCCACTGCCAGGAGTTCAATCCTACCGGCTCAAGGTCGACTCAACCTTCCATCCTTTCAAGTTCGGTAAAACCCAGATTGTTGGGGGCAAGATGCTGACTCTGTAAACCACTTACAGTGGGCTGCAAAGCACCATGAAGCCGTATATAAGTCTAAGTGCTATTGCTATTGCTTCTGACAACCAAAGGCAATTGGGAAGTCAGATTTGTTTAACAACTGTGTTACTAACTTAACAATTGCAGTGATTCACTTAACAACTGTGACCAAAAAAAAAGGTCGTAAAATAGGGCAAATCTCATTAAACAACTGAATTGCTTTGCAATGGAAATTTTGGGTCTCAAATGTGGTCATAAATTGAGGATGACCTGCAGTCATCCTACTGCCTGGCCCTGTGGTCAAGTTGGCTGAGAACTTCAAACTCTAATCCAATATATCTCAAGCAACTGGATACACTTTTTCTACATGCCATAACAGGCCAGTCTAGCTTTTGTACAGCCACCTTTCTTCTCATGCAATTAAATCTGTATCTGGAGAACTCTGTCAGACAGTTACCATTGGTAATAAATTTGGGTGATCGTGACAAGCTTTGAAATGGGTTAATTTTACCCACTACCAAATGAGAAAGTGCTGCAGTCCTCAGTGGAGCCCAAGCAGGATGTGTCTACGTTATATCTGTTTCAGAGCCATTAACATTAATTCTTGCCTAGTCTACCATATCATATAAAAGAGAAATTTGACAAATTCAGTCACATTAACATTGGAAATTGAATATGTGGTATGAATCTTAATGTGTTGACTTGAAGGAGGATCGGAGCTCTTGCTTCCAGGCAAATATCTCCTGGCTCACAAATCTCAGTATGTTTAGTGCAAGCCCAATTCATTAAGTGCCTATTTCTATTGCTAAAGTCCCCACATGAAACCTTTCTCAAAGCTCCCTTTTGTCATTGTGGGATGTATGGGAAGTTGTAAGAACTGAAAGTTAGAAATATCAGTGCCAAAATCTTGCTGCGTTACACAAAGAGGAAGGACAAGTTCTTTCTCATTCATTTATACTGTTCTTTACCAGTTTGCAAGGCTGAAGTTTTACCTCTCACTTTCATGTACAGCTACACTTAGCATGCAAAAAAAAAAGAGAGAAAGAAATGGAAAGAAATACTGCCTGAGTTGGGTTTCAACAGAGGCTTAAATGATGCCCATTACTTCCAGGATCATTTTGATTCAGAGATGAAGGAAAAAAAAGTTGCTTGTGCCTTAGAACAGTGTTATTTATTTATTTAGCAGGTGGCATATCATACATGAGCTAGCAGTATATACTAACACTTTACCTAGATTTGTAAAATAAAATGTAAATGTTAAAAGGATCTATGTTCAAATATTAATGTCAGAGTGTTTACAACATGACTACTATTTTGAAACAACCCAGAAGCAAAATACAGTACACAGATTCTTACAAACAGTGGTTTATATACAAGACTTCTATATACAAATGTACACATGGTGGGCACATACCAGACAAGCAACCAGCCTTTTTCAACTCTGCATGGAGAACTACTATGCAGATACACGAGGAGAATGATACATGAGGAGAGAGATACACAAGGAGGGAGAGAAAGATGCCCTCTCATGGCCCCCCTTATATAGACAGCAGCAGTAACCCTGCTGACCCATCCTCAGTGGGCCACATCCTTACAATGGCTGGTCAGCATACAATGCAGTGGTGGGTTGCCCCCGGTTCGGACTGGTTCTCAAGAACCGGTAGTAAAACCGGCAGGAGGCTCCGCCCACAACCCTGGATGTCATCATAGGCAATTGCACATGCTCAGAATCTTCTGTGCATGCGCAGAAGCTTGGTGTGCATGCGAGCGAAGCAAGTACACACGTGCGATCCCATTGCAAACCAGTAGTAAAGGTAAGTAGGACCCATCCCTGATACAGTGTTATGTACTCTGACAACTAATGTCTAGGCCACAGGTGTCAAACTGACCTCTGACCTCTTGGCCACAATAGGAACCAGAATTTCCATTGCTAAGTGATGTAGTCATTAAATGAGTTGCACCTGATTTTATGACCATTTTTTACCATGGTCATTAAGTGAATGTAGCTTCCTCTACTATTCAGCTGGTCCAGAATGTGGCCGCGTGAGTGGTTATGGGAGCGAGTCGTCGCTCCCAGGTAACTCCCCTCTTGCGTGAGCTGCACTGGCTCCCGGTCTTCCGGGTGTGTTTCAAGGTGCTAGTCACCATCTTCAAAGTGCTCCATGGCTTAAGACGGGGATATTTACAGGACTGCCTTCTGCCAATGAATATCTCCCACCGTCCGATACGCTCTCACAGAGAGGGCCTCCTCAGGGTGCCATCAGCCAGACAATGCCGGCGGGTGGCCCCCAGGGGGAGAGCATTCTCTGTGGGAGCTCCAGCCCTATGGAATGAACTACCCCCGGATATAAGAAAGATTCCTGACCTCCATGCCTTCCGATGAGCCCCGAAGACTCTACTGTTTCATCAATCCGGTCTGGCTTAAATTTGTGTTAAATTTTAATAGGGTTTTTAGTAGGGGTTTTAAATTTTACGGTCAAATAGTTTAATCATTTTATTAGTTTTAATTTTTATATGTGACTGTTTTAATATGGCTGTAAACCGCCCTGAGTCCCATTCAAGAGAAGGGCGGTATATAAATGCAATAAAACTGAAACTGAAACTGAAACTATTACTTTGCTTGTAGGAAGTCATAAGTGGTGACCACATGACTTCAGGATTCTGTAACCATAGTTAATATGTGCCAATTTTGATCACATGGCCATAGGACCATTGTCACAGTTGTAAGTGTGAGGACTGTAAGTCGTAAGTCACTTTTTTCAGTGACTTACTGAAAAAACTATATAAAAATATTATATTGTCATGTCAATGTATTGCTATTTAGAAAAGCAGTAAAAAGAGTTCTTTTACAGAACTTTTAATTCAGAACTGGGACAATAGACACAAGGTTAGGTAGATCATTTATGTTTTAATATTTACAATCAATGTTATGTATAATTTTGTATTATTTATGTTTATAAATCACTAGGAATAAATAAATAATGGGGGAGGGGGGAGTATCTGTAAACCTCCAGAATTTGTTGAACTACAATTCCAAGCACACCTCTGACTGATCAGAGCTGAAGTTCAATCTGTACAGAACATGAAATATATTGGAACTCATAGGAAATGTATACAGGGAGTTCTTAATGTACAACCATTCATTTAATGACAGTTTGAAGTTACAACAGCACTGGGAAAAAACAACTGCAGCAAGGAAGTTTGTAAAATGTGGCAAAACTCACTTAACAAATGTCTCACTTAACAACATAAATTTTGGGCTGAATTGTGGTTATCAGTAGAGGACTACTGTATTTACAATCTCTATATCATATCTTTATATATAAAATATTTTCATTTTTTATTCTATTCTCTAGTTTCTTTCTTCTGTATTCTCTCTAAACCTTTCTATCTTCTCTATATATCTTTCTGTTGTGAGGTGACCAGAAAAGAAGAGCAAAAGTTAGTCAAGAGAAAAGGGCTGGAGACTCCTAACTAAATCAACATTTAGCACCATTTAGGACTGATGAACAGAAGTAGGCTAAACAAAACATCCATCTATCACGGCTGCAGGGCTGGTACTACTAAATAAGTCTTTATTTCCTCAAGAAAGAAGCTGACACATCAAAATAAGAAGGAATACTATGAGGCCAAAACAAAGTATTAAAATTCATTGTGAGAATCAATACTAAACAGATATCTTGACCTCTGTGAAGTATAAATGACTGGAGGCACTGCAAAGCTGAGATTCACCCACAAAGGGTTTTTTAGGATTCGGTTTTTTAGAATATAAAACCATATAAACTGGGGGAAACCAGACTTAATAGCAGTGATGGTGAGAGGGATCCTGGAGTCTTAGTGGACAATCAGCTATATATGAGCCAGCAGTGTGCAGCAGTAGCTAAAGGGACCAATGCAATCCCAAATTGCATTAACAGAGGGATACAATCAAGATCAAGTGAGGTACTAATATCATTCTATAAGGCCCTGGTGAGACCACACCTGGAGTACTGCATCCAGTTTTGGTCACCACACTATAAAAAAGATGTTGAGACTCTAGAAAAAGTGCAGAGGAGAGCAACCAGGATGATTAGGGGACTGGAGACTAAAACATATGAAGAACGGTTACATGAACTGGGTCTCGGCTCTTCTGATCCGCGGCTGGGCGGTTCTTCAGATGAATCACCAAACGGGAGAAAACAGGGTTTAGTCAAGCAATCTTTAATCTGCAACAGTCGGGTATCAAGGAAAAACCAAGTACGAATGTAACGAAGTCAGCGCTGAATGTTTGGTTTCGTCAGTGTTTTTTTAAAGCAGCACACCGACCGCACCCATGCCCCACTTGTACGCAATCGTCTTTCACAGCTGTTCCTTATTTCCTTCTTCCCAAGCCCACAGCACTTCCGCATTCAAACGTTGCAGACGCCGATTCTTCACAGGCGATCCTGACTTGCAGCCTATGCACAGGTATTAGTAACCACAACCACCAAAACCTAACGAATCCAAATACCACTACTACCCCGAGTGTCTAATAACTATCCCCACTGCTTTTCTGTGGATTCTTTAGTCGGCCTTGGATGACTCCCCCTCCGACAAATATGTCGAGCTGATGTCGGGCTCGACAGGCAGCTCCGCCTTTACCAGGTGCCTTCCTGTAAGAAATAAAAACATATCAGCAACAGCCTTTAAGAAGTTTGTTCTGGCTTATGTGGGTATTTTCTATGAAACTGCCGTAACAGTTTAACGTCTTGCGCATACACCCATGATGACTCTTCATATGGATAACTCTTCCACTTCACTAAATATTTAAGCCTGTCTCGTTTTAGTTTGGAATCTAAATTGTCCTCTAGTTCACATTCATCTTGGGCAACTGGACCCGGTCGGGTGGTAGAGATAGTATGTTCCACTGGTTTCAGTAAACTGACGTGAAACACTGGGTATATTTTCTCTAATAAAGAAGGGAGTTTTAGTCTAAAGATTACAGGATTGATTACTTTAGTCACCAAGAAAGGTCTGAGATATTTAATGGTATGGCTAGGCTAGTGAAGAGAAGGACCAGGGAGACATGATAGCAGTCTTCCAATATTTTAGGGGCTGCCACAGAGAGGAGGGGGTCAAGCTGTTTTCCAAAGCACCCGAAGGCCAGATAAGGAATAATGGATGGAAACTAATCAAGGAGAGACTCACCCTAGAAATGAGGAGGAATTTTCTGACAGTGAGAATAATCAACCAATAGAACAGAAGTTACCTTCGGAAGTTGTGGGAACTACATCACTTGAGGCTTTCAAGAAAAGATTGGACTGCCATTTGTCAGAAATGGTATAGGGTCTCCAGTTTGAGCAGGGGGTTGGACTAGATGACCTATAACAGTGATGGCTAACCTTTTTGCCATTGAGTGCCAAAAGTGGGGGGAGCGCAGGAGGGTCGCGCATACGTGTGCCCACACCCATAATTCTATGTGCCCCACCCCCTGCGCATGTGTGTGCGACACCACCCCGCTCCCTCCGCTTTTGGCATGTGATGGTACAGTGGGCCACCGGACTTCCGGTGGAACCGGAGGTCGGGAAACAAACCGTTTCCGGCCTCCAGAGGGGTGGGAAAGGCCATTTTTGCCCTCCCCGGGCACCTAGAAAGCCTCTGGAGCCTGGGGAGAGTGAAAAACAGGCCTTCCTCACCCCACCCCACCCCACCCCGGAGACCCTCCAGAGACCAGAAATAGTGTGTTTCCCAACTTCTGATGGGCCCAGAAGGCCTAAAAATCAGCTGGCTGGCGCATGCGTGCCCACCAATATGGCTCCATGTGCCACCTGTGGCACGCTTGCCATAGGTTCGCCATCACAGACCTATAAGATACCTTCCAACTCTGTTAATCTATTAAGATCTGTTAAGAACTAAGGAGAAATTTTCTGACAGTCAGAACAATTAATCAATGGAACAGCTTGCTTGCTGAAGTTGCGAGTGGTCCATTGCTGGAGGTTTTGACGAAAACACTGGACAACCATTTGTCTGGGAGGGAAAAAGAATTCTGCCTTGTGCAGGGGTTGGACTAGAAGACCTCTAATGTTTTCTAGAGACAATGAGACAGTTCAAACAGAACACATTCAAAAACAGCTCTGGAAGAAAAGCAGAGAATCAAAAAGAAAGAACTCATTTTTTGAGAACTAGTTAAATGCTCCAGTCAGAAAGAACTTCTACACAATGAAAAGAAATCAAAAGCAACAAGAGCAATTGAGAAATTGGCATGCATATGCAATGTACCACAGCAACGACACTGCATATACGGTAAATATGCTTTTTTTCCCCTTCTTTCCCATTTCCTTGTTTGTCTCGTTTTTCTGTAATTCTCCATGTTAAGGATATTGTTGTTGTGTAACAACTAGCAGAGTAAAGTGCACAGAGAAACGTTGCTGAGAGCACTGAGATAGAGATACATACAAACTGGTGTTATCAAAAGTTTTCTTTATAATGGGAAATAAACAATCTCGTAGTCTTCTAAACAGTCCAAGTCTTTACCGGTTAACTCCAAACAAACTCTTACCAAACAAACAGTAGTTGGTTCACAAACCCTGGATGGTAGCAGATCCACCCACACATGTGTGCGGCATCAAAAACACAACGATATAGGACGGGATTGTGCTCAGATGGTAGGTCACCATTACCGGTTTGCCCGAATCTATCCGAACCAGCTGAATACCATCTCTGAAGCTTCTTGAATAAGAAGCGAAATGTCTTCAAGGAATAAACAGTCCACTTGCCTTTTGAAAAAACACCTTTGGAACATGCCATCTATTAGTAAGTACAGCATACAAGGCAGGGGTGAAATCCAAATTTTTTTACTACCAGTTCTGTGGGTGTGGCTTGGTAGGCGTGGTGTGGCTTGGTGGGCGTGGTTTGGTGGGGGGGAAGAAGAAGGATACTGTAAAATCTCCATTCCCACCCCACTCCAGGGGAAAGATACTGCCAAATCTTCATTCCCATCCCACTCCAGGGGAAAGATACTGCCAAATCTCCATTCCCATCCCACTCCAGGGGAAAGATACTGTAAAATCTCCATTCCCATCCCACTCCAGGGGAAAGATACTGCCAAATCTCCATTCCCATCCCACTCCAGGGGAAGGATCCTGCAAAATCTCCATTCCCACCCCACTCCAGGGGAAGGATACTGCAAAATCCCCATTCCCTCCCTACTCCTGGGGGAAGGATATTGCAAAATCTCCATTCCCACCCCACTCTGGGGCCAGCCAGAGGTGGTATTTGCCGGTTCTCCGAACTGCTCAAAATTTCCACTACCGGTTCTCCAGAACCAGTCAGAACGTGCTGGATTTCACCCCTGATAGAAGGATAATATACCAGATTAAAAGTACAAGTATCAAAGTATGGATTTGTTCCTTTTCTATTTTCCATTCAATTGGAACAAAAACAGATAATCTCTTTCTGTTGTAGTTCTATCAGCTACAATTTCCACCTTATTTCCTCAGCAGCCTAGTTGGCTGATAAAGTAGAGATTCTTGGCTTTTCTGGATTACTGAACATGGCTGGGATTAAAAACATGTTGTAATGCTATCAGCAAATCACTGTCCATTAACTGATCAAAATGCTACTACTCTCCATTAGACATTCCACCAGTAAAGAATACACATAACAATTCCACCCAACATGCAAGAAGATTTTTTCCATTTTCAATTCTCTTACGACAGCCATTTATTTTACTTGTCTCCTCCACTTGCTAGCTTATGAAAATTTCCTCAGCGTACTAAATTACTAGTACAGCAGCAGGACTAAGAAAATTAATCTATTTCCACAATGTTAGGAAGCCATTATGGAGTCCTTGGTGCTGTCTGAGTTTAGTTGTTTTCTTGCAGATGCTTTGTTAACACTAGTTACCAAGCTAGAAAATACCTGCAAGAAAGCAATCAAGCTCAGAAAGCACAAAGGACTTCACAGTTCAACCCCGAGCTACATATATTCTCTTCTAAAAAAAAAGCTAGCTAATGCAGACATTAGATTTAAAGACACCTATTAATTCCAGAGTACAGGATTTGAAAGGAAGGAGCACCAGCAGAGGACATCTGTCTCCTAGCAAATGTCATTTCAACTGTGAAAGACATTCTTAATACATTTGCACAGCTATTTTTGGCATGTCAATTGCAGCCATTCCTAAATCAGTCATCTCTGGTAAAAGTTATCCTTGTCTTTATTACATGTCAGTTAGACTACCACAATCAGCTGCATGAGGTCTACCCCTGAAGGCAAACTATAAACATCAGTTGGAAATCCAGAGAAAAGGATCATCCATGGGTGCCCACATGTTTTATAGGGCCCATGAAGGGAGAAAAGTCTTCCATTACGTGGCTGCCAAAGAGTAGCACTCTTTAGTTGCTTTTTTAAGCTAGGTGTCTTATATTTTAGCTAACTGGCTATATACAAAAATGCAGAATGAGCTGAAATAACAAATTAAGAAACTGGATGCCCCAGAGGTGCCATTCAGCAGGTTCTGACAGGTTGTGGAAAACCGGTAGCGAGTAGTTCAGAGAACCAGCAAAAACCACCTCTAGCTAACCCCAGAGTTAGGTGGGAATGGGGATTTTGCAGTATCCTTCTCCTGGAGTGGGGTAGGAATGGAGATTTTGCAGTATCCTTCCCCTGCCACGCCCACCAAGCCACACCACACCACGCCCCCAGAACAGGTAGTAAAAAAAAAAAATGAATTCCACCACTGGGATGCCCCCTTATGACTCTTCAAATTGATTCTAACAGATTTAAAAATAAAGTGGGGAATACATAACTGAGGAAAGCAGTGATGAGACATCTCATTCCACAGGAAGTACAGGTAATCCTCGGTTTTTGTTCGAAACATTTGTTAAGTGAATTTTGCCCCATTTTACAACCTTCCCTGCCACATGTTAAGTCAAGCGCTGAAATTGTTAAGTTGCTAACACAGTTGCTAAGTGAATCTGGCTTCCCCATTGACTTTGTGTCAGGCCTGGAAGCCATCTTTTGCATTGGACCTTCAGGTCACATTCACATTCACCTTCACATTTAGTACTGTGGGAAACTGGGAGGGGGAACTGTATGGAGCTGGGGAGATAAATAGCCATAATAACATTCCTTTCCCTCAGAGTCAAGGACATCCCGCCCTGCACATGGAGGGGTGTGACTGGGAGACATCTCCAGTTGAGACAGTATTTGATTGGACCATGTGATGGATGTGTGGGTGCTGGGCAGCGATTTGGATTTTCCTTTGGGTGGGGAAAACCTGGAAGCTTTCAGATTCGGGTTTTCCCAGATGTGCCAATATGACATGTCTAATAAAAGGGAACTTTGAGGAACTCCAAGCCTTGGAGTCTTCTTTTGTTGCGGGTGTTACTTGGAACCCTGACACTTTGCTTGTCAGGAGATTGAAAAGGGGGATCACATGACTCTGGGACACTGCAACCATCGTAAGTACAAGTCAGTTGTCAAGCATCTGAATTTGGATCACGTGACTATGGGGATGCTGCAGCGGTCGTGTGAAAAACAGTCCTAAGTCACCTTTTTCAGTGCCATTGTAACTGAACTGTCATTGCATGAACTGTTGTAAGTCAAGGACTGCCATTACTTATTTGGTGTACATTGATACCACTTTTCCTTTTTAAGAAGATGACAGTATAGTTTCCGTAAAATAAAGTACAATCCATAAACATCATTCATAATATACTTCATGCCAGACAGTCATTAAGATACTGATTAAAAAACAAAATGGGGTGATCGAGAGATAGCCTAGGCCAAGGATGTCAAACTCACATCGTCATGGTAGCGTCAAATGACGTATTGGGACTTTTTTCCCCTTCGCTAAACAGGGCATGGGCAGGCCACGAGTTTGACACCCCTGGCCCAGTGGTAAAATCCAAATTTTTTTACCACCAGTTCTGTGGGCGTGGCTTGGTGGGCATGGTGTGGCTTGGTGGGCATGGCTTGATAGGCGAGGCAGGGGAAGGATACTGCAAAATCTCCATTCCCTCCCCACTCCCAGGAGGGAGGATATTGCAAAATATCCATTCCCACCCCACTCTGGGGCCAGCCAGAGGTGGTATTTGCCAGTTCTCCGAACTACTCAAAATTTCTGCTAGCGGTTCTCCAGAACCTGTCAGAATCTGCTGGATTTCACCCCTGCCCTGGCCTAGGTCAAGAGTGGAGGATCAGGACCCTTTTATGACTTGTGAATCTGAACTCCTAGAATTTCTGAGCCAGCAGGAATTCTGGGAGTTGAAGTCCACAACTCATAAAAGAGGCATGGTTCCCTAGCCCTGGTCTAGAACAGTTTTTTCTTTTTCTTTTTCCTTTCATTTTTAGCAAAAAAACCCCAAAAATCTGTCCTCAGAGATCTATCTAATTTCCACTGGTATATTTATTTGACATGGAAGGTGCATCTTCTGCTCCTGATACCGGGCATCCTCATTAGAACCTAAAAACTATGGTTGGAACCCTACTATTAAAGTTATCCAACCATCATTGTGCCGAATGTAATAAGGATAGGCTTTCTAACACCTCACTAATGGCTGGCTGATGCTTACAAGATGCCGCAAGTCATCGGGAAACAGCTTGGATAAATCTGTAAGGAAACAGGTGTTTCTCAGAGAGTAAACAAGGTATCATCTTTCTTAAAAAGACTAGAGAAAGGGAAAAATCCGATTGCATCTTGCTCATTCTAGCACTTACGCGTCTGCCATATCCCTCACACACAACACGACCTGGCATGTGAATGAAGCTCCACAGTTCCTCTCCATAAAGAATGATTCTGTCCTAAAACTTGCAACTGCAAAAACATTTACACCCCGGGAACGGAGGAAAAGATCTTCATTGAAAGGGATGTATAGTATTATGCCATCCAATTACTTCCCCTTTTGCAGCCTTTTCCAAATGCTCCAAATTGTCACTTGTGGTTTGGCAAACATAATGGTAATGTACAATTAAGGGATCCAGATGTGACAGTGTTTCAGCAGGAGATGTAATTGGAAGATAGCGATGGCAATCAATGTGAATTTCTGCCCCATCGGTTTAATTTCTGCCAGTCCAGCAACTCAATCTGCTGTTGCCGGTGCTATCAGAATCAGTGGCTTTGCATATAAGCCCCATTAGGCTTTGCTCTGCCAAATAACTAAATCAAGCTGGAAGAGAAAGAACAAGGAAAAAATGGGGTGGACAGGCAGTCCTCCTCTTCTCTCACTCTTTATTCTGCAATTTGAAAACTCCTGCTTTGAAATTTTTTATCTGAAGGCTATCAACAAGGAGAGGTGGCTCTCAAGACCATGAATACCATATAAAGGTAAAGGTTCTCCTCGCACATATGTGCTAGTCGTTCCTGACTCTAGGGGGCGGTGCTCATCTCTGTTTCAAAGCTGAAGGCCCAGCACTGTCCGAAGACATCTCTATGGTCATGTGGCCGTCATGACTCAACATCAAAGGCACATGGAACGCTGTTACTTTCCCACCAAAGCTGGTCCCTATTTTTCTACTTGCATTTTTTACGTGCTTTCGAACTGCTAGGTTGGCAGAATCTGTGACGAGAAACGGGAGCTCACCCCATTATGCGGCACTAGGGATTCGAACTGCTGAACTGCCAACCTTTCGATCAACAAGCTCAGTGTCTTAGCCACTGAGCCACCACATGCCTACGAAAACCAGATACATAGTAGCAATTGCATATTTCTTGTGCTACACATGTTTTAGCAATCTTCTAATTTCAGAACATTTTTTTTCAGACTGCCACTTCTATAGAACATGTACACCAGCCTGGGTGTTAATCAGGCATAATCACTGTATAAGGACAGGGAACACCCCCAAGGTTCACCGAATGTCCCTTCGCATCCCCTCACTAGTGATTTTGCAAAGACCAGCCATCAGGTTTTGATAAACCTCTGGAGAAAGATATGTCAGTTTAGCTTGAACGCTTCAAGGTTAACTTTCAAAATGTCATTTCCAATCAACCGCCTCTCTCAAGACTAATCACAGGGAAATGATGCACTGTTAATCAACAGTTGGCCTCATTTGAACTCGGGGTATTTAAAAGGCTGTTCTATATATACAACTTGATTTATAGAAAAACCCGCTATCTACATGCAGGTCACTTAAGGAAGACATTTTCTGTCCTCTCTCAGATATTTATCGCCTTACTTTTTCCTTCATATAACAGAAGGAGATGATTTTCTTGAAAACTCATCCTTCTGACACTTTATTTATTTATTTATTTATTTATTTATTAGTTAGATTTATATGCCGCCCTTCTCCGGAGACTCAGGGCGGCTTACAATGCGTTAAGCAATAGCCTTCATACTTTTGTATATACCTGCTTAGTAGGGCTTTCGGCCCCCCCAACCGGTGTTCTTTTTATACAAAGTCAGCTTATTGCCCCCACAATCCAGGTCCTCATTTCACCTACCTCAAAAGGATGGAAGGCTGAGTCAACTTTGAGCCTGGTGAGATTTGAACTTGCAATAATTGCAGGCAGCTGGCAACTAAGTGCTATGTTAACCGCACTTAGTCCACTGCGCCACCAGGCACTTCATTTCACTGTCCACATTTTTCTGGCTACATCGTATCTATGTAGTAATAACAGGAAAGGTTTTGGAGATTACAGATCCACAAAAACTATCTACCATGCTAGATTTTATCGCATCAGGACAATAAACTCTGTTGCATGCTGGCACGTTTTCCCATTACACACAGAGCCAGGGTATTTTTAATGCTCTAAATTTGAATGTAGGATGTCCATTTAAGTCTCTACTTATTTTCCCACTTCCTGGATCAGTGAATTGTTTTTCTCCAATTTTTGTTTTGTTTTGTTAGATTGTCCACTGAACTCAATGACCCAGAAAAAAGAAAGGATCTGGAAAACCTTAAAATATTGGAATCCCTTACTGACTTTCAGTGTAAAAGTGCATGTATAGTGTACTGACTTTCAATGTTTTTCTTTTGGGGAAAATGAGCCCATATAAGAGCCCACCAAATACGAACTTTAATCAGACATTTACAGTTAAAGACATTCTTTGAAAACAGATCAATTAATCTTCCTTCCATATTACAACAGATAAAGAGGAAAATAATACTTTTAGATTTTAAAATAACAGCAAAGAGTTTAATGAAGATTTTGACTAAGAAAGTTGTAAACAGTCAAAAGGGGGTGTGTAATCAAAAAGATAAATACTTGGGTGAAAGTATTTTTGGCATTAATCTGAATTAAATAAATAGATTAGACTTTCCTGGGAATGTCGACTTTTTGACAACAAATAGAAAAGATAACTGGTCGAGGTTACAAAATAAGGAGATAAGTGTAATGTGAGATAGACTGTGTCATCTAAACTATGGAAAGACAGACTGATTAAAGCCTTAAAGGTATAGAGAAAGCAAAAGGGGAAAAAAGAGAAGCCTGCTTTTTACCTTGATCTTTGTATGATCCAAAAGTAAGACCTTCGACTTACTTTTATTTTTAAATTAAAAATTAAAAATGACAATCACCATAAGACGTACAAAGTAAGGTGAGGGAAGGGGAGTTTTATTAGACAACCCAACAGATAAAGGAATTATCCCAGAAATACTACAGCAAAACATTCGAAGAAATGGAAAGCAGGTAGCTGAATCTGTTAAATCTGTCAAAAGTAAGCTGGTTGTTTTGGAAGAGAGAATGGAAGAAAAGTTTATAGTAATGAAAAAAGTACCAAAATAATTGAAGAAATCTATAAGGTATTTAATGGGAGAAGTTAAATTGATTGATACATAGAAATTATGGAGAAATGGAAAAGGTTTCAGAAAATCTGGCATTATTTGAATCTTCTCAATGCTCAGAGTAAGAGAAGGTCAATAGCACTCAAGGAGAGTTTAACTTAGTTTGCTTGTGGCTACTTAGGACTCTAGACTTAATTCCTCTTTTCACCCTGGCCCCAGGTTCTGCCAGTCCTTCACTCACATCGATGCTGTGGATGCCCCTAGCCAAAAATATGGTTTTTAAACAAACACCTGAAGCATTTTAAAAGAAACAAAAAACAAAAAAATGGGGGACATCATAGACAAGGCCCAATTACATATGGCCATCACTTTAATCCAAAGCCAGAAGTAGCATGGAGAAAAAAACAGGAGTGACAGGGGAAGGAGCAATATTTTCAGAGCCCTCTGATTGGATTGGAATTACCATATTTTTCGCTCCATAAGACACACCTGACCATAAGACGTACTTAGGTTTAGAGGAGGAAAACAAGAAAAAAATATATCAGATGATGAGCCTGAGAGGACCACAGATAGGTGTCATGTGCCAGTTCCACCTATTGACTCCTGCACTGTGGAAAAGAGACAGAAGAAGCAGGCAATAACAAAGACAGAGGAGGTTGGGTTCAGCACTGTAAAAGGACCCTGCTGCCGCGGCCCACCTATTCACCAAAGGACTGGAACCGTCCACCATTGGGGACCCCTGAGGTAATACACTTCATGGTCTATGATGCAATATTTGCTCCATAAGACGCACAGACATTTCCACCCACTTTGGGGGGGGGGGGAGTGTGTCTTATGGAGCGAAAAATATGGTATTTCACCATCTTTATCCCCTACTGATTTTTCTCTAAAAATTTCAAAACTTTCTGTTAGTCCTCATTGTGTCTGAGGAATGTTTTATAGCTCCCCAACTTTTATTTCTAGCAACATTCTCATTCTTCAGAAACAGAAGAATCTTCATCTTCCAAACGACTTTGGGAACAGCACCCAATTTCATGGCTTTGGCACCAACTTCTGGCGGGCCCGTGATCTCTGGCGGGCCCGTGATGGGGGTTGTTCCTCCATCCTGGTCCTTCTTGACCTCTCAGTGGCTTTCGATACCATCGACCATGGTATCCTACTGCAGCGACTCAGGGGGTTGGGCATAGGAGGCACTGTGTTGCAGTGGTTCTCCTCCTACCTCTCAGGCCACTTGCAGTATGTATTGGCGGGGGGTCAGGGATCCTCCCAGAGGCCTCTCACTTGTGGGATGCCTCAGGGATCGGTTCTCTCCCCCTTGCTCTTTAACATCTATATGAAGCCACTGGGTGAGATCATTCGTGGCTTCGGGGTAAGGTATCACCAATATGCGGATGATACCCAGCTTTACATCTCTACCCCGGGCCACCCTGGGGATGCCCTTTCCATGATGTCCCGCTGCTTGGAAGTGGTGCGAGTTTGGATGGGTAAGAACAGGCTCAGACTGAATCCCTCCAAGATGGAGTGGCTGTGGGTGCCGGCATCTCGGGATCCTGAGAAACCATCTCTAGTGATCGGTGGGGAGACTATCACCCCATCCGATAGGGTTCGCAATCTGGGTGTCCTCCTGGATTCTCGGCTATCATTGAATGACCATCTGACGGCCGTAACCAGGGGGGCCTTCGCGCAGGTACGTCTTGTACACCAGTTGTGCCCTTTTTTGGACCGAGATGCCCTCACCACGGTCACCCATGTGATCTGTCCCCCCCCTTCAGAGACCCACAAAAACACAGCCAGCCGAGGGTTAAGAATCACTTGGCACACTCCACAGTTCTTATCTCAACCTTGGCAGCGATATGCACACCGTCTGCCAAGGACTTTATTGGTTTACACAAACAAGAAAATCATCTACGTAGCTTTGCCGTTCATCCAGCTTCCAAGACTACGAGGTTGCTCCGTTTGTTTAGCTTTGTTCGTCACGAACTTCGTGACCCACCGTACTGTCTTATATAGATATGTTTCTGGGTGTGGTCCAGTGAGTCATTGATCCTGTGACTCCAATCCAATGACTCAGGATTTCCTTATACGCCGCAGCTGCAGTACCCTTTTCTCTCACCTTCTTTGGCGTGCGCCCAGGAATGACGTCTCTCCCTTACTCTCATCTGAGACACCTGTTTCCCCACTACTTGGCTCTCTTTCAGCTGGCACCTGAGCCAGTGCCAGAGGGGGAGGGCTGGGAGATCTGGCTGGCTCCTCTTCCTCCTGCTCAGAGCTGCCTTCCTCCAAAGGGATAGGCTCAGAGGACGGGGCCACAACACTATCCCCCACCGCAGGGCCCTTCCCCCGGGTCTGACGGTCGGGATGGGGTCGGGACGGGAACTGTTCGTGGAAAGCCCGCACCAGGTCAGGGGCCTGAACGGCAGATGCGTCCACCCAGGTGAAATCCTCGGCCCCGTACCCTTTCCAAGCGATGAGGTATTGGAAGCGCCCCTTCAGCCAACGGGAGTCCCGAATACTGTCCACCTCATACGTCGAGGCGTCGTCCTCGTCGGCTGCGGCTGGGGGGGCAGGCGGCGGCGGGCGGCGGAGACGGCTAGTGGGAGTCTCAGGGACCAGGAGGGACCGATGAAAAACGGGATGGAGCCGCATGGAGCGGGGTAGAGTCAACCGATAGGCCACCGGGTTGATGACCGCCTCGATGGGGAAGGGACCGATAAAGCGGTGGGCCAGTTTCCTCACCGGCTGGTCCGTGGGGAGGTGTTTCGTGGACAGCCACACCCGATCTCCAACTTCCAGCAGTGGCGTCGCCCGGCGGCCGCGATCGGCGAACCGTTTATAGTCCTCTTTCACCCGGATCAGCTGCCGCCGCACCAGTTGCTGCACCGCCTGCAGCTCCGAGAGGAAGTCCCGGGTCTCAGGAACAGGGGAGTCCATGATGGTCAACGGAAAAAACCGTGGATGGTACCCGACGTTGGCATGGAACGGTGTCATCTGGGTGGAGGTATGTTGGGAGTTGTTAAAAGCGAACTCCGCCAGGGGAAGGTACTCGGCCCAGTTGTCCTGCTGCTGGTTGACAAAACAGCGGAGGTACTGCTCCAGTATGCCAATGACCTTCTCCGTGCCCCCGTCAGTCTCCGGATGGTGTGACGACGATAGGCACACCTGCACCTCCAGCGCAGCCATCAGGCTTTTCCAGAAGCGGGCCGTGAACTGGGCCCCGCGTTCCGAAACCACCCGGTGCGGCAGGCCGTGGAGGCAGAAGATGTGTTGCAGGAACAGGCGAGCCGTGGTACGAGCCGAGGGCAGGCCGCGGCACGGGATGAAATGTGCCATCTTTGTGAGCGCATCCACCACCACAAGGACGGTCGTGAACGTAGCGGACAGGGGCAGGTCAGTCAGGAAGTCCATGGAGATGGCTCCCCACGGTCTCTCCGGTGTCGGCAGCGGCTGGAGGAGTCCAGGAGGGGGGCCGGACGCGGCTTTGGCCTGTCGGCATGGCACACAGGACGTCACGTAGGCGTGCACGTCGTGCCGTACCCGAGGCCACCAAAAAGTCCGCGTCACTAGATTCAAGGTCTTAAAGAAGCCGAAGTGCCCCGCCGCGGGGTTGTCATGGCACTGGTTCATGACGAGGGCTCGGAGCGGACTTGTGGGCACGTACAGCCGACCCCGGTGCCTGAGCAAGCCCTCCTCCACGGTCCATGGGGACGCGGGGCCGACGTCCGCTCTCCGCTGCTGCGACCAGTCGTCCCGTCGCTGCGCTTCCAGCTGGTTCAAATTCCTGGCCGTGGTGAGGTGCTCCAGGTTCCGATGGTCCGTCCGCACCTCCACCTGGTGTCGGGCCCCCTCGAGGTGATGTCGCCAAGCCTCGAATGCGGCCTTGATAGCCAGCAACTCCTTTTCCCAGATGGTGTAGTTGTGCTCGGAAGGAGTGAGTTTCCGGGAGTAGTAAGCGCAGGGAAAAAGAGTGCCTCCATCCACCGGAGCCTGTAGCAGCACCGCTCCAATCGCCACGTTGGACGTGTCTGTCTCAACCACGAACGGACGGTGTGGATCGGGGTGCTTCAGGACCGGCTCCGTGACAAAGGCCTGCTTGAGAACCTCGAAGGCCTGCTGCTGCGGGGGCCCCCACTGGAACGGAACCTTCTTCCGAAGGAGCTGGGTCAACGGCACGGTCAGGGTGGCAAAGCCCGGGATGAAGGTCCGGTAGTAGTTGGCGAATCCCAACAGACGCTGAACGTCCTTCACCCGACGCGGGGGTTCCCAACTGCGCAAGGCCGCCACCTTGTGTGGGTCCATCGCGATGCCCTCGGGGGTGATGATGTGCCCGAGGAACTCTATGGAAGTCTGGAAGAAGTAACATTTCTCCAACTTCGCATAGAGCTGGTGCTCCCTCAGGCGCTGCAGGACCTGGCAGACATGCTGGAGGTGACTCTCCGGGGTCCGGGAATAGATCAAAATATCATCCAGGTAGATCACCACGAACCGATCCAGCATGTCCCGGAACACGTCGTTCATCAAGTGCTGGAAGACCGCGGGGGCGTTGGTCAACCCGAACGGCATGACGGTATATTCAAAGGGTCCGTATCGGGTGCCAAATGCCGTCTTCCACTCGTCCCCCTCTCGCATCCGCACCAGGTTGTAGGCTCCCCGGAGGTCGAGCTTGGTGAAAATCGAGGCCTCCCGCAACCTCTCCATCAGCTCCGGGATCAGCGGCAGGGGATAGCGATTCTGTACCGTGATGGCATTCAAGCGCCGGTAGTCGCAACACAGGCGCAAGTCCCCCGTCTTCTTTTTCACGAAGAGGACTGGGGCCGAGAGCGGGGAGGTCGAAGGCCGGATGAACCCACGGGCCAGGTTCTTGTCCAGAAAGTCCCGTAAGGCGGCCAGCTCAGGCTCCGACATGGAGTACAGGCATCCCGAGGGCAGGGGCGCGTTGGGCATCAAGTCCACCGCGCAGCCGTAGGGTCGGTGCGGGGGCAAGCGATCCGCCTCCTTCTTGCTGAACACGTCGGCGAAGGATGTCAGCTCCGGAGGCAAGGAGACGTTCGGGGCAGAGACGTCCTGGCCGGCACAGGTGTGGCGAAGGTGGTCGACACACTGCAGGCTGGGGAACGAGATGGCATTTCTCGACCACGCCACCTGAGGGTCATGCGCCCGAAGCCAGGCCATCCCCAGGACCAAGGGGAAGTGCAGGTCCGCCGTCACATAAAACTGGATCGCCTCCTCATGGTTCCCAATGGCAAGGCGCAAGGGCTGAGTAGCGAAGTTGATGGGCCCCGCCACAAGTTCCCGCTCATCAATAGTTTCGACCCTCAACGGAGGGTCCACTGGAACCAAGGGAACCTTGTAATGGGCCACAAAGGCCTGGTCCATAAAGTTCGTGGTGGCCCCCGAGTCCACCAGCGCGTGCGCCTGGAGCCCCTCCGACCGGTTAGCCAACAACACCCGGGTGTTCAAAATCAGGTGCCGAGGGGGCTCACAGTCCACAGCCGCCGCCTCCGGCGGGGCATGGTCACCTGCCTGACCCAGAGTTTCCCCTAAGCCAGGCCTGACCCATTTCCCGGCTGGTCACGCCGAGGCTCCGGAACAGGCTTGAGCGATCCACTCCGCTTCCAGGGACACGAGGCGGCGAAATGTCCAGCCTCGCCGCAATAGAGGCACAACCCCCCTTGGCGTCTCCGCATCCACTCCTGGGCCGTCAGTTGAGGTCTGGCTGCTCCGAGCTCCATGGGCTCCTCAGCCGTCGCCACCAAACGCGGTACGGTCCGGGGCGCTGTTGGTACGAAACGCGGGGGTGCCGGCACTGTCGGTGGTTCCGGAAGAGCCCTACGGGGCCGTCGCCATTGTAGGCGGGCATCGATGCGCAGGCATTGGGTCACCAGCGCGTCCAGGGTCTGTGGCGCCTCCACCCGAACCAGCTCGTCCTGCATCTCATCGCAGAGGCCGTCCTGGAAGGCATCCATCAGCGCCGCCTCATTCCAGGCCGAATCCTGGCCTAGCAATCGGAACTCCGCAATATAGTCCTGCAGGGGGCGCTTGCCTTGGCGGAGGTCTTTGATGCGCCTCGCTGCCGTCTGCACCCGGAGGGGGTCCTCAAACATGGTGCGCAGGTGTTGCAAAAAGCCCTGATAGTCCAGAAGCAAGGGGCTGTCTTGCAGCAACAGGGGCGTGGCCCATCGGGCGGCAGTGCCAGAGAGGGAGCTGATAATAAAAGCCACCCGAACCTGGTCATCCGGAAAATCCTCCGGCCGCATTGCCATGTACAGCTGACACTGTCCCAAGAAGGCCGGGAACATTTCCTGCTGTCCAGAAAACTTATCTGGTATGTTCACTGGGCATCTTGAACGGGGAAAGGGAGCAGGTGGAGCTGCTACAGGAGCATTTCCCAAAGCAAGTTGTGCAGTTAGCTGTGCTACTTGCTGTTGCAGAAGTTGATTGGCCTCCAGCATCTGCTGTACCTGCTGCTGCAGCTGTTGGTCCATCGTGGGTTAACGATGGAGTTTTAGGTGACGAACAAGATGATCTGTCCCCCCCCCTTCAGAGACCCACAAAAACACAGCCAGCCGAGGGTTAAGAATCACTTGGCACACTCCGCAGTTCTTATCTCAACCTTGGCAGCGATATGCACACCGTCTGCCAAGGACTTTATTGGTTTACACAAACAAGAAAATCACCTACGTAGCTTTGCCGTTCATCCAGCTTCCAAGACTACGAGGTTGCTCCGTTTGTTTAGCTTTGTTCGTCACGAACTTCGTGACCCACCATACTGTCTTATATAGATATGTTTCTGGGTGTGGTCCAGTGAGTCATTGATCCTGTGACTCCAATCCAATGACTCAGGATTTCCTCATACGCCGCAGCTGCAGTACCCTTTTCTCTCGCCTTCTTTGGCGTGCGTCCAGGAATGACGTCTCTCCCTCACTCTCATCTGAGACACCTGTTTCCCCACTACTTGGCTCTCTTTCAGCTGGCACCTGAGCCGGTGCCAGAGGGGGAGGGCTGGGAGATCTGGCTGGCTCCTCTTCCTCCTGCTCAGAGCTGCCTTCCTCCAAAGGGATAGGCTCAGAGGACGGGGCCACAACACCATGCCCTGGTTACTTCTCGGTTGAATTACTGTAACGCCCTCTACATGGGGCTGCCCTTGGGACATATCCGGAGACTCCAGTTAGTCCAGAATGCGGCTGTGCGGGTAGTTATGGGGGCTTCTTGTTACTCCCATGTTACACTTCTCCTGCACGGGCTGCACTGGCTACCGGTTGATCTCCAGGTTCGTTTCAAGGTGCTGGTTTTAACCTATAAAGCCCTACATGGCTTAGGCCCAGGGTACTTACAGGACCACCTCCTGCCTTCCTCCCACCGTCCAGTGCGCTCCCATAAAGTGGGCCTCCTCCGGGTGCCGTCAGCCAAGCAATGTCAGCTGGCAGCCTCCAGGGGGAAGGCTTTCTCTGTCGGAGCCCTGACCCTCTGGAATAGTTTTCCCACCAACCTCAGGACGGCCCCCGACCTCGACTCCTTCCTCCAGGGATTAAAGACATGGCTGTTTAAAGAACATTACGATCGTGGGGTTATATAGCCTTTTTAGAATGATTTTAATGGATTTTAATGTGTTTTAATTGTGTTTATTGTGATTTGTATTCATGATTGTTTTTGTAAGCCGCCCTGAGTCCTTGGGGAGAATGGCGGCATATAAATCACATAAATAAATAAATAAATAAATAAATAAATAAATAAATAAATAAATAAATAAATAAATAAACTTTCGTTTGAACAGTCATGATTCATTAATCAAGAGGGACTGATTATTTATGGCACTTGAATTCTGCGGTAGGGGTTTCATGTCTTAATTGGAGGGGAGGTCCCCTAGATCATCTCTGTTGACATGTACTGTGCTCTCTTCCATCACAAGGTGATTAAGTTTTAAACGCCACCACAGAATAACGTCATGCAAGGGACTCTACTTAACTAGGGAATTCAATTAGTTTTCTAAGCTGATAATATTATAGGCCAGAAAATTAGCAGAAAAGAATTCACTCATATATGGATTTAGTCCTACCGTAAAATCAATTTAAGATTCATAGGGATGGATTTATGGACAGAACCACATTTTCTACTTGGCCCCTTACTCCTTACAAGAAGTTCTTCACTTCTTCTGAGTGCAGGAAAAGATTACTCTTTCTTCCATTCCCATCCATCATGAATGCACCCATCCATGTGTTTTTCTTATTTGACACAGCTGCTGTTTTCCAATCCAAGTGATCGTTCAATTGCAACCAAGAGTGTGGCTATTTTATTCTATGAAATGCTACTACCAGCTCTTCCTTGCTATAAAATTTCCATGAACCTAGAGCGGAATATAGGGTTAAAGCAATATCTATTGCTATATTATTCTGGCAATAGAACTATAATGATATCATATGGGTAAAAAATTAAAAATAGAAAGGATACATGAGTGAGCGAGCATGCGTGGCTGCCTGGGGTGTCCCTAGAAGTAAGCTAGAAGTAAGGAGAAATTTTTCTGACAGTGAGAACAGTCAACCGATGGAACAGAAGTTGCCTTCAGAAGTTGTGGGAGCTTCCTCCCTGGAAGCTGTCAAGGAGAGACTGGACTGCCATCTGTCAGAAATGGTGTATGGTCTCCTGCTTGGGCGGTGGGGTTGGACTAGATGATCTACAGGGTCCCTTCCAACTGTTAATATGTTAAATGTTAGTGTCAAAAAGGAAGAACGGATAAAAGCTTCTGCGCATACAAATACCTGAGAAAGCCATATAGAAGTATAATTCCTTAAAGAAAACAGCAGGTTCTGGACTGTTCAGAACAGTCTATGAGGACCTCTGGGGCTTTTCAGTTGCTGGCCTATAGAGAATCAGAAAGATGACCTTGAGGGGGAAAAGCAAGAACAATCATACAAGCACAAAGGGTTGAATCATTCCTTAAATTCTGGAAAGTGACATAGTATGGTATTTTAAAAAAAAAAAACCCCTCAGGCAGTCTGCTCCTGGACTCAATAGGATATCAGATGGAATGGAGATATAGCACATTGAGGCTTGCAAGATCCTTTTATTACAGTCTATCTCAATATAAGTATAATTCTGGCACTTGATAGGATTACAATGATGGCTTTGGAAAACATGTTCAACTACTGTGGTGTGTCTATTTCAAACAAATTCTGATCAAACAACCTTCAAACAATCTCATATTCTTGAACAATCCACATGGGGCAGTCATATTTCTTAATAAACTTGGTCCAGGATCTGAAGATGCTGGAAGAGTGGACTCTAGTTATGGCAGGTTTCAGATCCCTAAATGGGTTGATCATGTGGTCTGGGCTTCTGATTGTTGCCTATGGTCTCTGTGCTTGCTGTTCTGAGTTGACATCAAAGCAACACCATAAATTATTTTAATTTTCAAAGATTTGTAGTAGACTAACAGTCTCAGTTTGGTTTACTTGTTATTCATACCTTGATTCTGCCATAACAATGTAGTTCCAACATCTTACCTTAAACCTAAAGATTTATTCAGTAGGTAGGAAACACCTTCAGTTTCGAGTTTTGAGTTTATTAGATTTTTATACCGCACCTTCTCCCAAAGGACTCAGGGCAATGCACAGCCATGATAAAACACTGAATCATATAAAAATTAAAACCAATTAAAAAGAATTAAACAATTTGGCCCTGTCCATTAAAAACCCATAATTTAAAAATATCCCATCCAGGTTCTTATTCAGCCAGGCCAGCCTGTTGAAATAGCAGGGTCTTTAGGGCCCGGCAGAAGGTACGGAGGTCGGGAATCATTCGTATCCCAGGGGGTAGTTCATTCCAGAGGTTGGGTGCCCTCACAGAGAAGGCTCTCCCCCTGGGGGGTTGCCAGCCTACATTGTTTAGCCGACACCCTGAGCAGCCCCTCTCTGTGGGAGCATGTTGGTTGGTGGGAGGCTATTGGTGGCAGAAGGCGGTCCCATAGGTATCCGGGCCCTAGGCCATGGAGCACTTTAAAGGTGGTAACCAACACCTTGAACCGCACCCAGAAGACCACTGGGAGCCAGTGCAACTCGCATAGGAGAGGTGTCACATGGGTGCGTCAAGTCGCACCCATAATCACCCGCACGGCCGCATTCTGGACCAGTTGGAGCCTCCAGGTGCTCTTCAAGGGGAGCTCCATATAGAGAGCATTACAGTACTCCAGACAGGCTGGGACGAGGACGTGAGTGACCATGCATAGGGCATCCCGGTCCAGAAAGGGATGCAACTGGTACATCAGGCTAACCTGATAAAAAGCCCCCCTGGCCACAGTTGTCATATGTTCTTCTAAGGACAGTCGTGCATCCAGGAGGACACCCAGATTGTGAGCCCTCTCCGAGGGGGGTAAAGTTTCACCCCCAATAGCCAGCAATGGAACTAGCTGGCAATACCGGGACGCCGGAAGCCATAGCCACTCAGTCTTGGAGCATAATATTTACAGCATAAACCTCTACGTTTATGCTGTATGCTAGAATGAACACTGATTTGTATTCATCTGAACAAAGCAAATGTTCAGTATAATTAGTTTTACCTATTGTAATACACCATGGATTGCTTGTTCCATGCTTTCTTGAAGGAAATCTCAATTGGATAGATTCATACACGAGTTAAGCCATAAACTATGCTTTACAAACCATAATGATTGACTATATGCAACACACCAACCCAGAACTAAAGAAACCATTTGATTGCTTGATATGGTATATGAACCATGCCTACACACAGTTATAAAACCATGTGTGGAAAAACATTCCTCAAAAATATGATCAGCATCCTCAATATTTAGGAAATTGTTGAAACATGAGTACTAGTCTTGTTGTGGCTCCGTTACCTGAGCCTGTGTTATCGGCAGGAGAGGACTCAGAGAGTGAAGGAGAGGAGTTGGCAAGGCCTCCCTCTCCAGGACCCTTTTCTCTGGCAATGCCTTTGGTGTCCTCCAAAGGCCAAGAGATAGGTCCTGGGCCAAGCACATCCATGCAGCCACAGGTGGACAGTAATGAGGAAGATGAGTCTTGGCTGGACCCTCGACAGCGTCGCAGAGATAAGTGTGCGCAGCAGAGGAAGAGGCATGCCAGGGATTAGGCTGAGTCACTGGACCACACCCCACAGGGTATAAAAGAGGGTGTGGTGGCCGGTCCAGCTCTGTGACAAGCAAAAAACGGATATTGGACAATCTTCTTTGTATTACTGGACTTTTTTGATTATCTGTCATGTGTTGGCTTTGTTCCCGGACGAAGGAAGAAACTCCCCCCTCATGAGTAAAGAATACCTGGCAGCCAGCCACTGGGTTGCTGCCAATTCTGATACCAGATAAACTGTTGTTGGCTGAGTTCTTTAACTGTTGCCTGTCTGTGGGGGTGCATGTGTGAGACGGGGACAGAACAAGTCTGTTTAATGAGTATTTAGGCAGGTATTCAGAAACTGAGATATTGAAGATATACTGTATTTACCAAAAATGTGGATGAAGATAGTGATGGGTGTGTGCTCCAGATGTAGTGTTAACTATACCAGTAAATAAAATAAATCCGTACACATTAGCCTTGGGTTACAGTCACTCATTCAGTGGCTATTCAAAGTTACAGTAGAGCTGCATGAGGGGGACTTAACATTAGGCCCTTAGAGTTCTGCCATCACAGAGTTATCACAGTCATATGTTCATGTTTTCCAACATTCTCTGCTGGTTTCCCATAAGCAAAATCAGTGGGGAAGCCACCAGGAGCTCTGCTGCGCCTGCCTCCAGCACCCACATATCTGTGCTCCGTTGCGCCTGCAACACCCACTCAGCTGTAGCTCTCAGCTGCAGCTCTCAGCTGCCAACATACTTGGCTGGGACTCCCACCTCTTCCGACACACTTTGCCATCATGTGAGGTCCTTGCTTAACAACTTGAGTGGTCCGGGGGTTATGACACAACCAGGATTGCCGGGATTACTGTCGTTGCTAAGTGATGTGGCCATGTGACATTGGTAAAGTGTATCATTTAACAACAGTAGTCCAGGTCCCAATTGCCATCTTACCCAAAGACTACCTGTAAATCAGTCAATACACTGTACATGGAGGTATTCCCCATCTATTAATTTCACTGAAAAATTCTTACATTAATAAAGGAACTGCTTTCACTTTTATTTCCAGAAATCTGAAGTTTCTGAGAATGCGGGCTTCCAGCTGGCATTAGTTCTTGCTTGGAAAGAAAAAAATGGCCGGTGAATTGCCAGATTCAGGCACTGTAGCTCCCCAAGCCACAGTGCTTTTGAAACTGTATTCATTGTCATCACATGGGTGAATGCAACTTACAATATGATTTTTTTTATTTATTTGTTTATTCAATTTGTACAGCCACCCAGTTTAATGATGATAAAACCTGTAGTATAACCTCTCTTCAGTACTAACTTTGGGATAATTAGTGTTTAGAATGACACTCTGCCCGCTACATTAAACAGAAGCAAACAAACAGCGCTTTGCCATCTCTTTTAAAGCATTTCTCATTTACATTTCAGTTGTGTGGATTAATTGTCTACATTCTCTGCTGTGATCATGTAATCACTCCAATTATCAAGTGTCAGACTGCAATGTAAAAATGCAACACATATGCACATATTTTATGACAGATTGTGAATAATAGTCATGGCAGGCTGGTAAAATCTGACCCATGAAAGAACCCAACTGAATAACAGAACTGAAAGAAGTAGATAAAATAGAGATTACACAGCCCACAGTCTGGGGTACATCCTCTTAATGGTATTTAATGAGATAGATAAATAGATAGAAGATAGATAGATAGATAGATAGATAGATAGATAGATAGATAGATAGATAGACAGACAGACAGACAGACATGTACATCATATACATATACATATACATATACATATACATATACATATACATATACATACAGTATTTATATATAATTTGCCAATTATATTAAATACTACTTTTGTTCTGCTCATCTATTTTTTTATCCTAGATGTCTTTTGATCCCCCAAAATTGTGAGTGCCTTTTTTAAAAACAGAAAAAAAGAGAGAAATAATTCACTCAAAAATTGTCCATTATTTCGAGAAGAAATAGCTTTTTCTATGTTCCATTCCCTGACTTTTTCTCTGAATCGTGTAATATGTCCTGCAATGTATTTGCTAATTAATTTCTGAACTTTCCCTCAAGTTACAGCACATAGACGTGTTTACATTCATACAAATGGACTTCTGTAACGATTGGATATTAGAAATATCAATCAACGTGTGACAGAGATATGTGTTACGTCAGGGAAAGCCAGGACTGACTTTTGGAATATTAAGGAAATCTGTTTACAGGCCATTTGTAAGTTGTTTAATAAATGTTAATTTGATCCCTACTTGAAACAACAACAAAGTGACTATTATCTATTTTCCTACATGAGAGAGAGATGAAGAATTTCCAAATCAAAAAAATGATTTGATGGTAATAGCAAAACCAACAAACTTTAGAGATAGCCTCTGTGAATAGAAGTATATTTTAATTTGGAAGGAATTTAAGAAACAAAAAGACAAAAGAAAGGAAAACAGAGACAAGATGCAACAGTTTCCCTTTACTCTCCATACCTTTTAAGCATTTCAGAAATCAGCTTCAAAACCTCTCAGCCATCTTGAACAGATCTGAGAGAAGTACAGGCGGGATGGAGAGTGGGAGGGGAGAGCCTATTTTGCTGGTGGATTTTATTCTGCTGGTAGAACGATACTACTGGGTATAATCTGAATTTCCCTCATCTCCTGCACAGAAATGATAATCAAACATCTCTAGGGCTGCCTTTGAAGAAACCATTAGGGGAAGCAAGTATGCTTATTAAAATCTCCACCAGTAAGAAACGTTCTTCCTAGTTTTCCATGCCTTAGAACACACTTGACCTCAATAACATCCTGTGTAATTTTAATGAGCTTCAATCCAAAGCTCTTGAATTGACCGTATCCATCAGCTCACACCCGAAGTACCTATCCTTATTCAAAATCTGGATCTGGGGAAAGGTTCAGAGAAACTGAGCTTCATTATCCTACTTCATTCTCAACCACTTTTGAGAAAAGTAAAATGGTGATTAGCAAAACAATATGGCTACACCCTAGAAAAAAAATGCTTGAGATTGCTGGGAAAAAGCACTTTTCAAAATTAAGCCCAAAGATAAACAATCATTACTGAAAAAGTTGAGAGGGCCCAAGAAAATCCCTTTGTTAAATTTTGTGCAGTCTATTTAGAGTTTGAGTAGGTATTATGGAAAGTAAAGTATATAGAGGGCATTGGCCAAAGGAACAGCAGCTTATGTAAAAAATGTAATGGTGCTGAGCTGAGAAATCAATTTTGCCTCCCCCATTTTCTGATGGCATCAGTTTTCATTTGTCCATTGGATGAAAAGAGAGAGAAAGAGAAAGACACGGCGAGAACTGATAAAAGTTAAATGATAGATGGAGAGAGAGAGATGATAGATGATAGATATTTGTATGTGGTGTGTGTGTATGTGTGTGGGAGAGAGAGAGAGAGAGAGAGATAATGAGAGAGATAAATGAGTGATAGGGAGAGAGATGAGAGATGATACATATATGAGAGATAGATGATGATAGATAGATAGATAGATAGATAGATAGATAGATAGATAGATAGATAGATAGATAGATAGATAGATAGATAGGCAGGCAGGCAGGCAGGCAGGCAGGCAGGCAGGCAGGCAGGCAGGCAGGCAGGCAGGCAGGCAGGCAGGCAGACAGACAGACAGACAGACAGATGTGTGTATGTATGTGTGTGTGAGAGAGAGAGAGAGAGACAGAGAGAGAGACAGAGAGAGATGCCTGTCTAGATATATGTCTATGAGGAAGTTTTTCAGTGCATCAGAGTGTAGATTGAACACTCATACATTCATCTGTGCACAAATCTATTCAGGAGGAATTGGCTCAACACAAAATTTCAGGCTGTGGCACAGCATCCATATTTTCCACTCCATCAATTTCTTTCCGTGGTCAATTCTGCTTGTTACAAATGTGATTAGTGTTTCTGAATAGGTTTTTTTCTATAATAGCAACTGCATGAAAATGTCAAAAAGCATTTCTGTCCCTGGGGATTGAATGCATGCGAAATCAAAGGTGAGTGAAAGGAAATTGCCTCTGGGCTCCCACCAGATGGAGCTGAACAGCCCTAGAGGCAAAAATATGGCTTGCTATTTCCTGGTCTTAATATCTGCAAAATGGATCTATGCAGTTTACTACAGGATTGCTAGATGATTTCTTTGCCTTCGGCTGCTAGTCACTGAATTATCTGCAAAAACAAAATGGTTCAGAAAAGTCCCAGGAAGAAGGCTTCCAATAAGAAGGGGGGGTGGGGTGTTAAGAGAAATTGTCCATGGGAAATCCAGCCAAGCATCCACCTAGTACAGCATCCTGTTGCCAAAAGGGCTAATCACTATTAAGACATGAAGGCAAATGATACCACAGATAACAATATTTGCCATCCATCTGGTAAACTTTTAAGATTAATTTTTCTCACCATGTATATGTATACATCAGTATACATGTATACATGTATACTAAACTTTGTTGTTTCTCTGTGTCATACAATATATCTGGGTATGTGCATATATTGTGATGACCCAGGACAAGGCCTTTTTGTATTTTTATTTATTTATTTTTCACATTTTTGAATTGCCCACCTCCCTCAGAAAGGGATTCTGGGTGATAAAAACAGCATATAAAAATTTAGAAATTAGAAGGAAGCACGGATGATTAAATCCTGTTAAAAATTAGTTTAAAAAGAGAAAGGGGGGCTCTCAGGGCACCATCAAGCCCCATGGCTACATGCTCTTCTGGGTTCCCCATATGAGGCCACAGAACTATTTTTAATTACTTTCCAGAAGGCCAGGAGTGAGGGGGCCTGCCTCACCTCTGGGGGAGAATGTTCCACAGGGCAGGGGCAGAGAAGGTTTTCCCAGCAGTCGGAGTTATTTAACTGACAGGATCTGTAACGTATCTCCCCTGCCTGACCTGGGTGGGACAGACTGATATAATAGGATGAAGATGGTTCTGTAGGTAAATTAATAACTGATTGTCTTGTTGTATATTCACTTAGTGCATTGAATCCCCGTTTAAACTGCCCAAACTAATGATCAATAATATATCATGCCAGAATAAAATGTGTGGGATGTGGTACTTGAATATCAAATCATTCCATACCACTTGTAACACTTGGTTATATTTTCCATCAATGCTTTAGACTGGCCAATTCAGAAGTATCCTTGAAGGTTGTTCAACTATGATTATGTCTATACAATGAGTAAATATTTAGAATAGAATAGAATAGAATAGAATAGAATAGAATAGAATAGAATAGAATAGAATAGAATAGAATAGAATAGAATAGAATAGAATAGAACAGAATTCTTTATTGACCAAGTGTGATTGAACACACAATGAATTTTTCTTTGGTGCAGAATTTCTCAGTGTACATAAAAGGAAAAAAAGAAAAAAGAAAAATACATTCATCAAGAATCATACGATACCACACTTAGTGATAGTCATAGGTTACTAATAAGCAATCAAATCATAGTAGGAAACAAGCAGAACAATATAAATCGTAAAAATACAAGGAACATGGTTATAGTCATAGGTGAGAGGAGATAGGTAATAGGAAGGATGAGAAGAAGAATAGTAATACAGTCTTAGTAAATAGTTTTGTGGCGGGAAAACCCACTTCCCAAAATCAGGAGACAAGACCACAAAAGTTGGAGAACACAGGTTTATTTGCTAGCAAAGTTTCAGAGCATTCACATGTCAGATTC
This sequence comes from Masticophis lateralis, assembly GCA_030761175.1. Lineage (NCBI taxonomy): Eukaryota > Metazoa > Chordata > Lepidosauria > Squamata > Colubridae > Masticophis > Masticophis lateralis. Next base: position 333,849,269 of record JAUDYJ010000001.1, read on the forward strand.
CGAACTCTGGGCTACACCCAAGGTGTACCTTTTATACATTTTGCAATTCTAGCCACGCCAGAGGCGTTACGCTTCTGACTCTGGTTCCATATATGGGTATACCGTCTGTTACTTTCCATGCACACTTCTGGTAATATGTTTCTTAATATAAGTTCATTACAGGGATGAGATAGAACATAGGTCATTAAGCTCATCAGTACATTTAACAAGTTCCTTATGTCTGTTCCTTGTACTTTCCTGAGGTTTGCAACATAACTTCTACTCCCACGTCAACACTTCTGAGAGCAACAGAGATAGAAACAAGTAAAGGTCAATCTACTAATAAAATGATATAAAAATAAGATCCTAGGGGTGTCCGAATAAGACCCTAGGGGCAGCCCGTCTCAGTTTGACAGTGTTGTGGGAATTAGTTGTTTAGCAGAGTACAGTGTTACCAAAAGAATGTCTGAAGAATGGTATTCGGAAGGCCAAGATTGATTATAAGAGGAAGATTGAGGATAATTTTTATAGTAATAACATAAGGCAGGTGTGGCGAGGGATTCAATAAATTATCAACCATCAACCAACCAATGTCATCCCTGCTGAGAGGGATGCTTTGTTGGCAGAGGAACTGAATCATTTCTTTGCTCGCTTTGAAGTGGAGACATCAGAGATAGCTAAAATACATCCACCAGCCCATTGTAGCCCCCACCTCATTGTGGAGGAACAGGAGGTGAGGAGCATTCTGAGGGCTGTGGACACTAGAAAGGCTGCCGGTCCTGATGGTATCTCTGGCCGAGTGCTTAAAGACTGTGCTGAAGTCTTTACCAGAATCTTCAATCACTCTTTTTCCCAGTCCATTATTCCATGTTGTATGAAGGCTTCCACCATTGTTCCGATGCCAAAGAAGTTCCCTATCAATAACCTCAACAATTACAGACCAATGGCACTCACTCCTATCATCATGAAATGCTCTGAGAAATTGGTCTGCCAGGACATCATTTCTGGTCTTCCTCATACATTTGATAAACACCAATTTGCATACAGAAGAAATAGATCTACAGAGGATGCTCTTCACACTGCACTGACTCATTTGGAACAACGGGGAGGGGGGAGGGCTATGTGAGAATGCTTTTTGTAGATTTTAGCTCTGCATTTAACACAATACTTCCACATAGACTAGTGCCTAAACTTATGAATCTTGGGCTTTCTTATTCAATCTGCTTTTGCATTATGGATTTTCTGTCTGGCCACTCTCAGAGGGTCAGATTAGGTAATCATATCTCTTCAGCCCTTATTCTTAACACTGGTACACCACAGGGTTCCGTGTTGAGTCCCTTACTATATACCCATGATAGCGAACCTATGGCACGCGTGCCACAGGTGGAACGTGGAGCCGTATCTGTGGGCACGCAAGCATTGCCCTAGCTGAGCTCCAGCACACATGCATGCACCAGCCACCTGATTTTTGGCCCTTCCGGGCCCACCGGAAGTCAGGAAATGAGCTGTGTCTGGCCTCCAGGGGGCTGGGGGGTGGGGAAGGCAGGTTTTGCCCTCCCCAGGCTCCTAGAAAGCTTCTGGAGGATGGGGAATGTGAAAAACAGGCCTTTCAGGCCCACTGGAAGTGGGGAAATGGGGCGTTTCTGGCCTCTGAAGGGCCTCTGGGTGGTGAGGAAGCCGTTTTTGCCCTCCCCAGGCTCCAAGAAAGCCTCTGGAGCCTGGGGAGGGTGAAAAACAGGCCTACTGGGTTCAGCTTGCCATCGCATGCCAAAAGCGGGGGGAGGGGGTTACGTGTGCATGTGCGGGAGCTGGGCACAATGAATTATGGGTATGGGCACACATGCGCACAAACCCCCAACACTCTCCCCCCTTTTGGCACGTGACAGCATAAAGGTTAGCCATCACTGCTCTATACTCTTTATGTTCATGACTGCATTCCCATTCATGCTAGTAATACTATTACTAAATTTGCGGGTGATACAACAGTGGTGGGACTCATCTCCGGGGGGGGAAGGGAGGAGTCTGCCTATCAAGATGAGGTGGACCGGTTGCTTTCATGGTGTGGAGACAATAACTTGGTCCTTAACACCAATAAGACCAAGGAGCTTATAGTGGATTACAGAAGAAATAGATCAGACATCCAGCCCTTGCTTATCAATGGAAACCAAGTGGAGCAAGTGGCCAGTTTTAAGTTTCTGAGTGCTATCATAAAAGAGGACCTGACTTGGGGCACTCACATTGTAGCACTGGTCATAAGCACCCAGCAGAGGTTATACCTTCTCAGGAAACAACAACTGAACAAAAAACTGCTGGTGGCCTTCTACCGCTGCACCATAGAGAGTATTTTAACTCCACAGGTGCAGTATTTATTTACTGCACCTGTGTATGGTTTGCCAATTGCACAGTGGCAGATAGGACAGCACTCCAGAGGGTTAACGTCATTGCCCTGAGGATTATTGGTTGCCCTCTCCCCTCTTTGGAAGAGCTTTATAGCTCCTGCTGCCTTAAGAAAGTTCAAAGCATTCTTAAAGATCCATCTCATCCTGGGCACCCTTTTTTTTTTTTTAACTATTACCATCTGGCAGACAGTACAGGATAAAATTATTATTATTAATGATAATAAAGGGCCACCATCAGTGAACTGTTGGACAATATTACTTGGTCTGTTATGTGGATGTTTGGGTAGTTTTAGGGGTGGGGAATTGTGGTGGGTGGGAATATGTTGGGGATTATGTGTATGGGACCTGGTCTTGGGGTGTCAAGTAAATTTCGTTGTATGTGTATACTGTGTATATACATACAATGACAATAAAGTTTGTTTGTTTATTTATTTATTTATTTATTTATTTATTTATTTTATTTATTTATTTAAAACAAGGACAAATAGGCTGAAAAACAGCTTCTATTCCAGGGCAGTAACTATACTGAATTCTACTGTAAAGTGCAATATTAATGCAATATTGGTTTTCAATTCAATTGTATACAATGTGAAGGATGTGTGCTTGTGTTTTTACTTTTATAATTATAATGATAATTGTCATTATCATTATAAACACTGAAGATGGCATTTAATTTCATTGTACAAGGTGCAATGACAATAAAGTAAGTAAGTAAGTTAAGCTGGAAGGACAGTGACACAACATCATCTGGGAGTAGGGTTATTTTTCTCTTCTGCAAAGAGACTTGGGATGCATTATTATTTACCAACATTTGAATAATGCTGAATAATGAAGACATCAAGAGTGAAATATCCTGTCAGCATTTTTTAAAGATGTAAGATGAAAGTAATAAGGAACGGGTCATCACAGACGATAGGAAGGTTCACATATGTCACAACAGAGTACTTATCTTTATCTGCTCTTCATTCCACTGAAGGTAAACCAATATTAGGAATCAGGGACTTACCTGAGATTACTTCAGCATCCCAACAGGAGATCCTTAATTGCCTGTATATGACATTAGTATCACTGTCACTGGGATTATTTCCCTTCACCCTCCCTTGAATACAACAAATCAGCTTTTCCACTAAATATCACTGTAACTATTCCTATTAGATAAAAGGCAATGACTTTCTCCTTATCCAAGATCAACCTTCATCAGAGTAAAAACTGAAGGCCCAGGGCCTTGTGCAGGTACTGAAATCTTTAAAATGGCCTGCTATAAAATTTATTATCCACTTGTCATTTTCAGATGACAGGTGGGATAAATTAATTTTAAAGTAGGGAATTGTCATAATCCAATTTAAATTATCATGATTTAAATGTTGTATGTTATGCCCAGCATGTAACTTTTATATACTGTTGTTGCTCTCTAGCCCCATCTAATGGCGGGAAGAACAAATATGCCCCAACATACAATCTTTATACATTATATATTGTTGTGCTCGAGCCCCATCTAGTGGCTGGAGAGACAAATATCAAGTATATCGTTTGAAGCTGACCCCACCCCATTACCCATCACCCCGGATTCTCAAAACAAGTGCATGTTGGAAAGCCAGACACCATTTCCTTTAGCATTTGGAGAAAGTAGAAGCACAAGAAGAATCCACCTTAATCTGTGGCACATGGTCATCCAAGGACAAACCCACATCCCACACACATGGGATCGCTGGTGAGATTTAAATTGCTTGTATTTATTAATTGTTATGTTCAGCAGTAACTCAATACTGTCTATCTTGTATTTGGTTCTCATTGTATATATTCCTATTTTCCCCAGTTTCACCAAATCCTGTTCTTTTAATAAAGCATTCAGATCTACGCACACAGTCCGTTTTACTGGAGAATAGGTGGATTTAGCTGCATGTTGAGCTGCATGCAGACTAAGGTGTAATGAGGACAGAACATTGTACATTTAAAGGGAATCAAGTTTAATGTTTACCTTGATTCTATCTTTCATCACATAAATACCAATTGTCCTTTGATCCAAGAAGACAGCTATGAAAGTAAAGGAAAAACTGCAACACAACACCAGATCTACCAAGCAGCTGTGGTCTACAAGAGCTTCTATTCCAAGCATCACAGAAGAATATTGAGAGTAAATTCCAAAACCCAATTCTACAACTGGCTGACTTGACAAACACACGAAAAGATATGCAGGTACAACCCAGAATGAGTAATTTCTCCAGGGCCCCAGTTGGCTTGTGAAATTGCCAGGCTCTCCATTTTCTCTTCCTGTCAGATAATTATTTGAAGATGACTTTAAAGAGTTCAGGGAATTAAATCTTGCCCTTTATTTTAAAGCTTCATTAGCACTATCACTGTTAAGAGGCTTCCAATGTCCTCCCTATTGTTGCTTTTTTATTGTTGTCAGATAAATGACTCTGGACCTTGTTAAGGGATGAATGTACTGCACAAGTGACAGAGCAATCTTGGGAAAGAAAGCGTGCCAGGAATTCTAAACAGGAGTAAATGCATGGCCTTTTATCCCAAATTATTATTCCTGCATTCCCAGGGGCATCTGAACGATGTGAACAGGAGAGGGGCCATCACTCAGTATCAGCATTAGATTTGCATCCAGATTTGTTCCCCTGCATCTCTAGGAAGGACTGGAACAACTCAACTTGTGCCTGAAACTCTGGAGAGCTGCCACCACTCACTGTCAACAATCCAACTAGATGGATCAAGGCTGGGCAGTTTTTTTATATTCCTATATTCCTGATGCTAATGGCTGAGGAAGCTTCAGGTATCACTGCATAAAGAATCAGCACAACTGAATAAATGCAACCTACACAGAATATATGAAGTGGGAGATTTCAGAGATGCAAGAGAACTATATGTGATTTTGGACCAGCTGCTTCATCCATAAGGAAGCCAGTTTAGTGTAATGGTTAAGGCATCAGGCTAGAAACTGGGAACTGAGAGTTCTAGTGCCACTGTAGGCTTGAAGCCAGATGGGTGACTTTGGGCCAATCATTCTCTCTTAGACTTAGGAAGCAGACGATGGCAAACCATGGAATGACAATGTCATCAAGAACACTGTCCAGACAGATGCCAAGAGTCATCACTGACTTGAAGGCACGTATGCATAAAAAAACTCTTCCTCCATGAGGAAGTTTCAGTGGCTACCTGTGCAGGCAGATACCCAGCCCCTCCTGCTGCATTATTCTGAGAATCTCAGAGGGATGCACATGGATAATTCAAAAACTTACTTTAGATAACAAAACATCTGAGCAGCTGGTAAAAACCTTGGCCTCATTTTTGCCATCCATCTCGGTCTCATTTGTCCTCCCCCAGAGGTGGTCAAGGAGGATTCTTCACCCACAGGCTATTTCCTCAGACTGTTTAAATACACAATTTTAGGATCATTATTCAAATGATTTGTTGACAGAAGTTCATTTGCTTCCTAATTAAAGCCAGAGACGGTCCCAACTTTGTCTGTGCACCTCTCACCTAAGGACCCCTCCCCACTGCAATATTGAAAGTGGGGGCCAACAGCTCCTGCCCATTCTATAACCATCTACTAGTGTTAAACAAACAGAATTTGCCAGACTTCCTGTATATAACAAGAAGAAGGATGCATAGAGTTTGACAATTTCAGTGTGGTAGAAAGAGAAAGAGAAAAGCCTTGTCCTCTTAACAGTTACTTGACTATATTAACTTGCACTTCAAACCTGCTTAAATGATCACCCCAGTATCATGATTTTGTGGATAAAGGATTTTCTGACAGATAGGCCACAGTCAGTAAGGATGGGATCTCACCATTCCTCTACTCTAATACTAAGCACAGGAACCCCCCGGGGTTGTGTGTTAAGCCCTTTCCTTTATTCCTTGTACACACATGACTGCACCCCATTGTATAACACCAACGCAATTATTAAATTTGCAGATGACACAACAGTGGTGGGGCTCATTAATAAGAACAATGAGTCTGCTTACAGAAAGGAAGTACAAGGGCTGACATTGTGGTGTAAAGAAAATAATCTTACACTTAACACCAAAAAAACTAAAGAACTTATAATTGACTTCAGGAGGAAGAGAGATGTACATTTACCATTGTACATAAATGGTGAGGAGGTGGAGAAGGTTTGTAGTTTTAAATTTCTGGGCATTTATATCTCGGAGGACCTCTCATGGACTATGAATGCTAACATGCTTTTGAAGAAGGCACAGAAGAGTCTGTACTTCCTGAGAATGCTCAGGAAGATCAATCTATCTCAGCATCTACTTCTGTCCTACTAATGCAGCACCATTGAGAGTGTCCTGGCATATGGCATTCTTGCATGGTATGGGAGCAGCTCTGTAGTGGACAAAAAAGCTCTACAAAGAATCATTAAAACTGCCCAGAATATCATCAGGGTCCAGCTACCAGCCCTTGACGACATCTTTGAATCTCGCTGTTCGAGGAAGTTGCATAATATTCTCAGAGACTCTTCCCATCCTGCTTACAATCTTTTTGGACTGTTGCCTTCTGGCAGAAGATACAGAACAATTAAAACTCGGACCACACGTTTTCTGAATAGTTTTTTAATCCCAGAGCTATAATTGTGCTCAACAATGAACTAAAGGGCCACCATTGGTGAGCTGTTGGACAGCATTACTTGGTCTGTTGTGTGGATGTTTGGGTGGTTTAGGGGTGGGGAATTGAATCAGGAAGCTTTTTTTTTTTTTTTTTTTGGGAGAGGCATGTTGAACTTGCCTGATTTGATGCTTCCAGACTGTAGCATGGGTAGGCAATTTTGCCTCAACTTGAAAAACTACGGCTGCATAAACACTATTTATATTCCTCTGATGTGCCTTGCTGCTGCTTTTGCAAAAGCTCCAGCCCTGCTGCTTTGAGAGACAGCACCTTTCCCTCCTTGAGGCATTCTTTAACTCAGAAGAAATGCTGACCATTCAGGAAGGTGTTGCCATGCCAACTGGCATCTTTCAGGGATCCAGGCAGGACAAAGCTGAAGGGAGAGAGACTACTAGCCTTATGACTGGGGATTTCAGGGACAAATTGCCTTAGTGGTGAGATGACTGACTGACTCACTGACTATTTCCCACCTTTATTAATTTTACAAAAAGTGGTAAGTATATTCCTCCTTTCTATTTTCCAACAAGCCTGTGAGGTGAGTTGGACTGAGAAAGAGTGACTGGCCCAAAGTCACCCAGTCAATTTTAATGCCTAAGGCGGGACTATAACTCACAGGCTCCTGGTGATTGGCCCCAAATCACCCAGCTGGCTTTCATCCCTAAACTAGGACTAGAACTCATTTTCTCCTGGTGATTGGCTCAAAGTCACCCCACCAGGTTTTCTGCCTAAAGGGGGATGAGAATTCACATTTTCCCACTTTCTTGCCTAGTGCCTTAACTCAGGGGTGGGATTGAAAATTTTCAGCAACCAGTTCTCTGCCCAGTTGCTGTGTGGGTGTGACCATGGGGGCGTGGCCTACTTGACCTCCTTCACCATGGCGGGCTGGCGTTTTGCCCCTCCCCAGTCTCTAGAGCCTTTCCTCAAGACTCCAAGAGGGTGAAAACAGCCTCCCCCAGGCCCCGGAGGCCCTGGAAATGGGCCCCCTTCTGGACTTCTGGTATTTCCAGTAGGCCCGTTTTTTGCCCTCCCCAGTCTCCAGAGACTTTCCTGGAGCCTCCAGGAGGGTGAAAATGGCCTCCCCAGGGCACCGGAGGCCCTCTGAAGGCTGGATTTCTGGTAGGATGTGGGCCTGCAGTTACCTGGCATCCAAAACAGGCTGTGTGGAGACTCCTGGGAGGGGAAGGGAAGGGTGGGCAGGGTCAGCCAGTTCTTGGAACAATCAGTTTGGTGAATCAGATTAAAATTAACATCCAGTTTGCCTGAACCAGTCCAAACCAGCTGAATCCCACCCCTGCCTTAACCACTATATCAAACTGACTGGTCAATAATAGCCTTATTGGGGGTCTCCTCTCTCAGAGAGCAGAATGCATTTGCTGCTGGATAGGCCATGCCATGCCAAGTTTTCAATGAATTGTCTGAGCCTGAAAAAGAAAAGTAGATTCTGGTTTTCTGGGTGAGAATGGAAGCTGCTACAAACCATGGAAAAAGAAAGTGGCAGATAGAAAGTGTGCAATTCAGGTGGACTGGAAAAACTGCCACACTGGGAGCTGCAATAATACTTGTACAATCTTTCTTTTGCTCATAAAATCAATAACAGTTTGCAGTTTGTTTATTTATTAAATTACTACACTGTCCATCTTGCCTAAGTGACTCTGGGCAGTTTACAACAACATAATAAAAGAATATGCTGAAAACAAAGGACTAAAAGCACAGCAAAAAGCACGATTAAGAACAAGGTTAAACGTTACAAGTTAAAAGTAAACTCAAAGTTTTTTAAAAAATCAGAAGGCTTAAACATCAACAAGATAGAGAGAGAGCCCTCAAGACACCAGACATTTCCAGGGTTTGATCATAGACTCCCATGCCAATTGGCAGAGCCCATTCATAACACTCTTCTGGAAAACCAGAAGAATGGGGACTCACCTCACCTCCAAAGGGTAAGATGTTCTAAAAGGTGAGGGCAATAGCAGAGACCTAGTCTTCTAGATCTCACAAATCAAAATTTTTGGACAATGAGATTTGCTCCATGCCTTCCCTGCTTGATCAGGTGGGACAGGTCCATGTAACTGGGACAAGACACCTCCTCAGGTACCTTGAGGTACCATGCCCTGAACTGTCATGTATTTGACTGTCATGTAGTTGATATATTTGAACATGAACAGAAACATCCAGGCCCATGGAAGCAAAATATACTGTGGGAAGAAATATCCATCTGCTTCTGTTCTAAGCCAGGAGAAAGGCACTGGAGACAAAATGGAGGCTGGAGGATGATTGGAAAGAGGGTTTAATGGTGAAGCAGAACCACATGGGTTCTGGTGCAGCTGACCACATGGGAGTTGAAAGTGGGGAAGTATTTATACCTTCTCTTGGGCTTTGCACTTGAGCTTCCTATTCCTGTGCAAGAGCATGTATTCTATTGGCTGGTGTCAGACTCCCATGGGGCTATGTAGGGATTATGTAGGGGTCATAGCTGGCTCTATAGGCAAAGTACAAATCCTACGTGTTTGTATGAACTAAGTTTGGTTGAAGTTTCTGAGGGTGATGCAATGAAAGGGTGTTGAGTAATTCCTATTGAGCTTAATGATTCTGTCCTGAAGGATAATCCCATCATCCTGGAACTGAAGGTCTTTTATTTTGTAAATACGCTGGCCCAGTCTTTGTTAATGGACACAAAATATCAGCTGAGGGCTATTGAAACTGAGTCTGCTTCCTGCCTCTAAAAAAAACATGTTTCTCCATTTCTCATTTAGGGAAATATAATATTCTGCCTTTCCAACATTTCCCAAAACATTTCATTCTTCTAAGAAGGGGGTGGCTTCCCACAATATGTTAAAGTTACTGAGAATAAATAAGAGTATTCCACCTCTGGACACAGTTATGGACATATAGACAAGCATTCTAGGGGACATTGAGCAAATTAAGCAATGGACATGCATCCATTAAACAAGGGTGATGCTCAACAATTATGGCTAAAACCTGTCATTTCTGAGCTCTGAAAGTACAGAAATAAACATTTATTCCTTGCTCCTTTAATCACACTAGCTCAATTGTTACAGATTTCTGGCACTCTAAACTCTCACAGATTTTGATTTATGATTACCGTTACAAAATTTATGAACAACAATAACAGTGGAACAAGGTAAGCTGCTCCCAAATTGCCAGATGTTCTGAATGATGGGAAGGATTCTTACTGGGTTTTGAAAGGGTGCTGAAAATTTATCTTAATTCCCCTCTGTCGTCCTCTGAGTCTTCTCTGGATCTTCCCAGCAGCCAGGAAAATGCTTTAAGGAAAATTGCAGATGACAGGTCCTCCTGACTGACACGCCTCATTCATCCTGGCAAGGGAGCAATCTGGCTATTCGATGCTGCAAACTGCAGCATGAACGAACCTTTGGGCCACTTCAGCTATAGGCGTTATGCACTCAATATGTTGTTTTACTGCTCCTGGCTGGCCAGATGGACCCAGCTGCTGGAAGTAAGAAACTATGCTCTGTCAACATGATGATTGATTTTCCTCTGTTGACAGGTTTCGTTTTTAAACAAATCTGTCAAGATGGATCTATGGCGAACACATTTTCTCCTAACCCTGCTGAACCTAGAACAGAGGCCTTTTTCTATATCTACCTCCTGTGGTTGAGTCAAATATGTGGCTTGATTATTTACTTTGTGGAAGACTTTCCCTGGAAGAAACTATACTGAAAAGCATGCTTCAGACCCAATGCACGGTTCAGTGGAAGAAGGTCTCTAGCTTGATCCCTGCCATCTCTGGTTAAGAGACTTCAAGTGACATAGCTTGGAAAACAGATATATCTGACATGTGCTGAATGATTATTCAGCAGCGTTACATACCACCTCCAGACATATTTGGTGAGTTCACAGGCAATTTGATGTGCTGCTTTTTTTACAGGTGCTAAAAACTGCCTTCCCCTAATGGAAATGTGCTAATTGGTAACTAGATCAGAGGTACTGTAGCGAGTCGCCCATCAATTTTTACAAAAATGTGGACCTTAATTACCCTTACAAGGGAGGAAAAAAAACAATGACATATTCAATCATTTCATCTTTATGAGTTTCTTTGGCCTGGTCTAGAACAGGAGTGTCAAACATGGCTGCCCATGGGGCCAGATGCATCACATGCAGGCCACGCCCACCCCAGCTCCGCAAATAGGGAAAATGTCATGAAACTTCACGTGACGCAACATGACGCTGAGAGTTTGACACCCATGGTCTAGAAAAAGGAATGAGCAGCTTTGGCCCCTTTACAACCTGTGAGCTGCAGCTCCCAGAATTCCTGATCCAGCATGATGTCTATGATCGTTCTTCCTGAGATCAGTGGGCTTCCACTTTGCATTCCTATTTGCTTTTTCAGTTCTGATCTGGGAATCTCCAACACTACTGTTACCAGCATACTGTTAAGTAGCTGAACATGAAGTATTGCTGGACTTACCTTTCTGCTTTCTGAATGTGACTTGGCTGCCACCTGCTGTAATGCAAGCCTGTTGCATGTTCTCTCTGACCAAAGGAACAGCAAGAATGTTCTTTGGCTTAGCTTTAAATTAAAAAAGAAAATTCCCAAAATTCAGACTAGGTTATAAATAATTCATGAATTAAAGAAAGATAAGTGTGTGTGTGTGTGTGTGTGTGTGTGTGTGTGTGTGTGTGTGTTTTCTGAGGTTGTTGCAGGTGTTTGTATGTAGGTCTTTAGTTATTCAGGTTTTCTCCCGCGTAAAATTGGAAGTGTCTTGGCGATGTTTCGACAAAGTCTCATTCGTCATCTTCAGGCTGGTGTTTTCGGCTTCATGCTTTTGCGAGGAAAGCGTGATCGGAGCTGCCGTCTCTCTATAAATCATGCTCGTCGAAACGTCACCAAGATACTCTCATTCTTACATGGGAAAAGACCCAAATACACCAAAACTTGCATACTTCTACTTGTGAAAATCAAGAAAAACATATATATATATATACCAAATTTATATTTTGCTGATAAAGAAATAAAAGGAGATTAGTATAGATCTATTTCAAGCTTTTTAGCTTTTATCAGCTAGCCATACCCTTACTTGGATTCAAACTTGGGCTTCCTGCATGTTAGGCAGTTGAATTAGATCTATACTAGTCTCCCTTTATTTCTTTATCAGCAAAATATAAAGGTAAAAGGGAAGCAGTATGCTCCCTCCCACATATTGGGGTAGACCAGGGGCCTTGATAGAAAAAACACTTTATTTATGTGGTGTGTGTGTGTGTGTGTACAATTATGTACAATTTGATAGGTTTATGTCCCATTTTTCCTCCAGTAGCTCAAAGAGGTGGACACAAACTTCCTTTTTTGCAACACTACAAGAAGCTGAGCTAAGAGAAAATGCCTGGCCCAGTCAGCCAGTGAGTTTCCATGACAGAGGGCAGACCTACCCAGTTGTTAGCCACATATAGCATGCTAGAGGATACGCTCTAGAATATCTATAGATTCAGCCTTATTTGCACAACTAAATTAAGATTATGTATTATTTTCCCCCGAGGCCTCTTAACTGTTTTAACACACCAATACAATACCTACTATCCAAACAATGCCAAGATACAGGGAATAATTTGACTGTCTTTACACCATAACTTCCCGTGCTAAAGAAGTTATGGGTGTTCTTTTAAACCTACCCCAGATTCATTCAAACCTCTGGCTGTTTCACACAGCTTCTCCATTCCTGGAATACAGTCCTTCTAATGGAATTCATCCATTCAGATATTCATAAAGGAATAGAATAGAATAGAATAGAATAGAATAGAATAGAATAGAATAGAATAGAATAGAATAGAATAGAATAGAATAGAATAGAATAGAATAGAATAGAACAGAGTTGGAAGGGACCTTGGAGGTCTTCTAGTCCAACCCTCTGCTTAGGCAGAAAACCCTACACCCCTTCAGACAAATGGTTATCCAACATCATCTTTAAAATTTCCAGTGTTCGAGCATTCACAACTCCTGGAGGCAACTTGTTCCATTGATTAATTGTTCTAACTGTCAGGAAATTTCTCTTTAGTTCTAAGTTGTTTCTCTCCTTGATTAGTTTCCATCCATTGCTTCTTGTCCTAACCTCAGGTGCTTTGGAAAATAGTTTGACTCTCTCTTCTTTGTGGCAGCCCCTGAGATATTGGAACATCATGTCTCCCCTAGGCCTTCTTTTCATTAAACTAGACATACCCAGTTCCTGCAGCTGTTCTTCATATGTTTTAGCCTCCAATCCTCTAATCATATTTGTTGCTCTTCTCTGCACTCTTTCTAGAGTCTCAACATCTTTTTTACATCGTGGCGACCAAAACTGAAATCTAATCTTATTTCTTCAAGGCTTCACTTCTTCACTACAGATAGTCCTTGACTTACAACCGCAATTGAGCCCAAAATTTGTGTTGCTAAGCAAGATGTTGTCAAGTGCAGTTTGCCCCCTTTTACGACCTTTCTTGCCACCGTTGTTAAGTGAATCACCACAGTTGTTAAGTTAGTCACCCAGTTGTTAACTGAATCTGGCTTCCCCACTGACTTTGCTTATCAAAAAGGTGACCCTGGGAAGAGTGGAACATGCCAGTTGCCAAGACCCCAAATTCTGATCATGTGACCATGGGGATGCTGCAGGGGTGGGTTCTAAATTTTTTTACTACTGGTTCTGTGGGCGTGGCTTATTTTGTCGGCTGAAGAGGTTGCAGAAAAAATGTTTTCAGAAGCCTCTGAAGATCCCAGCTGAGCCGCGCGATCATCAGAGGGTTTTTTTTTTACTTTTAAAAGCATTTTTTCAGCCGAAGAGGTTGTAAAAAAAATGCTTTTAAAAGTTTTTTAAAAACCTCTGATGAGGTGGGAGGGTTAAGCGAGCGGCAACCGGGCCGGGGACCAGTTCGGGGGCATGGCCAGCCAATGTTATTACCGGTTCTCCGAACTGCTAAATTTTTTTACTACCTGTTCTTGCGAACAGGTGCAAACCGGGAGCAACCCACAACTGGGGTGCTGCAGTGGTCATAATGGTCATGCCACTTTTTTTAATGCTATTGTAACTTTGACTAGTCAGTAAAGAAATGATTGTGAGTCAAGAACTACCTGTAATTACCTAGGTAGCTTCCAGAGGATTTAAATTTACAGGGGCCAGCAGATCATGTAGCAGAGTAAGAAACAAATTCCTTTCCTTGTCTTTCTCTGAAAGGCAGTATTCATCAGCTCCAAGAACCGCACCGACATTCAGATGAAATATGGGAAGTATTTGTGAACGATAACAAAACATAATTATTGAAAGACCAGTTTGGAAAGCACCAATATCTATCATTGATTGGTCATGAAACACTCCAGCACTTTCTGCCCATCGAAGTGGACCTAAGATGCTGTTATGAACATCAGAACAGAAATGAATTTCTGTATCTTCCACTGCTAATCTGGTGTGTCTTACACAGCATTAGCAAGGCTTGGATGATAACACAAACTTCTCACCTGGAAACAATCAATTCGTCATCTTTATCTTCTCCTTAGCAGGCAGGCAGGCAGGCAAATACAATACAGGCTCTTGAATTTGGCCAGTGCAGATGAGCTTTCAGTTCGGTTTTTACAAGAAGTCTTTTCCCCCAGATTTTTAAATCTTTTCATGTGCAGGATAAGAAAAGAAATTTGAAGGTAGGGGAAAAAAATGAACGTGGGAGAAAACATAACTGATAGATTCACCCCTTCTGGCACTCTGGCATTGCTCCTCAGCAATTGCCTCTTCAACACTGCAGTCAGAATCAGTCAATTGCTACAAGGAGTTGGATTTTGCTTAACTCAGAATGCTACCAGCCAAAACTGCTTGATGTAAAACAGGGGTGTCAAAATCACACTGTCATCGCAGCAGCATCACCTGATGTATCATGACTTTTTTCCCCTTCGCTAAACCAGGCATAGACGTGGCCAGCATGTGATGCATCTAGTCCACGGGCCGTGAGTTTGACAGCCCTGATGTAGAAAAACATTGCAGGTATTCCTGAAACACTGCATTGCCCCTTATAGATGCCATAAGGGTGATCTTCATCCAACCTGATCAAACATCTGTTGGCAACTGATTGCCCATTGTATCAAATCATTTGCGAGAACATAAATGAGCTACTACGATTGTTGGCTGAGCAGGGATAAAAATAGCCAAAGAAATTATTGAAGCCTGAGAAACGGGGCCCTCGTCAATCAACAGGACTGCTGATTTGACTATCAGCTTATCAGATATTTAGGAGCCAAGGGGACAGCAACACAAATAACAATCAATGTCTTAATAGCCAGCCATCAACACTCTAATTAACAACTAAAAGCTACACACAGCCAGGAACCATTTAAATATAATGCGTATTCTGGCAAGAGAGAGAAGAACTTCCCTAATGATGGGCAGCAGGAACCCAAAAGCTTGGAAGAATACACCTTTGGTCCAGTGGTGGGTTGCTCCCAGTTCGCACCAGTTCTATAGAACCGGTAGTAAAACCAGAGGGAGGCTCCGCCCACCGACTCCAACATCATCAAAATGCTTCTGCACATGAGCAGAAGAGCGTGCACACTGCCCTGCTGCAAACCAGTAGTAAAGGTAAGTAGAACCCACCCTGCTTTGGTCCCAGTGACCGACTCACATTGGGTCCCTCAACATTATCATGGGACACATATATTTGCCTTCATTCACAAACCATTTCCCATTCAAATCTGACCAGCATCTTTTAGTAGCTTATATGTGTTGCTTAGTTTTATCAAAATGAGAGAAAGAGAAAGGGAGATTGTAAAGTGATTCACTATTTTTATTTTTCCTATGAATCTAATCTTTTCCTTTAAACATATTTTTGGTACAAGGCCACTTCCTATCTCCTTTCAGGGCACCTCAATGTATTTTATGTGACCTCAATCGGGTATACTTCTGGAATAAAGGACTCCTTATAATCAGATTGAATTCCGGATACAAGATGGACAGGCAGTTTCTTTATTCTTCCAGTGTGCAATTGCACAGAGCAGTGAACAGGCATATTTTTTGCACTCCATATTTGTGACTATGATTGATCGTCCAGCTACCTTCAGCATGTAAGCTTAATAAACATGTCGTTCAACAGCATCCAGATTGTAGCAATTCTCTCCACTATACTGAAGAACATAATTTTTAAATTCCCTTTCTGTCCTGGCTACAACACCTGATACTGGACAGATATCAATCAGATATGGATCAGTAAATCAGTCTTTGCTGTGATGTCACAGCAAAAAAAACCAAAATTTAATCCTGCAGTAAAGCCATTTTGCTTCTTCAAATCTTTTCCTTTTTTCTTAGTTCAATTACTTGGGAGTAAACTCCATTGAACTGTTTTCTTTTCCTTAAAAACAAATAAAACATGATATTTCTTTTGACTCTTTGGTTTGCTTTCCTTCTGAATAAGATATATTGGAAGAAAGATTTTTAACACATTTTCCTAAAAAAAAAACCCCCGCAAACATCAAAAATATGATTCATTATAGTTTAGCTTTTAAAATAAGATTGCAAGAAGTAGCACAGTGTGACTATATTTTTAACAAGGCAGCTTCTCATCTATTGAATGATATACCTCAGGAATTCTTTCAATGCCCTGTTGTCATTGCTGCTTTTCAAAGAAATTACTTTGCAAAATATCTTAGGCTAGTCCAGACTATTGTCTACTCATTTCCCAAGTAAATTCATACCCAAAACAGGCTTGGGTCTTTTGATACTAACTATTAAAAAGAAACAGATTTAACAAAAGAGGAGGTGGAGTTGCAGTATATATGAAAGATCATTACATCTCTACAGAAATACACAAAACCAAGGATGAAAACCTCCTAGAATCCATATGGGTCAATATAAAAAGGGAAAAAATGACATTGCTATAGGCGTATAATACAGGCCATCCAACTAAGCAAAAGAAATAGATGAACTCTTTGCTAATCAATTAACAAATGTATGTAGAAAACATACCACAGTAGTAATGGGAGATTTTAACTACTCTGATGTCAACTGGGAGACAACTCTGTAGTAAGTGGGAGATCAAATAGATCCCTAACCAATTTAGCTGACAAGATGATGTCAGGAAAGCGAAGGCTCAGAATGAAGCAAAAGTCAAAGATAATTTTTAAAAAGTTTCTTTCAATATATAAATAACAAGAAAAAAGTCAAGGAAACAGTTGGTCCACTAAAGAGAGAAGATGGTAAGGAAGTAACAGGCAGTAGAGAGAAAGCAGAGTTGCTCAACTCATTTTTTGCATCCGTCTTCACACAAAAAGAAACTATAGCCCAACCTATCAACCCAGGAACATACTTGAAAAGATAATTAAAAAACAGATCTAGAAACATCTAGAAACAAATAAAGTTGTAACTAGCAGCCAGCTCAGGTTTGTTAAAAACAGATCATGTCAAACCAATCTTATTTCATTCTTTGACTAAATTAGTAGACCAACAAAATAGTATACTTAGACTTAGACAAAATAGTATACTTAGACTGCGGAAATAGTATACTTAGACTTCAGCAAGGCATTCAACAAAGTAGACCACAACCTACTTCTTGGTAAACTAGAAAAATGTGGGATAGATAGCATCACTACTAGATGCAAATGGTGGCACAATGGTTAGAATGCAATACTGCAGGCTACTTCTGCTGACTGCCAGCTGCCGGCAGTTTGGTAGTTTGAGACTCACCGGCTCAAAGTTGACACAGCCTTCCATCCTTCCGAGGTCAGTAAAATGAGGACACAGATTCTTGGGGGCAATATGCTGACTCTGTAAACTGCTTAGACAGGGCTGTAAAGCACTGTGAAATAGTATATAAGTCTAAGTGCTATTGCTATCTCCACCAGATGGATTTGTAACTGGCTGACAAACCATACTCAACACATAGTCCTTAATGATACTAAATCTATATGGAGGGAAATAAGCAGTGGTGGGATTCAGCCAGTTCGCACCACTTCTACTATCTGGAATGAGCCATTTCTACTCTCTGGAATGAGCCATTTCTACTATCTGGAATGAGCTCCCCCTGGAAATATGGAGGATCCTGGATCTGCGCACCTTCCACCACACTCTCAAGACCTTTTTATTCCATCGGGCTGGCCTGGCCTAATTTTTTTTTCTCTTTTAAAATGAAAATTTTAAATTGGTTCTTAATTATTGGGGTGTTTTAAATTTGTCCTTGGCCAAACTGTTTAATGTAGTTTTAAATTGTTTTTAAATTTTGTATTTTCATGTTTTATTTCTTGGCTGTTCACTGCCCTGAGTCCTTCAGGAGTAGGGCGGTATATAAATCAAATAAAACCTAAAACCTAAACCTAAACCTAAAACCTGGGGAGAACCGGTTGTTAACTTTCTGAGCAGTTTGGCAAATTGGTTGTTGGAAGAAATCATTAGGGCAGAGAACCGGTTGTTAAATTACTTGAATCTCACCACTTGGAATAAGCACTGTGGTACTACAAAGTTTTATCTTAGGCCCCCGTACTCTTCAATATCTTCATAAATGACTTAGATGAGGGAATAGATGACACTATTTGCAGATGACACTAATCTGGCAGGAATAGCCAACAGCTCAGGATCCAAAAAGATCTTGTCAGACTTGAACTATATCCAACAACATGAAATTTAATGTGGAGAAAAGCAAGGCTTTACACCTAGGCAGGAAATACCAAAGCTACAAGTATAGATTAGGCAAAACCTGACACAAAAACAGTGAGAGGGACCTTGGAGGCCTAGTGGACAATCACTTAAATATGAGCCAGCACTATACGGCAGCAGACAAAAAAGCTAATACAATCCTTGGTTATATAAACAGAAGCATTGAATCAAAATCACATGAAGAATTAGTACCATTTTATATATTCCTTTTGTGACATCTAGGATTTTTATGTCCATAGGTTTAATGTCTGATGTGTGGAAGCCCAATGACACCCATACTAGGGTTTGGAAAGAAAGTTTATTCCGTGCAAAATAAAAAAACACAAAGGGATATTTCCCAAAGCTTGTGTGCCCCCCCAAGCTCCTTGGTCCCTGCTTTATAGGAACAAAGGGAAGTTGAGTCACATTCCTGAATTAGTACCTTCTAAAAACAGTTTGTGCCCCTCTTAGCAATTTTAGTAATTAATCAGCAAGTTAATATTTTCCATACATGCATGCATTGTTCACAAAAATAACTATTTCACTATTTCCCATGTCTAAGGTTATATTTGTGTCTGCCTTGTCCCATGATATAGCAGGGTTACATTTCAGCAAGGATAATATATTTTTAAAATCTGAATACAGAGATTTAACTTCAATCTAAACAGAGCTAAATAGTATAGACTTAATTACTTGGGGTAAGGTCTGAAGGTCCTTATTCATCAGTTTCATAGATTGTTAACTATCTGCAGATTTTAAAAGGCTCAGGCAGAAACAATCTATTTCTGACATAAATTTCATCAGTTTACTAGCTGACGGACTCTGTTCACATGCAATGTTACATAAAGAGTTGGCTTTTCCTTCAAGTGTTGGGTTAGGATGAGATCAAAATAGTAAGAGACTGTTATGGTTGCATGAGGGAATGTAGTGTCTGGTGTCTTATTTTCTGTCTTTAGTTGTATTTTTTGGCTTTGTTTCAGTACTGTCACTGGGTGTTGTGCCTTGTGATTCTTGACAAGCGGATCTTGTCTTTTTATGTACACTGAGAGCATATACACCAAAGATAAATTCCTTGTGTGTCCAATCACACTTGGCCAATAAAGAATTCTATTCTATTCTATTCTATTCTATTCTATTCTATTCTATTCTATTCTATTCTATTCTATTCTATTCTATTCTATTCTATTTACATATTATTTTATCTTTTGATGGGGAGCCACCTAGAGTTCGATTTAAAATGGTCAAATAAATGTTTGAAATAAATAAATGACAATATTGCTGTGATGGATTGTGTGTGATGGACTATAGCACGGGTGTCAAACTCGCCACATCACATCGCCATTATGTGATGTTTTGTGATGTTTTTCCCATTCATGGAGCTGGGGTAGGTGTGGCCTGCGTGTGACGCATCCAGCTCACAGGCCGCCAGTTTGACACCCCTGGACTACAATGAAAAGACAGTTTCCCAGAAAGGAAGCACATTCCAAGGAGAGGGGGTGAAACAAGAGACAAAATAGTCCAGAGCTGGATCAGAAAAAGAGGAAGGGATTCAGGGTAATCACTCTGTAGAACTTCTAGGGCCATGTTTGCGAACCTACGGCACATACCGGAAGTGGCACGCAGAGCCATTTTTCTGGGCACGCAAGCCATCACCTGAAACTGCACATGTGCGTGTGCCCCAGCTGGTGTTCAGGTTTCTGCTGCGCATGCATGCAATTCAGGGGACCCAGCTGGTCTTTGGAGCACTCCTGCACATGCATGCATGTGTGTGCATGCATACAAGATGACTGGTGCACAGTGTTTGCGCATGCGCATTGCATGCATGGAAGCTGTGCGCATGCATGAAAGCTGTATGTATACAAAGGTGGTGCAGTTGCCCATGCAGCACATGGTGGGGGACATGCAGCACATGGGGAGGTGCCGCGCATAACCGCAAATGGCATAACCGTAAGTGGCCCATTTCTGGCCTTCCTGAACTTCCGGTAGGCCCGTTTTTTGCCCTCCCTGAGCCGCCGCACGCAGGGGTGGGTTCTACTTACCGTTACCACCAGTTCACAACAGGATCGTGTGTGCGCACTCGCTTTGCTCACATGTGTGCCTTGCTTCTGTGCATGCGCAGATCGCTGGTGATGACATCTGGGGCGGTGGGCGTGGCGTCCTGCTGGTTTTACTACTGGTTCTTGCGAACCAATCCGAACTGGGGGCAACCCACCACTGGCCACACCCACCCGGCACTTACCTGCATCCAAAACGGGCTGCCTGGGGACTCCTGGGGACTCCTGGGGGTTCGCAGGGGTTTGGGAGAACCTCTAGCTAAGATTCTGTGCAGTATGGAGAACCCCCAAATCCCACTCCTGGCTGCCCCCCTACCCCCCACCCCTGGGAGGTGGGGGTTGGGGGTGGGGGGCACCTGGCACTTACCTGCATCCAAAACGGGCTGCCTGGGGACTCCTGGGGACCCCTGGGGGGGCAGCCAGGAGTGGGATTTGGGGGTTCTCCATACTGCACAGAATCTTAGCTAGAGGTTCTCCCAAACCCCTGCGAACCCCCAGCCCACCCCTGCATCTTAGGCACCAGTAGATCTCCTTTCCCAATAGGAGATTCCTCAACTCAATGTGCTGGACTTAACCATTTGGTGGACAGAACAAGTCAAATGGGCAATAGTTTGTAGCAGGTAATCAGATGGAAGGCAACACATGAAACATACAAGAAGGAAGGAACTGAAGGGTCCATTCCATTAGACAAACCCACAACATGAACACAGCAGAAGAATGTAGCGGAAAGAACAGATGGCTTTGTCTTGTGATTTTGCTGAATGAAATGCTTCAAGCACCCTTGTCCCCAAATAGCTTAGCTAGATTTCCTTAAAGACACATAGGAAACTGGAAATTGCTCTGGCTTCTCCAAAAAAAAAATCAAATTCTGTGCTATTGAACAAATACTGCAAGGAGGGTAAGAAATTACAGGGAATGCAAAGGATATTTGACATATGTCAAATATTCAAGTTTTGAAAGAATGTGGTGTGTTTTTTTCAAAAGCCTTAGTGATGCCCTTGGAACATAAGCCAATCAAATATACTTTTAAGTAACTTGAAATGCCAGCCTACTAATATGAAGAGATGGTTGTGTATTCCTTGTTCACTGGAAGTCAGTTGGGGACATATACTGGTCCACGAACAGATCATTCCAACCTCAGTGAAATAAACAAAATGTGGATCATGATCTTGAGTAGAAAAACACTTCCTATTTAATCTGCCTAGCTGCATTAACCACCACAGAATTACACTGTATTTTTTAAAAAGAAATTCTTTTAGAACTTGGCTGCTTCAGAAATTAAATATTGATCCTTTGCTTCTGATCACATGGCAAGAAAGGTATTTTTAATGTTCATCTGTCAGAACTGAGAGATGGATTGAATGCCTCGCTTGTCCTTTCTCTGTCATAATCCTTGAAGAAAAAAAAGGTAAAGAGAATAGACTACGTATCAGCAAGATACAAGAATCCTCTTACATTTTGTGCAGCATTCTCTCCCTGAGGCGGGGTAAAGCATTAAAAGGCTAACCTGGAAAGCTGAAAACATGCTTTTCTCATCTTTTCAAACATAGGAGTGTTTCATTTTCCTAGATCCATGATGGCGAACCTATGGCACGGGTGCCACAGGTGGCACGTGGAGCCATATTGGTGGGCACGCGAGCTCAGCTCTGGCCAGCTAGCTGATTTTCGGGCCTTCTGGGTCCACCAGAACTCAGGAAACACACTGTTTCCGGTCTCCGGAGGGCCTCTGAGGGGGTGGGGAAGGTTGGTTTTGCCCTCCCCAGGCTCCTAGAAAGGCTCTGGAGCTGGGGAGAGCAAAAAAACGGGCCTACCGGGCCCACCGAGCCATCACGTGCCAAAAGCGGGGAGAGCACAGGGAGGCGGGGTGCATAGAATTATGGATGTGGGCACGCTTGCATGTGACCCCACCGCACTCCTCCTGCTTTTGGCACGCAATGGCAAAAAGGTTAGCCATCACTGTCCTAGATCTTTCTCTGATATCCTCACAGCAAGCTTTTTGCACTTCTCCTTATAGGAGTTTACAGATTAAACAGAGTTGGAAAGGACTTTGTAGGTCATCTAATCCAACCCACCCCCTCCAACCCACCCAAGCAGGAGACC
Source organism: Masticophis lateralis (assembly GCA_030761175.1). NCBI lineage: Eukaryota > Metazoa > Chordata > Lepidosauria > Squamata > Colubridae > Masticophis > Masticophis lateralis. Next base: position 333,872,025 of record JAUDYJ010000001.1, read on the forward strand.
CTACACTCATGATAGTGATATGGCACATAGATCAGTGGGGCGTTGCCCCCGGTTCGCAAGAACTGGTAGTAAAACCGGCGGGAGGCTCTGCCCACTGCTCTGGATGTCGTCATAGGCGATCTGCACATGCTCGCTTCACTCGCGCATGCGCACAGTAGTAAAGGTAAGCAGAACCCACCTCTGATGTAGATGATGATAGGTGGCACACAGAGCCCTCTCTGCTGGCGCACACGCCATTGCCCCAGGTCAGATCTCCGTGGCGTTTCTTTCATGAGCTTCTGTTTCCCTGCAAACGACACAACAGAAGCTCACGAAAGAAAAAGATCTTACTTTTTGCCGTGCTGCCTGTGTTGGGATGCCCTATCTCCCACTGGCCAGTTGGTCTTCAGGTCTCTGCTGCACATGTGTGCATGTCCATGCACGAGTGCATGCTTGCCCACACATACACACATTCATGCATATGTGCGCACCTTTCCATTTGGGCATCCGCGCATGCAGTTTAAAATTCAGTGTCTAAAAGGTTCATCTTCACTGCCCTACACCATTTCTGACAAATGGCAGCCCTAACTCTTCTTGAAAGCCTCCAGTGATGAAGCTCCCACAACTTTTGAAGGCAACTTCTGTTCCATTGGTTGATTGTTCTCACTATCAGAAAATTTCTCCTTATTTCTAGGTTGAATCTCTCCTTGATCAGTTTCCATCCATTATTCCTTGTCTGGACTTCGGGTGCCTTTGAAAAATAGCTTGACCCCCCCTCCTTTCTATGGCAGCCCTTCAGATATTGGAACACTGCTATCGTGTCTCCCCTGATCCTTCTCTTCACTAGACTAGGATCAGTTCTAGATTTGATGCATTTCACAACATCATCTCTTCTTGAGAGGTAAACCTTTGTATTTCCCCCTGTATTGTGGTTTACTGAAAAACGTAGCAAAGTTCATATTTCCCTCTGAATTTCTGCAACTCAACAAACCTTGTGGAAGATCATTTTTCCCACAGATGGGATCAATCTGGCTCCTTAGGTTAAACCGGCCATTTTTGTTTCCTACCACTAACCCCAATACAGATTTCAGTGTCATATTCTTAGATTTGCCCTGTTTCTTCTTCTTCTTCTTCTTCTTCTTCTTCTTCTTCTTCTTCTTCTTCTTCTTCTTTTTGTAAAAAGTTTTTTATTTTTCAACAAAAACAGCATAAAAAACATCATCTTTCCATATACTTACAGTGATTCGATAAGTTAAAATCATTTTGTGCTCTCAACATTTTCAAAATTTCAGTTGTTACAAATGTTCTTTTATCTAACTAAAAACAAATGTTTACACATTTTAATCCAAATTTCATTTCATATGTAATATTTCATCTCCATTCTTTATTATCTACCCATTGATAAAATAGCTCCCATATCAAATAATATTGTTTATCTTCCTGTTCTCTTATTTCAAATGTCAATCTACTCATTTCAGCACAGTCCAATATTTTTTTAATAATTTCTTCATCAGCAATTATCTTCTTTCCAGTTTTTTGCAAATATAATTCTAGCTGCTGTTAAAATATTCACAATTAAATATTGCAATTCTGTATTAAATGTCTCTGGTAAGATCCCTAATAAAAATATCTCTGGTTTAAAGTCAATATGTCTCTTTGTCATTTTTTCCAATCACGAGTGTATCTTAGTCCAAAATCTCCTTGCTTCTATGCTTGTCCACCACATATGGTAATAAGATCGTGGGGTCTGATGACACTTCCAAAACTTCTCCGATTTATTCTTGAACATTCTGGCTATCCTCGTTGGGGGTAAATGCCACCTGTAAAACATCTTATACAAATTCTCCTTATATGCTGTAGACATTGTCATTTTATAGTTATGTAACCACAATTTTTGCCATTTCTCCAAATCAATACCGTAACCAAAAAAATTTCCCTACCCTGTTTCTTCTTATGTGCATTCTTAGAAGCTATTTCAGATGGCAAAGTCATATCACTCAGTAGGACGAATCAGTGGGTTTGGTTTTTTTTCTGGAATCATATTAAACCAGGCATCACAGAAGGGCAAATTTTGAAACTGTTTTTTTCAAATGGGCTTTTGGGAGTGGGGAATAGATTTAAGTAGGAGATTTCTGTATTTGTGCAGGACAACTTCCTCATAAAATTTCTGGTGTTCAATTTGGATGTTGTTGTGCTGTCATATCTCTTCCCTGCTGTCTTTTCCTTAAGAGAGATGATGGAGAGATGTTGTTTGAAAAATTGGATTGTGGTGAAGTTGTTGAGGATAGTAAATCTTGGCAGGATGGATGTGTTTTGAAGGGTTTACCATCCTTGATATTTTCATCCTGTTCCATAAAAAAAAAAGATGAAGCCCCAAGAAGCGTTTTGAAGCCTTCCAATAATATTGCTTATGGGTGCCTTTTTTATTGAACAGAATTTTGAGGTGACTTGAATTGAATCACATTGTCCTTGAATCCAAACTCAGATCAAATTATAACCTCTTGGAATGTCTAATTCAAATCAAATCAAATTGGTTTTCATGGTGAAATTTCAGTGTTTTGATTTACATTTTATACAATCAATCTTTCCTCACCTAGATTTCCATCAGAGAACGTCTCAGACTTTAAAGAAAAAAAAAAGCCTCCTGCAAAATAAAGGTAAAGGTTCCCCTCACACATATGTGCTAGTCGTTCCTGACTCTAGGGGGCAGTGCTCATCTCCATTTCAAAGCTGAAGAGCCAGCACTGTCTGAAGACGTCCCCGTGGTCATGTGGCCGGCATGACTAAATGCCAAAGGCGCACGGAACGCTGTTACCTTCCCACCAAAGGTGGTCCCTATTTTTCTACTTGCAGTTTTACGTCCTTTCGAGCTGCTAGGTTGGCAGAAGCTGGGATAAGAAAAGGGAGCTCACCCCATCACACGGCACTAGGGATTTGAACTGCTGAACTGCCGACCTTTCGATCAACAAGCTCAGCATCTTAGCCATTGAGCCACCGCATCCCTATCATCATCGTTATTATTTACCAAAATAATACTAGGGATTTGAACCTGCAAAATACATGCGATGAAAAACGTGGGTGGCAATTTTCTTACCTTTCTGTGGGTAGATCCCTACAGGCAGGGCACTTATTGGCTTACACACTGCATTCTGCAATGAGATGACCAATAATTAGCTCTTAGTATTCTTTGCATTCTAAAGTTGGCAGGCAGGAAGCTAACCATAGGTCAGTTTCAGAATGCTTTTTGAGGGACAGCAAGTTGAAAATGCTTGTGGGATAGAAGCGGCCATTGAGGCAATGATGAGTATGAGTCACTGCTTAACATTTATTTGGGACAAGAAACCCTCAAAAGCCAAGTACACACTTGTGCCTTGTTACCTTACAACAGGGTCCCCAACCCCTAGGCCACAGCCCACTACCAGGCCATGGTCTATTCAAAACTGGGCCGTGTGAGCAGTGATTTGGTGTGCACACGCATGCACGCGCACCTCAATTTGCAGCTCACACAAGTTGAGCTGTGTGCACACACATGCGCACCAGCCAGCCACTCACAGTTTCCCCTCTCTCCTCCCCAGCTGGACCATCAAGCCACAAAGGTTGGGAACAGCTTCCTTACAACAGCTTTCCTAACCCTGTTGGTCTCTGACTGAATTGTGAGGCTAATCCATTCATTCCTAGCCAACAGAGTCCTAACCATCTGGTACAGAATTGTAGGAGGTAGCTAAAATTATAAAGAAAGAACAAGAAAGTCTATCTAAAATAAATGTATTGGAAGAATTCATACAAGCCTTCAGCCCATCAATAGATGCTACTAGTGCCGTTTTCTAGGTCCTAGTGTAGGAAGTTAGCACCCACCCCTTTCCTAGAGGAATGAAATATTTTTAGGAAGTATTTAAAAAAGGCAGAATATTATATTTCCCTGGATGAGAAATGGATAAGCATGTTTTGAAGCAGCTCCCATCTTCCTGCCCCCCACCCTTTGTCAATGGGCCATTAATACCTGGGCCAGTCTATTCTACATAACAAAGATCTACCTCCTTCAGGCAGAGCCATAGTATGAATTGCCAAAGATCCAACAAAGATAGGATTAGCCCTCTACACAATAGCAGCAGAAACTCACCACATGTGACCTGGGAAGCATGTGACCTGGGAAGCACATGTGACCATCAGCCAGCAAGGCTAGTTAAGACCCCCACCCCCTGGGAGTCTGACAACCAATTAGGATACTGTTTCAGGGCCCCAGGAAATGCAAAGCCAGAGAGAGCATAAAAACCCAAGGATTCGCTGTATCTGCCCTTTTCTGTTCAGGAACTCAAGCCATGTGATCCTGCCCACCATTAAACCATCTTTCCAAGCAGTCTCCATGTTTCCAGTGTCTTTTTCCCCACTTGGAGCAGAACCCAGAAGGATGTTTCTTCCAACACTAGAAAGCCTGCCTTGAGGCTATATTTAACCAACACTTCATGTTTTGATATAATTAAGTTCTATATTAGAAGCTAATATAATATAGCATAATATTAAGGAAATCCCATACATTTGACCAGGGGACACAAATACTTGTCAGCTGGAAAGCTGACAGCCCTGGTCTGATACCCTGCAATGGGGTGAGCTCCCGTTACTTGCCCCAGCTCCTGCCCACCTAGCAGTTCAAAAGCATGCAAATGCAAGTAGATAAATAGGTATCACTTCAGTGGGAAGGTAATAGTGTTCCGTGTGCTGCTACGTGCAGTCAAGCTGGTCACATAATCACAGAAGTGTCTTCAGACAATGCTGGCTCCTTTAGCTAAGAAACAGACATGAGCACTGCCCCCTAGAGTTGGATAGGGGAAACAGTTACCTTAACCTTTATATTTGACTAGTAAAAAATAGTTTCTATTTTCAGACTCTTAGGTGGATAGCAAGAAAACAGAAAGGTCCATGAATGTCAAAAATCAAGGACAATAGACCAAAGCATTACACTAGAAGGAGTCATCAATCATCTGTATAGCAGTTTTCTCCAGTTTGGTGGTCTCCAGCTGTGTATTGGCTAGGAAATGCAAGTTATAATCCCAATATACCTAGACAGCATCAGCTAAGGACAATTGCTATATAGGACCTCCAGATTCAAATGCAGTATAGTAGGTTGTGAATTTCCTTTTGAGGCATCTTCCTGGCTATGATGAAATGCAAGATACCAGACTGGATAATTTACCTTGTTTTAATTCTCAATATGTTATGTTGTTCTTTAGTGATCATTGTTCTGACTCAATCATTAAAAATTCTCAACCTGAGATGATCCCTTTAGGCTAAACCTTGCAGTGTCCTTGCTCAACACGGGAAGTATTTCTTTTAGTTAAAATATGGATTTGAAGATATAGAAAGAACCATTAATTTAGTTCAGGGGTGTCAAAATCAAGACCCGGGGGCAAGTTCTGGCCTGCGCGGTACTTAGATGTGGCCCACGGGGCCACCCTGGAAACAGCGAAAGATCAGCCTGCAGTGCTTCCACCAGCAAAAGTGGGCTCCCGAGCTCCATTTTCAGCTGCCATGGCCTGCTGCAACCCTCTGCCAGTGAAAATGGAGCTTGGGAGGGCCACATGCACCATTTTCACTGGCAGAGGTTGCAGCAGGCCGTGACAGCTGAAAATGGAGCTCAGGAGCCCATTTTTGTAAGCAGAGTACTTGGGCCACCATCAGTGCCTCTGAGAAGAGTGATGTCAAGCTGGCCACACCCACCTGGCCACGCCCATGCCAGCCCCCTGAGGTCAAAGACAACCCTGATATGCCCCTCAATGAATTGAGTTTTACACCCCTGATTTACTTACTATAAAGAAGAATTAAACAAATGCATAGAAGGTAAGACTGCCTTTCACAATAGAGATCTATACTGTTTTAAGAGGCAGCCAATTTAGGAGGAAGCCAGGGTGCCATTGCATTCATTTCCTGCTTGTGGGCTTCCAAAAATCAACATATAGTTGTCATTGTGAGAACATAATGGTATACATCAGGGATCAGCAACCTATGGCTCTGGAGCCACATGTGGCTCTTTGGGCTCTCTGCTGTGGCTCCCTGTCAGGTGATCCCAACACTGGCTGGCCCCACCCCTCGCCCTCCCCTCCCAGTCACTCCTCGCCTGGCCTGAGAAGATAAGGGTGACGGCAGGGGATGGAGAAGCGGCCAGGGCAGAGACAGAGAGATACAGAGAGAGAGGGAGAGACGGGGGGAGAGAGGGAGGGAGGGGAGAGAGAGAGATGTCAAAAGGATTTTGTGGTTCCCGGTGTTTTTTAACAACTGGTTCTCTGCCCTAATGACCAACTGGGTAGGCATGGCTAGGGGATCATGTGATCAGTGGAAGTGAGTGACATCACATTGGCCACGCCCACCCAGGTTTTGTGGCTCCCATGTTTTCTTTTCTGTGGGAAATTGGTCCAAATGGCTCTTTGAATATTTAAGGTTGCAGACCTCTGATATACATAAATTTTTGGTATCATGCATACAGATTTTTTTTAATATTCTATCAAAACTTTTTCCAGTCTAGGACCTTTCAGATACCACAAGCTTGTTGGCCATTGTAATGAACGGACAAAGAGGCTCCCACTCCCATCTCACATTCTTTGATAATTGGATGCATCTCTGTTTCAGTCTCCATTCATTCAACTCCAGCATGGAATCTATATGTTCACAATGTACAGTTGCAGGTCCTGGTACATGTATCCAGTCAGATTATCTAACTACCCAAAAGAAAAAGTCTTATCTTTCAAAACTGCAAGTACTTTCAGGAAATCAAAAAAAAAAAAAAAAGAACAAGAAGCTATGTTCCGAGGTTGTGAAAGAAATAGAAATAGAAAGCTAAGATTTGTCTCTGATAAACATCTGATAAAGTTTGAATCTGCAGGGAGAAGGATTTCCCAGGAAACAAACTGGCAGAAATTTCTCTAGAATAGAGAATTATGCTGAATTTCTTTTCCTGTGTATTTTTAAATTGCATTCATCAACTCTGAAATATATTTTCTCCATACAAGCTTAGTCATTGTATATTTTATTTATTTATTTATTTATTTATTGAATTTCTATACCACCCTTCTCCCAAAGGACTCAGGGCGGTGAACAGATTAAGATTTCATATACATATACATATATATATATGTATATGAATATATATATATATATATATATATATATATATATATATATTATAAACAGTAAATAATAAATAATAAATTGAGTCAACTTGGTATATCTATTAAGACCTTGGCATAGAATTTAGATGTTTATGCTAGCCCTGCTTGTTGAAACAGAAAGGTCTTCAGGGCACGTCGGAAAGTGCAAAGATCTGGGATTATTCGTATTCCAGGTGGTATTTTGTTCCAAAGCGTAGGTGCCCCCACAGAGAAGGCTCTCTCCCTTGGAACTACTAGATGATATTGTTTTAATGATGGTGCTATGAGTAGGCCTACTCTGTGAGAGTGTATTGGTTGGTGGGAGGTTATCGGTTGCAGCAGGTGGTCTCATAAGTACTCAGGTCCTAAACCATGGAGCACTTTAAAGGTAAGAACCAACACCTTGAAGCGCACTCGGAAGGCTACCGGAAGCCAGTGCAGCTCGCGTAGAAGAGGTGTTACATGCGAGCACCATGTTGCTCCCATAATTACTCGTGCAGCCGCATTCTGGACCAGTTGGAGCTTCCGGGTCCACTTCAAGGGGAGCCCCATGTAGAGAGCATTGCAGTAGTCAAGTCGGGAAATGACAAGGGCTTGAGTGACTGTGCGTAATGAGTCCCGGTCTAGAAAGGGACGCAATTGGCGAATCAGGCAAACCTGATAAAAAGCTCCTCTGGCCACGGCTGTTATATGATCTTCTAAAGACAGTTGTGCATCCAGGAGGAGGCCTAAATTTTAATGCAGATCGAAACTTCTTTACATTAAAGTTGCCTCTAAGCAAGTGCAAACTAACAGCATCTTGTGGTTTGCTCAATCTTATCTTTTCCTACATATTTTTCCATTGGAAGTGCTTTCAAAATGCAGTTTGTGATTGAACAGATCTATATTTTTGTTTCTTTCATCACTGATTGCTTTGCACGTAACTACAGTTAAATTCTCTTTTTTTTCTTTTCTAATAAAGTTTTGCTACTCTTTATCTCTTGTGAGATTGTCCTAATAAAGGACAATATTGGAATCTTGAAATTTTGGGCTTAGACAACTTAGAACTATGCCACCTTCGGTCTGATCTAGAGTACATAAAATTATCTGCTACAATGTCCTACCTGTCAATGACTACTTCAGCTTCAACCACAACAATACACGAGCACACAATAAAGTACAAACTTAAGGTAAACCACTCCAAACTCGCTTGCAGAAAATATGACTTCAGCAACAGAGTGCTCAGTGCTTGGATTGCATGGCCTGACTCTGTGGTTACTTCCCAAATCCGCAAAACTTTAACCTTAGACTGTCTACTGTTGACCTCACCCTATTCCTAAAAGGTCTGTAAGGGGCATGCATAAGCACACATGCCTACCATCCCTGTCCTAATGTCCTTTTTTATTTATGTTCATTTCATGTATTCATAATCATGTTTATACTTTTATCTGTTATCTGATATATGCTTGACAAATAAAATTAATTAAATAAATAAATAAATATTTGTAGCTCAGGGTTGAGCCTGGATAGTTCAGCAGACTAAAAGCATTGTGATTAGCTCCAGCTGTCTGCAATTACTGTAAGTTCGAATCTCACCAGGCTCAAGGTTGACTCAGCCTTCCATCCTTTCTAAGGTAGGTAAATTGAGGACCCAGTTTGTGGGGGCAATAAGCTGACTTTGTATAAATATACAAAAGTATGAAGGCTATTGCTTAACGCATTGAAAGCTGCACTGAGTCTCCGGAGAACGGCGGCATATAAATCAAATTTTTTAAAAAGAAATAAGGAATCTTTGGTGCATCATCAGTATTAGTGATCATCTAGCACTGATAATGTTACCTAATTTGGGTAATGAAACATCTACAAGAAAACAACCAAGTTCAGAGAGCACCAAGGATCCCTGATTGATTTCCAACAAGGTGGAGGAACTGATATCCATAGTCTCATCGAAGGTAGCTTCTGTATATAAATTATTCTACTATCTTTTTTTTTCCCTTTTTACCTATGAGTGAGATATACAATCTGTGAGAGTTCCATCTCTCTTACCTACAAGGTTAAAGGACCCAAGCCAAAGACACCCCCATGGAAGATAGACAATGACAGTGACAACTATCAAGCTGTTACATCCAAGCAGAAGGCCAAACTAGAGGACTTCTGGGAGAAGAGCTTTCTGACTTCCAAGCTTTCCCCCATGGGCTCAGCCCGGCCACAGCTATGCTAAGTAAGAATGATGGAATTTATTGTCTAACACATCTACAGAACACCTGATTGGGGGGACCCTAATCTAAAATAATGGCCATGTCTAGGATTTTCAGAAGGCAGTGAGGAACTATTGACTGTACAAGATTGCAACAGTATTTCATATGAAATTATACTCTTCCTGCCTCTTCTGAAATAATTAAAATTCTTCTTTGTTCAAGATAAGCCATCACCATAAATGATAATTTAAGATTACTGCACCTTGCTTTTATGATAGAAATATATTCCTAATCAATCAATCATCAAAAAGAAACTTTAGTGTATCCAGTAAATAAATTAGTCTCTCCCGGAGAACCTTGCAGAAAACAGCAAAAATTAGCTTTCTTACCTTGCATGTTTGTTTCACCTCTGCAGACACAATCATTTCGGGAAGAACATTTTTTATTATCTATTTTTATCAAAAAGTAATGTAATTGCAAAGGAAATGAACCAAAACAATCTTTCACAGAGAAGTAGCTTCTTTTAAGATTTGGAAGAAGCATTTTTTAAATAAAGGATTTAAGTCATATGAAAAGTGGAAGGCTTTTTCTCTAGATGCTGAAGCTGGGAGATGTCTTACAATTCATTCTTTCTTGGAGTGGGGAGTTTGTGGCCCTTTAGATGTTCCTAAGCAACAATTCCCATGATCCTCAGCTAATACGAGTCATGAAAAAGAGCTTGGGGATTAGTTTTCTGCAGCATCTGGAGAGCTCATGGCATACCCTAATATACAGAACTGTCACCATGATAAAAAGGACCTGCTGCACTAAGAACTATGTCTCTACTGTCAACGGTCCCAACTTGGTCAATTAGAAAAGACTCTTGGACTCCTGGCTAGCAAAAGTATACTTTACTAAAGCCAAGTGGTTACAATGTAGCAAAGCCAAATCTGGCATTTCACGCCCAAAGCATATTGTTAAGGTTCCAAGTAATACATCCATAGCAAGCAAAACTCTGAGGCAGATAGATTCCTCAAAGAATAGTTTTATTGGACATATCATATTGGCACAGTTCTGGTGAAAACCAACTGTGAAGATTCCCACCGTTTTCACTTAATTAAAAGTAAAAGTTTTCCCCCTTTCCCAAACTATCAGTCACATGGTCCAATCAAGATGCCATACGATTGCCTGGTAACTCCACTCTTCCTCTCTCTCTGGCCACCTGTGGGAATGTCCTTGATTCCCAGGAGAAAATATTTTGTTTTGGCTACAACACTCCAGCTATCTCTATTCCTCCCCTCCCTATCCCTCAGCTCCAGTATGGCAACACTGAAGCTTCAAAGTGGCTTCGGTCAGATCAACTTCAAGGTTGGCACATATAGTGAATATTGCCCTTTGGGTCCCATCCCCCCATGATTATGGGTGAGTATCCAATAGTATTCAAACTAATTATTTTGGTAACAGTCTCCAGCTGTGCGGGCTGGAGAGTGTTGCAGTTCATTGGGTGACCTTGGAAAAGCAGTTGGCACAAAGACTTTCGCTTTCCTTTCCTCTATCCTCTCCCCACACACACGCGCACACACCCCTTTATCCCACCCTGAAGCTCCCTCCCCCTGAGTCTCATGACAGTCTGGCATCTAGCTAAGCAGGCTCAGTGCAGTGGGATGGCATGTCTGACAGGTCTCACATTCTTGCTATATCTGGATGACTCACTTTGCTTTATGATGTAATGAACCACAGGTCCTAAGTGGCTTCCTTAGAGGATCTCATATTTACCAAATGTCACTGCATTCTATCCAGATGTATATATGTCTGAATGGCCTGGGGCTCAGATAATGGTATATGGAAATGACCTTGTGAGATGGGCCGAGAAATGCTGCCTAGGAAACAATTAGATAAGGCAAGGCACAGCCCAAAGCTGCATAATGGACAAAGAAAGAGAAAGGAACCTCCCTAACTTCTCAGACTGTAAAACAGACAGTGGGAGATTTTTTACCATTACAGCTCCTGATCCTCCCTGATCCAATGTCAAACCCTTCATGGGAGCAGGAGCTACACAGTATTTAGTGAGATCTCTTTAGTGTTAATCCAAGGTAAATATAGAATTATGGAAACTCTAAGAGAAATCGTTATAACTTAGTTATAACAAATTAATAGCAATAGCACTTTGACTTATATACTGTTTCATGGTGCTTTATAGCAGGGGTCTCCAACTTTGGCAACTTGAAGATTTATGGACTGCAACTTTCAGAAATCTTTGCTGGCTGAGGATTTCTAGGAGTTGAAGTCCACAAGTCTTCAAGTTGCCAATGTTGGAGACCCCTGCTTTATAGCCCTCTCTAAGCAGTTTACAGAGTCAGCATATTGCCCCCAACAATCTGATTCCTCATTTTACCAACCTCAGAAGGATGGAAGGCTGAGCCGATCAGGATTGAACTCCTGGCAGTGAGCTGAATTAGGCTGCAATACTGCATTCTAACACTGGGCAGACTCTCTTTAAACTACTTTTCCACCTCTTTCAGCTGCTGGACTGAGTTGTCCTTTTTAACATTCAAATTCATCATTTCCTGCTTTCGCACAACCTTTCATTCCTGCTTTTTGCTCAGGATGAAAATTATTATCTTCAATCAGTGATAAATCCCTTGTAGCATTATTCTCTCCTCTTTGAATTAAGAGGGATTGTCCTTCTGCAGGGGGCCTAAGTAACTCCAGATCAAAGCAAATGCCAGGTGAGTACCTTAGTCAAGCAATTCATTTAAAAATTAAAGCACCCACCTCCATATTATTTGGATAATATGCTCACTTTTTATTTAATCTGGAATTCCTATAAGCTATTCCTCTACGTTGATGAGAAAAAAATGATGAAATTATGATGCATCCTAGGCTTATCTGAAAGACAGACATATCTGAGGACAAGCTGAAGCAGGTATGCAAAAAAAAAAGTATACCCAGTAGTTGAAATGTGTTTAAATATTAGTAGCTTAGGTTGGTAGTTATGCTGTCGGTTTGAGCTCCGAGCTTGGCAATTTGGCTGCAAATGTTTCATCACCATTCGAGGAGATATCGTCAGTGCATTTTGAGTTGAGATACCCAGTAGTGATCATGAAGGTATAAAAACGTCTTGGGATCTGCTTGACTCCAGGGCCAGCCCAATTAAAACTGATTGTTCAGGCTGTGGACTGGCACAAGTAGTGAATTATGGCCAATTCTACCTATTGCCTAATATTTTGCTTCCTAGAGCAGCCATTTCATTGTGTCTCGGGCACTCTACTCTTTGAAGTAGCTCACAACCTATTCAGCCATTCTATATGCTTCACTCTGAAAAAGTCCTCAAAGTGACGAATTGGGAGGATCTGTAGAGGTCACTATTGCCACTACCTTACAATGTGTCAATTACATTTCCACCAGTGGTGGGTTTCAAAAATTTTTACTACTGGTTCTGTGGGTGTGGCTTGGTGGGCGTGGCATGGCTTGGTGGGCGTGGCTTGGTGGGCATGGCAGGAGAAGGATACTTTAAAATCACCATTTCCTCCCCAATCCAGGGGAAGGTTACTGCAAAATCCCCATTTCCTCCCTTATCAGCTGGGACTTGGGAGGCAGAGAATAGATGGGGGTGGGGCCAGCCAGAATTTTTACTACCAGTTCTCCAAATTACTCAAAATTTCCACTACTGGTTCTCCAGAACTAGTCAGAACTGCTGCAACCCACCACTGATTTCCACCCTTAAGGAAAAATAGGACAAGGAGGATTCTCAACTCAACCTCTACTACCGATGTTTTTGATGCTCTCTGAGCATCTCTTCTGAGGGCCACACAGGATGGACTTTGTAATACTTGAAATATGGTTTTTGTAGTACTGTTGTACTCGCTAACTAGCCTGGGTTTTCTTGCATTTTAAATTTGCTTTTTCAAATGTATTGCTAATAATTAGCCTTAACCTTTAAGAAAAGCCTCCCTTTCAGAAACCAGGATGGTGGGAGAGCATTGGTCTCCAGCTGGCCTCAAGCTTCCATGAACAAAGAAGACATTCAAGCCCAACCTTGGGAAGCATTGAGAATGTATCTTACTCATAACCATGTTGATGTTTTCCCTTTGCAAATGTTTCTTTTTCTTCTATTCCAAATGCAATGTTCTTTTCCATGGCTATGCTCACCTATTATTGGTTGCTTTAATTCTTGTGATGTCAATGGATAGATGACTATTTCTAAACCAATCAACTTTTACACTGAAGTTCTTTGTTGTGCTAGCCAGTGGTGGGATTCAAAAAAATTTACTACCTGTTCTGTAGGCGTGGCTTGGTGGGCATGGCAGGGGAAGGATACTGTAAAATCTCTATTTCCATCCTACTCCAGGGAGAAGGAGATTGTAAAATCTCCATTTCCACCCCACTGCAGGGGGAAGGAGTCTGTAAAATCTCCATTTTCATCCTACTCCATGGGGAAGGGGTCTGTAAAATTTCCATTTCCACCCCGTTCCAGGGGAAGGAGACAGTAAAATCTCCATTCCCTCCCCATTCCAGGGGAAGGGGTCTGTAAAATTTCCATTTCCACCCCATTCCAGGGGAAGGAGTCTGTAAAATCTCCATTCCCTCCCCACTCCAGGGGAAGAAGTCTGTAAAATCTCCATTCCCTCCTCACTCCAGGGGAAGGAGTGTGTAAAATCTCCATTTCCACCTCACTCCAGGGGAAGGAGTCTGTAAAATCTCCATTTCCTCCCCACTCCAGGGGAAGGAGTCTGTAAAATCTCCATTCCCTCCTCACTCCAGGGGAAGGAGTCTGTAAAATCTCCATTTCCTCCCCACTCCAGGGGAAGGAGTCTGTAAAATCTCCATTTCCACCCCACTCCAGGGGAAGGAGTCTGTAAAATCTCCATTTCCTCCCCACTCCAGGGGAAGGAGTCTGTAAAATCTCCATTTCCACCCCACTCCAGGGGAAGGAGACTGTAAAATCTCCATTTCCACCCCACCCCACTATCCTGCTTTTCAGTTCCGTTCTCCTGTGCAGGGCAACAAAAGAAGACCCAGCCAATCAGCTGGGACTCGATCAGCTGGGACTCAGGAGGCAGCGAATAGATTGGGGGCCGGGCCAGCCAGAGGTGGTATTTGCCGGTTCTCTGAACTACTCAAAATTTCCACTACCAGTTCTCCAAAACTGGTCAGAAGTGGCTGAATATCACCTCTGGTGCAAACTATATACAAGTAAATATAAGCCACTTTTCCCTGTTTCCCCTTTTCTTAGGGAGATCCCACTTTAGTAGAATACTAAATAATAGTAGAATACTATTCTAGTATTAGTAGAATGCTATTCTACTATTAATAGAATGCTATTAGTAGAATACTAAATAATAAGTTAGCTTTAAAGGATCTTCTGACTTGGTGGCTTATTGGAAAAGGTAAACCAAGGCAGAACCTAGGACCGGATTTGGCCATCACTTCATCTGCTGTCCCTGTCATATTTCCAAGGCTTGGTTTCTTTTCTCCTTGCCTGCATCATCTTACTCCCTTATACACCCGATATCTGCATTGATTAGATTTTATTGAATTGGGTTTATCACCCAAATCCTTATAAGCAGGCATTGATTGCAAAGAGCTCACAGATATTAAGCCAGGATTTTAAATACTGCATCATTATTAATAGAGGAACCCAGTGGAAGAAAACATGGAATATGGAATATAGACTGGAGGAATCATTGGAGAACTCTTTCAGGCTTCTGCTACAATATCTAGAGCAGAGGTCTCCAACCTTGGCAACTTTAAGCCTGGAGGACTTCAACCTTGGCAACTTTAAGCCTGGAGGACTTCAATTCCCAGAATTCCCCAGCCAGCAGGCTGGGGAATTCTGGGTATTGAAGTCCTCCAGGCTTAAAGTTGCCAAGGCTGGAGACTCCTGATCTAGAGGAGAACTGTTTGAATGAACCAATCAGAGCACAGCTTCCTGGCTCTGAGTTTCCCGCACTTTGTCGGAGATGTGTATATAAGTAGCTGCAGGATTGCAGCCTCTTTCAGAGACTCTGAGACCAGAGAGACTGCCAGAGATTCTCACCTAGACCTCCAGAGCTGATGTCACTACAATGAGCTGAGTCACTGCCTTGCTCCTGAAGAAGCTGACAAAGAAAACAGAGAGCCTCCCACGTTTGGGAAGAAGACTAGAGCTGAAGGACTTTGCTAAAAGAAGAATCTTGTAGGCTGTTGATGCCTCCTCGTAGGTTTTGTTTTTATGTGTTTTTATTAAAATAGTTTCTCAAGACTTCTCAGTCAACTTCCATGCTAGTGCGTTTGTGTGCGTATCGGGCCATAGTCCATTCGAACCCAGAAATCCCTTTCCTTTCACAGAGTAACTGAAATGAACTGGAACTCCAGGAATTGTGGCCTCAGAAGGCTACTTCAGAGTTTATTATGTTGTTTTGTTAACATGTTTTTAATGTGCATAAACTAGTGGACGTCTATCCAGTGGAAATTTTATAAATCCATTTAGGTATTGCCTGACAGCCCAAGCGTGAAGTCTAAGTTTTCAAATTACTGTATTCTCCATTGGGCAAACCAGGTGAATTTGTTAAAATACTATTCTTCAGTCCTTGTCCCAATAGAAAAACCTGCTGGGACCAACAGCATCAGCCTCATAGTGGATGTTTATTCTGCTGCAGAAATGAGGCTGGTGACTGATATGGTCCTTATTGATTTAATATGGGACAAGTTAAGACAAATAGAGCCTCAGATAGCTCAACAGGCTAATAGCCTGTTATTAACATTCCGCTGTCTGCAATTATTGCAAATTCGAGGCTCAAGGTTGATTCAGCCTTCCATCCTTTCTAAGGTAGGTAAATTGAGGACCCAGTTTGTGGGGGCAATAAGTTGACTTTGTATAAAAAATATACAAAAGTATGAAGGCTATTGCTTAACGCATTGTAAGCCGCGTTGAGTCTCCGGAGAAGGGCGGCATATAAATCTAATTAAAAAATAATAATAATGGGTAAATTTCCCTGGCTTCCTGTTTGCTCCCGTTAAGCTTCATGAAAGCCAGCTGGGTAGCTTTGGACAGACCGTCTTTCTACCTAGAACTAAGAAGCAATCTAGAACTAAAAAGAAGTTTCCTAACAGCTAGAACAATTAACCAGTGGAACAACTTGCCTCCAGAAGTTGTGAATTCTCCAACACTGGAAGTTTTTAAGAAAAGATTGGATAACCATTTGCCTGAAATGGTATAGAGCAGGGGTTGGCAACCTTAAACACTCAAAGAGCCATTTGGACCCGTTTCCCAAAGAAAAGAAAACACAGGGAGCCACAAAACCCTTCCCGTGCCTGACTATTTCCTGAGTGGCCACAAAATTAGCATCTGTAGTTGAATTAAACATTCTGTTTTCTTCTGAAACTTTTCTTTTCTTAGATTTATCCATGTTTGGCCGACCAGGAATCGAAAAGCTTAATAAATTGTGTGCTGGCGGGTGTTGCACATTGGCGGTTGTGATGCATATTTTGAGTGACAGGGTATAGGGTTTCCTGCCTGAGAAGGGGATTGGACTAGAGGTCCAATCCCCTTCAAGGTCTTTTCCAACTGTTATTCTATTCTATTCTGTTCCATTCCATTCCGTTCCATTCCATTCCATTCCATTCCATTCCATTCCATTCACGTCAAAGAGCTGTTGTTGGAAAAATAAGAGGTGGAAGGAGCATTATGTATGTTCATTGCATTTAGTGCGGGATGACAATCTAATAGAGGTAGTCCTCAACTTATGACCGGTCACTTAACAATTATTAAAACTACAATGGACCTCCACAGGAGTACTTGTGACCCAGATTCCAAGTTACAACAGCCACCACCACCACCCATAGTCACATGATCTCATTTTGAGTGCTTGGCATCCATATGCAACATTTCATGGCCACATGATCACAGTTTGCAACATGTTTGCCATAAACTGGTGTTTACTTCTGGTTTCTAGCAAAAAAATGTCCATTGCAGACAATGAATTTGCTTAATGACCATTACACAAAAGGTTGTAAGATCAGGCACGGGCATGAGGTGACCTGCTTAATGACTAACACAATTTACAACCAGTTCAATTACATTTATAATTCGTGGACTACCTGTAAATAATAATAAATTCATGCTTCTCTCTAATATGTGGTATGATGGGTCATCATAGGTGCTTGGAATGGCATGTTATAACTGTCTGTTAAATTGTTGACAAACAGTATTAGAGGAACACAAGTGTTTTGTGCCTGTGGCATGTCAGTCAAGCTCTTTCTAAATGCAGGTCTAGTGCTATTCTGAAAGAAGGCTAAACATGTGTTCAAAACTATTATCTTCAGTATCAGAAACCTGGATCTTTCACCAATATTTATGTGCCCCTGGCCATCTTGTAACTACAGATAGTCCTCGACTTACAACCACAACTGAGCCCAACATTTCTGTTGTTAACATTTGTTAAATGAGTTTTGCTCCATTTTACAACCTTTCTGGCCACAGTTGTTGAGTGAATCACTGCAGTGGATACCATATTTTTCAGAGCATAAGACGCTCCTGACTATAAGACGCACCTACCTTTTTTGGTGAGGAAAACAAGAAAAAGAAATCTGCCTCTGCCTCCCATCAATTTTGCCTCATTGCAGCAAACAGCCTGCTTTACTTTCATTTTCATTTTCAGCATAGCTTGATTAGTACAAGAAAAAAAAATCTGCTCCCAGCAATTTACCTCCTTGCAGCAAGCAGCAGAGGCCCCCGCAACAATAGCCAATGACAATCCCTGCAGCCTGAAACAGCTGAGAGTCAGGAGGCTGATCCAACGGACAATCAACTTGTGCTAATTAGGCTGTGCTGAAGCTGAAATGGGCTGTTTCTGCTTGCTGCAAGAAGGTAAATTGCTGGGAGGCAGAAGCCATAGGGTGGGGACCAATGGGTGGGCAGGGCTACATTCTGTGTATAAAACACACCCAAATTTTCACCCCCTTTTAGGAGGCAAAAAGGTGCGTCTTATACTCCAAAAAATACGATAAGTTAGTAACATGGTTGTTACGTGAATCTGGCTTCCCCATTGACTTTGTCAGAAAGTCTCAAAAGGAGATCACATGACCCTGGGACACTGCAGCCATCATAAATATGGACCAGCTGCAAAGCATCTGAATTTCAATCACATGATCATGGGGATGCTACAAAGGTCATAAATGAGAAAAAAGTGTCATCAGTCACTTTTTTCAGTGCCGTTGTAGCTTTGAACAGTCATTAAATGAATTATTGTAAGTCGAGGACTACCTGTACAGCTCTTCAAACCACTACACTGATTAGTATTTTTTCCAAAATTCTCTTCTTCTTTTTTAAAGAATTCCCTTCAAATTGAATATAAACTATTAGGCAGTAAGTGGGAATACAAGATCATTTATCTGATTAATGGCGATTTCTGTTCAGGACTGTCTGAATATGGCAGGCTGATCAAAGCAAGCCAACAGGAGAGCTCCTCGTGCATAGACATCCATCTCAGCTACCAAGGACAATCACAGGTGAGATGCTTCAAAGGCCAGCTTCTTTGACAACTCCAATGATAAACTGCTACTGTTCTCTCCATGGAGGAAGAGGAGATTGGCATTTCCACAGGACAGCACGTAGAGATTGACAGTCCTAACCTCCAACGTATGAAGAAGGAACCACTCACAGCTAACAGAGGTAAGTGGAAGGACAGCATTGCAGGCAATCTCATTGATCTTAGGCTGGCAGGCTACTTTGACTAGTAACATTTTTGCTTCCATAACTTCTAAAACTTTCCTGCTACAAAAGCACCAACAAAAGCTAGTGGAGAAGTGACAATTTTCCCCCCCAATGAGATTGGAATCCTCCTATGTAGGAGTTCTTTAATCCTTAGCATCAAAGGACAAACATTCTCAGAATCCTAGATATTTTTTATATTTGCACTAGCCTATTGAAAGTACTTACCTCAACCAAGCCAATAAATATGGTTAACTGTAGCAAGCTAACTCCAGAAGTTTGAGTCTGAGCAGCTCAAGGTTGACTCGGCATTCCATCCTTCTGAGGTCAGTAAAATGAGGACCCAGATTGTTGGGGGCAATATGCTGACTTTGTAAACCGCTTAGAGAGGGCTGTAAAAAGCACTGTGAAGTAGTGTATAAATCTAAGTGCTAAGGTTATAGTGCTATTGCTAGTCATCAGGAATCAACACTGACCCAAAGTCAGACACCTTCCCCCAAAAATCCTGCCATACCAATCTGATATTTTTGTATTAAACTGTCTAGCTGACTATGGGAACGTAAGAACATAATGTATCTATCTACTACAGCAAACTTTCCACAGAGTCTTCCATGAGATACTAGAATGGAAGATGATAAAACGTGGGCTGCACTATGCTACCATTAGATGGATACAGAGATGGTTGCATAATCCTATCCCATGAGAATATATTAATTTGTTCTGTGTTTTACGCCTCTGAGATCCCATGCTATTCAACATATTTATCAATAACTTTCCTGAGGGATTAGAACATATGATTATCAAATTTGTGGACAATGCAATGATAGGAGGGACAGCAAATACCTTAGGAGACAGTATCAAGATTCAGGAGGATGGTGACCAGTTGAAAGAATAATTTGTCAGAGGCTTGTGAAAAAACCACCAAGCTAAAGTTAGGCAGGAAGAAATGCAAAGTCACACATTTAGGTGAGAAAATGTTAAGCACATATACAGGACATGACGAACTATACTGGGCAGCAGGATACATGGGGGAAAATTCTGGATAATCTGGATCTGAAGCACTTGTGAACTGCCTCAAGCAGAAGCTTTATTGTTAGTCATTTATCTTACAAAAATCTTGTCAGTCTGACTGCATTCCTTTGGGAACTGTCAGATTCTGCAGTCATACAGCTTTTCTGCAATGCAAGGACTCTAAGCTCAGTCCCCTCTTAACATTTCCCTCTAATCTAGCTAGAGATTCCACCACACTGCTGCTCTTTGGCAATAGGGTGAGGGTTAGATTAAAACTCCAAGCTCTTAAGAATCGGATTATTATAAAGTTTGGAATAGAATGTATAAGTGGTTAGAGAACAGAAGCCAAAACAAGAAATAGGAGTTTTAAATTAGCATTGATTAAATATTAACCAAAATTATCAATTATTATTAAATCTAAATTACTGATTATAATGTAAGTATAATGTAGATATGAGTAATTAGTATTGTTGTAATTGTTATTATATCATTATAGTTGTTATAACTGATAGGAAGGCAATGTAGAAGAACGAATTATAAAAACAGAACATATATGCTGATACGGAAGGCTGTAAAACTACTCTACATTGTTATGTTTGTCTTGTTTTCTCTTGTGTTTTTTTCTGTTTTTGTTTTTTGTTTTTAAAGGTGAAAAATGTGTAATAAAAACTTTTTTTTAAAGAACTCCAAACTCTTATCTCCACATTCTATATATCTATTATTCTGCCTTTTTGTGTTGTGGGAAGTTTCCCTCCTCCTTAGAATAAAAATATTCTATGGGATATTAAAAGAGGCAGGATAGAGCATTTCCCCTAAAAGAGAAGAGGAGAAAAATCTTAACAGTGGCAGAAAGCAGACCCAGTCTTCCTGCCATAGGAAAACAGCCTCAAGCAGAAGCTTAAAGAGACTAGTCTTCAGGAATGGAGATTTTGTATCCATTCAGAAAGACTGGGCCAATCTATTCATAAGCAAAGGGTAACCAGAAACTCCAAATAAGCAACACAATAGGCAAGGAACCAAATCTGACAAGATTAGCTCAAAAAAAACACCTAGGATTTGTATTTTCCCTCTTGCCTGTAGTAGAGCCAGTACATGACCCTATAGGAATCTGGCAACAACCATTAAAATATTAAAGGACATATTCTTACACAGGAACAGGCATCACAACCATAAAGCCCCATCATTCATTCATTGACATCCTTCAGTCTCAAGAGACTATGGTATCGTGCTCTGGAAAGAGGTCCTAAAACAGCATCTAGTGTGACTAAAAAGGCCAATTCGAGAGTGGCAATCCCTTCCACACTGAGGGCAGATACATTCTGTCCCCTGCCCAGCCCCCAGATTTCACTGGTTCTGGGACGAACTCTTTGCCTCAGCCTGCTGAACAAGTGTCTCTTCGAATTGGAGAAGGCCATGCTCCAAGCTAAACAATTGGAGGTCAAGGTTTCCCAGTTGTTAATGTCCATTGGACATGACATTAACATAAAGCCCCAAAGAATATGTAAAAACCACCTACTCTCAACCCCACTTTATCAGCCACCCCAGAAACATACTGCTGTCACTAGTTTCTGGCTACCAAATAAACAGAGTCTTCCTTTCCTGCAGCTTGTTGTTGTTGTTAGTTGCAAAGTCATGTCCAACCCATCGCGACCAATGGACAATGTTCCTCCAGGCCTAACTGTCCTCTACCATCCTCTGGAGTCCATTTAAGCTCACACCTGCTGCTTTAGTGACTCCATCTAGCCACTGCGTTCTCTGTCATCCCCTTCTTCTTTTGCCCTCAATCTTTCCTGGCATTAGCTCTTCTCCAGTGAGTCCTTCCTTCTCATTAGGTGGCCAAAGTATTTGAGTTTCATCTTCAGGATCTGGCCTTCTAAGAAGCAGTCAGGGTTGATCTCCTCTAGGACTGACCAGTTTAATCACTTTGCAGTCCAAGGGATTCGCAGGATCTTCTTCAACACCATAGTTCAACAGCCACTATTTGCCAGGAATTAAGAGGGTGAGATGCCATGATTTTAGTTTTCTTAATGTTGAGTTTCAAGCCAACTTTTGCACTCTCCTTCTTTACCCACATCAAGAGGCTCTTTAGTTCTTCTTCATTTTCTGCCATTAGAGTGGTATCATCTGCATATCTGAGGTTGTTGATATTTCTCTTAATTCTTAATTCCATTTTTTAAATTAAATGGAATTAAATCTTAATTCCAACTTTTGATTCATCTAGCACTCCTTTCTCATGATGACTCCATTTTATTTCCAGCATCTTTCTCCTGGCTTAGAACCTGACCTGATTTTCCTTCCATAAGTGTGCATGGATGCTATTTTACCCATATGAGGATCCATTCACACATAAGACTTGAGTGCTAATAAAGGCCTGTCAAACTATCCTGGCCAACTTTCATTAGATCAAATTCTCTAAGTTCTCTCTGTTGGAAGTGGCAATTTCTATTCTCCTCCTGCCCCAAATCAGTGGTAAAGAACCTATTGGCCAGACAGACACAAAGAAAATGCTGGAAGTCCCTTTAACTGCTTTGTTCATAGATTTTTTTTAAACAATCATCTTCAAGGTGAAAAGTACTCAAGTCCCACCCCTACTGTTGCGCAATTCTCTGTATTTAGTGAGTTAATTATTAACTAACCAGCATTCTCTCAGATGGCTTGGATTTACTGGACTAATTTCCCTCCCAGATACAGATTTCAGTACAGTAATGCCTTTTGGGAAATGAGCTCTCCTGCAGAATGTAAACCATCTGTCCTCACCTGCAGCCCAAATGCAGAGGGGACTGGTACTATTTGTGACTGCCTGTATTTTGCAATAATAATAATAATAATAATAATAATAATAATAATAATAATAATAACAACAACAACAACAACAACAACAACAACAACAACAACGCCATGACCGTGTTGCTAAGATCATTCACTGGAAATTGTACCAGAAGTTTGGATTTGAGTACAGCAAAAACCACTGGGAACATCAGGTTGAGAAAGTTTTAGAGAATGAGAAACTCAAGATCTTGTGGGACTTTAGGATTCAGACTGACAGGCACTTGGTCCACAACACACCTGACATAACAATAATTGAAAAGAAAAAAGTATGGTTCACTGACATTGCAATACCTGGTGACGCACGGATTGAAGATAAGCAGCAAGAAAAAATCACATAGTACCTGGACTTGCAAATTGAAGTTGAGCGACTGTGGAAAAAGAAATCGTGTGTTGTCCCAATTGTAATTGGAGCCCTTGAAGCAATACCAAAGAGCTATCCCGCTATTTAGAAATTCTAAATTTACCGGACTTGAATATTTTGTGACTCTACAAAAAACCACCTTACTCGGAACAGCTTACATCCTCCGACGATACCTTAACAGTTCCTAGGTCCTTGGATAGGACTCGAGCTGCTGAGCTATTAACCAGCCTCAAAGGCTGTGAATCTCACTACAGATTTAATAATAATAATAATAATAATAATAATAATAATAATAATAATAATAATAATAATAATAATAATAATAATAATAATAATAGAAGAAGAACGCTGTTTAAGGGGACTTGCATCCTTATGGGGCATTAGAAGCTAGCTGACATGTAGGAAGAAACATCATTCTGGATTCTGCTCCAAGTGGGGAAAAAAACACTGGAAACATGGAGACTGCTTGGAAAGATGGTTTAATGGTGGACAGGATCACATGGCTTGAGTTCCTGAACAGAAAAAGGGCAGATACAGCAAATCCTTGGGTTTTTATGCTCTCTCTCGCTTTGCATTTCCTGGGGCCCCGAAACAGTATCCTGATTGGTTGTCAGACTCCCAGGGGGTGGGAGTCTTAGCTAGCCTTGCTGGCTAATGGTCACATGTGCTTCCCAGGTCACATGCTTCCCAGGTCACATGTGGTGAGTTTCTGCTGCTATTGTGTAGAGGGCTAATCCTATCTTTGTTGGATCTTTGGCAATTCCTACTATGGCTCTGCCTGAAGGAGGTAGATCTTTGTTATGTACAATAGAATGCCCAGGCCTTAATGGCCCATTAACAAAGGGTGGGGGCAGGAAGATGGGAGCAGCTTCAAAACATGCTTATCCATTCAGGGAAATATAATATTCTGCCTTTTTAATATTTCCTAAAATATTCCATTCTTATAGGACAGGGGTGGGTGCTCATCTCCTACAGACATTTAAAGATTGTGTCATCAACACTGGGCATTTGGGCAACTTAATGTTTGGTATTCAACTTTATGCATGGTTTTAAAGTGAAAAAAAGAAGAGATTAAGGGAAGGAGTCGCAATATAAATTGGCGGTTGGAAAGGTCAACCCTGAACATAAAAAGCTTGCTTGGAAAAACCTGCTTAATGGGTTTATGAAATAGAGGGAGAAATAAAAGTGCCTTTTGGAGTTGAACTGGGTTGGATGCCCCCTTCTTGACCTGAAGCAAATGCAAATTTTTCACACTGGCAGAATAGCAATTCTCTGTGGGCCTTTTGTAATTTTAGGCTGCTGAAAAGAAACACCTGGATTAATGGTACAAAGATTTATCCAGTCTATTTCAGTGTGTTCCTTAGGAAGTTAGCATCTAATCCATTGGTTTTCCCTTTATTGTAGAAGATCTGTGTAAAAAAAAATCTTCTTCCATTTTTTTGCTTGCAATTTTCCTTATACAGTATGGCGTTGTCTCTTTTATATGCAGTTTTCCCTAATGTGATGGTAATGACATTCTTCACATAGATGCCTCCACAATACGGATTTGTAAAGTGAATGTCCCCGATACCATTATTTGCTATGTACATTTCTCCAAAGCAGCCTTTTAAAATGGAAATTGCCACAGTATAAGTTCTTTTTAATTGAGCGTAACTTTTAGAACCATGCATGTTTTTCCAGACGCATCTTTCACAAATAAATGGTTTCTTTCTGTGAGTTTGGGCCATTCAGAACTGCTGTCACAGCTGGATTATTGGAATCTGATCAAATGTATATCTGCTCTAATAGAAATCAATGTCAGGTTTATATTGCACCTGCATGAGAGGAAATGAGAAATCATGAAAAGCGAACAAGACAAAGGCATGAACTACAAAACCCATCTTTGTAAATCTATCCCAGTCTGTTGTCAGCACTTAAAGGCAGAATCAGTCTTCCTCTCTACCAAGATTGGACATTGGTGCTCTCTGAGCTGGCTTGTTTCCTTGTAGACATTTCATTACCCAAATTAAGTAACGCTATCAGTTCTAGTAAGGAGTGTGGTTTGCTATCAGTTTATATTCTAGTGGCTTGCCCTGTCAGTATTGGTGGAGGTTCTTTGCTTGAGCTGTTTACTCTTGGTTTCTTTGGCAGTTTCTTGATTGGGGTATTGTTTACTTAATTGGTGGTCTGCTGTTAATCCACACTGATCTGGATGCTGATTGCTGGTGGAGAGGTGTTGTTGTTGTTAGTTGCAAAGTCGTGTCCGACTCATCACGACCACATGGACAATGTTCCTCCAGGCCTTCCTGTCCTCTATCATCTCCAGAGGACGCCTACTGCTTCAGTGACTCTAGCCAGCCACCTCATTCTCTGTCGTCCCTTCTTCTTTAGCCCTCAGTCTTTCCCAGCATTAGGCTCTTCTCCAGTGAGTCCTTCCTTCTCATTAGATGGCCAAAGTATTTGAGTTTCATCTTCAGGACCTGGCCTTCTAAAGAGCAGTCAAGGTTGATCTCCTCTAGGACTGATCGGTTTGATCGCCTTGCAGTCCAAGGGACTCGCAGGAGTCTTCTCCAGCACCATAATTCAAAGGCCTCAATTCTTTGGCGCTCAGCCTTCCTTATGGTCCAACTTTCACAGCCATATAGTGTAACTGGGAAAACCATAGCCTTGACTATACCCACTTTTGTTGGCAGGGTGATGTCTCTGCTTTTTAATATGCTGGTGGAGAGGTGCTTGGGTCTTTTTGTTCTTTTGGGGGCTGGTTGTCTCTTTTGCATGGTCTATAGATGTTGTTAATGTCTATATGTCTATTGATGGCTAATTTGTCTGAGTGCCAGGGTTCTAGAAATTCCCTGGTGTTTTTGAACATGCTTAGTTTAGGATGGTCACATTTTTCCCAATTGAAGCTATGGTTAAGTCAAGATTGGACACTTTGCCCTTTTCTTCATAGGAATGACACCATACCACTGTTCTTGTAGACCATCTATGGCACTTTGGAATAATCTTTGGCTTTATTTGAAATGATGGGAGATACTAAGAAGAGTAGATGAATTCCCTGCCCACTGCCATTGCCACCTGTCAACAAGATGGAAAGATGTTGGACTGCACATGCACATAAGAACTCTGTCTTGTGCGGTTCTTATGAAGCCCTGTTCATGGTGTCTCACTGCCTCATTTGCATGATAGGAAGGCATCTTCTTTTTAAATATGTGATTGACATGCAATCATTCAATGACCCACCTGCTTGATGGAAGCCCAGCTCCTACAAGCTGCATGCATAGTTGACTTCCAGTTACACAAGAAAAGGGCATTTTTGAGGAAAAAGTCCAACCCCAGAGCACAAGTTGAAGTCTTGAAAAGAGAAATGAGCCAAGACAACTCAGCATGTTTAGCCCCTAGCATTCAAAAGCAAAGGTTCACTCATCATTGATTCCAGCAAACAACGGGAGAGAAGGCAAATAACGAAGCTAATTACCTCACAAATGTAAGACAGGCTTAGCATCAGCATTATTATTGCCAATGGCAATAAAAGTATCTTGGATGCAGGAGGACAGCTGGAATCTTAGCTATAAAGTAACTCAGCCTCTGCTCTTCAAGGCCTTTGTTTGACAGACTCAAAAGTAAATAAATACAAGATAAAATTCATAAGGGAAGTGCCTCTGTCTGGCCAAGAATAGACCTGCAGAACAGCTACAAGCTTCTGAGTTTTGGAAAACTCTTCCCAGCAAGATATAGTTAGAATACAATCACATCAACAACAGAAAATGATAGAAGGATTTAGTGATGTTCAAATCACATCTATAACCAATTTAGATCTTGAACATCTCTTTTTCCTCTTATATAAAACAGGTGAATATAAATCTGAAATGGTAGATGACCATTTATGTGGCTTCTAATTCCACAATTAATCTGAAAATAGCATTTGAGAATAGTCTTGGGGATTATGTGGAGCAAACAGATCAGCTATCTTAAATCAGAACTAAGAGCATTTAGCATCTTAACCCTAAATGGATTGATTCATTTATATTCTGCTGCACTGAAGGGGGTAGAGAAAAGAATCTGACACAAATACTTTATTGAGCCACGGTTATGCAGTGGTTAGAATGCAGTACTGCAGGCTACTTCTGCTGAGTTCCGGCTGACTGTAATTTGGCAGTTCAAATCCCACCAGGCTCAAGGTTGACTCAGCCTTCCATACTTCAGAGGTGGGTAAAATGAGGACCCAGATTGTTGGGGGCAATAGGCTGACTCTGTAAACTGCTTAGAGAGGGCTGTAAAGCACTGTAAAGTGGTATATAAGTCTAAGTGCTATTACTATAAGGGGGAGGGAGGGAGGAAGGGGGGAAGGAAGGATTATAGTTATGAATTAAAGAAGGATTATAGTTATGGCAAGAAAACTGGGGGTGGGGGTGTTAAGGCTGAATTGAAAAGGATCAAGATGCCCAAGTAAGGTCACAAATTCCAACATAACAGCAAAAAGGTTCTTCTTTGAGAAGTAGGAACCTGTACTGTTGTTCCAATTCTTCAGGAGTGAAATATATGGTATATAGTCCTTCAAACTCTTATGAACTAAAACTTCAAACATTTCACATGGCCACTGGGAACCACTAGGTAAGATAGTTTTCAGCAACATCGAGAAGACCACACATTACTCATCCCTGGCTTATTGAGCAATCAAGGTAAAGCTGTCTTACCCACAGATGGAGCTTTGAGAAACGCGAATTTCAAAATATGAAACCAGCATGTACATCTAATCTTAGCCTCATCTCAAGGCACAAGAGACATTAAGGAATATGGAATGTGAACCGGCTCAAAACAACTCCTTCTGGCATTAATGTAGGCAAGCCTGTTTCTGTTTTCTTGCACCAAGGATTTGCCCAGTATGAACAAATATAGGTGAGTTTTGAGTTGTATGTGAAAATCTACACAAGAGTGCTAACAGGGTGTTTTTGTTTTTGTTTGAAAGCAATGCAAACCAATTGTTGTGGGGATACACAAACCAGATGAAAACCCAAAGTAGATATGATACACTGTTTCTGTGCAGGAAACACAGACATTTTATGGTTTCCCAGAGTTCTTGGTTCCTGAGTTATCAAAACTATAGTCCTCTCACCAAAAGCACTTCTTGAGAACAACAAACTCTGGAAGTTTCAACTAAACCAGTATTTTTCAAACTTGACAATTATAAAACTGGAGCCTGCAAAATGATTACCACTACATGTAGGATGCTAATCTGTTCTCCGGAAGTTTTTTTCATTGTGCCTGTTTCTGTTTTTAATTGTTGTTTTGTTTGTTTCAGTTGTTTTTGTATGTCTCTCAGTGTCAAATTTGTGGATCAACAGCTTGAGAGAGCGAGTGAAGATGAGAGAGAGAGAGGGATGGATGGATGGATGGATGGATGGATGGATGGATGGATGGATGGATGGAGACAGAAATAGATAGATAGATAGATAGATAGATAGATAGATAGATAGATAGATAGATAGATAGATAGATGATTGATAGATAGCTAGATAGATAGATAGATAGATAGATAGATAGATAGATAGATATGGATGGGGGGAGGGAGGGAGGGAGGGATAGAGAGGGAGAGGGTGGAGAGAGGAGAGAGGAGAGAAACTTCAACTCCCAAAATTATCCAGCCAGCATACTGGCTAAGGAATTCTGAGATGAAGTCCACACATCTTGTTGCCAAGGTTGAAAAACACTGATCAAGGTTTTTTTTAAAAAAAAATGTTGTTTTAAGGAGAGGAAAATACTTGCATGTTTTATAGTTGAAGCAGCATGTAGTGATGTTAAGGATTGCTTAGAAGTGCTTTAAGAGAGATGAAATGTTCTTTATAAAACTTTTTTTCCTTGTAAAAAAAATATTTCTTTATAGAACATGCATTGAACCTTGAGAAATATAGAATTTTGTTAGAACTTATTGGAGCTTACAAAATAAATAATAGAAATACTGTTAAGAAGAATTTATATTGCCATTGGATAATTACAGGCTATTCTTTTAATATGATTATTTTTTAAAATAGTTCTGCTATAATGCAACACTGTATATGGAAAAACAAGTATTAATACAAAAGCACATAGAGACACGGTAATTTAATCTCTGAAAGTTAATATTAGCTTAATTAACTTTCTGGTATGTCACTGAAAATCAGCAAATATTAACTGCCAATAGTGTTCCATTTTGCTTTATTGTTATTTTATAGAATAATATTTGTTTCTAACTTTTAATCTGAAACAGGACTTCTCAGACTCTATTTGCAAAGACTAAAAGGTGGAAGGTTAAGGATACAACTGGTAGCAGGAACAAAAGGGTTGGAATGTGCAAAAGTATGGTTTGGATTGCATTAGGGTTAAGAACTTTCTACTCATGTGGTTGAATGTGGTTTGTGTTTTAATAAGATTTTCATAATGATATTAGTATAATTGTGATTTTATTTGTATTTGTTTATTTGTTTATTATTCTTGTTATTGACTTAATTGTTATGAGTTCTCCAGTGACACATATGTGAGATAGGTAGATATATAGAAGGGAGGGAGGGAGGGAGGGAGGAAATGTGAGATCTAAGAAATTAATAATATTTTGATCCAAATATACATTAGTATAGGATTTCTCTACACTTGCATTCAGCCTTGATCCAAAAATGTCCCGGCAACTTTTTTCTGTTGTGGCAATAATTTTGCCTCATCCCCAGCCCAGGGGTGAAATACAACAGGTTCTGACAGGTTCTGGAGATCCGGTAGTGGAAATTTTGAGTAGTTCAGAGAATCAGCAAATACCACCTCTGGCTAGCCCCAGAGTGGAGTGGGAATGGAGATTTTCCAATATCCTTCCCCTGGAGTGGGGTGGGAATGGAGATTTTGCAGTATCCTTCCCCTACCACGTCCACCAATCCATGCCTACCAAGCCACACCACACCCATGAAGCCATGCCCATAGAACCAGTAGTAAAAAAAAATTGGATTTCACCACTAACCCAGCCCACAAATGAACCAAGTTTAAATCATTCTCACACTGTATCAGAGTTACTATAGGCTTATCCTCTTTTCTTCTGACACTGAAAAGCAGTTCAAGAGATGCAAAACATCTTACTTATCACCTTAGAAAGAAGTTAAGGAATAGGAAGTCAAGGCAACAAAAGCTCAATAAGAAACTAAAACTTAGTTTTCTGACCGCTCATATATGGATAGAGACAGTGGTGGGATTCAAATAATTTAACAACCGGTTCTCTGCCCTAATGATTTCTTCCAATAACCAATTTGCCAAACTGTTCAGAAAGTTAACAACTGGTTCTCCGAAATGGTGCGAACTGGCTGAATCCCACCACTGGGTAGAGAGCACTTTCGTTCAGTGATGGAAAAAGGTCCTTCATGCCTAAACCATTGAGAATCCAAAGTATTGTTTGATTAAATTTGTGATTGATTTCAAAAGGAGAGAATCCAAGGAGAGTATCATAGGGTGTTGTGCTATAGCAATAGCAATAGCAATAGCATTTAGGCTTATATACTGCCTCTTAACCCATGGTTTACAATGTAAGCATTATTTGCATATTGCCTCCAACAATCTGGATCCTCATTTTACCAACCTTGGCAGGATGGAAGGCTGAGTCAACCTTGAACTCTGTCAGGATCAAACTCCAGGCTGTGGGCAGTTTGTCTGCAATGCTGCACTTTAATCACTGTGCCACCACTGGCTTCTATATCATTAAGAGTGTCAGACGTGACTCCGTTCAAAACCCAAGAAAGGAAACCCCCAACTCCATGTTTGTAGAGAAGTACTTTTACTGAGTTTGAAATGATAGCAACAAAAGAAAAGAAAGATCTGAAGCGAAAGGCACAAAAGTTACATACTGAAAGTATTCCCAAATCTCTCCCCCAAAAACCCAGGGTAAATGTCCAATCCCCAACCCAATAGGTGTCATGTGGGGCTTATCTTCAGGTGCTTTCGCTCATCTGGTATTCCGGGATGGTTGACCTTGACTGGGTATAGACAACTCCATTCAGCTGCGCAGTAGATCATGGGAGCTGTCCTCCCTTTTTGTTCACACAGGACATTTCTCTCCAGCTCACATCCCCCACCCAAATGCCAATCTTCCCCCACCCGCATTACTATGGCAGCCGATAGCAAACAAGCATCAAAGAGCCATGATGGCAAACCTATGGCACATGTGCCAGAGGTGGCACACAGCACCCTCTCTGATGGCACGTGAGCCATTGCCCCAGTTTAGCTCCACCATGCATGCATGCATGCCTCCCGCCAGCCAGCTGGTCTTTGGGGCTCTGCCGTGCATGCACAGGGGGTGGGGCATGTGTGGAGGCCATGTGTGACATGTGCAGGGGCAGGGGGCATGCAGGGGGGGTCACGCACACATGCATCGGTGGGGCACATACGGGGGCCGCATATGCATTGCATTTTGAGGGTTCAGGTGCACACACGAGCATTCACACACATTCCCGCACACTTTGGGCTCTTGGTCCGAGAAAGATTGGCCATCACTATCATAGAGGCTGACAAAGTGATTGGTTGGTTGGTTGGTTGGTTGGTTGGTTGGTTGGTTGGTTGGTTGGTTGGTTGATTCCTTCAGTCATTCAGTCATTCAGTCATTCATTCTTCACTATCAAGACAGCGTCAACTTTTAGCAGCCACAAAGATACATTTTCTCCAGGAGGATCTGTCCCCAATCTTTCAGGCTTTCTTTCTATTGCTGCTGTTATTGAATCCACTTCCCTAAGGGAAAAAAAGAAGATGCCACCACTGCTTCATCTTGAATGCTAGATGTGAAGCTGCTGGGTTTCTTTTAAACCTTCAGTTCTTTCTCAAGATGGAAAACTAGGTCGTTATTATTCTTTGACGTTCCTTAGCTGGTAGAAAACTTTTTTTCCTCTTCAGAATTTCTTCCTTTCTTTTGTTTTTCTTTATTTCTGGCCCTTTTAGCTCAACCTGAAACCCGTGGCAGATGCTTTCACTTCAGCTGAATGGTTCGATATAATATTTAACTTGCTGTTAAATATTTAGAATGCTAACTATTTATTTATTAGCATAATTTTATACTCCCTCAATCACATGATTGGAAGCTTATACTGGGAAAAGGAACTAGAATTTAATAATTGATTATGCCTTGATCAATTTTTGATTACCGTTCATCATGAGTTTAGACAGCGAATTTGATTCACCATTTTATTACCGGTATTCATTTGTTTTGAATTAAATATACTGACTTTGTTTGCTTGTTTGTTTTTTCTTCTCACCGATTCACCTATTACTCAAAAATAAAAAAATACCCTAAGCTGATCCTTCTGATGGTTACCTTTTAACAACAGCCCAGAATAAAAAGAATAAAGTCATCCAGCTTTCAAAATACTAATGTGTGGGCCTTCATGCCAAAGTGTCTTTTTATCCTTTGAAGAAGTTTGGGCAACTTCCCATATATGCCATCCAAACTGGGGACAGTCTGACTTGTCCACTCTTAGAAACAATGCTGGCTGTCCTAGATAATTTATTTTTTTAAGCTGTCTATAGGTTGTAAGGGGTCCGATAGCTCTGTGGTAATCAGCTGGAAAGCTGACAGTCCAGGTTCAAGGCTTGAATGCTGCACAATGGGGTGAGTTCCCATTCCTGCCCCAGCTCCTGCCCACTTACTTGTTCGAAAGCATGTCAATGCAAATAGATAAATAGGTACCAATTCCATGAGAAGGTAACAGTATTCTGTGCGCCTTTGGCTGCATGATCATAGAAAATTATTTGGACAATGCTGGTTCCCTCAGCCAAGAAACAGAGATGAGCACCACACCCTAGTCAGACATGACTGAACAGGGAAATCTTGACCTTTTATAGGTTGTTCTTGATCCATTTTGAATCACTCCCATTTGTGAGGAAATCCTGAAAATGATGTCCTGAAACAGTCTCATTTGAAGACCCAATGAAGCAGCTGCCTCAGTGTCTCCCCAGTTTTTAGATGTAGGTGCTCTACCTTTGTTCATTCTACAGTATCCAACCCACATGGAAGGAAGAAGTTAGGATTCCCCTTTCTCCCACCTCCTCCACAAGGTTGGATGACTGTCAGATCTATGCTGGCCTAGCTTCTGTTTCTTCTTGCCTCTATTTTCAGTCTTCTTCTTTCTTGCTGTCTTGCACCTTTTTTTTCCAAGTCTATTCTGAATGGTCCATGTCATGCATTCAAAGCATCTCTATTCTCAGAGTCTAGAGGGTATTGTTTAAACATTTGTGTTGGCTTCTTAATTTTGTCCCAACTCATTTCCCTTTTCCTGGCTGAAAGATGTTGACAGAAGGACAGTTTTGGCAAACAATACAATGACACTGCAGCCTTCCCACTGCCTCTCCTGCAGTATCAATCTTTTTGAAATGGCCATACCTGAAGAAGTGGAAACTTTCAGTGTTTAATTTGCATTGGCTGGCTCCTTCTTTCAAAAGATTCTGTAAGGAAGGACACAGAAGCTGGCAAGCCTACATGAACAGAATAGAGATGGATGGAACAGATGCAAAGTATACAAGCCAAGATTAGAGTCATTCAGGCCAGGCCAGCCCTCTCCTCCAAGATAAGATTTTGAATTTGAAACTTTATCCTACATCCTTTATCAGCAGGACCATGTAAATAGAAGTGCTTCAATCTTTCACTCTTTAATTTCTCAGCTGTCTGTCTTATCCTTCACATGTCTAATTTCTTGGTTTATATCTAGATTTCTCTATTGCATTTAGATCACTACTATACCATTTGTCAAATCTTTGAGTTCTCTGTGTTCTTTTGCTTGGACGTCTTGAGGATGTAGGAAGAGCAGGTCAACCAACCTGTTTCCCCCCAAAATAAGACCCAACTGGAAAATAAGACCTAGCATGATTTTTCATGCTATGAAAACCCCAGTTAAGATTGTCAGCCAAATGGGTGCATTTAGTACCGTATTTCCCCCAAAATAAGACCTAACCAGAAAATAAGCCCTAATGCATCTTTTGGAGCAAAAATTAATATAAGATCCAGTCTTATTTTGGGGGAAACATGGTAGGCTTGTTCACTGGAAATGTCTTGAGCCAAATAGATTTTCCCATAATCATGCTATATGGCCAGAGTAATGGCCTGCTTATCAAACCAATTTGTTTTGTAAACAAAAATAGAAAAAAACACAACACATACAAATTATTAATTCCCAGATTGCAAATTAAGGGAAGAAAGGTACATTTGCTATGAGCATCCTTGATTGCTATTTCATTTTTAATCCTGTTTTTGAACATAGCAGCACAAGTCAAGAGACAGTTTCATTCATTTCGATAAAGTGGGCCAGTTTTAGTATTCTACACAGCAATATTTATGGAAAATGGAATGAGGTGATGATGCCACACTAATAAGCTAATTATTTGAGCAAATCTCCCTTTTGCACAAACAGCATCTTTCTCATTCATGTCAAGGTTCAGCAGGGATTTTTGACTAGAGAAAGCATAATGTACTTTTTTTTCAAACATCTCTTAATAGCAAAACTGTAGGTTCCCCTATCACTTCTTCCATGTCTTTTCTTTAAAAAAAAAATTAGGAAAAAAGAACAGTCTATTTCAAAACATTCATAAAGCAGGTCTCAGGATCCCAGACAGCAGCGCAGCGAAAAACCAGAACGTAAAGGCTTCAGCTCTTTTTGTAACGTGGTTTATTCGGGCGTCAGCTCCGGGTGATCACTGTGACTTTGTTGGCCAAAATAATAACAGCGCTACAGCTGACAGGTGCGTGTGCCTTTAAATAGCCCGCGCAGGCATGCCTCACCCTCCCAGACTGTTTTAAATCACGCCCTCCTCCCGGTGACGTCATCGAAGTCGGTCATGGTTCAATCAGTCTTTGCACCAACAGAGATCAACGCTGGGGGGGGGGGCGTGCAGGTGCCCTGCTCCCGACGTTATGGTGCCTCTACAGACATCTCCCGTCCACCTAACACCCTGTGCCACCTCCACCAGAATGCAGGTAAGGGACCTCCTCCCCCCCCCCAACATGTGCTCAGTTGTCGACGCCTTGGCAGCTCGACAGCAGGAACATTTCTGCCAGCCGCTCCCACTTCAAACTTTTCAAAATTGACTAATCTGTTACAATTCCTCAGTAAAGATATTGTTGAATTCTATTCTATTCCATTGGAAATACAGCCAGACAAAGATTAGCAGTCATAAACTGATCTATTTCATCAAAAATACATTTCCCGGAAGGCTAATTTCTGTAAAATAAATGCCGTGGCTCAATTATAGTCATATCCTGAGGACTATCTGTACTATGGACAATGAGAAATTGAATTAGCTTTCCTTGAGCAGGGTGACCTCCAGATATGCTGGAATATTCCTGTGATGAAAATTAAATTTCAGTACAACTACAGGTGGTCTTTGATTTATGACTAAAAATTCAGTCCAAAATTTCTACTGCTAAGCAAGAAATTAAGAAATGAGTTTTGCCCCATTTTATGATCTTTCTTGCCACAGTTGTTACATGAATCGCTATAATTGTTAAGTTAGTAACATGGTTGTTAAGTGAATCTGGTTTCCCCAATGATTTTATTTGTCAGAAGGTCACAAAAGGTGATCGGGTGACCCCGGGGCACCACAACAGTCATAAAGATGAGCCAGTTGCCAATTGAACATGTCATAAGGGTGAAAAACTATCATAAGTTATTTTTTTCAGTGCCATTGTGACTTGTAACTGCCATTAACCAAAGGTTATAAATCGAGGACTACTTGCGAGGAAGCTCAGCAGTGGGATTCAAATAATTTAATAACCGGTTCTCTGTCTTAATGATTTCTTCCAACAACCAGTTCGCTAACTGCTCAGAAAGTTAACAACCAATTCTCCTGAAGTGGTGCGAACTGGCTAAATCCCACCACTGGAGAAGCTGTGTTTCATTGGTTAAGGTAGCCCTGTCGAGGGGTGAAATGCTACCAGTTCTCTCCGGTTCAGGCAAACTGGTAGTGATAAAAACTACCGGTTCGGGCAAACCAGTACTTTAAAAAAGCTGCCGGTTCCTCCAAACCAATATTTTCAACAATCAGCTGTGCAGCGGGGTTTAGCTTTGCTAGAA
The DNA here is from genome assembly GCA_030761175.1 of Masticophis lateralis. NCBI lineage: Eukaryota > Metazoa > Chordata > Lepidosauria > Squamata > Colubridae > Masticophis > Masticophis lateralis. Next base: position 333,908,231 of record JAUDYJ010000001.1, read on the forward strand.
AGCAGGAAATCCTGCTTTCTAGCAGAGCCAAATTTCAAAGCCACAGCAGATTTCCCCCCCCCCCCCCGCCTCGCTGTTCTACTTAACTTCCCAAGCCTCCTTTTGGTGCGTACTGTGCATGCACACACGCAGAGCATGTGCTAAAGGGAGGCTTGGGAAGGTAAGTAGAACACCGAGGGGGGGAATGAGCTGTGGTGCGCAATTTAGCTCTGCTAGAAAGCAGGAAATCCTGATTTCTAGCGAAACTAAATCGTGCGCCACAGCTGATTTCCCACCCACACCCCCCCCCTCACTTCTACTTACCTTCCCAAATCTTCTTTTGGTGCGTACTGTGCCTGCGTGGCCAGTGAACCAATAGCAAACTGGTTCGGATTTCACCAGTGGCCCTGTCCCTTTTCTCTTTCCGGAGATTGGTAAAGTTGTTGTTCTCCCATCCTAGAACAAAGGCTCTTTTTCACTCTTGACTTTTTTTTTTTTTAACAAATGGTTGTTATTTTTAAAGAGTGTTTTTGCTTGTTATTGATTTCAAGAAGGCTTGGGGCAAGCTATAAATATGCTAAATAAAGACATTAGTAAATAGAGCCAAGCCTGAAGAACAACAGCATCCCAGAGCTAAGCAGGTTAAAAAAAATTAATGGTGTGGTTTTGAGATTTAAAAGAACTGAGCAACGTATCTATCCATGGAATATCTCATTCAGTTTTGGTTGCCACAATGTAAAAAAGATGTGGAGACTCTAAGAAAGAGTGCAGAGAAGAGCTACAAAGATGATTAGGGGACTGGAGGCTAAAACATACAAAGAACAGTTGCTGGAATTGGGTATGTCTAGTTTAATGAAAAGAAGAACTAGTGGTGATATGGTAGCAGTGTTCCAATAATATCTCAGGGGTTGCCACAAAGAAGAGGGAGTCAAGCTATTCTCCAAAGCACCTGAGGGCAGGGCAAGCAATGGGTGGAAACAAATCAAGGAGAGAAGCAACTTAGAACTAAGGAGAAATTTCCTGACAGTTAGAACAAGTAATTAGTGGAACAGCTTGCCTCCAGAAGCTGTGAATGCTCCAACACTGGAAGCTTTTAAGAAGATGTTGGATAATCATTTGTCTGAAGTGTGGAGGGTTTCCTGCCTAAGCAGGGGGTTGGACTAGAAGACCTCCAAGGTCCCTTCCAACTCTGTTATTCTATGTTCATGAGGGCCCCTCCATTAGTCTGACAAGGGCTGTCATCATTGGACTGAAAGGCAGAGGGCAGCCATTTTCTTTCTAATATCTACACCAGCTATTCTGCTTCCAGAAACCTAAGCATGTGATACCAAGTTGTAGTTTGCTAGAGTGCATCTCATTTGCAGAAAATATTCGTTTTCAAGGTTGTGCTTTATCTGAACTCACTGTTTTCCAAGACAAATTTCATTTTAAAAAAAAAAAATCCAAGCACCATTTCATCAGGCTGCCTAGGCAGCTGGCAACCTCCACCCATCCTAAGGGCTTATCTCAAGCAGGTACTCCGAAGAAAACCAGAGGAGGAAAAAGCACGGCTTATCAGACAGCTGGGGAAAAAAGAGATTCAGAGCCCAAAGGAAATTACTGAGAATATATTGATGGAGGATGTGAATGTAGCAGCCATCCTTCATCTTGTCACTGGGGGGATTTGTATTGAGATTGTCTGATGGATGCCAACATTCATCGGAAAAGGCACAAATAGACTGGCGTGGCGTAGAAGCAGAGAGCATGATTAATCTTCCCTCTCCGTCTCATTAGACCTCTCTGCTTTTGGGGAAGTGGCCACCATCCAGTTCAATGAAACAAGGGACAGCCAAGTATGTCTGTGAGGAGCCACATTATTCCCTCAGGGCCGACAAGACCCAAGAAGAACAGGAACTTCAGAAATATTTGTATATTAAGAGCCCTGTTGGCACAGTGGTTAAAATGCACTGGTGCAGGCAAACTCTGTCCATAGTCTGGAGTTCAAACCTGACGGGGCTCAAGGTTGACTCAGTCTTCCATCCTCCTCCTCCTCCTCCTCCTCCTCCTCTTTCTTATGTTCCCGCAAGTACAGGGTCCATTTTGGGTGGTGACTGAATGGAGCCGAGCGTTTACTGGCCGGATGCCCTTCCCAACACCATGTGGAGTTCACAGCAGACATTTTTTTCTTTGCACCCAGGAAGAGAAATATCTGCCGCTAACTAGGATTGAACTCTCAACCTTCCAAACAACCTCACCGCTAGGGTCACCACAACACTTAAGTCTTCCATCCTTCTGAGGTCGGTAAAATGAGGACTCAGATTGTTGGGGGCAATATGCAAGTAATGTTTCTACATTATAAACCACCCAGAGAATGCTGTAAAGCACTATGGGATGGTGTGTAAGCCTAAATGCTGATCCTATTGCTATTGTTGTTTATACTAGATAGAATCAAGGCAGAGTTATTTTCCGTTTCTTTCTCTCGTTTTCTTCTTTCCCAGGCTGAGTAATCTGCTCTGAAACTCCTTCTTCTGTCTCTCTTTTCATCCTTCTCCATATGCAAGGCCAAGTCTGTGTTCCATCATGCATATTAAAGTCTGACAGTTTTCTATCAAGCAGAGCACATCTAGAAGTTGCAATGTTAGTTTCTTGGATCCATGTACAAGCTGAATACCACATGCACGTTCAGAATCAAGAAAGCACCACAAGTTGAGAAAAAATTTATGGGAAGCTTCTGACTGGCTTAACTCCTTTAACAGAACAGAATAATAGAGTTGAAAGGGACCTTGGAGGTCTTCTAATCCAACTCCCTGCACAAGGAGAAGACCCTATATTTGTTCAGCCTCTTAAATGCCTCCAGTGATGGAGCATCCACAACTTCTGAAAGCAAGCCATTCCACTGATTAATTGTTCTCACTGTTAGGAAACTTGTTCTTAGTTCTAGCTTGGTTCTCTCCTTGATTAGTTTTCATGATTCATTGTTTCTTGCCTTGCCTGCTAGTGCTTTGGAAGATAAGTTGACCCTCTCTTCTTTGAGGCAGCCCCTCAAATATTGGAACACTGCTATCAGATCACCCCAATCCTTCTTTTCATCAGACTAGACATACCCAATTCCTACAACCATTCTTCATATGTTTTAGCCTCCAAGCTCCTAATCATCTGTATTACTCTTCTCTGCACTCTTTCCAGAATCTCAACATCTTTTTATAATATGGTAACCAAAACTGGATGCAGTAATCCAAGTGTGGTCTTCCCAAGATCTTGTAAAGCAGTACTAATACTGTTGCTACTGTCAAAAACAATAAATGTTGGCCTTTTGTTTTAGGTCAACTTTCCTCAGCCTAGGTGCCTACTGTCATCTGGCTATAGGATCAACTCCCAGTATTCTCAACAACGGCCATAATTCAGGGCTGTCAAACTCAAGGCTCAGGGCCTGGATCCGGCCCATGGGGTGCTTAGATCTGGCCCACAGGGCTGCCCTGCAAACCAGGAATGGGTTCTAAATTTTTTTACTACTGGTTCTGTGGGTGTGGTTTATTTTGTGGGCGTGGCTTGATGGTCATGTGACAATTCTTTAGGATTTAGCAGAGGTACTGGTCTACCAGGCTTTTAACTGCTTACAGAGCTGTACCAGTCTACTCATTTGTTTTTGGAGGCACTGGTCTACCCATTTATTTTTGCAGGCACCGGTCTACTCATTTGTTTTTGGAGGCACCAGTCTACCACCACAGTGCCTTTTAACACTGATCAGCTGTAGGGTGGCCCTTTGAAGCCCCGTGGCAAGAGTTTAAACAGTTTTTTTCCTTCTAGCTGATCAGCTGGGACTCAGGAGGCAGCAATAGATTGGGGGTGGGGCCAAATAAAAGGTAAGAATAACTCGGGGGGGGGCAGAACTGGTTCGGTGACGTCATATCGTCATTGCTACTGGCTCAGCAGAACCAGGCCAAACCGGGAGGAACCCACCACTGTTGCAAACAGCAAATAACTGGCCCATAGTGCCTCTGCCAGTGAAAACAGGATTGGCCTGCAGTGTCTCTGCCAGTGAAAACAGGACTGGCCTGCAGTGCCTCCACCATTTTTGCTGTCAGAGCACTTGGGCCATCCCTGACACGAATGATGTTGAGCTGACCACACTCACCCTGGCCACACCCACTCCTGCCCCCTGAGGTCAAACACAAACCTGATGCAGCCCTCAATGAGATTAAGTTTGACACCCCAGCCATAATCACTGATGAGAATTATGGATATTTTTTCTATTTTTCTTTTGACAAAGGTGCTTAGGAAATGCCAGGATTGGGAAGGGAAGAAGAAAATATCATATGAATGTAAAGATTCTGAAAAGCTGAAAACTGAAGCTAAACTTCCAAATGTATTCCAAATAATACAGCCAAAAGCTTTCATTCAGAGATCGCCATTTCTATGGTAGACTTGAAGGCGGGGGACAGGGGTGAAATGCTCCCGGTTCCGACCGGATCACCAGATCCAGTAGCGATGGCAGCAGGTGGTTCAGAGAACTGGTAGGAAAATCCCTGCCCCTCCACCCCCCATGCCCAGCTGAGCCGCACAATCATCAGAGGCTTTTTTTTTTTTAACTTTTAAAACATTTTTTCTACAACCTTTTCCGATGGCTCAGAGAGGTAGTTTTTAAAATACCTCTCTGCCATCAGGCAACTCCGCTGGGATCATCAGAGAGGTATTTTTTAAAAAGCCTCTCTGACGATCCTGGCTGACTTGCCTGATTGTCAGAGGCTTTTCAAAGCATTAGAAAAAATGCTTTGAAAAGTAAAAAAAAAAAGTTGGCCATGCCCACCCAGTCACATTACCCCCACCACCACCAAGCCACACCCACAGAACCGGTAGTAATAAATTTTACATTTCACCCCGGCGGGGGAGCTTCTGCCAGTCTCTTACTGTATGTATTGGCAGAGTGTGTTCACATTGATTTAAGAATGGAACAGAAGCATATACGAAAAACTATATTACAATCCCTCTTTGAGGAAGATGGATGTTTCAGAAAAGTGAAATATATATAATAAACTAACAAATGCAGCATCTTAAACAAAGGGGAAAAAAACATATGCATATTTCGGGTTAGTTATCTAAGTTTGGGACAATTGCATTTTTCTAACTGTAGCACAAAACATTTAATGAAATAGTTTCATTTGGTTAATTTGTTTACACGGAAAATAGATAGATTTAAATTCTGGTATATAAACGAAATGCAGTTGCATACTCTTGGGCCTCCAACATTACGTGGATCAAAATATGCCTCACTAACATTAGTTCAAGCTGAGGAACTGTAGAGCATGGAGCACAGCAAGAAATAATGGCTGGCCTCAAACTGAGACATTTTATAAGCAAGATTTTTATTAGACTGTGAACCAAAGCAGTTTTCTTTTTTTCCAAATAGGTATATTGGATACACACTGTCAACTAAATGCAGTATTTTTCTCCCTGAGCATGCTGTTATTTTTGCTCTTGGGGGCCTGCAGGTGATGGAGTAAGGTTAGAGCATATTAGTCCTTCAAATATTGTGGCCAACTTGAGAAAAGTATTAAGCAGAATAGTAGTCTGAAGAAGACTACAAATGTACTCTAATTCCCCTGGACTTCCATACATACTAAGCGAGCAAGTTATCCTTCTCCAGAGGGGATTCATTCTGTTAAGAAGGTGACTGTGGGACACACAACCTCATAGTCAATCCCAAGGAGAATTTAAAAACTATTGCAGTCATTTTGTCTGACTTACAGATTTACAGAGTTGGAAGGGACCTTGTAAGTCATCTAGTCCAACCCTCCACCCAAGCAGGAGACTCTACACCATTTCTGACAAATGGCAGTCCAATCTCTCCTTGAAAGCCTCCAGTGATGAAACTCCCACAGCTTCCGAAGGCAACTTCTGTTCCATTGGTTGATTGTTCTTACATATATTTGTTAGTATAGAGCTATAATTGCACTCAACAATGAATTAAAGGGCCACCATCAGTGAGCTGTTGGACAGCATTACTTGGTCTGTTGTGTGAATTTTTGGGTGGCTTAGGGGCGGGGAATTTGTGGTGGGCGGGGGTGTTTTTGGGGATTGTTATGTGTGTTGGACCTGGTCTTTGGGTGTTAAGTGAATTTCGTTGTATGGGTATACTGTGTATATACGTACAATGACAATAAAATTATTATTATGGGTCGGTTAGCAAAAAGGACATCTATTTTTTCTGCTTGATTGCGTGGCCTACAGTATATACCTATAGCCATGTCATTTTTTTTTTCTTTTATATTGACCCACATGCATTCTAGCAAGGGTGAAATGCTCCCAGTTCAGACCGGATTGCCTGATCCGGTAGCGATGGCGGCAGGTAGCAAAAATCCCTGCGCTCCACCACCACCACCACCATGCTCAGCTGAACCGCACGATCATCAGAGGGTTTTTTTTTTTACTTTTAAAAGCATTTTTTCTACAACCTCTTCCGATGAAAAAAGGCTTTTAAAAGTTTTATAAAATAGCCTTTGATGATCGCGCAGCTCAGCTGGGATCATCAGAGGCTTTTCAAAGCATTTTTTTCTGCAACCTTTTGGCCGAAGAGGTGGTAAAAAAAATGCTTTGAAAAGTCTCTGACGATCCCAGCTGAATTGCCTGATTGTCAGAGAGGCATTTTTGAAAAAGTCTCTCTGACGCTCCCAGCTGAGTTGCCTGATCGGCAGAGGCTTTTCAAAGCATTAGAAAAAATGCTTTGAAAAGTTAAAAAAAAAAAGTTGGCCACACCCACCCAGTCACATTACCCCCACCACCGCCAAGCTACGCCCACAGAACCGGTAGTAACAAATTTTACATTTCACCCCCGCATTCTAGGAGGTTTTTGTCTTTGGTTTCATGCATTTCTGCAGCAATATAGTGGTCCTTAACATACAGTGCAACTCCGGGTCCTCTTTTATGGGGTCTGTGTTTTTTTGAACAGCTTGTATCCTTCTATCAGTATGTTCCAGTCATGGGTTACATCCCACCAAGTTTCTGTTATTCCAAATATATCATATCTACCTTCATGTATTAATAGTTCAAGTTCAAGTGAGAGGGATCTTGAAGTCCTAGTGGACAACCATTTAAATATGAACCACCAGTGTGCTGCAGCTGCCAAAAAAGCCAACACAGTTCTTGGCTGCATAAACAGAGGGATAGAATCAAGATCACATGAAGTATTAATACCACTTTGTAATGCCTTGGTAAGGCCACACTTGGAATACTGCATCCAATTTTGGTTGCCACAATGTAAAAAAAATATATTGACACTCTGGAAAGAGCACAGAGAAGAGCAACAAAGATGACTAGGGGACTCGAGAATAAAACATATAAAGAACGGTTGCTGGAACTGGAGGTGTCTAGTCTTATGAAAAGAAAGACTAAGAGTGACATGATAGCAGTATTCCGATAGCCACAAAGGGGGTTGCCACAAAGAAGAGGGAGTCAAACTATTCTCCAAAGCACCTGAGGGCAGGACAAGAAGCAATGGGTGGAAACTTATGAAGGAGAGAAGCAATTTAGAACTAAGGAGAAATTTCCTGAGAGTTGGAACAATTCCATCTGTGGAACAACTTGCCTCCAGAAGTTGTAAATGCTCCAACACTGGAAGTTTTTAAGAAGAGATTAGATAATCATTTGTCTGAAGTGGTGGAGGGTTTCCTGCCTAAGCAGGGGGTTGGACTAGAAGACCTCCAAGGTCCCTTCCAACTTCACTAAATTATATTAGACCCTGTTTATTCCCCGGACTTTGTGCATTTGTATATAGGCATTTGAGATCTTTATGTCTGACTCTGTGTATGCTTCCTATGTGTCCCATTTGGTGTTTTTTTGTCATTTTGTCTAATTCATTTACAGTATCTACTGTAATCTACTTTATATATCAGCTAGCTAATGGAATTTGAAATAAGTAAATGCCATGGAGCATGGTGAAATTCCTACCAAGATTGTTAGTAAGATAAGCTGCAAGATCAAAGATTCATCACCGGCAACAAACACAAGATCGCCAACGGATTTTTTGACTTTCAAGCAATTTTGTGGCTCTGATCACTTGCTAGCGAGTCCATAATAGCATTTTTCTAATGCTTTGAAAAGCCTCTGGTGATCAGGCAACTCAGCTGGGATTGTCAGAGAGGCTTTTTTAAAAATGCTTTGAAAAGCCTCTCTGCCGATTAGGCGACTCAGCTGGGATCATCAGAGAGGTTTTTTTAAAAAATGCCTCTCTGCCCATCAGGCAACTCAGCTGGGATCGTCAGAGACTTTTCAAAGCATTTTTTTACCACCTCCTCGGTCAAGAGGTTGCAGAAGAAAATGCTTTGAAAAGCCTCTAAGGATCCCAGCTGAGCCGTGCGATCATCAGAGGCTTTTTTTTTAACTTTTAAAAGCATTTTTTCATCGGAACAGGTTGTAGAAAAAATGCTTTTAAAAGTAAAAAAAAAACCTCTGATGATCGTGCAGCTCAGTTGAGCAGGTTCTGACAGGTTCTGGAGAATCAGTAGCAGAAATTTTGAGTAGTTCGGAGAAACAGCAAATACCACCTCTGTCTGGCCACAGAGAATAGAATTCTTTATAGAATAGAATAGAATTCTTTATTGGCCAAGTGTGATTGGACACACAAGGAATTTGTCTTGGTGCATACGCTCTCTGTGTACATAAAAGAAAAGATACATTTGTCAAGAATCATAAGGTATAACAATGATAGTCATAGGGAAACAGTCAATATAAATCTTAAGGATACCAATAACTAGGTTACAGTCATACAGTCATAAGTGGGAGGAGATAGGTGATAGGAACGATGAGAAGATTAATAGTAATGCAGACTTAGTAACTAGTTTAACAGTGTTGAGGGTGGGAATAGAAATTTTGGAATATCCTTCTCCCAGGAGTGGGGAGGGAATGGGGATTTTGCAGTATCCTTCCCCTGGAGTGGGGTGGGAATGGACATTTTGGAATATCCTTCTCCCAGGAGTGTTGAGGAAATGAGGATTTTGCAGTATCCTTCCCCTGGAGTGGGGTGGGAATGGAAATTTTGGAATATCCTTCTCCCAGGTGTGGGGTAGGAATGGGGACTTTGCAGTATCCTTCCCCTGGAGTAGGGTGGGAATGGAGATTTTGCAGTATCCTTTCTGTGCCACGTCCACCAAGCCCCGCCCACCAAGCCACACCATGCCCACCAAGCCCTGCTCACAGAACCGGTAGTAAAAAAAAATTAATTTCACCACTGCAAAAAATGTACTGGACAGCAGTTGCATGCATTCATGAAATACCGTAATAATGGCTAAACAATACAATCTTATTCATATCTATTCAGAACTAAGTCCAATTGAATATAATGCCTCTTACATGCAGGTACATACTTAAGGACAATGGTTCTTTAATTTTTCAAAACCACAGAACACCCTTTTTTTCCAAATGAACACTTATTTCTTTTATAAAGGAAAGGAAATCAAAGGAATATGAAAATAGAACATGTTTTAATAAAACTCTTTATTCCCTTACATTTGATACGTAAATTACCAATCTTAACAGGATGTATGAGCCTGTATATTATGGATATTTCATTAATATCTAGAGAGAGATTTATTAAAGTAAGATTCAGTGAAATGTTCTCTCTGTTTTAATATTTGATTTTGATTGTCATAAGTGCTAAAAATTAACAGCTTTGATACCTTTTCATTTATATCTCACATTTTAGGATGTCTAGTTAGGCTTTTTATTTTATGCCGTTTTAATGTGATGTTTGAGAATTGATCTGCCAACATCTCCTCTTATTTATGGATAGTATATTTATTTGGCAACTGAAACTGAATGGATCCAAAATCCTCAAAAGAAATGCTTTTTTATTAGATAGTGAGACTGGGTTGTGGAATATTTTCAAATTGTCCAATGAACATTGACATTCTCTAGAACATACTTATTAAAAACCTGATTGCAGAACAGCAGTCTTACTCAAAATCTCTTGTTTTGAAGTCTAAAAGTAAAGGGAAGGTCTTCATTTATATTTGTCCATAAGTGTCATGCCCCGTCAGAGCCTGAATCTGTGAAGGAAGATGAGCCAGAGGAGGCGACTGGGACGGAGGATGTGACTTTTTTGGCATTGGAGGAATGTGGGGAGGAGTAGGCCGAGTCAGGCCAGGGCCTTTTAGGATTGGGATGGCTTGTAGGCAGGGAGGAAGGGGGGAAGGATGACCAAGAGAGGCTAAGCAGTGAACATGAGAGACAGAGCTCAGGCAATGAGCCAGGACCACCTCCTCCTGATTCTCAAACTCCATTTTCACTGGCAGAGACACCTCAGGCCAGTCCTTTGCTGTTTCCAGGGCAGCCCTGTGGACCAGATCTAAGCACCTCGTGGGCCCAATTCGGCCCACGGGCCTTGAGTTTGACACCCCTGCAGTAGAAAGACAACTTAATAGCTTTCTGCATGGAAGCATAATCAAAGCATGTATCCACGAGCATGCGTTTTATGGCCCAATTGCCCCGTGGTGAAATCCATTTTTTTTTTTACTATCGGTCATCTGGGCATGGCTTGATGGCTGTGGTGTGGCTTGGTAGGCGTGGCTTGGGAAGGGACTGCAAAATCTCCATTCTCACCCCACTCTAGGGGAAGGATATTGCAAAATCTCCATTTCCACCCCACTCTGGGGCCAGTCAGAGGTGGTATTTGCTGGTTCTCTGAACTGCTCAAAATTTCCGCTACCGGTTCTCCAGAACCTGTCAGAACCTGCTGGATTTCACCCCTGCAGTTACTGCTTGGCCCCCATGTTACAGCTTCCAGTGTTGTTATTGTTTTTATGTGACACCATGAATATTTATCCAGCCTTGGCTTTTTGCCAGATAACTGGATTTCAGATGAAATGTCGCAAATGTGAGATTTCTAAGGAGGCATTGTAAAGAGATTATCCTGTTTAATAACATTGAGAGTGTATCCCATTCTCAGTATTCACGCAGGGAATGGGAAGTGGGGAAGAGAATCTACAGTCCCTATGGATGAGTGAAGAGGTTTCCATTTCAGTTCTCTGTCTATTGGGATTCGATTATGCCATGGAGTAGTGCCTGGTGTCTATCTCGCATCAGCCTGCAGAAATCTGAAACTACAGAAACAGATAGGTCCATTAAAAAAAATAGAGATGCAATGGAATTTTTCATTAAAATCTAATCATTCGTGGCAGGAAGCTAGGTAACATCTCAAACAAACAGATCAAAAAGACTAACAGAGTTGGAAGGAACCTTGTAGGTCATATAGTCTAACCCCTCACCCAAACAGGAGACCCTACATAATTTCTGACAGATGGCAGTCCAGTCCCTCCTTGAAAATCTCCAGTGATGAAGCTCTCACAACTTCTGAAGACAAGCTGTTCCATTGGTTGATTGCTCCCACTGTCAGAAAATTTCTCCTTATTTCCAGGTTGAATTGCTTCTTGTTCAGTTTTCATCCATTATTCCTTGTCTGGCTTTCAGGTGCCTTAGAAAATAGCTTGATCTCCCTCTTCTCTATGGCAGCCCCTCAAATATTGGAACACTGCTATCATGTCACCCCAGTCCTTCTCTTCACTAGACTAACCATGTCCAGTTCCTGTAACCGTTCTTCATATGTTTAGCCTCCAGTCTCCTAATCATCTTGGTTGCTCTTCTCTGCACTCTTTCTAGAGTCTCAACATCTTTTTTATAGTGTGGTGACCAAAACTGAATGCAGAATTTGGTGATTATTTGGTGTTCCCGTGGTGGCTCAATGGTTCAAAAATGCTGAGCATGCCAGCTGGAAAACTGAAGTTTGGGTTTGAGACCCAAGCACCATGCAACGGGGTGATCTCCTGTTCCTTGTCCCCACTCCTGCCCACCTAGCAGTTTAAATACATGCAAAAGTGAGTAGATTAATAGGTGCCATTTGTTGTGGTCTGCCAGAAGTCTGCAGAGCTGGCAGCGGAGTCGGACAGTGATGAGACTGAGGAAGAACAGGGCTCTGGGCCAGAGGCAGAGATGGGGCAAGGGTCATTGGGGAATGATGTGCGGACTTCAGAGCTCTAGAGGCTGACAGTAGAGAGACAGAGGAACAGGAGGAGCCTGTTCCTAGTGCACATATGAGAAGAGCTGCCAGAAGGCAAGAGCAGCTACAGCAAAGAAGATGACTCGGGAGTAGGGCCAAGAGATGATTGGCCGCTCCCATACGGCTTAAAAGACCAGCAACAGCTCTTGGGCTCTTTGTCGGAAAACAACCGTAGATAGACTTGTTCTTGTCTTGCTGCACTTATCTCTGGTCAGTGTCTTCTGCTTCTGAACTTTTGCCAAGAAAAGCCTCTGGCAGTTTGCCTAATTACTGTATACCAAGGTTGGTCATTAGACTGAAGAATTTATGTTATGGAGAATTTGTTTAAATTTAGTTTGGACTACGCTGAGAATGAGTTAATTCTCAGCTGTTCTAATAAAGTCTGTTTGTTTTGGAACTGTTTGAGTCTAATACTACCTATTTGGGCCTGGATCACAACACCATTACAGTGGGAAGATAATTGCATTCCATCCACCTTTTACATATATCCATGCTGGCCACATGACCATGGAAAATGTCTTCAGACAATGCTGGCTCCTTCAGCCAAGAAACAGAGGTCAGCACCATGCCCTAGAGTCGGCCATGACTAGATAGGAAAACCTTTATCTTTACTTTTACCGTACTTTGCAAATACACTCCAAAAGACTCTTATAGTAACCACATTGCTATAAAATCTTGCATCAGAAGGATGCAGATGTGACTGAATCCAACAGAAAGTATTCACCTGTGCCAGCATGGATGGGTACTTGCCTGTGAATGGAGAGGATTGTGCACGCTTCAAAAACGATTTAGGAGTTCCTACAGAAGAAAATATCTGTAGCTGAGGATTGAATTGTGGAGTTCTTGGTGCTCTGTGGAGTTTGCTTACACATGTTTCATTACCCAGCTGGGTAACATTATCAATACCAATCAGTGCATTGATGATGTTACCTGGCTGGGTAATGAAATGTCTGCAAGCAAACAACCAAGTTCAAAGACCACCAAGGACTCCATATGATACCGATAAAGGAGAATATCTGTAGCTCAGGGTTGAAATGAGGGGTCCTTGGTGCTCTCTGAGCTTGGTTGTTTTTTTTTGCAGGCCTTTCATTACTCAGGCTAGGTAACATCATCAGCACTGATTGGTACTGATGATGTTACCTAGTTGGGTAATGAAACATCTGCAAGAAAACACCAAGCTCAGAGAGCACCAAGGACCCCTCCCTTCATATGATTTAGCAACTTCCTTTTTTCCTTGTCTGCTGCCTTTGCAGGGAACAAAGCTCTTCAAACTATATGGAGAGAAGCAACCTCTACCACTTCACTGAGAGGCCATACCCGTTGGAGCTACAGAAAGGACCCAATTCTTAATGATGAGTGATACAGATACAGATAAACAGAGTTCAAAAGGACCTTGTAGGTCCGTGATGGCGAACCCATGGCACGGGTGCCACAGGTGGCACACAGAGCCATATCTGTGGGCACATGAGTGTTGCCCTAGCTCAGCTCCAGCATGCATGCGGGCACCAGCCAGATGGTTTTCGGGCCTTCCGGGCCTACCGGAAGTCAGGAAATGGGCTGCTTCCATCCTGCGGGGGGGGGGGCGTGGGGGAGGCCATTTTCGTCCTCTCTAAGCTCCAAAAAAGCTTCTGGAGCCTAGGGAGGGTGAAAAAATGGGCTTCCCAGGCCCACTGGTAACCTTTTTGCTGTCGTGCCAAAAGCGGGGGGAGTAGGTCATCCGCACATGCATAGGGGGGCGGGAAACGGGGAGGATATGAATTATGGGTATGGGCACACACGTGCGTGACCCCCACACACTCCCCCTGCTTCTGGCACGCGACGGCAAAAAGGTTAGCCATCACTGTTGTAGGTCATCTAGTCCAACCCTCCCACCCAAGCAGACCCTACACCATTTCTGACAGATGGCAATCCAGTCTCTTCTTGAAAGCCTCCAGTGATGAAGCTCCCACAACTTCTGAAGGCAAACTGTTCTATTGGTTGATTGCTCTCACTGTCAGAAAATCTCTCCTTATTTCCAGGTTCAATCTCTCCTTGTTCAGTTTCCATCCATTATTCCTTGTCTGGCCTTCAGGTGCTTTGAAAAATAGGTTGAGTCCCCTCCTCTCTGTGGCAGCCCCTCAAATATTGGAACACTGCTATCATGTCTTCCCCTGGTCTTTCTCTTTTCTAGTGGATGTTTCCTAATAGATGATCCATAATACCTACTGTTTGCAGCTATTCCAGTCTTATCATCTTTAATGGATACTTTGTGGGATCAAACACACACACACACTGTACATATATTCATATATTCCCAAACGCCATCACTCTGCTAAACAAATAATTCCCTCAACACTGTCAAACTATTTACTAATTCTGCACTACTATTAATCTTCTCACTGTTCCCACCACCCATCTCCTTCCACTTATGACTGTATGACAGTAATTTGTTGCTTGTATCCTTACGATTTATATCGATATTGTTTCCTGATTGCTTATTTGTACCCTATGACTATCATTAAGTGTTGTACCTTACAATTCTTGATGAACGTATCTTTTCTTTTATGTATACTGAGAACAATTGCACCAAGACAGTGATGGGTTGCTCCAGGTTCGGCCCGGTTCGACTGAACTGGTAGCGGTGACGATGTGACATCACCAAACCAGTTCTCTTTGTTTGGGAGCTGGGCCCTCCTGCCCCCCGCCCCCCGCCCCCACGTTATTCCTACCTTTATTTCTTCTTTTTTAACCCAGCTGATAGGCGTGGCAGAATGGATTGCCACACCTCAGCTGGGCAGAAACCATAATGTGCTTACACGGAGCGTAAGTTTGGCACATGAGCGAGAGAAGCAAGCATGCGCATGGCGATCATGCGCAAAGTGTGTGCACCAAGATAACTGGTGGTAACACCGATTGGAACCCACCACTGCACCAAGACAAATTCCTTGTGTGTCCAATCACACTTGGCCAATAAAGAATTCTATTCTATTCTATTCTATTCTATTCTATTCTATTCTATTCTATTCTATTCTATTCTATTCTATTCTATTCTACACAAGGTAAAAGCAATCAGAATGCACATGCATGCTGCACAACTATCAACTCTGATTTTTTTTTTAAAGAAAAAACTTGTTTCCACCGTCTTGTGCTCAAATAGCTTCTATTCTTTATTTTACCACTATTGCTGAAATAATACAATGATTGTAATATTTACACAGTACACAAAGGGCTAATTTGTGTACTGCGTAACAATTTGTGAAAACATTCACAAATGTTTTGAAACTTAACAAACTTTTTAATTACTATTTTTCTTTTCCTAAGCTATCTACTTTCCCCCCTGGACTTTATTTTTCAATATGGCAAATTGCAGGATCATCTTCAATCAGATCATTTAGAAGTGTTGATGTGAGTTGATGGAGGATTCATTGATCTGGACAAAGCTTATTCTGTGAGGACAAATGCAGAAGATTCCAGGAAAATCTTTAAGGAATGTTACCTATGGCTTTCTCTTCAGTTACAAATAGCTATATAACAGAATAGCATGTTAAAATACCTCTGGGTATACCTTGTTGTAGCTTTGTGTCCATTTATAAACAAGTTATAGAATTTATTTTCACCACAAATGAAGGAGACAGTTTTAAAAGCCTGTATATTATTTTGTGTTATATCGTACTTACCCTTTGTGCACTTGCCTTATGTGCATAATTTTGAAATCTGGCTCAAAAAGGTTATAGAAAAGAAATTTTGTTCAAGTTGAGGAACTATAAAATGCAGAGCTCTAAATCTCTCAGCTTTTCCCCACTTGTTTCTTTCCAGATATATTTAAGACTCAAACTCCCGGAAATCCTGACTAGGCATTCTGGGAAATTCAATTCCAATAAGTTTCTATATTTATTTGTTTGTTTGTTTGTTATTTAGGGTTTGGTATTGTTGGAAGAAAATTTCTTGAGTTTGTTCCCAGCTGGGAAGCAGTCACCGATGCTGAAAAGAAATGACACAGAAGCCAGCTGCCAGAAAGCAGGGTTTTTAATTCAGGAAGGCAAGAAAGATAGACTCACAGGTGGAATGTTCCTGGTTTGCAGGCAGGTTAGGGGTGTGAATCTGAGCCTTTTATGCTTAATTCCCCTTCGAAGCTCCTGCTGCTCGATGGGTTTATTTGTGTGCCTTTAAAGTGATTGCCATGGATCCTGTCTTGATTTGATTTGATTTGATTTGATTTGTATACCACTCTTCTCCTTGCGGAATCAGGGCGGTGAACAGCCAGAGATAAAAAGCAAGCTACACAAAAGTTAAAATTTTAAAAACAACTAATATAAATTTGGCCGATAGTTAAAACAATCCAATTTAAAATTAATATCAAAAACTCTAAAAATTCTAAAAAATTTTTTACAGGGATCAGGCCAAGCTGGCAAGCTGAAAAAAGTACATTTTTAAGGCCCGACGAAAAGTCTGGAGGTCAGAGATCGTTCGCAATTCTGGAGGAAGGTCATTCCAGAGGGTAGAAACTACCACAGAGAAGACTCTCCCCCTGGGGGTCGCCAGCCGACATTGTCTGGCTGACGGCACCCTGAGGAGGCCCTCTCTGTGGGAGCGAACCGGCCAGTGGGAGGCAATTGGTGGCAGAAGGCGGTCCAGTAAGTACCCTGGTCCTAAGCCATGGAGCACTTTAAAGGTGATTACCAATACCTTGAAGCGCACCCAAAAGTCCACCGGTAGCCAATGCAGCTCCCGCAGGAGACATGTCAAATGGGAGCGCCCTGTCGCTCCCATAACCCCCGCGCAGCTGCATTCTGCACCCGTTGGAGCCTCCAGGTGCACCCCAAGCGGAGCCCCATGTAGAGAGCATTACAATAGTCCAGGCGAGAAGTGATAAGCGCTTGAGTGACTGTGCATAAGGAGTCCCGATCTAGAAAGGGCCGCAACTGGCGTATCAGGTGAATCTGATAAAAAGCCCCCCTGGTCATGGTCATTGTATGCTCCTCTAAAGACAGCTGTGGGTCCAGGAGGACGCCCAAGTTGTGCACCCTTTCCGTGGGGGCTAATGATTCACCCCCAATAACCAGTGATGGCGTCAGCTGGCTATATCGGGACGCCGGCAGCCACAGCCACTCGGTCTTGAAGGGGTTGAGTCGAAGCCTGTTTCTCCCCATCCAGACCTGCACGGTTTCAAGGCCCTGGGACATCACTTCCACGGCATCGTTGGGATGGTCTGGGTGGAGATGTACAGCTGAGTGTCATCAGCGTATTGATGGAACTCCACCCCAAAACCACGGATGATCTCGCCAGCGGCTTTACATAAATGTTGAACAGGAGAGGCAAGAGGACTGACCTTTGTGGCACCCCACACACTAGGCGCCTCAGGGTCAACCGCTGCCCCCCTGTCAACACAGATTGTGACTGGTCGGAGAGATAGGAGGAGAACCACCACAAAACGGTGCCCCCCACCCCCAATCCCTCCAACCGGCGCAACATGATACCATGGTCGATGGTATCAAAAGCTGCTGAGAGATCTAACAAGACCAGGATAGAGGAGTACCCCGTACCCCGAGCCCTCCAGAGATCATCCACCAACGCGACCAATGCCGTTTTGGTGCTTCCTACCTTAATGGGTTAATCCTGTCCCAGGACCTTTGTCTTTCCTATCCTGGTGGTTAATCTTGTCAGGGAGCAGGAAAAAGGGAGTTCTGGTTTTGCCTTGGTGAGTTATTTTTAGCCTGATTCTCCTTATCTTAATGGCTCTACTTAAGTGTCAGCTCTGTTAACAGGACTGGTCTAAGTTTTTTCTTTCATCTGATGCTTCTTTGTTTTCTTAAAGGGGGAAGGGCTGGCTTGAGTTTCTTTGGCACTGTTTTCTGAGGTTTCTGGTGCTGTGAGGTTTCTCGCACTGTCCTTTTGGGGTGTACTTCCCCCAGTATAGCATACATGGACTAGCAATATACCTTGTTTCCCTGAAAATAAGACATCCCCTGATAATAAGCCCAATCACGCTTTTGAGCGCATGTGCTAAAATAAGCCCCCTTCCAAAACAAATAAGCCCTTCCTGAAAATAAGCCCTCCCCAAAAATATTTAAATGCGTGCGCAGCCGGTCCTCACCGTTTCCTCTGGTTAGGATTAGGGAGACAGAGCTGGAAATCAGGTAAGATGGCAAGAGAAGCCCCGTCTTGCTTCATGCACCCCAAAACAATAAGACCTCCCCGAAAATAAGGCCAAGTGCTTATTTTGGGTTTCAAAAAATATAAGACAGGATCTTATTTTTGGGGAAACACAGTATATATATTAACATTTCACCTAGGTTTCAGATTAGTTTGTTTAAAACATGCATGTAGCTGGGTTTGAAAGAGGTAGTCTAGATTTTAAATATATTCTTCTGCTCTTTAAAAAAAACACCTATTTCAAGGTACTTAGAAAATTTAAACAATTGAAGATCTTATTATGATTCAAAGATGAGAAAGACCAATTTGTAAATCTCTTATAGCGTTAAAATTAAAGCAGCCTTAAAAATCCATAAATACATTTCAGAGTGGAAAAATGGATATTTTATTTATGCCATCCCAGAAACAAATGCTGAGCTATAGTGAATGCTTATTCAAAATGTGTGTGTGTCTGGTATATATATTTAAAAAATGAGTGTCAAAAAATTCACATATTTGCATCTCTAATTTTCAGGCCTTGCTGTCCTATGTAGATTTACTTTCTTCTGAAAAGACACTCTTATTTATGCATTTTTACATTTTCTATTCTGTTCATTCCTTGCCAAAGGTAATATACTACTATAGTAGTATAGTAGTATATATTCATTTTTTAAAATGCGATATTACTATAAAACTTAAATGACAGAAATGCTATAAAATCAGCTAATAAAAATAACAAATCTAACATTCATATAAATTTTATTTTACGTTTCAAAACATCTACACAGGTATCTCTGGACATGGAAGTACATTGAATGTGGTGACTAAAAGAATATTGTTGATATGGATATTATTAATTCTGCAGGAAAAGAATTTTCTAGAATGGGAAAAGATAACAGAAGGAAAGTAAGAAGCACCCCACAAACCTCTGAAGGACAAGGACACAATTTGTTCTCTACCACCATAGAACACAGAATTGCAACACGGCATATTTTAGTTAAATGACCTGGTTTAGTCCAGTGGTTAAGGCATGAGGCTAAAAAGTGGGAGACCATGAGTTCCTGCCTTAGCCATGAAAGCCAACTGGGTGACCTTGGGCTAGTCACTGTCTCAGCCCAATTCAGCTCAAAGGGTTGTTGTGGGAAGGAGAAAAAACAGGCCAAAAAAAGCCTCCAAAATGGTCTGAAAAAGTCTAAAAAATGGACCAAAAAACCCCCTGAAAATGGGCCCAAAAAAGGCTGGAAAAGGGCAAAAAAAGGCCCAAAAAAGGACTGAAAATGGGGTGCACAGAGGCCAAAAACTTTTTTGTTGTTGTTTTCCTCTTCTAAATTTAAGTGCCTCTTGTTTCTGAATCCTGGAGTCTGTGGGAAACAAGGACTGTCCAGAGAGAAATATAATGAACAAAACGGATATGTGAAAATATCTGTTCCATCATCTCTGTTCATAAAACCCAATAGCTCCCATTTCTTCTCCGCAGTAAAGGTTTTACTAGAATCTCCCAGAAGAGCTAGAAAGTGTTCAAGCCTATAGAATGACTATTTGATTAAAGAAATGTTCAAATAACTCCGGGCCACTTTACAGCCCATTCAACTCAATGTCAGAAGAAGGACTCTGAAGACCTGGGTGTCAGAGTTCCAAGTAACACCCCCAACCAAGTAAGACTCCAAGACAGACAATTCCTCAAAAATCCATTTTATTAGAGATGTCATATTGGCACATTTGGGAAAACCCAAATCTGAAAGCTCCCGGGTTTTCCCCACATGATTCAATCCAGTGGTGAAATGTAAAATTTGTTACTACCGGTTCTGTGGGCATGGCTTGGTGGGGCAGGGGATAATGTGACTGGGTGGGTGTGGCCAACTAGTTTTTTTTTTACTTTTAAAAGCATTTTTTGCATTAAAAAATGCTTTTAGAAGCCTCTGATGATCCCAGCTGAGCCGTGCAATCATCAGAGGCTTTTTTTTTTACTTTTAAAAGCATTTTTCGGCCGAAGAGGTTGTAGAAAAAATGCCTTTAAAAGTAAAAAAAACAGACTCTGATGATCGCATGGCTCAGCTGGGCATGGGAGGGGGGCGCAGGGATTTTTGCTACTGGTTCTCCGAACCACCCACTGCCATCGCTACTGGATCAGGTGATCCAGTTCGAACCGGGAGCATTTCACCTCTGGTCCAATCAATCCACTGTTCCAACTGGAGATGCCTCCCAGTCACACCTCTCCAGGTGCAGGCTGAACATCTTTGACTCTCAGAGAAAAGAATGTTGTTATGGCTAAATAACTCTACCAACTCCATGCAACCCCCCTCCCAGTTTCCCACAGCACTAAGTGTGGCAGCCCTGAAGATCCAAAGAAAAAGATGGCCTCCAGGGATTGGAATTTCAGCTCTCTGTAGAAAGGGCAGAATCTGTAGGGCCAGGCTGAGAGCAAAGCAGAATGAAAGTTTATACTGCCCGTAAGCCAAGGCTGAAATGCTACCAGTTCGGACCAGTTCAGCCAAACTGGTAGCGTCGGCAGCGTGAGGCTCCACCCACCCACCCAGTCGTCGTTACTTCCTGGTTTTACCCAGAAAGTAACCTGCTTTTTACCCTCTGCGCATGCACAAAGGGTCTGCATGTGCATGTGATGTGCACACATGGACATGACACATGTGTGTGGCGCATGCATCTCTGAACCAGTAGGGAAAGTAAGTAGATTTCACCCCTGCCGTAAGCTAACCAGCTGCTTCCAGGTTGGGTAGGAAATAAAGACCTGTCTGGATTCTTATCCTGTTTGAAATCATGTTGCATATACATAGACACTTGCATTTTCTCCAAACCAATTTTCTATATTTTGATCTCCTCCTGGTACATTCAACTATAATTGTTATCATTCTTAACCGATATTAAGTCTGTGATTGTAGTATAAAGCACAGATTTTGAAGCTTTTGGGTTCAACATGTCAAAAATTTGAAGAGTAACAGAATAACAGAATAATAGAGTTGGAAGGGACCTTGGAGGTCTCCTAGTCCAACCCCCTGCTTAGGCAGGAAACCCTATTCTATTCCTGACAAGTGGTTGTCCAGTCTCTTCTTAAAAGCCTCTAGTGTTGGAGGCTTCTGAAAGCAAACTGTTCCACCCACAACTTCTGAAAGCAAATTGTTCCACTGGTTAATTGTTCTCACTGATAGGGAGTTTCTCCTTAATTCCAGGTTGCTTCTCTCCTGGATTGGTTTCCATCCATTGTTTCTTGCCTGGCCTTCTGGTGCTTTGGAAAATAGATTAACCCCCACCCCTCTTCTTTGTGGCAGCTCTTCAAATATTGGAAGACTCCTATCATGTCACACCTAGTCCTTCTTTTCACTAGATAAGACATACCCAGTTCCTGCAACCATTCTCCATATGTTTTAGCCTCCAGCCCCCTAATCATCTTTGTTGTTCTTCTCTGCACTCTTTCCAGAGTCTCAATATCTTGTCTACTTTCAAGAAGTGTTTTCTTTCTATTGACAGTCCCCTGTGCAGCCTACCCAAAGCCAAGTCTTGGTCGCACGAGGCCTTGGTTCTTGAAGTACCATATTTTTCAGAGTATAAGACGCACTTCCCCTGCCCCTAAAAGAGGCTGAAAATTTGGGTGCATGAATTCAGTCCCACCGATACACTGCCCCCACCCGCCCCGCTGGCCTCTGTGCATCCTCTTCCTGGCTGCAGAGATTGCCACAGACAATGGATTGCGTTTTTGGGCTCCATGCCTCACACACTCTCACAACCAGTGAACTAATGTGCTGAAGCTGACCAGGCTAAGGATGCTAGCCAGATGAATACCTGGTAGGCAGAGGCAGATTTTTTTCCCCTATTTTCCTCCCCAAAAACTAAGGTGCGTCTTATA
Organism: Masticophis lateralis; assembly: GCA_030761175.1. Lineage (NCBI taxonomy): Eukaryota > Metazoa > Chordata > Lepidosauria > Squamata > Colubridae > Masticophis > Masticophis lateralis. The sequence continues at coordinate 333,930,205 of JAUDYJ010000001.1, forward strand.
TTCCTGAGTGTCTTATACTCCAAAAAATATGATAGCTTTGGAGAATGTTCTTCCTCAGCTTCTGCAGTTTCTGAAAACCAGGTGAAAGGACACCCCATTCTTGTACAATTTTCAGAGACTCAGGAGGCCATGTGAAAGCACCCCCATTCTTACATGGTCTCCGCAGCCTTCAAAAATTGTGCGAGAATAGGCCATGCTTTGGAGAATAGTTGTTGTTGGATGTTGGTGAATGGTGTCATGTCACCCAAAACTTCATGCCATGTTACTTTTGACACACATGCCATAGGTTCACTATCACTGCTCTAAAGTATCTTTAGGGCATCAGATTAAAGTCTGACAAACCCCTTCTACATATAAAGGCTGCCAGTGGAGAATCAGCACCTACGCCTAGTTATTAGGCAGTTAATTTCTGGCTTACTTGTGGCCTACACAAAATGTTATATGTGCTTTGTATGTACTATGACTCTGATATGCCACAGAATTCCTTATTAGTACAATACCCTGAGGGAGCCCAGCTGATTTGTTTTTAAAGGCACAGAGGGGAAATTAGCCCTTCGCTTTTTCAGTGTGATTTCCCCGACATCATTATTCCAACAACTCAAGCAAATTACAGAAAGAGATCCCAACTCATATCTATCATATCACCAAAACAGAAACCACATCTTGGAAAACAGATGTCATGAAACTAGAAATCTCTCCAATGTAAAACACCCTAACAAAATTTCAACATAAAAAGAGCTTGAGGCTGTACCTGGCCAGATATTCATAAGCTCACATACTTTAGTGATGCCACGTGATCCCATGGTGCTGGCAGGATATTTATTATTTATTTATTATTTGAAGGGGAACTGAAAAACTATCGGGTATGGACGATTAACCATAATATGTAACACTGAGTTTCTCTCTCTCTCTCTCTCTCTCTCTCTCTCTCTCTCTCTCTCTCTCTCTCCCTCCCTCCCTCCCTCCCTCCCTCCCCATTCCTTCCTTCCTCCCTCCTTCATCTGTCTCCTTCCTCGCTACCTTGTGAATCTGTCTGTCTCCAAACCTCAGTTCCCAATCAAGAATTGTCTGCTCTCCATCTAACTGACTCCATCTGATTGTACCACATTACATTTTTAAGCTCTCCAAAATCAAAATTCCTTTGGTATATTACATTAATAGAATACAGAAACTTTTGAAATCTTGGGTTAGCTTTCCATCAGCAACCTGCTGTTTTTATTACATCTTTGACAGAATTCTGCCTTCCAGAGTTCTGCTGACTTTTTTATTGTTTTATTGTTCTCATTCGAGACCATATTTTATTTCACTATGTGGTTTTGTTGTTGTTGTTGTTTCTAAGATGTTTATATATATGTATTTTAAGCGTAGCGTTTGAATAATAAGTTAAGGAATGGAACTTTCTTGTAGCCTGTGCTGCTGGGGGAAAAGATAGGATGCTTCAGAACAGAAAAGGGGCTTCTGTGTGATATCAGTGGTCAGCCCAGGAAGAAGGGGAAAACATAGTGAAATAAAAGGCATAAAAATAACAGGGCCTGTCTCACCAAGACAGGCTGTTATTATTTCAATTTCTACCAAACCTGAGTGAGAAGCAAAATGATTAACTCAATAGAACACAGTATTTTAAATGTAAACAATAAACACTGAACGCTATTTATATAAATTCAGTTGAGAGGTTTGTATTGATTGTGGCAACGTGTCCCCAAACAATCGGCACAGTATATTGGAGAGGGACGGAGGGAGGGAGGGAACCGAATACCGCAGTACGGCAGCGCCATCTGCTGGCCCTTCTCCTCTCGAGGATGAAAGGAAAAAAGAACGCGTTTCCTCCATCTTCCTCCAATATAAATAGATACAAGGCAATCGCACTGACCTCTTCCAAGGTAAACAACGTTGTGCTAAGCACAGAACGAGAATATGAGACAGTAAGGAAGGGAAATGAAGGCATGATATTTTTTTTAAAAAATGGGAACTTGGCTAACTTTACTCCCAACATTCTTCGCTATATTTTTCTATACCTCTCCATACATTTCTCTCTTTGCAGATTGTGTTTGGCTTTATCACATCTACATTATTTAAATATCTCAACTCATGTTTCAAGAACTCCGTTCTAGCCAATCCCAACTTTTACTCAATTCAACCACATTTCATTCAAATCAGTGGTGGAGTTCACCTTTTTTTTACTGCAGGTTCTGTGGGCGTGGGCGTGGTGTGGATTGGTGGGCGTGGCAGGAGAAGGATACGGCAAAATCTCCATTCCCACCCCATTCCAGGGGAAGGATATTGCAAAATCTCCATTCCCACCCCACTCCAAGGGAAGGATATTGCAAAATCTTCATTCCCACCCCTCTCCAGGGGATGTTTCAAAATCTCCATTCCCTCCCCACTCTGGGGGAAGGATACCGCAAAATCCCCATTCCCAGCCCACTCCAGGGGAAAGATACTGCAAAATCCTCATTCCCTCCCCACTCCAGGAGAAGGATGTTTCAAAATCTCCATTCCCACCCCATTCCTGGGGGGAGGATATTGCAAAATCCCCATTGCCTCCCCACTCCTGGGGGGAGGATACTGCAAAATCTCCATTCCCTCCCCACTCCTGGGGGAAGGATATTGCAAAATCTCCATTCCCACCCCACTCTCTGGCGACCCGGAAATGGTATTTGCCGGTTCTCCAAACTGCTCAATATTTCCGCAGCCGGTTCTCCAGAACCTGTCAGAACCTGCTGAATAGCATCCCTGATTCAAATATGTTTTGTGATTTGATCTTCATTTATTCCCTCTGTATAACTAAACCATTCTGTGGCGGTTCTTGGTGCTCTCTGAGCTTGGTGGTTTTCCTTGCAGATGTTTCGTTACCAAATTAGGTAATATTATCAGTGCACCTATGCACTATCACTGCACTGATGATGCTATCGAGTTTAGTGATGAAATGCCTGCAAGAACACTAGAGACCCCCAAGGTCCAATCCTAAATTACAAATATTCTCTTCCATCGGTACTATTGTTTCCGATTGGGCAGCCATGGGAGATTGGGAAGTGGTTTTCCATTACCTTCTTCCTGATATCTTAACCACTAATCAACTTGTTCTTGATAAACCACTAACTTAACTTGTTCTTGATAATGATAGGACAACAGGTTAAATATTTTTTAAAAAAATAACTAAATAATGGGTAGCAGGTGAATCATATGAAAATTGATCCAGATGTCAGATTAGTTTCAAGATACTTAATAAAACACACATCAAGGTTTTTTTAAAATTTGATTTATATGCTGCCCTTCTCCGGAGACTCAGGGTGGCTTACAATGCGTTAAGCAATAGCCTTCATACTTTTGTATATTTATACAAAGTCAGCTTATTGCCCCCACAAACTGGGTCCTCAAGTTACCTACCTTAGAAAGGATGGAAGGCTGAGTCAACCTTGAGCCTGGTGAGATTCGAACTTACAGTAATTGCAGACAGCTGGTTTTAATCACAATGCATTAGTCTGCTGAGCCACCAGGCCCTAGAGTCTGTTAGAGTTTGTTGCAGCACACACAATCAGACACACAAGTAAAGAATTCAGCAGGATTCATATTTATATAACAAACTTCTTTATGTACAATACCATACAGCAGAAACCAGAACTCAGAATCCAGAAGCACAGAATCAATAATCACAGAAGCTATAGAATCACCTAAGCCAAGCCCAGAGCATCACGCCTCCGAGCCGTCAGGGTTACCAATAGTCCCCATTGGCTGACCTATTACCATGTCTATTCCAGTTCATGAATACATCTTACACACTGACAAAGTCCATATAGTTCTTAAGACTGCCACACTCACTACCCTGTGGCTATCAGCTCTAGGGTACAAAAATTCAGTATCCATTAACTGACAGCAAAGGGCTACAGAATTCTCTGACTTTCTGCTGCCATCTTTTTTTTTTTTTATTTGATTTATATGCCGCCCTTCTCGAGACTCAGGGCAGCTTACAATGCGTTATGCAATAGCCTTCATACTTTTGTATATTTTATACAAAGTCAGCTTATTGCCCCCACAAACTGGGTCCTCATTTTACCCATCTTAGAAAGGATGGAAGGCGGAGTCAACCTTGAGCCTGGTGAGATTCGAACTTACAGTAATTGCAGACAGCTGGAGTTAGTTACAATGCATTAGTCTGCTGAGCCACCAGGTTTAGTGGTCATCCCATCTGACTTTTACAATCAAGAATGGCTAGCCTTAATAATTAGCCATTTCTCCTTCTGCTGCCCCCCAAAAAAGAAATATGCCCCCACCTACACACAGAACATTGAACATTGATACACACATACACACACAAATACACATGACTAGTTAAGAAATCACATAGTCCTGATGGATGGATGGATGGATGGATGGATGGATGGATGGATGGATGGATGGATGGATTACATGCCATCATTTCAGTGTCAACTCCTAGCAACGATATGGATAGATTTTCTACAGCATGATCTGTCTCCAACCTCATTCTTCAGGTCTTCCAATAATGCTCCCAAAATGCTCTTATCGAGACTACCCACCTTGCTGCTGGTCATCATTTTCTTCTCTTTCCTTCAACCTTTCAAAACATGACGGACTTCTCAAGGGAACTTGGGTCTTTGCATAATGTGTCCAAAATATGATAATTCAGGTTTCACAGAAGCATTATTTGTCAGACAAATAATATGCAAATATTAAACATAGAACTCAATATCCTTCAGTGGAAAAGAGCTGAGCTGCAGAGCAAGAAATTATTATGCAACAGGAACTCTGGTAAGCAATCAGGGAAACAAAAGACATCTCTGACATATGATTCATCTTCTGTATACAGAACTCCCCCCACCTTGCATACATTTCAGATCCAATGTCAAAAATATACAGTCCTTATTATCATATTTTCAGAAAAACAAAAACGGTGAGAAAATCTGGGAGAATTGGAAGATGGTGTAGGAATTACAGATTAATAATAATGTTGTACAGGTAGTCCTCAACACACACGACCACAATTGAGCCCCAAATTGATGTTGCTCAGTGAGACATTTGTTAAGTGGGTTTTGCCCCCATTTTATGACCTTTCTTGCCACAGTTGTTAAGTGAATCACTGCTCTTGTTAAAAAAAATTTTTAAATATAATTTTTAACCTATTCTATGCGCCAATACACAAATGAAATATACAATCTTGCAACCATGGTGTAATGTGAATACATTGTCCATAAATATAAAGTCATTCCTTTATACCTACATAGGTTGTCATCATATATATACATCATCATATATCTATTCTATCCCACCTTTTCTAGACCCAGTCATATCATAATTTCCAACTGTTATAAAATTCTGAATCTTTTTTACCATTGATCAATCTAGTTAATCTATCTGATTGCGCGCACTCATTAATTTTATATATTATTTTCAAATCCATCGGGAAGTATTGATTTTTCCACTCCTGCGCATACGCTAATCTTGCTGCAGTAATAATGTGAACCAACAAAAACCATATACCTGTTTTAACATTCAAAGGTTTTGCCCCCAACAGGAAAATCTCGGGCCTTAATTCTAAATTAATCTGTGTAATTTCCAAAATCCACTGCCGAATTTTTTTTCCAATATTTAACCGCCTGCGAGCAGGTCCACCATTGGTGAAAATAATGGAACTGTACAGTAATGGAACTGCTCTTGTTAAATTAATGGCACGACTGTTAAATGAATCTGGCTTCCTCATTGAATTTGCTTGTCAGAAGCTAACACTGGAATTAAAAGATAAGGTAGACTCGAAATATTTTATGGTACAGAACAAATGGCATGAATGGAGAAATCAAAAACAAAGTTTGCAAGATAACAAAATCAACAACTAGACACCGTCAATAATATACACGTGTGTGTGTGTGTGTGTGTGTGTAGGTCTTTGGTTATTTGGGTCTTCTCCCGCGTAAAATGGGAAGTGTCTTGGCGACGTTTCGACGAAGTCTCATTCATCACCTTCAGGCTGGTGTTCTCGGCTTCGTGCTTCCAGGAGCACGAAGCCAAGAACACCAGCCTGAAGATGACGAATGAGACTTCGTCGAAACGCCGCCAAGACACTTCCAATTTTACGCGGGAGAAAACCTAAATAACCAAAGACCTATATACAAACACCTGCGAAAACCTCAGAAAATAGATAGATAGATAGATAGATAGATAGATAGATAGATAGATAGATAGATAGATAGATAGATATATTGTAGTTTGTATGTGTATCTTCTATTTTTCCTTTTTTTTCTTTTTCTTTTTCTTCTTGTTCCTATCTTTTTCTTTCTTCTGTCCTTTTGTATGTCTTTTTCTTTGTTTCCTTTCCTTTTGTATGTCTGTCTTTTTTGTTTCTGCTCTTAATGTTCTTTTGTCTTTCTTTATTTCATATTTTATAATGTATGTAGTTAATGTGATATTTTATCTTTTTATACCTAATAAAGATTGTATTTTTTAAAAAAAAAAAGAATTTGCTTGTCAGAAGGTCATAAAAGAGGATCATATGATCCATGGACACTGCAAAGGTCATAAATGTGAGTCAGTTGCCTAATGTCTGAATTTTGATCACATGAGCACGGGGATGCTACAACAATCATAAGTGTAAAAAATGATCATAAGTCACTTTTTTAAAGTGATGTTGTAACTGCGAACGGTCACTAAATGAATTGTTGTAAGTTAAGGACTACTGTATAGAATTTTTATGAGTATATTCCCATGCTGACATCACAATAAATGATCATCTAGAAGCAACCTTAGAGATAGATCTTTCATAACCCTACCTATGTATACCTGGGTTGAATCTGAAAGCTTTTTTAATGCCAAATAGATACCTTGCTAGTGACTTCAGATCCATTCTCAATGGTCAGATTTGGAAGATCTAAACTCTTTGTTATAAAATGTATGCCTGTATGAAAATAATAATCTAGGTAGTCGTCCCAAAGGTGCTTTTTTTTTTCAAGAAGCAACTGGAATTTCTGGTTTCTTTTTGAAGACATTTCGCTTCTCATCCGAGAAGCTTCTTCAGCTATGACTGGATGGTGGAAACTTCTTGGATGAGAAGCAAAACGTCTTCAAAGAAAAACCAGAAAGTCCAGTTGCCTCTTGGAAAAAATAGCACCTTTGGGTCAACCCAATGACCTGGATGACTGAGAATCTCCAAATCCAGGTAGTCCTCAATTTAAAACCTTTCATTTAATTCTTTTTCATTTCATTTAATTTAATTTAATTTAATTCATTTAATTTAATAACATTCTCTGTAAGGGCTCCAACCCTTTGGAATGAACTGCCCCCTGATATACAAAACATCCCTAATCTTCGTGCTTTCCGCTGTGCCCTCAAGACCCTGATGTTCAATCAGGCAGGGCTAAGCACGTTAACTGGGAATGATTAAAATATTATATAATTCTGGGTTTTATTTATTTGGGCTAAACTATGCTAAAATTTTAATGATCAATTTTATGATGTTTATGTATCTTTTATTTTTTCTTGACTATACACCGCCTTGAGTCCTGCGGGAGAAAGGCGGTATAGAAATATAATTAATAAATAAATAAATAAATAAATAAATAAATACCATCCAAAGTTGTAATGGCACTGAAAAAGTGACTTATGGTGTTGCAGCCTCCCCATGGTCACGTAATCAAAATCTGGACACTTGGCAACTGACTCACATTTATGACAGGGGTGGGGTTAGGGCCAGCCACTGGTAGGATTTGCCAGTTCGCCGAACTGCGCAGAATCTTAATAACCGGTTCGCCCAAACTAGTCCAAACCAGCTGAATCCCTCTACTGCAGCAAGTGTATCCACCAAGGCACACAGAATGCTGTTACTTTCCCACCAAAGTGGAACCTATTTATCTACTAGCATTTGCATGCTTTCAAACTGCTAGGTCAGGGATCGACAATCCACGGCTCTGGAGTCGCATGTGGCTCTTTCATCCCTCTGCTACGGTATCCTGTCGCCAGTTGGCTCCATAATTGATAGGGCTTTTGGTTAGGACAGATAGAGGAAAAAGGACACCACGCTAGGAGTCTCTATGGTGGGGGAACCAGACTTCTGGCCAGTGGAGGAAAAAGGACGCCACGCTAGGAGGAGACTCTATGGTGGGGGAACCGGACTTCCGGGTGGCTACAGAATTGAACAGGGGGGGTAAGAATTTTGTGATACTTTGTATGGTTAAGGTTGCCTACCCCATGCTAGGTTGTTAAGAGCTGAGGCAAGAATGGGAGCTCACCCCATCTTATGATGCTTGGATCTTGAACTGCCAATCTTCCAGTCGACAGCTAGGTCTTAAGTGCTAGGTCACCTCAGTTAAGGCCATAATGTGACCCTTGCCTCTTCAGAATCTTTGTATGCATTTAAATGTAAGTATATGGACAATTAAAATTCAGGCTTGGTTGCCAGACTTCCTGGGTTTACCCAATACCTTAATCTTACACTAACCCCACAGTTTTATGGTTTATTAAACCATAAAAAAAGAAATGAAAAAATACCTTAACACCAAGCAAGTTTAGCATATTGTAGAAATGGCTGGAGATTAATGGAAGCTGATGACCAAAACATCTGGGAGAAACTAGATCAATTACCTCTAGGCTTAAGAGCAGTTAATGACCTCACTGATGAGACACGCTAGCATTTAATTTTACTGTGTTTTTATAGTGGCTTTATATGAGTTTTAAAGATACATATAACCAGCCACAGTATTGATTTATTAGAAACGATCTAAAATGTTTTAGTATACATTTTTCATCAGTTCCTCTAAGTGCATTGTTGTTACTTCTTTGGAAGTTTTAAATCAAATTGAACATTTTATTTCCCTGGAATGCTCACTCTATCAGAGTTGAAAAGCGGAGGCATTTTGTTGCCACATCTGGCAGTTTCATGTGTATATGCCACAGTTCTATGTTAAATGACAGTGCTTTAATCTCCAATTCTGAGATTTTAGATTTTTTTTAATATTCAATACATTGCTTGCATTATTAAATTAGAAGTGGTTTCTTTTGCAATTAGTTTAATAGTGTACTTAGACTGAACTCTACAGAGGCTGCTGGATAACTATGTACCAGGAACTTAAAAGAGTAATAAAAGAAGAAGGAGAAATTGCAGAGAATCTGAGTGAATTGTTACATTTCTGGGTTCACAAATTAAGCCACAATTTGTTTAACTGTACTCTGATGAATAAACTCTATTAAGCTGCGAACAAATAACACACAATGTTATATACTACAAATTCACAAATCAAATGGCTAGCTTCACAGAGCACATTTAATCAAAACAAATAAGCCATAGTATGATGCCTGAATCTAGTCCCTGAATTTTCATTTTTATAATAGTTTTTATTAAAGATTCTAATTACAACAGTAAAAACTAATACAAAATTTTAAAAAGCTAGGATAATAAAAAGTAATAGTAGAAAGTGCAGAAAAGAGGAAGAAAAAAGGAAAGAAAGAGAAAAGAAAGAAAAAAAATATAGAAAAGAAAAATAAAAGAAATGTATTGAAGTGATTTCCCACCTTAAACCATAACAAGAATAAACAATTTAAATAACTTACCACCTTTTCTTAAAATATAATGTATCTTTTCTTCCCATATCCCATCTCTTGTCTTTCAACAAACCCATAAATTATCATCATTTCAGGCCTGGTACCAACAAAAGTCCATTAAGGGTTATCAGAGAAAATAACATATCTATAGAAGATAATATTGTAGCTCAGGGTTGAACTGTAGGTTCTCTGGTTTGAGTTGCTTTCTTTCAAGTGTTTCATTACCAAGATCATCACCACAGTGTTGATATATTCTAACTAGTTTGGTAATGAGACATTCGTTAAGACAACCAAAGATTGCCCAACAAATAGATATGATCAAATAAACCAACCTTATATTTCTTCCTTATACTTCTCAGTCCAGTCAAAATAGTGTCATTTGATATCTTTGTCTATGGAGATTCTCAGACCTCCAGGTCATGGTTGTTCTTATTCTTTCATTGAGAAGTTGGAGCTGTGCTCTCTGCTGGATGTTTTCTGCACTTTGTCCCTTCACTGTTGAGCAGGCTATTTGGGATGAGTCTATGCTGTCTGCACCTCAAAGTGAAGCACAAATGGTTCCAATAGTCTGCAATTTTTTTCTGGAAATCCGTTCAAACTCCTGCATGATTCGAACTCCTGTTCATCCCAAAGTGCATAACTAAAATGTCTATGGGGATTCTCAGTCATCCAGGTCATTTGATCTCTTTATTCTTTTTTCTGTGTCCATCTCGTAGCGTTCTTCAAATCTTTAACAAGCCATTTTTGCAAATCCAATATCGAAAAATTTTCCAGGTTTATTGGATTAAATTCTTTAGTCTCTGTAGTTCTAAAAGGAACAGTCAGTCTGGATGAGCAACTCACTCACTTTACCTTATTCTCTATTATTATTACCGTTTGTTGCACAGCCAGCCAGATGTTTAAATGGGATTTGGCATTTTTACCCACCTATCGAGTCCTGCCTTAAGGACTTAAAATGAACAGATGTTATTGTTTGATGGTGTAAAAAGCAGGTTCTTCCCTGTTTTGATTCTGAAGTCCTAGAGCACTTTAGCTTTTTTATTTTCTATTACTTTGTCTATTTTGTGATTCCACTATTTCTTCTTGCAGGCAAGCGGTATTTCATGCAGATATTCCAATGCAGCATTGTTGCTACTTTGTCATGCTGCTGTTTGTAGTCAGTGTAATCTTCTTGCAGAAACTAACTGCATGATCCCATAGTAATGTATTTTAAGCAAGGAGATCAAACAGATTGTCTAGCTGCTGTTGTGAAAGAATTAACCAACTCTATGTCGTTGCCCAGGGGATGCCTGAGTGTAGGATTCCTGAAATCTTCAGGGAGGCTTTTTCCTCGTCATCTAAGTCTTTCGTTGTCCCCAGCAGACAATGCAACATATTATGGAAGAGTGGTCTCTGAGCCCATTTCAGGGAAGCCCCAGAGACTTTCTACACATGGGTGGGATTCAAAAAATTTTACTACCGGTTATGTGGGCATGGTTTGATGGGCGTGGCAGGGGAAGGTTACTGCAAAATCCCCATTCCCTCCCCACTCCAGGGGTAGGATACTGCAAAATCCCCATTCCCTCCCCACTCCAGGGGAAGGATACTGCAAAATCCCCATTCCCTCCCCACCCCACTAACCTGCTTTCCAGCTCCATTCTCCTGTTCAGGGCAACAAAAGAAGACCCAGCTGTCAGCTGGGAGGCAGTGAATAGATCGATTGGGTGCCCCAGCCTTACAGACTAGGCCTCCCTGCAGCCTCCTGGGAGCCAAAACGGGGCATGTGGGGATTCCTGGAAGGGGCAGGGCCAACCAGAGGTGGTATTTGCTGGTTCTCCAAACTATTCAAAATTTCCACTACAGGTTCGCTAGAACCGGTCCAAACCAACTGAATACCATCTCTGTTTCTACATACAACTCCACCATGTATTGACTGTATAAATAGTCTGCCTTTGAATTGGTAAATAGTGTAAATACTTTCATATTTGCTCATTGAGAATGTAATAGTGATGTTTTTTAATGTTTTTGCCATATGCTAAATAATAAATAAATACTGTAAATCAGTGGTGAAATGCACTTACCTTCGCTACTGGTTCGGAAATGTGCGAGTGCATGTCTCTTCTGTGCATGCTCAGAGCCTTGTGCGCCTGCACAGAGGTTCAAAAATGGGACATAATGACGTCTGGCAGGTGGGCAGAGCCTCCCACCACCGGCCCTACTGGTTCGCTCAAGTCAGATAGATCTGGCTGGATTTCACCACTGTTGTAAATCAACTACATAATCCACTGTTTCTTCAGCTTGTTTGCAAGACAGCATTTGTTTCTGTTGCTGTCTTCTCAATTCTAGCTTTGTGTGCATTTGTTCTTAAGGCTTGGTCTTGCCACTGCCAGCATTAGCCCCTCTGCCTCTGTCTTCAAATTTCCTGCTTTTGGCCACTGTCAGCTCTTATTTCTATTTGCTCTGAGATTGTCCGAGCTTATGTTGATCCATTAGCCTCTGTTCTGCTTTTTCTCACTGGATGTTATTCTTGCCAGAAATGATACCTACTTTTCAAATATCCTCTTCTTGTTGGACGATTTGTAATAATTGATCGTTATTTCTTTGTTTTCAGTCTTTGTATATTTGTGATGGGTAAACAACTTTTCTTCCAGTAGTTCTGTGGCTGCTGGCCCTGGATGCTTAATCAAGAGTTCTGAGTCTGGTGTTTTGGTCCTTCAGCAGCCTGTGGAGCTGGCAGTGGAGTCGGACAGCGATGAGGCTGAGGAAGAACATGGTCCAGTCCTGGAGGCTGGGGAAGGCCCAGATGAGGACTCTGCGTTGGAGGCAGAGATGGGGCCAGGGCCATTGGGGAGTGATGTGCAGACTCCTGAGCCTCCAGAGGCTGACAGTAGAGAGGCAGAGGAACAGGAGGAGCCTGTTCCTAGTGCACGTATGAGAAGAGCTGCCAGAAGGCAAGAGCAGCTAAAGCACAGAGGATGACTCGGGAGTAGGGCCAAGAGATGATTGGCCCCTCCCATAAGGCTTAAAAGACAGCAACGGCTCTTGGCCTCTTTGCCGGAAAACAACCGTTGAGAGATTTGCTTCCTGTTTGGATGTATTTCTTTCTTGTCAGCGTCTTCTGTTCCTGAACTGTTGCCAAGAAAAGCCTTTGGCAGATTGCCTAATTATCCCAAGGTCAGAGATAAACTGAAGATGTTTTTGAGAACTCTGCTTTCATTTAATTTGGAATAAGGTGAGAATGAGTTAATTCTCAGCTGTTTTAATAAAATCTGTTCGTTTTTTGGAACTGTTTTGCATTTAATATTAACTACATGGGTTTAGGTCACAACATCCGGTTTGTCTCCAGATGTCCAACAACTTCAATGCCTAGCATGGTCCTTGTTGACCTGGGCATCAACCCATCCAATATGGGTTTTTGTAAATTACATCTCACCACATGGGATCTGGTGTCCGTCTGGCTCCGTTAATGGGAACTGATCAGTATGGTTGAACCTCCAGCACAATACTCATCTTCCTCCTAGCACACAAGCCCCCGCATTCCACAGCCACATCATGTTAATGCATCACTGGGGGATTGTTGTTGTTGTTGTTTGTCACACAATCAGCCAGATGTTCAGACTGAATTTGACATTTTTATGCCCCTATCAAGTCAGGGGTAAAATCCAGCAGGTTCTGACAGGTTCTCCAGAACCCGTTGCAGAAATTTTGAGTACTTCAGAGAACAGGTAGAGGAAATTTTGAGCAGTTCAGTGAACCCGCAAATACCACCTCTGGCTGACCCAAGAGTGGGGTGGGAATAGAGATTTTGCAATATCCTTCCCCAAGGAATGGGGACGGAATGGGGATTTTGCAGTATCCTTCCCCCAGGAGTGGGGAGGGAATGGGGATTTTGCAGTATCCTTCCCCCAGGAGTGGGGAGGGAATGGGGATTTTGCAGTATCCTTCCCCCAGGAGTGGGGTGGAAATGGAGTTTTTGCAATATCCTTCCCCCAGGAGTGGGATGGGAATGGGGATTTTGCAATATCCTTCCCCCAGGAGTGGAAAGGGAATGTGGGTTTCCCCTGCTACGCCTGCCAAGCCAAGCCAAGCCACGGCCACCAAGCGACGCCCACAGAACCAGTAACAAAAAAATTGGATTTCACCACTGTATCAAGTCCTTCCCAGGACCAGGAATAGGCAGATGTGGATGTTTGTTAGTATTAAAGATACCACTGCAGGATATAAGCCTTTTATAATTGACTGGTGGCGATTTTGTCAATGCTGATGGTGTTCAAGAGGTGCTTCAGATGTTATGGGATTGTACCTAAGGAGCATATTATTATCGGGACAATCTGTTTTTTGCCACAGTTTGTTTATTTATAAAGTTTATTGGCCGCCATCATACCACAGGGTAACTCTGTTGTCCTATTTCTCTTTGCAGCTCTTTGTATTTTGTGATTTTCTCCTGTTCTTTCTTTTCTATTTGTCTTCAGATATTTTAATGTCCATTATACAGAATTTTTGTCTTCCTTATCAACGATTGTTAAATCTAGGGAGTTATGTGGCAGGTGCCTCTCAGTTTGAATTCTAAAGTCTCATAGCACTTAAACGTAAAAGTTCCCCTCGCACATATGTGCTAGTCGTTCCCGACTCTAGGGGGCAATGCTCATCTCCATTTCAAAGCCGAAGAGCCAACGCTGTCCAAAGTCGTCTCCGTGGTCATGTGGCCGGCATGACTAAACACCAAAGGCACACGGAATGCTGTTACCTTCCCACCAAAGGTGGTCCCTATTTTTCTACTTGCATTTTTTTACATGCTTTTGAACTGCTAGGTTGGCAGAAGCTACAACAAGTAATGGGAGCTCATCCCATTACGCGGCGCTAGGAATTCGAACTGCTGAACTGCCAACCTTTCAATCGACAAGCTCTGTGTTTTAGCCACTGCGTCCCAGCTTCATAGCACTTACTATTAACTTAAATTCATTGACTTCCCACTCCACTAGAGACTGGGTGATGTAAAAAAAAAGAAAACCTTTAAAAAAACATGCAAACTGGTAAAAATATAAAATCAAACACACAGCCCAGACTAAAATGATCTAATAAACAATAAAATGAACAAAACAAAAAAGGAGCTTTAAACAAATCATAAACATTAACTGCAGGCCCAGGAACAAACCCAGATTTTCAAAGCTTTCTGAAACCTTAAGAGAAAGGGTAGCATCCTTATCTCTGAGAAGATGCTGTTCCAGAGGATGGGACTGCGACAGAGAACATATGCTTCCTAAGTCCCAAGAAATGACATTTTTTAAATGGGGGGAACTTGTAGCATATCCACTCTGCTGGACTGTATTCAGGGGTGGGCTGTTGGGGGTTTGGTAAGATTCTGTGCAGTTCGGAGAACCCCCAAATCCCACTCCTGGCTGGCCCCGCCCCGCCCCTCCCAGGAGTCCCCATGTGGCCCATTTTGGATGCAGGTAAGTGCAGGGCACGCACGGAGGCTCAGGGAGGGCGAAAAACAGGCCTACCGGAAGTTTGGGAAGCCCAGAGACGGACCCGTTTCCAGCCTCCAGAGGGCCTCTGGAGCCTGGGGAGGCCGTTTTCACCCTCCCAGAGGCTCAAGAAAAGCCTCTGGAGCCCCAGGAGGGCAACCCCCTCCCCAAACATTGGTGCAGGAGTCCAACTAGGCCACGTCCATCATGGCCACATCCACCCAGCAACTGGTCAGAGAACCCCTTGCTAAAAAAATTTAAGCCCACCCCTGACTGTATTAGATGGGCAAAAACAGTGGGAGACAAGCAGTCACTCATAGCAATCATTCACGGGTTGTTACGGGAGCCCCTCGTTACTCCCATATAACACCTCTCCTGCGTGACCTGCACTGGTTACCAGTGGTTCTCCGGGTCCGCTTCAAGGTGCTGGTTCTCACCTATAAGGCCCTACATGACTTAGGTCTGGGATATTTGCAGGACCTTCTCCTGGCTGCCTCCCACCGTCCTGTTCGCTCACATAGGGCCGCTCTCCTCAGGGTTCCGACAGCTGTCAATGTCGTCTAATGGTGCCCAGGAGTAGGGCGTTCTCTGTGGGTGCTCCCACCCTCTGGAATGAGTTACCTACCGAGCTCCAGACGGCTCCTGATCTCCACTCCTTCCGTCAGAACCTGAAGACTTGTCTGTTCAAGCAAATAGGCTGACTCTGATTCTGGGTTTTATTATTTATTATTAATTAGTTATTTGGTTTAAAATGGGATTTAATTGTACATGTTTCTTAACTTGTGTTCGCCGCCCTGAGACCTTTGGGAGAATGGCAGCATATAAATACATGTAATAAATAAATATATATATATACATATATATCTAGGCACTTTGCCATATAAGTTGTTCTTTTCCAAGGGATTTCTTTTTTTAAAAAATCACAACCTCTACAGTCAAAAAAATTAATAGGAAAACAGTTTTAGGCTGTAATCTCAAGAATACACTTTCAAATCGTTCTGATAAATAAATCAGTGTGCATGAAGTAAGAAGCAGCCCCCTAATCTATTTGTCTACCTCTTCAAAGCTATCTGGATTATTTGTGCCAGGCCACGGCATCAGGTGCCATCTTTCTCTGCCAAGATCAAGAGATAAGCAAATCATCTTCCAAAGTCATTTCAGTTTTTCACATTCTGATGATAAGGAAGCCACTATTACATAGTTGGCTTTTTTTTTTCCCTTGGCACATTTACATAATGTAGCATAAACTTGCTAATTACATTAGGAGCCCATTAAAATTACAAGACTTGAACATGCAAACAAAGTAATTTTATCATCCAGCAGAAAGGAGATAGGAAAACATCAGGGCAACATTGTCGGGGCTATTGCTGAGCCCTTTGCTGCATTGCAAATTCTGTATTTATTGTTTTTAACAAGAGTCTTCTTTTATTAATGACTTTTGCATGCAAGGTCTACGACCTGAGAAAAGTAACCTCTGAATATTTAAAAGTGAAAGAGTTCAATTCCTCCAGTAGAACTAAGTACTTAAAAACTGTTTGTTTTTAATGACCGAATCTCCCTCCATCTGAGGTGACTGAGAAGAGTCATCACAAAGCTATTCCAGGCTAAACTTGGAGCGCAAACAACATCTACATTCTACTACTAAAAGTATAACCTTGAACCAGTGGTGAAATGCACTTATCTTCACTACCAGTTCAGGAGTGTGAGCGCGCACACCTCTTCTGCGCATGCACAGAGCCTTCTGTGCATGTGCAGAGGGTCAAAAAAGGGACATAATGATGTCCCAGCGGATGGGCGGAGCCTCCCACTACCAGCGCTACTGGTTTGCGTGAGCCGGATAGATCCGGCTGGATTTCACCATTGATGTTCTGCCCCAGCTCGGGATTCCCAAGGATTGTGACACACACCAACGGTCCTTATCAAAGTTATAACATACCAAGAATAAACAAAGTACGGCAAAGGTTGGCAACCAGCCCAGAAGACAAAATACAGTAAGACACTCACTCTTCAAAAATGTGTATTTGCTTATGAATAGACCTTGCCATTTCTTTATCTTTTAAGTACTGGCATCTGCTGTGGGCTATTGAGGAGGGTGGGTGCTATTAAGAGTAAGTCAGCTTCCTGCCTCAAAAAAACATGTTTCTCCATTTCTCATCCAGGGAAATATAATATTCTGCCTTTTTAATGTTTCCTAGAATATTTCATTCTTCTAGGAGAGAGGTGGATGCTAACTTTCTACACCACTTAAGATGGAGATATGATGGAGTCAAGCACTATATCTTTTGGGACACTCATGTCTGTATGTACTCCCTCCATGCTGGAAACAATAAGCAGATATCTGAGCTCCTTCTTTACAAACATTGTTTTGAAATTTGTTCAAGAACCATATGATATTAGATCAAGGATCACTTCTGGCCTAAGAACAAATAATTGCTTGCCTATATTATAAAAAGTGAATCTATGCAGGGTTCCAAGAACTGCACAAATCAAAAGAGAAGGAAGGAAAGAGTGGGCTGGGTTTATCAGAAAGGACAGAAAGAAAGGTTGTTTTTAAATATAAAGAGACCCTTTGGTGTGATGGACAAATGGCTCATTTGTTTGGGTTACAGACTGATGACTTTGAAGCCTTTCAATAAAACAAAATTAATCTGTGGCTAATTCTTTATGTTTTGTGAAGCTTGGCCAACACAGCTGAGGAACAAGGCCACGTCTAGGTCAGTGGAGAAAGGAGATAATTAAAAAAAAAAAGCACACCATGTCAGAAGGGGGCAAAATTGGGCCCTTTTTCATCCTTATAAAATGCCTCCAATTGTGCCATTCACTTATAGCATTTACAGCTCCTATTATGCATTCGTTTCTTCTGTTAGGTGCATCTCCTAAAAGGCTGTGTGATACCTGCCCATCAAGTGTAGTATTATTGGATCAGGTTGTGTTTTTTTTTATTGTGTTTCTTTCTTTCTTTCTTTCTTTTTGCATCTTTTTTTAATAAAAATACAACAGCTTCTAAACTCCAGAATCTAAGGATAGTTTTACATCAAAATTGATTACCACATAAAGGAGACTAATTGATGGATAAAGACCAATGCTGGCACAGTGGTTAGATGCAGTACTGCCCACTAACTCACAGTTCACTCCAGGAGTTTGATTCTGAGCGGCTCAAGGTTGACTCAGCCCTCCATCCTTCCCAGGTCAGTAAAAGGAAGACCCAGATTGTTGGAGGCAATATGCTGATTCTGTAAACCGTTCAGAGAGGGCTATAAAGCACTGTGAAGCTGTAAGTCTAAGTGCTATTGCTATTTATTCTCACTGTCAGCCAATATGGGGTATGAAAGGAAATTAAGTCCAGAGACTCTACCAATCACTTTCCTTAATTTGCCCTTCATTAAAATAGTAAACATAGATAATCCTTGATTTACAACCACAACTGGGGCAAGGCAGTTGTTCAGTGACTCATGCCCTATTCTGCAACCTTTTTTTGCCATGGTTGTTAAGTGAATCACATGGTTGTTAAACAAACTCAGCTTCCTCCTTTGACTTTGCTTGTTGGAAGCCAGCTGTGAAAGTTTCAAATGATGACCACATGAGTTTGGGATCCAGCAATCATTGTAAATACATGCCCATTGTCAAGCACCCAAATTTTGATTACCAGTTATGGCGGGGCTGCAACAGTCATAAGTATGAGGACCCTCACTTATTTCAGTGCCACCCAGAGTCATCGTGTTGGAAGAAATGTCCATCTGGGTTCAGTTCCATGTGGGGAGAAAGACACTGGAAACATGGAGGCTGCTTGAAAAGATGGTTTAATGGTGGACAGGACCACATGGTTTTGAGGTCCTGGGTAAAAAGGCACATGGGTGAGAAAGAGAGATGTATACTCTCTGTTGGGCTTTGAATTTGAGCTTGTATTCTGATTGGTTGTCAGACTCCCATGCAAGGGTAAGTTTGTAGGATGTCTTTTGAGTCCTAGGCTTGGTTGAGCCTTGCTGGGTGATGCAATCTCCCCAGGTGCTATGTGGTGAGTTCTGTTGATAGATGGGTAGAGGGCTAATCCTATCTTTGTTGGATCTTGAGTGAGCACATTTGCTTATGAATAGACCTAGCTATCTCTTTATCTCTTAAATGCTGACTTCTGCTCTGGGCTATTAAGAGTGTGCAGGCTATTAAGAATGAGTCTACTTCCTGCCTAAAAACATGTTTCTCCATTTCTCATCCAGAAAGGTATAATATTCTGCCTTTTTAATATTTCCTAGAATATTTCATTCTTCTAGGAGAGGGGTGGGTGCTAACTTCCAACAGTTGTATGCAACAAAATTTCATTCGAAGTGACAATAAAATTATTCTAAGTTCTAAGTCTAAGTCATCTTATCAGGGAGATGGGTGATATATAAATTTAATAAATTGGCACTTCGAATGGTCACTAAATGAATGTTTGTAAATTGAAGATTACCTGTACTACATTGATCATTTGCCCCATTTTCGAAGCAGAATATTGCTCGGCTAATGGGACAATGAAATAAGTATATTTTCTGACAGCTGGAGGACTGGAGAAATGCCTTTTAACACAGCCGTAAGAAAAAGCCTGTACATTTATTTTGTACAGCATATCAACTAACACTTGTCCTCCCTGGTCCCTGCCCAGAAGTGATTGGTGGAGGGACCGAAATGGAATAGATACATGATGCATAATAAGACAAGTAAAAATAGAAAAACTGGTGAATATATGCCTGGCAATCTATGTACGCTAGGAAGAACATATCTAAGCATCTCTTTACATCATTGAGTAGTTCAAATGTAAATTATGTTTGAAATTAATGAAGCAAAATTATTCATGGGAGTGAATTGTTAGAACAAAGAATGTTTCAAAATTCAAGAGCAGCGTTTTTTAAAAAATGATTCTATTATCATTGAATTAAGGGAGTCGAGGCATGCAATTTATCAGCGCTAAAATGTTCAAGGTGCTTTAAGATAATCAAGACTGAGGGTAATGGTATGTCAGAAATTTCATTTCGGTGGTACAATTGCCATTAAAGCCATGCTTTATTAAGGCTATAACAGCGGCAGAAGGAGTAAGATTTATTATCAGTGGAGAGGTAGGTCTCCTCCTTGTGCATAAATCTCAGCCAAGGAGCCATGATTAATGTGTAGCTCAGAGACAGCACTGCTGCATTCTGAAACATGTTGCATCTCCAGGTTGTGGTTGTTATTGTTGTTCTTTTGCCAAGAGTCTTCACTGTGAAGAAGATGAAGGATACAGTTCTTGTCCAGAGCATATGGTCTGTCTGAGTCATGCTCTGCATCCAGTTTTGGTCACCACATTACAAAAAAGATGCCGAGACTTTGGAAAAAGTGCAAAGAAGAGCAACTAAGATGATTAAAGGTCTGGAGGTTAAAACATATGAAGAACAGTTGCAGGATTTGAGTTTGGCCAGTCTAGAGAAAAGAAGGACTAGGGGGAACATGAGAGCAGTATTCCAGTATTTGAGAGGCTGTCCCAAAGAAGAGGGGGGGGGTCAGTTTATTTTCCAAAGCACTCAAAAGCAGGAGAAGAAACAATGGTTGGAAACTAATCAAGGAGAGAAGCAATTTGGAATTGAAGAGAAACATCCTAACAATGAGGACAATTAACCAATGGAATAGCTTGCCTTCAGAAGTTGTGGGTGCTTCATCACTGGAAGTTTTTAAGAAGAGACTGGAAAGTCACTTGTCCGAAACAGTCTCCTGCCTGTACAGGGGGCTGGACTGGAAGACCTCCAAGGTCCCTTCCAACTCTATTCTGATTTTGATTCTGACAACATGGTGCCTCTTACTCATTCCAGGTACCCAAACCAGCTGCACTAGGATAGCTAACTATTTTAGGGGCCAAAAAATATTATGCAGTCTGCTCCATTCTGTCCTTCCAAGAGAATGAATCAGGCAAGAAGAAAAAGCTAGAATATATTGGCCGGCAGAATTTGCTTCCTAAGACAATCCTTTTCCTTGGGCTCAGAGTACGACTGGGATGAATTGGTCACATAAGAGACATCTCAGTCCCAAAGCAGTAATGGAAGCATGGAAAGGGTCTCAGAAGGGATCCTTCCTAATTGCCTAGAAAGTAAAGTGGAGACAATGTCTGTGGAGATTCTCAGTCCTCCAGGACAGTGGTGGAATTCAAATTTGTTTACTAACAGTTCTGTGGGCAGGGTGGGGCGTGGTGGGCATGGCAGGGAAAGGATACTGCAAAATCTCCATTCCCACCCCACTCCAGGGACCAGCCACAGGTGGTATTTGCCTGTTCTCCAAACTACTCAAAATTTCCGCTACCAGTTCTCCAGAACCTGTTAGAACCTGCTGAATTTCACCCCAGATCCAGGACAAAGGTACTGTTTTATTTCCTTCAAAAGACAACTGGGCTGTTTTTGATTTTTTTTTCCCTTGAGAAAGAAGAAGAAAACGTTTTGCTCTCACCCAAGAAACTTTACCTATCAGTCAGTTCTGATGGTGGGGGGAGGATGGAAGGATACGTACTGACAGTTGAAACTGGATGGTGGAGAGATGGAAGGATAGATTCTGATAGGAAGATGTGGGGGACTGAAGGATTATATTTCTTTGCAGTCATTCGGTCATTAGCACTCTCTGAGAGAAAGCTTTCAGACTTGCACAATTCTGTTATGGTAACTTTACAATACATTTGTAAGATTATTATTCATGGTTTCTTGTCTAGACTACCTCAAAAGGCTGACATATGGCCAGCAAATCTCTACTCCATTATAAACAACTCTTTTTTTATTATTTCCATACCTAATCTATATCCCTCAGCATTGTAACCACAACTTTTTATAGACTTCTCTCTGGCATCAGATGAACTATGAGAACAGCCTAGAATGGGTTAGATCTGACAGCCACACAATTTTTATCTCCTGTCATCCTGCGTTTAATGAGGAGTGCTACGTGGCCATTTCTGCCTGCAGGTAGTCCTCAACTTACAACTGCCTATTTACTTTGGTTACAATTTCAACGGCCCTGAAAAGGTGATTTACAACCAATTCTCACACTTATGACTATTGCAGGATCCCAGGATCATGTTGTCTGTATATGTGATCTTCCCAGCAAGCAAAGTCAATGGGGAAAGCCAGATTTGGTTAATAGCCACCTGATTCCCTTAACAACTGTAGCAAAAAATGTCATAAGATTGGATATGTCTCATTTAACAACCATCTTGCTTAGCAAGGGAAATTCAGGTCCTAATTGTTGCTCCCTGTGTTATAAGAGTCCCTTGGGAGTCGCCCAGAGTCCTTGGGAGTTAGGCGGCATAGAAATGTGACTAAATAAATACTGTATTTTCCTGCGTATAAGACTACCTTCTAACACACAAAAATCTTCTCAAAAGTCGGGGGTCGTCTTATACGCCGGGTCTCATTCTCCTGTAACCAGGCAGACCAGCCCATAAGGCTCTGACGAGCCTTAAATGGCTCTGAGGAGGGTCGTCTTATACGCCCAGTTGTCTTATACGCCGGAAAATACGGTAAATAAATTTTGCCTACCACCACAACAGCAATGTGTTGATGAAGAAAATGCCATTCTTCAGCTCTGCATCATCAAACAAAGCACAGTACTCAGAACGTGATGGGAAGAAATGAAAAGATTTCAATTAACCTTTCAAAAAGCTCAATCATTGCACATTGACAATCTTTCTTATCTGCTCTGTATCGCATTAAATTAAAATGATTAAAATTAATTAATTCCAAGACCATAAAAGGCTCTTCAGCCAGCCTCTTCTTTGCGCACAGTAATGAGTTCTCAAAGTTGAAATTTTGTCAGCAAGGAATGATTTCAGACTAAGATTTTATGGTTTGCCTTCTTCATGAAGTTTTACAATGTCTGTCTTTTCTTCCCATTTTTCCATCTTTTTTTTTTCCTTTTTGAAGAAACTGAGCCAAAGAATTCAGAGCTCCTGTATAATGACTTTTGATTGGAGACAATAGAGTCCAATCTATTGATTGGAGAGTGCTATAAAGCACTATGGAGCGGTATATAAATCTAAGTGCTATTGCTATTGCTATCCATCCCTCAGAAATGGATTCCATTGCATTTTATTTAATTCCATCATAACTATTATCTTCATTATTACTAAATCAATTTTCCTAATATATCTGCTTTGGGCATCTCTCCCTGCTGCTTTCCATATGCCATTTCTCTTTGAGAAGATGTATGAAAATCTCACCTTGCCATTTCTCTTAAATTTACTTCCCTTGCCCCCCCCAAAAAACACAACCAGATGTTTTTCTATAATATTCACAGAATACTTGAGAATTTCTTTGAAATTCTTCTTAGCAGTGTTTTTTGAGTGAATGGGGGTGTTCTGAGTTAGAGCTGGAGGTGTTTTCTATTCTCATCATGACAGTAATTCTCTTCTTTCAAATTTTATAGATATTTGGAAAGCCTGAGAGGCTACAGACTGCTGTAAAAAACATACTCCAATGAACAACAGGGCACTCATCACTCATCTTAGTCACCTTGTAACAAAATGATATAAAAATACAATTGTCAACTCTGAAGTTGGTATGACTGAAGCCATCTTTGAGGTTTCAATGTTGCCACAGTGGAGATGAGGGGAATAGCTGGAGGTTTGTAGCCAACACAAAATACTTTTCCCTGGGAACCAAGGACATTCCAACAGGTGGCTGAAGAGAGAAGGAGGAGTGATATTACCAAGCAACTGGGCAGCACCCTGATTGGACCATGTGACTCTTGTTTGAGAAAAGGGGGAAACTTTTACTTTTAATTAGGTGAACCTTTAGAGCCAGTTTTCAACAGCCTGTGCCAATATGATATATCCAATAAAACTGCTCTTTGAGGAATCTATCTGCCTCAGAGTTCTGATTGTTATGGGTGTATTACTTGGAACCCTGACAACAAATTCATGAAATTTTCACCCAAATTCTCTTCAGTTTTAAAATGTTCAATAGCAAATTCTCTTTTTAAACAAATTGAGAAGTAGTAGGGAAAATTATGTAGGGCAACTTATTTTTGCATGACGCAACCGGATACAAAAGGGGACATGATGGTTCAGGGGTTAAAGACTCTGGGCTTGTCAGCTTGAAAGCTGAGAGCCAGGTTCAAGAACCAAGCTCCACACGATAGGGTGAGCTCCCTTTACTTGCCCCAGCTCCTGCCCACCTAGCAGTTTGAAAACATGCAAATGTGAGTAGATATGGTCAGTGGTAAGGTAACAACGCTCCATGCACCTTTGGTATATAGCCATGCTGGCCACATGACCGGGGAATTTTTTTTTCAAACAATGCTGGTTCCTTCATCCAAGAAATAGAAATGAGCACTGTGCCCTAGACTCAGACCCAACTGGCAGGAAAGGCTTTATCTTTACTGGATATGGATAAGTGAGATGGTTTCATATTTTTTTTCTCCATATGTGGAGTAATTTCGCCTATGGCCAGACACATCCACAGGGATTGATATTTGGAAGATGGAAGATGTGCAGCATCTCAGCTGAAGCCATACCCGCCATCTGATAGATTGTGACCACTTCTTGCAGTCACTCCTACCTGTGCCAATTGATAACTGGATTTATTCCAGGCAATTTACTATCAGCCATCCAAGATCTATATTCAACATATAATACTTATCATGACAGGGATTAGTGACCATGGGTTTCTACATGACTTTTCCTCTTCTCTACATGCCCATATGAAAGTTGGACCATAAGGAAGCTGAGCACCAAAGAATTGAGACCTTTGAACTATGGTGCTGGAGAAGACTCCTGCGAGTCCCTTGGACTGCAAGGCAATCAAACCTGTCAGTCCTAGAGGAGATCAACCCTGACTGCTTTTTAGAAGGCCAGATCCTGAAGATGAAACTCAAATACTTTGGCTACCTAATGATGTTGCTTATTTTCTAGGATCTTACCCAATAACTCGAGTACAAAGTGCAGTTAATTCAGATTGCTTTATTGATCAAGTGTTTCTATTACAGGTATTCGTCTGGAAGTGCCTCTGGATCTCTGGGTTACACCTTTTATATCTGGGAGGCGGAGTCAAGGTAAGGAGGGACCAAGGGAGGGTCTGGCTGGGGAGGTGGGAGTAATCCTTGCTATGCCAGGGGGAACAACACTAGGCATTTACATGCAACAAATCCCCCTCCAAATGCCTAGCGCTTGGACCAGTCTGTGTATCTTGTGTATGTACACATAGTCTCGAAGTCAGGTAGGCATGCTGTCTGTTTTGTAAAGATTTGGTCAGAATATCAGCGATTTGTTCAGCAGTTTCGCAGTGTATTGCCTTGATGAACCCAATGTTCGTTAACTGTCTGACATGCTTGTGCTTAATGTCTATATGTCTGGATCTCTGACCTACTGCATCTGCCATGGATATGTCTGTGGCTGCCTTGTTGTCCTCGTGTATTATCGGGTAGACTGGTTCGGTCCAGATGTTGGTGAGCAGGTCGTCGAACCAGGTTAGGTTGTTGGCTGCCTTGGAGAGGCCACTAGGTTTTGTTTCCCGGTGTACCAGTGCACTGGGCAGCCGTTGATGAGAAATACATAGCTGGTTGTGCTTTTCCTGCTCTTGGTGTCGCCTGCCCAGTCAGTGTCGGCGTAGCAGGTTAAGATGGGTTCCTTGGATATCTCTGGCTCTAAGTTTAGATAGGCATTCATGCTATACTTTAGATATCTGAGCACGCGTTTTACACCTTCCCAGTGGTACACCTTTGGGTCACTGATGTGCCTGGATAAGAGGTGGACTGCTAGGAGGATGTCTGGCCTAGTCCAGTTTGCTATATATAGAAGTGACCCAACGATAGATCTATATAGGGTGTTGTCCTTGAAAGCCTCACCTTCATCGTTCATGTGTTTCAAAAAGTCAATTTGTATGGGTGTGTCACAAGGCTTGGCCTCTTCCATGTTGCACTTGTTTAATAGGTCCAATATTTTCTCCCTTTGGGAGATCCTAAACCCTTTCTGTGTCCTATCGATCTGTACACCCAAGTACTTATTTACCTTCCCCAGAGTTTTCAGTGCGAAATGCTTCCCTAATTTATCTGCAAAGACATCACAATTTTGTTTATGTTGGCCACAATATAAGATATCATCCACATAAACAAGCACGTATTCAATGGATGTGCCCTCCCCTTTGGTGAAGAAGCATAGGTCGGCGGAGGTGGCTGTAAACCCCATGTCCTTGAGTATCTTCGCTAGACACTCATACCACCTCTTACCGGATTGCTTTAGCCCATATAGACTCTTGTTTAATAGCCAGGTATATCCCTTCTGATTGTTTCTTCCAGAAGGTGCCCTGACAAAAATCTCTTTGTCTAGCTTTGCGTGAAGATAGGCTGTTTGCACATCAAATTGGTAAACCTTCAATCCTAGGATTGTTGCTACCACTAGGGCGCTCTTTACACTCTCGGCCCTGACCGTGGGTGAATATGTATCTGTGTAATCTTCTGGGTACTTTTTTGTAAAACCCTGTGCTACTAGCCTGGCTTTGTACAGTATTTTATTGTCCTCAAGTTCTTTGATTTTGAAAACCCACTTTGTCCCAATGGGTATCTTCTTCTCTGGTACCTTGGATGGGGTATAGACATTTAACTCTTTTCGGCTGTTCATCTCTTTATCTATGGCCTCCTCCCACCTGGCCCTTTCTTCTCGTGGCAACCTGAGAATGTCTTCATAAGAGTTGGGTGTTGTGGTATTCGTGTGTATTGAAAGTATGTAGTCATCGAATTTTTTTGGCATTTTGTTCCTGTTGTATCTGATGGCCCTATTGGGTAGTGTCTCTGTGTCATGCATGTGTTTGGCTTCCTTTTCTGTGAGTGCATCTATCTTGATAACTGGATGGTCCTCTTTCCATTCTTTGGTGATTACTCCTTGGTGTTTGGGTTTGGGTTTCTCGTGTATCTCTATTTCGGTTGTGTCTGGTCTACTTGTGTTCCTAACATTGTCTGTGACTTCCTGCCTGGATAATACTTCATTGAGATGTATTTTTGACCAGTTTCTGTTTTCGTGAAACACTGCTGATCTGGACACGATAAACCTATTGTCCTTATCGATAAATCTGTATCCCTTTGTTCTGGTCTCGTACCCCATAAACCTCAGTCTCTTTGATACTTTGTCCCCTTTCCGTCTTAGCTGTCTCAGTATATGTACATCTGCTGTTACCCCAAATCCTTCCTTTGGGTTTCTGACATATTTTCATCTTTATTTTCTTCATCTAGATGGTTAATTCCAAAAAGCTATAATAGGGTAACCACCCGATCCTCTGTAGACACTCAAAAACCATACTGCAGCGATCTGTTTACTTTTCTCAAAATGTTAAATCCAACTCAGGATGAGTTTTGCAAAAATTTTATAATCCATTTTTGTATATAAATCAAGTGTGATCAAGATTATATTTTAAACTATTTCAATTAGTAAAATATTTGCCATCCTTTCTGTAGAGAATTCAATCCATTCATAAATGTCATTTAAGTTTCACAAAGCGAATCGAGCAATTGCCGAAGTTTCTGTTGCAGAGCAGTGGTTTTCAGTCTAGCTCCTCCCTTAACTTCTGCTTTCTGTTGCTTGCCATTATCCCCCTTTTCCTCTTGTGAAGTACTGGGCCTCTGCTGTTTCTGCTTTGATAAGATTTGCTTCTCATCTCGAGTTGTATGTTTATCTTTCGATTCTTGCTTCAACAGTTCAAGATCCAGTACCACCTCTCTTGTATCTCTGG
The DNA here is from genome assembly GCA_030761175.1 of Masticophis lateralis. NCBI lineage: Eukaryota > Metazoa > Chordata > Lepidosauria > Squamata > Colubridae > Masticophis > Masticophis lateralis. The sequence continues at coordinate 333,957,896 of JAUDYJ010000001.1, forward strand.
GGTGCTTTATTTTCGGCTCTGGAAGATCCATAATAAAATCATCTGAAAAACCACCTACTGCTCCTTGAATTTCTTCTATTGCACTTTGAGTTTCTAATTCCATCTGCCTGCATTGTTCCTCAATCTCTCTTTCAGACTCTTTATCTTTAATACCTTCTTCCATAGTTAACAACATGGATGAAGATGAAGATGTGGGGGCTCCCTTAAAAATATTATTATAAAAATGTTCTGCTTTTTCAATAGTATTTAAACGGTATCTCACATCTTGATATCTCAGAATTATGCCAACTGGTACATCCCATCTGAATGGAATCTGACTTCTCTTCAATTCCTTCACCAAAAATCCAAAATCCTTTCTGTCTCTTAGCATCTTAGGTGGTAGCTCTTTATAAACACTAATTTGTTTACCTTCTACCTGCACAGTAGCAAGATAGGATTTCTGCAAAATATCATTTCTCAATCTTCTATCAGTAAAATAGACAACAACATCTCTAGGCAAATTCCTTTGTCTGGCCACACGTGAGTTTACCCTATAAGCTTTTTCAATACAGCTAAGAATTTGATCATCTTCCACCTTTAGTAATACAGCTAATGCCTTGGCACAGACTGTTCTTAAATCTTCTCTATTGTTCTCTCTTATACCTTTTAATCTTATCGCAGACTCCATAGCTCTAAATTGAAGCATCATCACATCATTTTCAATTTTTTGATTTCTAGCATCAGCTTTAAAAAAAATTTTTTCTGTTACTTTCATCTTAAAATCAACTTCTGTACTGATTTCAGCCACTTTTTTTCCATTTCCATCATCGCATTTGAAAGACCAGAAACTACTTTAATAATAATTTGGTTCAATTTGTCATTTTTTTCCTGTACCAGTTCCTTGAGTTGCTTCTGTGAACTTTCCATCTTTTCAAGAACGCTTCCCAAAGCCTTGCTTATAAAGCCTTTCAAATCTTCATTTCCAGTTCCCTGAAGCTGCATTTGAGGCTTTTCTAATTTTTCCTTTGTCTGATAAGTAAGGGAGCCCCCACTTGGTTTTTGTTTTGGAGTCATGCTTCCACAAAGCTTCACTTTCCACTTTCCACTTTACCTTCTTCCGTTTAAGCCAATCGCCATTTTCTCAAGCATTTTCTTAAATCTCTTTTTTTTCAATTATTAAAAAGACAAATACTTGCTTTTTTTCCTTTTAGAAAGTCCAGATTTCACCAAATTTTTGCTTGCTGTAGGTTTCTATTGTTTTAGTAGTGTTGCTCTCATCGTCTGGCTCTGCTGCTGTGAACAGAGGTCCCTCACTGCACGGAGCTTCGGTGAGGTAGAAGGGGAGCCATCACCCTGAGCCCTCCCCAGGACAAAAAAAAGGTCCTGGGGGCAACTCATGGGGCTCTACCCAACCCCACCAGCTCTACCCGCTCTTCAGTCTAAAGAGCGGGTTTTCTGAGCCGCCTGCCAGCTGTAAGGCGGCTCCAACGCGCAACGAGGCCGGCGGTCATGAAAAGACCGTCCGGCAACGACGGAGGCGCCAACCGGAAGCGGTATTCCATGTTTCTTTATCCAATTGGAGAAGTCCCTTGATAGGAACTCTGATCCCCTATCGGTCATAATTTGTTTTATTTTGATATTGTGTTGTGTTTCTGCTCGCTTGTAAAATTCCCTGAATCTTTGAAACACCTCACTTTTGTGGTTGATTGTGTATACGAACCCATAACGACTGAAGTCGTCAACTATAGATAGAAAAAACCTCTTTTTGTACTTACTAGAGGGTTTCATGGGTCCCACCAGATCTAATTGAAAGATCGAATTGGTGGTGCAAGAAGCCTTTTTTGGTCTAGGTTTTGTTTTGAGTTTAGAGCATTTGCACACAGAACACTCCAGATAATTGTTACAGTTCTTTACTGGTAGGCCATTTGAACATTCAGTCATTTTTTGTACAATTAGGAAGCTGGCATGGCCTAACTTCCTATGAAGTAGATGAGCGCACTCGTCATGGATAGGTTTGCCAATGTATGGTTTCCTTTTGTGTGCTGTGTTCGAGGTGTGTTGGCGCTCAGTGATGTGCTCTACCTTATCCCTTTTTGTCTCCCTGGGGGTACTTGATTTCCCTTCCCTGTTTTCTGATGTTGTGTTCGTGTCTGGGTAGTCTTGGGGTTGCAAGTATGTGAGTCCCCCTTCTATGATGATTTTGCCTATACTCTTATCTCCTTTTGTGAGGTACACTTTCCCTTCCTTGAAGGTTGTATCAATGCCTAAGTCTTTACTAAGCTTAAGGGTAGCCAATATATTGTGGGATATCTCAGGTATGAGTAGTACCCGCTCTATCTTCCCTCTTCCATCTATGTGTGCGCTCCCTTCTCCTGTCACCAATACCTTGTCCTGATTAGCTACCTTGATATGGTACCTCTTAGGTGTGAATGATGTTAGTATGGCCTGTTGCTGGTGGTGTGGTTGGTGGCTCCGGAGTCAATGAGCCACGTGTTATCCTTTTCTGGTTGGGTGCGTGTGGGTTGGTGGTCCCTGAGACCACACAGTGACCCTGGCTGACTGTCCCTGGAGCTGTCCCTATATTCCCTACTGTCCCTGGGGTTCGGGGAATCCTTGTGCCTGAACCTGCTTTCTGATGAGCGTCTGTCTGTGGGCCCTGACTTCCGGCCTTGCCTTTCCCTGCGTTGGCTGTAGTCCCTGTCCCTTTGGTTCCTGGGGCAATCTCTCTTATAGTGATTCCTAGAGCCGCAGGTAAAGCATTCGGGTGTGTTGTGTTCCCTAGTTTGGAAATCTATCCTTTTTATGGGCCTGCTCTCCCTATGGCTTGAGGAGCGATCCCTCCTCAGACTATCCTCCGCTATCAGCCTGTTGGTCAATGTTTCTAAAGAAAGGTGTTCTATGTTAAGGCTATCCAGTTGCATAATAAAGTTCTCCCAACTGGAATCCAAAGAGTTTATAATAATGCTCTTCATGCTGGCTTCTGATATGGTTTCCCCCCTCTGTATGAGTTCTGCCCTGGTGGCATTTAGTTTAAGGATATGTTCCTCCATGGGAGTGCCAGCCTTGTGCCTGGCTGAATAAAATTCCCTGGATATCTTGGTGGTTGTGGCTGAGCTTTTGCTATAGAATAGGTTAAATATTTTCTGTAATATTTCCGCCACCCCAGACCACCCCAGCAATGCCCTTGAAGTGATGTCCCGGTGCCTGGAGGCCGTGCGGATCTGGATGGGAAGGAACAGGCTCAGGCTCAACCCATCCAAGACCAAGTGGCTGTGGTTTCCGACGTCCCGATATAGTCAGTTGGCGCTATCACTGACTATTGGGGGCGAATCACTGGCCACCACGGAGAGGGTTCGCAACTTGGGCGTCCTCCTGGATTCACGGCTGTCCTTGGAAGGGCACCTGACGGCCATGGCCGGGAGGATTTTCTATCAGGTTCGCCTGATCCGCCAGTTGCGTCCCTTTCTGGATCGGGACTCCTTGCTCACGGTCACTCACGCCCTTGTCACTTCCCGTCCAGACTACTGTAATGCTCTCTACATGGGGCTCCCCCTGAGGAGCACCCGGAGGCTCCAACTGGCGCAGAGTGCGGCCGCGCAGGTGGTGATGGGAGCGACATGGCGTTCCCATGTGACACCTCTCCTGCGCGAGCTGCACTGGCTCCCGGTGGTCTTCCGGGTGTGCTTCAAGATTTTGGTTACTACCTTTAAAGTGCTCCATGGCTTAGGACCTGGGTACTTGCAGGACCGCCTACTACCACCAATAGCCTCCCACCGGCCAGTACGCTCTCATAGAGAGGGGCTCCTCCGGGTGCCGTCAGCCAAACAATGTCAGCTGGTGGCCCCCAGGGGGAGAGCTTTCTCTGTGGGGGCACCTACTATCTGGAACAAGCTCCCCCCGGAGATACGGAGGATCCCGGATCTGCCCACTTCCACCGCGCTCTTAAGACTTTTTTATTTCGCCAGGCGGGCCTGGCCTAACCACTCTCCATTTTTAGTGTTAAATTTTAATCTGTTTTAAATTATTTGGGGTGTTTTAATTCTGTCTGGGCCAAATTTATTTAATCTGTTTTTAGTTGGTTTTAAATTTTGTACTTATGTATTTTTTATTGTTGGCTGTACACCGCCCTGAGTCCTTCGGGAGTAGGGCGGTATATAAATCCAATAAAATCAAAATCAAATCAAAATCAAACAGTTAAGTGGCGGGCTAGGCTGGGGTAGATACTAGGTGATAAGCTAGACATTAACAGGCAATAGGCCTTATGGTATAAGCAATCAATGTCAAATGTCCAGGGTTTTTTTGGTGGGTCATCAAGCAAAAACAACACATTTTCCCTTAGAAAGGCAATTTGTAGCTGATGGTTCCAGTCTAGGAAGTTAGTCCCATCTAGCTTTAACTTGTGAACATCAGCTGTAAAAGTCATTGGGCTGTATAGCAAGTTACTTACAGTCTGGTGCTGTCCATGGTTTTGTATGTGAGGGAACTCACAATATGCTGGGGGGATGCTAGTTGCAAGGCTGTATGGATTTATCTCTGTGTTCCCTTCTCTTCCTACAAGTGGTGACTGGGCATGCGCGAGGCTCATTTCGCGCCGGAGTTCATCATGTGAAGAGCTCCCTGTTGCTGCTCTCAGGCCTTGGCCTAGGCCTGCTGGTGGGAGGCTGGGCTCACTCCTGGCTGGTCCGTAGCCCTCCCTGGACGATGGGTGCCGTGACTGGAGCCTTGAATCCCCGGCGAAGAACGGGAGAAGCAGAGGAGGTGACTCGGTCGTAGGTCGGGGACTTCTGTAGCTCGGCGGTGGCGGACGTAAGTTGAGGACCGTCGGGATCTGAAGATGCGGCAGCAGCAGCGACGACGGTGGACCTCGGGCGATGCTGGATTGCCTCCGGATGTGTCAGGAAGCCTGGTGGTGGTGTCACAGCTGGTAAGTAGTCGTTTTGTCTTCTCATTCCCAGGCCTTGCGTAGTTGGTGCGGCGGGTGGCGAGTGCGAATCCTGCAGATTTTCAATCCTGCAGGTGGCTGGGTTTTGTCAGTTGTTTTCCTGGCGCGTTGCCTCTCGTAGTGTCGGCTGGGTTGCTGCATGGGTTCCGGTGGCCACCCTGTCACTTCTTTGGCTTTGTTGTGCATCGGGTTGTTTCTTTGCAGGTGCGAGAGGCTTGAGTGTGGAGCCGAGTGCTGCCACAAGGGTCTCGATCGCTTTTTCTACTTCGGGCTTGCGATCTTGCTTCGGTGCGGTTTTCGGGTTCTTCCTCATTGATGTTGGGGTCCTTGCTGTTTCGCGCCATTCCGTTTGAACCTCGGCCTCCCATTGGTTGATGGCCATTCCAAGATGGCCACCGAGAGCATGGTGTGGAAATGAAATCATCTGTGTCTGGAGCTTCGGCTTCGGAGTACCTCTCCCTTGCCGGGCTAGTGATTTCGTTGCTTTGTTGCTGGGTGCCCATCGCTGCTCTATGGCTCTCTAGGAGTCCATGGAGTTTCGCGATGAGCTCCTCTTTGCTGGCGGTCACTTCCATTATTTCCATAATGGTTGATCGGAAGTCGTCGTTGCTTGGTGGCTCTGTCCTTCTATAGTTGTAGATTTCTTCTCTTGGCCAGTCCTGGTCTTGCTCATCCTCGATCGTGGCGGTTCTCGCCGTGGCACCCTCGAGGGTCTGTAGTTCCTCCACCTGCTTCGTGTACGCTCTGGTGAACATCCTGTTCTCTCCTTCGGATTGGATTCATGATTCTGCCATTTCTGTGAGTTGTGGGTAAACCATCCTCTCCTACTAATTTGTTGCTTATTTTCTAGGATCTTACCCAATAACTCGAGTACAAAGTGCAGTTAATTCAGATTGCTTTATTGATCAAGTGTTTCTATTACAGGTATTCGTCTGGAAATGCCTCTGGATCTTTGGGTTATACCTGGGAGGCGGAGTCAAGGTAAGGACCAAGGGAGGGTCTGGCTGGGTAGGTGGGAGTAACCCTTGCTATGCCAGGGGGAACAACACTAGGCATTTACATGCAACAAATGAGAAGGACGGACTCGCTGGAGAAGAGCCTAATGCTGGGAAAGATTGAGAGCAAAAGAAGAAAGGGACGACAGAGAATGAGGTGGCTGGATGGAGTCACTGAAGCAATCGGTGTGAGCTTAAATGGACTCCAGAGGATGGTAGAGGACAGGAAGGCCTGGAGAAACATTGTCCATGGGATCACAGACATGACTTCGCAACTAACAACAACAACATGCCCTACACAACATGCTATGACTATGTTCCTTTTCTGCTGATCAGTAAAAGACATGATGTGGCTTTCCAGCACAGAGTGGTGGAAACAAAAGTACTATTCTACAATCTCAAGTTTGACCCTGTGGCTCCCGAGGACGTGGACAGGATTTTGGGGAGACTAAACGCCACCACATCATTTATTGGACCCGTGTCCCTCCTGGTTGGTACTGGCCTCCCGGGAGGTTACACGAGGCTGGCTCCAGGGTATTATTAATGCTTCTTTGAGTGAGGGTGTCTTCCCGGCCACCTTGAAAGAGGCGGTGGTGAGGCCCCTCCTAAAGAAGCCTTCCCTGGACCCGGCTATTTTAGCTAATTACTGTCCAGTCCCCAACCTTCGCTTCACAGCGAAGGTTGTTAAGAGTGTGGTGGCGCGACAGCTCCCTCGATACCTGGATGAAGCTGTCTATCTGGATCTATGCCAGTCGGGTTTCAGGGTGGGTTACAGCATGGAAACGGCATTGATCACGTTGGTTGATGATCTCTGGAGGGCCCGGGACAGCGGCTACTCCTCAGTCCTGGTCCTCCTTGACCTCTCAGCGGCTTTTGATACCATCGATCATGGTATCATGCTGCGTCGGTTAGGGGGTTTAGGAGTGGGAGGCGCCGTGATGCGGTGGTTCTCCTCCTTTCTCACTGACAGTATGCAGTCCATGTTGATGGGGGGGCAGAGGTTGACCTCGAGGCACCTCACTTGTGGGGTGCCGCAAGGGTCGGTTCTCTCGCCCCTCTTGTTCAACATTAATGTGAAGCCGCTGGGCAAGATCATCCGTGATTTCAGGGTGAAATGTCAACTGTATGCCGATGACACGCAGTTGTACATTTCTACCCCAAACCACCCCAGTGATGCCCTTGCCATGATGTCCCGTTGCCTAGAAGCCGTATAGATCTGGATGGGGAGAAACAGGCTCAGACTCAACCTTTCCAAGACAGAGTGGCTGTGGCTTCCGGCACCCCGATATAGCCAATTGGTACCATCTTTGGCTATTGGGGATGAGATCTTACCCCCCTCAGAGAGGGCTCGCAACTTGGGCGTCCTCCTGGATGCACGGCTGTCTTTAGATGATCATATGACGGCCGTGGCCAGGGGGGCCTTTTATCAGGTCCGCCTGATTTCCCAGTTGCGTCCCTTTCTGGATCGGGACACCTTACGCACAGTCACTCACGCCCTTGTCACTTCCTGTCTGGACTACTGTAATGCTCTCTACATGGGGCTCCCCTTGAGGAGCACCCGGAGGCTCCAACTGGTCCAGAATGCGGCCGCGCGAGTGGTTATGGGAGCGACTCATCGCTCCCGGGTAACTCCCCTCTTGCGCGAGCTGCACTGGCTTTTGGTGGTCTTCCGGGTGCTTTTCAAGGTGTTGGTCACCATCTTCAAAGCGCTCCATGGCTTAGGGCCAGGTTATCTACAGGACCGCCTTCTGCCACTGAATATCTCCCACCGCCCGATACGTTCTCACAGAGAGGGCCTCCTCAGGATGCCGTCAGCCAGACAATGTCGGCGGGCGACCCCCAGGGGGGAGAGCCTTCTCTGTGGGAGCTCCTGCCTTATGGAATGAACTGCCCCCGGATTTAAAAAAGATTCCCGACCTCCGCACCTTCCGTCGGGCTCTGAAAACTCTGTTGTTTCACCAAGCTGGCCTGACTGAATAGATTAATTTTAGTGGGTTTTAAATTGGTTTTAATGGGATTTTAATAAGGGGTTTTAATAACGGCCAAATAGCTTTAACTTATTTTAGTAATTTTAATGTTTGTGTGGATTGTTTTAATATGGCTGTGAACCGCCCTGAGTCCCTCGGGAGAAGGGCGGTATAGAAATGCAATAAATTCAAATTCAAACTCATACTGGACACATTATTCCAGGTGTGATTGGGCCAATGCAACCTTCCAGTGTGACATGGATCCATGAAGAGTTACTCTGTGGTAAAATGGGCAGACAATAAATTTGAAAAAAAGGGAAGGAAGGAAGGAAGGAAGGAAGGAAGGAAGGAAGGAAGGAAGGAAGGAAGGAAGGAAGGAAGACATTGGCTATGGTTGTTTCACAGTAGTCTAGATTTTTACTGGCTTAAGGATGATTAGAGAAGACTTCAGATCAATAGTGAGATAAGCGTTTTGTCAACCGTCACTTTGCGAGAAAGTCAGCTGCTGTTATGACTCAGAAACAGAAGCAACACTGGAGGGATCAGGAGCCAGAGTGGGGACAGCAAGAGTCATCTGCATATGGTTTTCTGCCAGTTCAGACATAAGTGATTAGCACTACAGCTCAAAAGAGGGAAGAAATAGAATAACACAGTCCCGCTCTGTAACAAAGTCAGAGGGGAATAAATTGTCCAAAAATATTCATGGCGTCCACGACATTGGGGAACAGTCAGAAAGCTACTGCAAATTTCAACTGTTTATTGATACAGAGGAGAAGTTTTTTTTTTCATAAAAATCTTAGTTGTTAAATTGATATGATCTTTAGGGTTCTTTTGTGTAATTGTTTTACTCCGTAATACACATTAACCAAAGTTATGGAAGTACATTAAGGGATGGATATTATTATGTAAAAGCTGAGGTTATTTTGCATTCATGGTATAGCTATTAACACTTCTACAAAGCCAGGGGACGTTGTCTGTTCTCCAGTTCTGTGATTACAGTGCAAAGAACAAAGAAGCCATCTAGCATTCTCACTAAGAGGATTTTAGCCTAAGATTGTCACAACCTATTAAAGCAAATGAAGCTTGGCATTTCACAAAAGGGAGAAATGCGTTAATTTGATTGTGAGAGATAGAATTTCTCATCTCCATGGTTTCTATTCCAGTCTGATCCTACTCTAATGGCATAAGTATGTTCCAACCAGCGATTATTTCTAAATCTCCACACTTGACAAGAGAAACATGACATTATTTCCCTACTGAGGAGTTACAGTAGCCTTTTTTGTACATTTTTGGTAGTGGAAAAAAACATGACATGAATCCTCTTTAGAAAGGATGAGCAATTTAAGTGATGCCAATCTAAACATGTATAGAGCAAATCCTAGATGCAATCCACATTGCAGAGATTAAATTCTGTGTCTCTAATCTGAATCAAAGAGAAACCCAACCTAGGACTAAGGAGAAATTTCCTGACAGTGAGAACAATTAGTGGAACGGATTGCCTTCGGAAGTTGTGAGTGTTTCATCACTGGAGGCTTTTAAGACGAGACTGGACAGTTATTTGTCTGGAATGATATACTGTAGGATCTCCTGCTTGGGCAGGAGGTTGGACTAGAAGACCTCTAATATCCCTTCCCGCTCTGTTACTCTGTTCTGTTCTGTGCTGGTGTTGTGTATTCTGCATTCTGTATTCTGATCTGATGCTGTTGTACCTAAGACACTTTGGCAGTCTTAACAAGTATTTTGTAACCAGGGATGAAATCCAGCAGGTTCTAACAGGTTCTGGAGAACCGGTAGCGGAAATTTTGAGCAGTTCAGAGAACTGGCAAATACCACCTCTGGCTGGCCCCAGAGTGGGGTGGGAAGGGAGATTTTGCAGTATCCTTCCCCTGCCACACCCACCAAGCCACACCCACCAAGCCACACCACACCCACCAAGCCACGCCCACAGAACCGGTGGTAAAAAAAAATTGGATTTCACCACTGCTTGTAACCAGAAAAGCCCCTAGAGGCGTCCACTGAATCAAAATGTGTACAGAATTGACAATAGTCAAGTATTTTTTATTTTTAATAAGGAAAGCCAGGAGAGACATTTGGCTAAATTTCTTATCAGCAACAACTCCCTTCCTCCCTTGAGGTTAATTAGAAAGAGACGGACTTACTAAAAGCTTTTCCTTTAGAGCAGAGGGTCTCAAATTTGTGGCTCGTTATCTACATGGCAACCTTATAATTTTCTACAACCTGAAACAGTACTGTAAGTGCTGATCTTCAAAAATACATTTATATTGCTCATCAAGCCTGATAGTGGCGTTCTGGTTAATGAAAAATGTTGTTAGTGAAGTGGGCAAAGTGAAATGACTATGGAATCATAGAATGATAGAATCATAGGACTGGGAGCAGCAGTGGGTTCTACTTACCTTTACTACCGGTTCACAACAGGATCGCATGCACAGATTGCTTCTGATGATGTCAGGGTCAGTGGGTGGAGCCTCCCGCCAGTTTTACTACCAGTTCTATAGAACCGGTCCAAACCAGGGGCAACCCACCACTGGTTGAGAGGGACCTTAGAGATTTTCTAGGCCAACCTACTGCCAAAAGGAGTCCTTATACAATCCTGGACAAACAGTTGTCCAATCTTTTTTTTTTTAATTTGATTTATATGCTGCCCTTCTCCGGAGACTCAGGGCAGCTTACAATGCGTTAAGCAATAGCCTTCATACTTTTGTATATTTTATACTAAAGTCAGCTTATTGCCCCCACAAACTGGGTCCTCAAGTTACCTACCTTAGAAAGGATGGAAGGCTGAGTCAACCTTGAACCTGGTGAGATTCGAACTTCTAGTAATTGCAGACAGCTGGTGTTTAATTACAATGCTTTAGTCTGTTGAGCTATCCAGGCTCCTTTAGTTGAAAACCTCCAGCGATGGAGCATCCACAATTCCAGGAGCCAAACTGTTCTATTTATTAATTGTTCTCACTGTCAGAAAGTTTCTCATTTCCCGTCTGGATGTCCCTCTGACAAGTTCCCATTAATTGGTCACCATGATGTAAAAAAAGATTTTGACACTCTAGAAAGAGTACAGAGAAGAGCAATAAAGATGATTGGGGGACTGGAGGTTAAAACATATGAAGAACGGTTGCAGGAACTGGGGATGTCTAGTCTGATAAAAAGAAGGACTAGGGTAGACATGATAGCAGTCTGTCAATATCTAAGGAGCTGCCACAAAGAAGAAGGGGTCTTCTCCAAAGCACCAGAAGGCAAGAAAAGAAACAATGGTTGGAAACTAATCAAGGGGAGAAGCAACTTAGAACTAAGGAAAAATTTCCTGACAGTTAGAACAATTAATCAGTGGAATGACTTCAGAGAAGAGTCTAGACAGAGTGCAGAGAAGAGCAACAAAGATGATTAGGGGACTGAAGGCTAAAATATCTGAAGAACAGTTGCAGGAATTAGGTATATCTAGTCTAGTGAAAAGAAGGACTAGGGAGTGACATGATAGCGGTCTTCCAATATCTAAGGAGCTGCAACAGAGAGGATAGGGGTCAACCTATTCTTCAAAGCACCTGAAGGTAGAATAAGAAGCCAATGGGTGGAAACTAATCAAGGAGAGAAGTAACCTAGAACTAAGGAGATATTTCCTGACAGTTAGAACAATTAATTAGTGGAACGACTTGGCTCCGAAAGTTGTGGATGCTCCAACACTAGAGGTTTTTAAGAAGAGACTGGACAACATTTGTCTGAAATGATACAGAGTTTCCTGCCTGAGTAGGGGGTTGGACTGGAAGACCTCCAGGGTCCCTTCCAACTCTGTTATTCTGTAAATCGCTTCTTGTCCTGTCCTCAGCTGCCATGGAGCCCAGTTTAGCTCTGTAGACTAAAGCACCATAATTAACATCCAGCTGTCTGCAATTATACCAGTTCGAATCTCCCCAGGCTCAAGATTGACTCAGCCTTCCATCCTTTCTAAGGTAGGTAAATTGAGGACCCAGTTTGTGGGGGCAATAAGATGACTTTGTATAAATATACAAAAGTATGAAGGCTATTGCTTAATGCATTGTAAACTGCCTTGAGTCTTCAGAGAAGGGCGGCATATAAATCAAAAAAAATTTTAAAAATGGAGAACAAATCAACCCCTCTCTTCCCCATGGCAGCCCTTCAACTATTGGAAGACTGCTTTAATGTCTCCCCCTAAGCCTTCTCTTTGTCAGACTAAACCTACCTAGTTCCTAATTCCCTTAGACTCACTATAGGATTTGGCCTGCAGAATGCTTACCATCTTTGTTTTTCTTCTCTGCCCACTTTCTAGGGCCTTAGCATTTTTTATTTTTTTTTTGGTATCACAACTCTGTTCACAAATCTGTTTTGCAGGAAAGATTTATTGCTGTGGTTTTAATACAAAACATGTTTTTGTTTATGAGCTTAAATGGTCTCTGGAGTTGGTAGAGGACAGGAAGGCCTGGAGGAAAGTTGTCCATGGATAGGGTCGCGATGGGTCGGACACGACTTTGCAACTAACAACAACAACAACATGTTTTTGTTTAATGGCAAACAGATCCTTATCATCATCACTAGAGACTTTTGTTAGGATTTGATGAAAAAGCTTCAGTGTTGCAGCCCTCAGGGTAACAAACTAGTCCTAATTTGGTATGCATGTTGATTCAACTTTGAGGTCCATCTTAAAAGTTTTCCTTGGGAAAAATGAATCAAAAGCAGGGCTGTTTGTTTGCTGAAGGAAAGATTTTCCAGGGCTCAAGAAAGAATCAATCATGCATACCTCACAGATCAGTTAAGCAGTCCTCCTTTGAGTCTTGATTTTATTTTGGATGTGCTCAAAGCTTTGCCCAATTCTTTTCACTGCTCTTTTTCCAAGAAGCTCAATTTTTGATGAGTTTATCTATTATTCCTTTGTTTATCCTTTCTCTTTGAATCTAATTCTTTTTCTCTAAACCTCCAAATCATCTGTGAGTTTTATTACCATGGTGTGTTTTCTAAAACGTAAAAGTATTTTAAACAAGGTTGTCACCTGAGGCAAAGTAGGAAATGCACCTGAACTCAGATTAAGGTGCATTATGCCCATAATATATGAGGCATAAAATCTCCTAAATACCTCTACCCATCCATAGCACTAAACATATAATGAAACAGAAGGAGAGTACTATGCTGTTCTTCCTTCAGTGGGGAAATGCTCCCGGTTTGGACCGGATCACTCAACCCGGTAGCGATGGTGGTGGGTGGTTCGGAGAACCGGTAGCAAGAATCCCTGCCGCCCCCCCCCCCCCCACAATGCCCAGCTGAACCGCGCAATCATCAGAGGCTTTTTAAAATTATTTTTAAAAGCATTTTTTCTACAACCTCTTCGGCCGAAGAGGTTGTAGAAAAAATGTTTTTAAAAGAAAAAAAACCTTTGACAATCAGGTAACTCAGCTGAGATCGTCAGAGACTTTTAAAAGGATTTTTTTACAACCTCTTCAGACGAAGAGTTGTAGAAAAAATGCTTTTAAAAGTTAAAAAAAAAGTTGGCCACACCCACTCAGTCACATTACCCCACACACACACACCAAGCTGCACCCACAGAACTGGTAGTAACAAATTTTACATTTCACCACTGCCTTCCTTGATACCTAACATATGCTGCCTATGGAAACTGCCACCCTGGGCTTAATTGTAGACCTGCCCATAGTCTAATCTAAACTAACGTTTCTCAATGTCAACCATTTTTAAGATGTATGGACTTCAACTCCCAGAATTCTCCAGCCAGCCTGACTGAATATTCCAGCTGTTATTTTAAGGATGGCGAATTGGTTTGCTGTTTCAACTCATTAGAACTATTTTAAACCTGTACAATCATTTTTATTTTTTCCTGTCCTTAAGGGACAAGTTAAAATCCAGTGATATAATAAATGGCTTCATTTATATAGAATCAGTATTGAAGAGAAACTTTCATCAACTTGAATAACCCAAATTGAATTAATAAATATGCATGAGTAAATTGTAAGATTGTAAAAAATCTCCATTTTCTACGGACGGTATTCAAGTAGATCGTTCTCAAAATAAATGTGATATCTTGTGAGTTCAAGGAAGTAACAAAACACAGCCACTTGAAATAGAATCATTACAAGCATTCTATAGTTTTAGGTGATGTGAATTTTTATACAAATTTGTTTGAACTTACAGGGTTGACTTCTTTATTTTTATTCATCAAATTTATATGCCCACGAAAAAAGTGACTTTGGGTAGTATACAATAAGATTATCATTATAAATAGCTAACATAGAATAAAATAATTATTATTTTAAAAATTAAATTAAAATTTAAAAAATAAAAATCACAAAGACTAAGAGAGGACTGCGGATGTAAACAACAATAGAGCCACCTCAGTACCTCACCCGTTCTCAGGAGCTCCCAGTCCTAACGGCATAACCAGCTTTTGAGGGACTTCCAAAAAATCAATCGAGAGGCAGGAAGCCTCATTTGGGGGAGGAAGCCTGGGGCGTGGGGGGGAGAAGGATATCCCATAAGGTGGACGACATAGTAGAGAAGACCCTTCTCCTAGGACTGTCAAGTGTAGCTGCCTAGCAAATGGGATTTCTAGCAAACCTCTTCTGTCATATTAGTTATAATCAGGGAGAGGCAGACCCTCAAATAACGCAGCCCCATGCCATGTAGGACTTTAAAGGTCAAAATCTTGAATTGGACCCCGAAACAGACTGGCTGTTGTGGTCCGCCAGCAGCCTACGGAGCTGGCAGTGGAGTCGGACAGTGATGAGGCTGAGAAAGAACATGGGCCAGTCCTGGAAGCTGGGGAAGGCACAGATGAGGGCTCTGTGTTGGAGACAGAGATGAGGCCAGGACCATCGGAGAGTGATGTGCAGACTCCGGAGCCTCCAGAGGCTGACAGTAGAGAGGCAGAGGAACAGGAGAAGCCTCTTCCTAGTGCACGTATGAGAAGAGCTGCCAGAAAGCAAGAGCAGCAAAAGCAAAGAGGACAACTTGGGAGTAGGGCCAAGAGATGATTGGCCTCTCCTATAAGGCTTAAAAGACCAGCAACGGCCCTTGAGATTTTTGTCAGAAAACAACATTGATAAACATTGATTCTTATCTTGCTCGGCGTCCTCTGCTTCTGAACTTTTGCCAAGAGAAGTTTGCCTAATTATACCAAGGTTGGTGGTAAGACTTTAGGAAGACTTTGTTTGATTTAGTTTGGACTACGCTGAGAATGAGTTAATTCTCAGATGTTCTAATAATCTGTTTGTTTTTGAACTGTTTGTGTCAATTACTACCTACTTGGGCCTGGGTACGACACTGGCAACCATTGCACCTTGCAAATCAAAGGTATATGTGCTCTTCAAGAGACAAACAACTTTCACATCACTGCATTTTGCACCATTTAAGGCTTCTATATGCTTTTCAAAGGTAGCCCCTGCATAGTACATTACAGTAGTCCAAATAGGAGGTGACTAGGGCATGAGTGACCATGAGCAGAGGCCTCACCTCAGGCTAGGAAAAGGCGTAACTGGTTCACAATACAAAGCTGTGCAAAGCTGTTCACCTAGCCCTGTGGTGGCAAACCTATGGCACGCAGAGCCCTCTCTGCGGGCACGCAAGCCGTCACCCCAGCTCAGCTCCACCGTGCATGCACGTGCGCCTCCTGCCGGCCAGCTGGTTTTTGGGTCTCTGCCGCACATGTGCAGGGGGTAGGGTGCATGCTGGACATATGTGTGCATGCACGGGGGCAGGGAGCACATGTGGGGGTTGTGCGTGCATGCACGGGGGCACACACAGGGGTGGCATGCATTGCAATATGGGTGTGTGTGCGCACACATGCGCTTTCAAGCACACACACTTTCGGCACTCAGTGCCGAAAAGGTTAGTCATCACTGCCCTAGCCACTGCTGCCACCTCCTCTTTGAGCAAGAGTCATAAATCATAAGTCATAAGTGGCAGTGCAACTCCATCCAGCATCAAGAATGGCATAGTCCTAGAACGCACAGGCTCTCAAGACAAGCTTGCTGGGCCTGTGGGGATTTGATTTCTCTCTTGTGTGTGTGAGTGTTCGCTTGCACTTTTCCTGTGCTGCTTTCCTTTGTTTATTGCTTCACTACTTCCTAGTAAAGTTTGCAAACTTCTGTGAGTTTCTGTGAGTAGGGGGCCTGAGACAGGGCACCAACTTCCTGAATGGCCTTTCAGATGGAGAGCTGCCAAGGCACTGCTCCTGATAGCATCCAATAGAGTTTGTGTCACAGCAAGCAGGGGACCACAATCATCACCATGCAGCAGGAGACTTCCAACATCCCCATCACCCACAAGGATATTCAGTCCTACTCAGGGGTGGGCTGCTGGGGGCTCGCAGGGGTTTGGAAGAACCTCTAGATAAGACTCTGTGCAGTTCTGAGAACCCCCCAAATCCCACTCCTGGCAGGCCCCTCCCACCCTGCCCCACCCCTCCCAGGAGTCCCTATGCAGGCCATTTTGGATGCAGGTAAATTCAGGGCACACGCAGGGGCTCGGGAGGGTGAAAAACAGACCTACCGGAAGTTCAGGAAGGCTGGAAACAGGCCCATCACCAGCCCCCAGAGGGCCTACTGAGCCTGGGGAGGCCATTTTCGCCCTCCCAGAGGCTCAAGGAAAGCCTCCAGAGCCCCCACCGTGGTGCAAGAGGCTGACTAGGCCACGCCCACCATGACCACGCCCACCCAGCAACCGGGCAAAGAACCCCTTGCTAAAATTTTGAAGCCCACCCCTGGTCCTACTCCTTTTTTGTACACTTTTCTTCCTGTTTTTTTGTTGTGGTTAGGGTTGAATTTATGTTTTTGTTTTGTTTCATTTTGTTTTGTTTTACTGTTTTATATTTTATTTTCTATGATAAAACAATACATTTAATAATACTAATTTTAAAAAAGAATATGAAGTCCTCTGTTGCTGCTAGTGGGAAAAGGGCTATCCTGGCCTGCCAATCAGGCAACACAGTTCAGCCAACAAGCCTTCTCCAAAGAAAAGAATCTAGAGGAAAACATCTGTGTGCCAGGGGAAAAAATGCACCACACCAGCACAGAACAGAATAACAGTGGTGGAGGAGTCCTTGATGGTCTTCTAGCCCAACCCTATACCATTTCAAACAAATCGTTGTCCAATATCTTCTTAAAAGCCTCCAGCGATGGAACACCCACAAATTTTGGAGGCACTGATTAATTGTTCTTACTATCAGGAAGTTTCTCCTTAGTTCTAGGCTGGATCTCTCCTTGATTAGTTTCCATCCATTGCCTCTTGTTCTGCTTTCAGATGCTTTGGAGAATAGGTTGACTTCCTCTTTATGGAAGCCTCTTAGATAGTAGAAGACTCTTATCATGTCACCCCTAATCCTTCTCTTTGTTAGACTAGACATACCCAGTTCCTGCTATGTTTTAGCTTCCAGTCCCCTAATCATCTTCGTTGCTCTTCTCTGCACTCTTTTTTGTATTGTGGTGACCAAAACTGTATTTCAAGTGTTACCAAGGCATTATAAAATGGCACTAATATTTCACATGATCTTGATTCTATCCCTCTATTGGTGCAGCCTAGAACTGTGTTGGCTGTTTTGGCAGCTGCAGCACACTACTGGCTCATATTTATATGGTTGTCCATAGGTTGTCCAAGAACCGGTGTAGGGTTTCCTGCCTAAGCAGGGGGTTGGACTAGAAGACCTCCAAGGTCCCTTCCAACTCTGTTATTCTATTCTATTCTATTCTGTTCTGTTCTGTTCTGTTCTGTTCTGTTCTGTTCTGTTCTGTTCTGTTCTGTTCTATTCTATTCTATTCTATTCTATTCTATTCTATTCTATTCTATTCTATTCTATTCTATTCTATTCTATGATCCATCTCACAGTTACTGCTATTGGGCCAGAAAGCACCTATTTTATAATTGTGCACTTATTTTTTCTTGAACCTTACTTTTCTCACAACTGAGTTTCATTTTGTTGGATAGCACAAAGCGGCCATCTCTATAACTCCCACCAAGTCTGGAGTTCAGCAAATGTGGTGGGCATAGCAAACATAGCCAATTTAGTCTATCTGCCTAGAATACAGCTCAAATGAGTCCAAATCCCGGTGCAGGTCCAAAATCATTCCAGTCTCCATCCAGATAGCTGC
The DNA here is from genome assembly GCA_030761175.1 of Masticophis lateralis. NCBI lineage: Eukaryota > Metazoa > Chordata > Lepidosauria > Squamata > Colubridae > Masticophis > Masticophis lateralis. Next base: position 333,975,900 of record JAUDYJ010000001.1, read on the forward strand.
CAACCCGGAGATTCCCCTAGCAATCCACAAAATCCATTTTTTTTAAAAAAAGAGCACACTACAAGGACAGACTTTCTAGGACTCCAACTGTCTATGCCATTTTGCTTTTTTCCCGCACTTTAACACTTCCAAATGTAAAAAGATGATTTTTTTTCCTTGAGAAAGGGGGCCTGCAGCATTACTATTTTGCTCTATCCTCTATTTGAGGTTGTGACCCTGATTTGCATTTAGATGTAGGTAGCTGCTCAGGAAGGAAATGTTTTGTGTATCCTTAAAATGAGCCCTGTATCCTGACCAGAATTCTGCTCTTTCTTTCCTCCTTCTATTAGGCAGAAATTACTGACGGATCTCTGGAAAGATTTAACATTCTACTCAGGATGAACTTCTGAACAGCTTTTGCTGCCTCCTTGTGGTGCTTCTTGATTTTGTATTGTTGGAAGAAACATCCTTCTGAATTCTGCTCCAAGAGGGGAAAAAGACACTGGAGACTGTTTGGAAAAATGGTTTAATGGTGGACAGGATCACATGGCTTGAGTTCCTGAACAGAAAAGGGCAGATACAGCAAGTCTCCAGGTTTTATGCTCTCTGGCTTTGAACCTCCTGGGGCCCAGAAAAAATATTGCAATTGGTTGTCAGACTTCCAGGGGATGGGGGTCTTAGCTAGCCCTGCTGACTTTCCAGGTGCCATGTGGTGAGTTTCTGTCCTATAGATGGATCCCATTGTGTTAGTTTCTGTTGCTATTGTGTTAGATCCATTGACAAAGATTGAGTTTCTGCCTCTGGCCCATTAACAAAAGGGTGGGGACAGGAAGATGGAAGCTGCTATGTCTTTAAAACATACTTCTCCATTTCTCATCCAGGGAAACATAATATTCTACCTTTTTAATATTATATTTAATAATATTATTTTTAATATTTTAATATTTAATATTTCTTAAAATATTAAAAGGGGGTGGGTGCTAGCTTCCTACAACAATCCAGTATCTCTACAATCCCTTCGGCACACTTGGGAACTGTAAAGAGGCTGTTTCTAACTCACAACATTCAGCTATTGTCTTTAGTGAGGCCAGCCACACACCCATGAGAAGGGCTGTGGCGCATCAGGAGACAGTAAGGAGAATTGGGAAATGTCACATTTTTAGTGTAACTTGTGGACCAGGTTTGGGTGTGGTTGGAGAATTTGGAAAACACAAAAGAAGGCTAAAACACTTGGTTGAGTTATGTTAAATACAAACGAGAGTCAGATTTCTTGTCTTTTTTGCTGCAAATATTTATTGGAATCCAGCTTACGTGTCAAACACAAGCAAAACAATTCCAGAATAAGAGAAAGTTGTTTCAAGGCAATACATTGTTAAGAAAAAGTTGTTGCTTAAAGAAGTAATCCCCCTTTGACTCTGTTAAATATTTGGAGTCTGCCTTGTTAAGAAAAGTCAATGAGTACTTGAGAAAATTCATAATTCCCAAGTAACACTTGGCATTTGTGAAGTGCCTTCATCTTTGTTAGCTAAGTATTCTTCTAGCTACATTATGAAAAATATTTGAGGTAAATACCCTTTTTCTTTTTATGATGGATGGACTGAATATCTCCATAATTGCCCAGAAAGAAAGTGGAGGTCTCCAATGTTTTTTGAACAATCCTTCTGATTTTTCAAAACATTTCATCATTTAGAAAAGGCAGAGAAGAAAGACAGCTATACTGAAAAAGCTATTCTCTCTGCTATCTTTTAAGACACCTTGGGAATGTCATTCCCAAAATTCTCAGCCAATATGGGAAAAGTTAATTTATGACTATAAACTCAGTTTTTAGGGGCATTAATTGAATTGGCATTCCTTTCCTAAAAGAATCCCAAATCTACCACCTTTTTACATATATCAAATGAAAGGCTTTTATCCACACACATTGCAGAGAGATTATTTAACAGTAAGTGCAGAAGTCAGCAAAGTCAAATCTGATAGTTCTCAAGGCAATGATGACAGAAAGAACAGGCATTTCAATTAAATATCTGCTGGCAGAGGAAAAACGGATGTTGAATTGCAAAAGGGACAGTTCTGTTTTCTATCCTATCCCCTACTGAGTTTGATTTCTTCAGGGAAACAGATGGAAAAACTATATGGATATTTATGACACTGAATGATCAATCTTCATTTGAAATTGTATTTGCTATTGATCTGTCAATGTTACAATTTCAGAAGCTGCTATCTTCCTAACATCCGATCCATTTGAGGTTGTCAACAATCCTCTAAAAACAACTAACACATGAGTCAGTGGCTCCTGGCATCTTTGAATTTCTTGCAGTTTTCAGAAACCCTCAAAATTACTACTGAAATTTAGCTGCAAGTTGCCAAACAAAAGAGAGGTGCTATTTTGTCCTATTAAATGCTGGTCAAAGACTGTAATAAAGATGTTTTATTTCTGCTGATTATCAGCAGGATGCAAAACAAAAAGTGTTTAAGACGATTGATAGGTTTGTCATATCCCTCCCAAATTAAATATACATACAAAGAAAGGTACATAAAATGAAGTCATCAAAATCCCAGTCTCACCTCCTTTTTTACTGTAGCTTTGATACCCCGGAAGTGCAATCTCTGTCTTCCCAAAATTGCCTACTCTTGATTTAATCCTATGGCATAATAACAACCTGAATTCTTGTCATGCTTTTATTCAACAGGGCACATGACAAATAGTCTCCATTTGCACAAATAACTGACACAGCTCAGGGGCCACAAATCCTTTTCGCTGTGCTACATTTATAGTAGCCATTGAAGAAAACAGTATGAAAATATGAAACGTGGTGCAATGGGAGTCATGAAACAAAAGGACTGCTTACATATGTGTAACAGTGGCAATTGCATGATGCTACACGACAGGTCAGATACCACACAGAAACACAGCTCCTCAATGCAGATGGCACAGCAAACCTCAGTGTGTACTTGTTGGGCTTCCTTCTTCAGTGAGGTTTTTGAAATCCATGGACAATGCCATCTCCTCAGCCAATGGAGGTCTCCGCCATTCTTCCCGGGTTAAGATGTAACCCACAACTGCCCCAAAAGCTATTATTAGGAGGCCCAAGGTGTTGGCAAGGATTCCTTCAGAGACAAAGAGGTTGTAGGTATCCCTGCAAAAGCAGAGAGAGAATATGAATATTGCACACTTCAACTCATTTTCTTCAATAAATCAATGAACAAGTATTATGTCTTTGGCTCATTTCTTCAATTGAGTTCTCTTTATCTAGTTGTACAACTTGTATGGAGAACAGATTACATTCTGGGTCATATTTATGCAGAAATATTGAAAAGTCAAAAAGGTTCACAATATTTGAAGCAATACTTTATATGTTTGGGTTGTTTACTTCACAGCTCATCCCGGTCATTCTTTCATCCATCCATTCATTTTACAGTGCTTATAAAGTTGCTCCAAACACAACCAATTCTGACACTAATGGCAGAAATTGTGTGGAAGGAAGAAGAATCAGGGAAGAAATGGAGCCAGGTAAAGGAAATGTTAGGACAAAAAAAATCACCATTTTGATTTCAGCAATCATCATCTCTGAAAACCTCCAAGGAGATATAGCTAGTCCTCAACAGGGAACAGGCTAATGATACAAGTGTTTGATCAAATGTAGTGCTATAAATCCAAAAAACCACCATGAAAAGAATCTGGCAATAGCATTTCCCACCAGATGTGCTCCAGATATACTGAACTGCATAAATTCCGAGACAACATAGCACTTGGCTGGTTGGAAACAGTAGTCCAACTGAATTGTAATTCAACAGACCTGAAGAATCTAAGATAATGAGGAAGGATAGTCTGGCTCTCCATGAAAATTAAGCAAGTAAAGTGTAAAACAATAGCACATATTTAACAAGTCTCTGGCCTCGGTGCTACTCACAGAGAAAGATGTTTGGAAGTTCAACAAGTGTATAGAAAGAAATAACCCACTTAGAAAAAATATATAGTTTAAATCTAGATGAAAGACAATTACCATATAAAACATTTGCAAAAAAAATGCTGAGAGAAGAGATGACAAATATTCTCACCCAGGTAGCAGCTACTCAATCACATAACATAATGAGATGGTTTACAGATCTCTTAATTTGCTGAGTTTTTGGCTTCAACATGCAAAACCTCAGTTAACAATTTAAGACAGGGAAGAATATTTGAGGGAAACACTTTGGGAAAAGTGCAGAGAAGAGCAACAAAGATGATCAAAGTCTTGGAGACTAAAACATATGAAGAACGGTTGCAGGATTTGGGTTTGGCTAGTCTAGAGAAAAGAAGGGGTGACATGATAGCAGTATTCCAATATTTGAATGGCTGCCACAAAGAAGAAAGGGTCAAATTATTTTCCAAAGCACCAGAAGGCAGGACAAGAAACAATGGTTGGAAACTGATCAAAGAGAGAAGCAGGAATTAAGGCAAAACTTCTTAACAGTGAGAACAATTAACTAATGGAACAGCTTGCCTTCAGAAATTGTGGGCAATTCATCACTAGTCTACTATTCTATCTCTAATATAAATGAGCATCAGGAGCTGGACAGACTGAAACATCATTATTTTCCAGAATGTCTGGATTATTTATTTTCCATAAATTTGAGTTATATAAGGCAGCTTATATCAGCCATAAGTAACTATATTTCACATTTTTGCTCTCAGCTTAGTATCTCAGCCTGCTCTCAACCCAGAAAAATCTAAGCTGAGTAAAGAAGACCCAACAATCATCAAACCAGTTTGGTCTAATAGTTAAGGCAAGTGGTTGAGACAGTTTGACCTAGTAGTTAAAGCATCAGCCTAGGAACAAGGAGAGTATGAGTTCTACTTCTGCCTGAGGCATGAAAACCAACTGAGTAACCTCAGGCCAGTCACTTTCTCCTAGTCCACTCTCTCTGTTTCATAGGGTTGTTATTGTGCTCAAAATAGGGGGAAGGAGTATTATGTATGTTCGTTGCCTTTTGAGTTATTTATAAAAATAATAAAGATAAAAATAATAATAATAAAACTGGTCTAAATATAAACACTGTGTAGGCATACATTAACAAAAGCACAACTTGCTTTATTTTGAAGAGTAGCTGTTCCAGAATACCCAACAGAGCAGTAGCAATGGAAAGGATGAGGAGGAAGGCTCCAAAAAACACATGCTGTGGTTTGTATCTACTGCGTATTGAGAATGATGCTCCAGGGAAGAGGAAGATGTAAAATCCAAACAGCCACTGAAGAGGGAAACAAAGCAGAATTCAAAAATTACAAATACCACACCTATAGCAGTTCAACTCTTCCACGGAAAGTAAGAAAGTAGGCTTACTTTCTCTAGATCTTGACTAAAGTACCAGTAGTATCACCAATCACAAAATAAAATCCTAAGGATTGCAAGTCCTGTTAATTTTAATATAGAGGTTCATATTACCTCACAATTTGAAAAATCTCTTTCTGTAAAAACTTAAAAAGTAACTGTGGATTGGATGAGATCTTAACTATCTTACAGGTAGTCCTTGACTTATGACCACAATTGAGCCCGAAATTTCTCTTGTTTTAAGTGAGACAGTTACTAAGTGAACTTTGCCCCATTTAACAACCTTCCTTGCCACAGTTGTTATGTGAATCACTACACGTGTTAAGATAGAAACAACTGGTTGGTGAGTGAATCTGGCTTCCCCATTAATTTTGCTAGTAAGAAGGTCATAAAAGTAGATCACATGATCTCAGGACACTGCAACTGTCATAAACATGAATCATTGCCAAGCATCCAAATGTTGATCAGGTGACCACAGGGATACTGCCAGGGTCGTAAGTGTGCAAAATGATCATAAGTCACTTTTTTCAGTGCTATTGTGACTTTGAACCAAAGGTGAAATGCTACCGGTTCACTCCGGTTCAGGGAAACCAGTATTGATAAAAACTACCAGTTCGGGTGAACCGGTAGTAAAAAAAAAAAAAGCTACTGGGTTGGGCGAACCAGTTCGGTTGAACCAGCAGTTTTAAAAGCTACTGGTTCAGGTAAACCGGTAGTTTAAAACAGCTACCAGTTTCTCCAAACCTGTATTTCCAACGATCAGCTATGGCATGGGGTTTAGCTTTGCTAGAAAGCAGGTAATCCTGCTTTTTAGCAAAGCTAAACTGTGCTGCACAGCTGATCCCCCCCCCCCTGCTGTTGTACTTACCTTCCCAAGCCTCCTTTTGGCATGTACTGAGCATGTGCAGAGGTGCAGCATGCGCCAAAAGGAGGCTTGGGGAAGTAAGTAGAACAGCGGGGGAGAGATCAGCTGTGCAGCGCGGTTTAGCTTTGCTAAAAAGCAAGAAATCCTGCTTTCTAGCAAAGCTAAATTGTGTGTGACAGCTGATCCCCTCCCTTGCTTCTACTTACCTTCCCAAGCCTCCTTTTGGCACATGCTGTGCATGGGCATGTGCGCACAGGGTGTGTGTTTGGTGCATGGTGTGCATACGTGCACAGTGTATGTTTGGTGTGCAGTGCACATGCACAGCCAGCAAACTGGTACCAAACCGGTCTGGATTTCACCACTGCTTTGATTGGTCACTAAACAAATGGTTGTAAGTCAAGAACTACCTATAGTCCATCATGCCATTTCTCACCATGTTTTGGGGAAGGTCACAAGTAAGGCAATAGTTTCTCCTACATTCTTCTGCATATCGATCCTTCAGTGAAATTAGTAGAAACCATCCAATGCTATATTGTGTTTGTATCAGTCTAACCTTCTTTAGAAATAATTGAGGTCACCACTCTAACTTATTAGAGCTTCAAAACATCATTGTTATGAAATGATATACAGCTTTGTAATCAAGCTTTTAGAACTCAAATGGAAAAATGTTTTTAAAAATCAAATTTAATTAGGAAAAAAAAGATGGCTATAAAATATAAGCACCCAACTGTTAACACTATTTAAGACCAAGTCAATAAGGGAAAAGTGTCCTTTGAAAATAATGTGAAAGAAAAATATGTTCAGTCACGAAGAGTATAAAATAATCCTAATAAACCTAGAATAAGAACCTAGATAAAATTGCCAAATTATAGTGTTCCTAATCCATCTGATCCATGTCATGCTTCACTGTTTGTGTTTCCTAGCAGTATCGGATCCAAAAGAAAATTTGGCAAGTTTAAAGGTGGCATGATCATTATGGACTGCAAGAAGAAATTAAATATACAATTTGTCTAGCCTGCTGGAGAATTTATTTCCAAGTGGAATTAAATATAGGAACAATTTCATCATAAAATTGCTGGTACAACAATTGCTGTATTGTTGTACAATTGCTGGTACAACAATATGACCCAGACAGCAACTGTGCAGAATGACAGGGACAAAGTGACCCTGTAAAGTGACAACACTGGTATCTTTCTTCCAGCAAGACAGTGGGTTAAAACTTGCTAGGATAAAGGCCCAAAAAATATTTTGCAGGAAGAAGATTACAGAGCTGTTTAGCCAGGGCAAAAGATTTACTTGGGTTTTCCTTCTCAAACCAAAGGAAACCCCTAACATGATCTCTCTGGAAACCAGAGAGATTGGCAATTTCTTTCGCTTTGCAGAAAAACAAATAATGCCGGGCTATTAGAACTCGATCAATATATTCTCTTTTTTTCCCCTCCAAGTTCTTCTTAGAAGCTGAATCAAAAAATTTAAATGATGTCAGGGAGAATAGGCCCTCAGAGATGAGTGTATGGAGCAAATTTCATATTTTGCACTATTACAAACGACATTATAACTCAAGTCTGCACTGCATACATGGAATGAGAATTTGTTTGCTTCAACACACAATTTTTACATTCATTTACTCTTAACATTTGGCATTGAATGGCCTATTCTTGAATTTTGGAGAGGGTGTTTCCAAGCCTACTTCACTATCTTTTTACCATGCTGAATAATTTAGTAATATGTTCACACTTGGTCACTATACTGCTCGCTACCAGTTCATTTAGATCAGGGGTGTCAAACTGAAGGCCCATGGGCTGGAGTCGGCCCATGAGGTGCTTAAATCTGGCTCACAGATTTAATATATATTAAATCTGTGGATTTATTATATATATAAGGACCAGCACGCAGTGCCTCTGGCAGCCAAAATGGGGTGGGGCCCCCATTTTTGGTCCTGGATGGCCTCCTGCAGCACCCTGCTGGCCAAAATGGGGTGCAGGGGGGGCCACATACAGCCCTCCATGCCCAATTTTGGCCAGCAAAGTGTTGCAGGAGGACGTCCAGGCCAAAAACAGGGCACGGTGTGGTCGTGGGTGGCCCCCCTGCTCCCCATTTTGGCCAGCAGGGTACTGCAGGAAGTGTCTTTCCTGTCTCCCTCCCCCCACCCCTACCCCCAGCCAGCCCGTGGAGAACTACAATGCTGATCCACCTCTCGAAAAAATCCAGTTTGACAACCCTGATTTAGATTAAAAAACACCGCTTCCACGTGAGACTCCTATAGGAGCTCATTTGTGATAAGTGGTCAAGTTACTGCCAGCCACTCAGACAAAGCTGTTCCTGGTGATCACATATCTTTTCTGAAAGAAAAAAATATAACGCAGTTGAAATTGATATAAACTAGAATGTTCTCAAGTATGGCTCAGGTCACACACACTTTTTGTAGTAAATAAAGAATAAAAACCTGATAAGGATCTTTCTAAATTTGATGAATGGGCAATAAAATAGAAATGATCCTTAAATGCGAAGACATAGAAAATGGGCATTGAGACAAACATCCTCATTCTACATGTAAAAACTTTCACAGATTGCATTAAGGAAAGTAGAACCCACCCCTGCCCCTATTTGATATTTCCCCACCTCAATGCAACTTCCTTCCATGGTCCAGATTTCAAATAAAAATCTAAAAGAGGAGAGTATCTTCAGACCAGCTAGTCTACTTCCCTGACTTCAAGCTTTTCATTAAGAGATATTCTCTAGGGCAGAAGTATGTTCTAAAAGGCATTTAGGTAACTCCAAGCATGCTCGCTCCACAAGCTCACCAGGTGCAATTAGCCCACCTCACCTGTGCTAAGTAGAAGCCAAATGCAATGATGCCACACCAGCTGTGCAGGCTGTACATATCTGGAAAACCTTGATTCTTGTGGTGCTGGAAAACAGCAATCAGACCTAAAGGGAAGGAGACAGGCAAATTCCTTAGAAAACCCCCATTCTCTTCTAACCTACCACCATCTTCTCCATAATGTTGAGAAAAGGACTACTCTAGGAATCGTTGGAAAACAGAAGAATAGCAGGCCCACCATTATCTGGGGTGATGAAAATGGCCCTTGGCATTCCAAACCTTTCCAAGCCAGAAAACATCTTCCAAAATCCATTTTGTCTTTGGGAGACATTGTAGGACATCTTCTTCCCCCAACAGTAACTTGGGGCCAGAGATAGGAGAGGGATTTTCATTGCAGTCTTTAGATATAGGCTAAAGAATGGATTTGAGTTATACAGGAGGATATCTTCCAACCACGTGTGAAGAGAAATATTCTAATAGAAAGAGCAATTTGATTGTTGCCTAAAAGATATAGGCACTTCTTCATTGGATACATGCAACTCAGGGGTGAAATTCAGAAGGTTCTGCCTGATTCTGGAGAACCGGTAGCGGAAATTTTGAGTAGTTCAGAGAACCGACAAATACCACCTCTGGCTGGCCCCAGAGTGGGGTGGGAATGGAGATTTTGCAGTATCCTTCCCTGCCATACCCACCAAGCCACGCCCACCAAGCTACACCATGCCCACCAAGCCACGCCCACATTACTGATAGTAAAAAAAATTGAATTCCACTACTGGTACAACTAGCTAGACAATCATCTATCCCAGAGGCTATTATTTGGATTTCTGCACTGAGCAGACGGTTGGACTCAGTAATGATCAACTTGGAGGACTTTTTAGCAGGGACTCTTGTAGTGACATGGTTATCCATCCCCCTCTTAGCAAAGTTTCCCCCAAGTCAAATTATATATATATATATATATATATATCCCTCCATTTGCCTTGGTAATAATATTAAATAGATTCCCACTGGCTTTTTTTTTTTTTTATTCCCAGGCAAAAGAGACCTGTTTCTTTTCCCTCTTTTTACAATATAAGAATGGAGGACACACTACACAGTGAAGTATCGGCGCAAGCTGCAAACAAGCCGCCAGTTGCATTGTTATAAGAGGAAAATGGCAGGCAGGCACAGTCACTTTGCTCTACATCACCCCAACCACTCCAGTAGAAATACGCTTTTAGATAGGTAAAGAAATGCTGCCCAATGTTGTCATCTTCACGAGAGGCAGAAAATGTTGCATCTATGGCAGAGGTGGGTTTCAGCAGGTTCTGACCAGTTCTGGAGAACCAGTAGTGGAAATTTTGAATAGTTCGGAGAACCGGTAGTAAAAATTCTGACTGGTCACGCCTCCATCTATTCTCTGCCTCCCAAGTCTCAGCTGAGCAGGAGGAAATGGGGATTTTGCAGTAACCTTACCCTGGATTGGGGAGGGAATGGAGATTTTACAGTATCCTTCCCCTGGAGTGGGGTGGGAATGGAGATTTTACAGTATCCTTCCCCTGCCATGCCCACTAAGCTATGCCCACGTTCACCAAGCCACGCCCACAGAACCGGTAGCAAAAAAAAATTGAAACCCACCACTGATCTGTGGCTAACTATAGAATAACACTGAAACAGAAGCTCTCAAGTAATCTGATAAGCCTCGTCTCCTCTCGGGAGCCTAAGAGCCATAAGGAACATCAATGATGACTTTTGGAGACAAGGCTTCGAAAGTGTGACAGAAGGCTCCTAGACAGGTTCATTGTGCCTTACCAACCAACGCAATGATGAGTGCAAAGAAATGGATCAGCCCATGCAGGATCTTCGTGGATTGCTTGCTCTCGTTCCTGAAGACACGGTAAACCAGAAGGGCTGGAGGATAAGAAGAGGAAATAGGAATGAGATGGGTGGCTCCCCTCGCTTCCTTACTCTCTTGCCCGAATTGATTGCAGTCTTTGGGCTATTAAGCAAAAGCATTTCAACTTATCCAAGGACTTTCAGACGGCCATAATTTGAGCTGCTTCGGGTTTTTTTAATTATTTGTTTTATGTGTTTATGCATATCAGTTTCATGTGCTCAAATTAGAAGCGTGAGATTTGAATATTTTAAATAAATATATGCAGCCAAGAGGGAACTTAAGACAGCAGTCGCTACGCAGTTCTCATTCTACAGGCTACCTGACTGATTTGAGAAAAGATGGATCATGGTTGTCAATGGCAACAGCAAGGAGGGGTATAAACGCAGCAGGAGATCGCCAGAGGAGGCATACCGGGGACTCCATAGACTGAACACAGGTGCATAATTTTTCTGCGCATGCAGATTGAAGGTCTCTGTGCTCCAACTGCTAACTTTCTTGCCTTCCTGCCTTCCTCTTGCTCCCTTTTCACAGATTAAAAAATCCACACTGGATTGCATGAAGAGCAGAAAATATCCCATAAGCATCAACAATGACCAGAATGTTCCTGGCTGTTTCCCAGTGTCTTTGTCCTTTGCTTGCTCTTGAATCATTAGAAGCTGTATGTCAAGTAGGCAAGTGAAATGATTCTTAGCAATGCTATAAAAGGGACAGGGCACCTGATGCAGTCTTGTCTGTCCAAATATGGGCAAGCATAATTTTATTTTCAAAATGGCAAATGATTTATAAGGAACTCTTTCCCCATCTGACTGGGGATCTGGGTTCAGCTCCTTTTAGGATGTGCTCTATAGTAACTAGAGCCGTTACTATAACTATATATATGTGGGGGGGGTGGAGCATACTGCTTCCCTTTTGCCTTTCTGCTCCAATCCAGGAGTTCTCAAGCAGTCACATTCACAACAAACTATTTTATACCAAATTTATATTTCACTGATAAAGAAATAAAGGGAGACTAGTATAGATCTATTTCAAGCTACCCAAGTTTGAATCCAAATAAGGATATGGCTAGCTGGAGCTGCCGTTTCTCTATAAATAGTGGTGGGGAGTGCGGGGTGCTGGCTTTGTGAGCGGGTTGGTTGCCTGTGTTGTTACATCTTGATTGGTTGATGGAGTTAATGTTTGCAGATTAGTCAGCTGTTTCGTAACATTCTGTGTGGGTGAGGTCCCTGATATGTGCCCATTAGTCTTTTGTGTTTTGACGACCTGGGTAATGGGCTGTGTGTTAACATCCTGAGTTCTAGTGTTGTGATATCTTGAGTTTTTTGATGTATGTCCTGAGCAGATGGCTGTGATGCCACATCCCGGGCTTTGGTTTGGCTCCGAATTTGAGGTCTTGCCATGTATTCATAGCGTGTGCAAGTTTGCTTTGTGTGGGGATCGGAGGGGGGTGCAGCAGCGTGGTCTGGCTTCTGGATGGTGGTTGTATTTCATCCATAGGATGGGTTTGGGTTTGAATCTGGTGAGGATGATTGGTGGTGGTGTCATCTGTTATCTTGGGTCCGGTGTTAATCTTCAAGGCTGTGACTAATTAGATTAACACCGGACCCAAGATAACACATGTTTAGTCCTCCATAGTCTCCCAATGGGCAGCAGATGCTTGCTTGCTGCCTGAAAAAAGCCTAAAAACTAGTGGATTGTGATTTCACTGAACTAGGGCTGCATAATAATCTTGATTTACGTAGGAAGAACCTGGCTAAAGAGAAATACACATAAAGGTCTACGAAAAGAAAAGAAATACTATACGTTTACAGGGAGGATACATGGGATGAGGGTGTAGCCAACTGATGAGGACTAATAAGTCCGAAACAGATCTATCTTAGTCTCCTTAGTCTCCCAATGGGCAGCAGGGTGCTTGCTGGCTGCCAGAAAAAAGCCTAGAAACTAGTGGATTGTGATTTCACTGAACTAGGGCTGCATAATAATCTTGATTTACGTAGGAAGAACCTGGCTAAAGAGAAATACACATAAAGGCCTATGAAAAGAAAAGAAAAGAAATACTATAACTTTACAGGGAGGATACATGGGATGAGGGTGTAGCCAACTGATGAGGACTAATAAGTCCGAAATAGATCTATCTTAGTCTCCTTAGTCTCCCAATGGGCAGCAGGGTGCTTGCTGGCTGCCAGAAGAAAAAAAGCCTAGAAACTAGTGGATTGTGATTTCACTGAACTAGGGCTGCATAAAATTTTGGTTTACGTAGGAAGAAACTGGCTAAAGAGGAATACACATAAAACCTACAAAAAGAAAGAAAACAAATATTGTACCTGTACAAGGAGGATACATGATATGAGTATGTGGCTAACTGATGAGGCCTTATAAGGCCGAAATAGATCTATCTATCTCCCAATGGGCAGCAAAGGGTCTGCTGGCTACCAGAAGAAAAAAAAAGCCTAGAAACTAGTGGATTGTGATTTCACTGAACTAGGGCTGCATAAAATCTTGGTTTACATAGGAAGAACCTGGCTAAAGAGAAATAAATATATATATATAATTCTCTTTTTGTAAGTCCTTATGTGCATTTTTCTCTCAGCCAGGTTTTTCCTACATAAATCAACATGTTTCTACAGCCATAGTTCAGTGAAATCTCATTTACTAGTTTCTAGGCTTTATCAGACATCAAAGCAGCATTTTGCTGTCTATTGTGAGACTTAAGGGAGACTAAGATAGATCTATTTCTGACTAGTTTGTCTTCTTCAGTTAGCCACACCCTCATTTCATGACTCCTCCCTGTAATGGTCAAATATTTATTTTATTCTCTTTTTGTAGGTCTTTATGTGTATTTTTCTCTCAGCCAGGTTTTTCCTATGTAAATCAAGATGTTACTATAACTATAACTATAATTATAACTATAACTATATGTGTGTGTGTGTAGATAGATAGATAGATAGATAGATAGATGGATGGATGGATGGATGGATGGATGGATGGATGGATGGATGGATATGGATATGGATATGGATATGGATATGGATATGGATATGGATATGGATATGGATATGGATATAGATATAAAACTATAGTAGTGACCTACAGTCAGGAGTGACTAGCACATATGTGCAAGGGGAACCTTTACCTTTACTATAGTAACTGATTCTCTAAAAAGTATACACACACATACACTTGGAAACAAGTAGGCAGAACTTTGAAATACTATATATATTAAGCTGTCAAAAGTTATAGCTGGCTGCTAAGACAAATCATAACTTGGGGATCCCCAACTGGAAGGAGGGGAGACCCAGCTGGAAGGAGGCCTTCTCATTTGTGGGAGAAAGCAAAAGGTCATAGCCAGTTTACCCCCATTCCAAATTAGGACTCCAGCCACACCCAACTGTGCCTCTTCCCTTGGATGACAAACTTTATCCACATGCCTTGCATGTGATAGCTTCCTATCAAAGCAGAGCTCTCATTTCTTTCAAATCTCTTACCATCTCCTTGAAGAAACACCATACCAATAACCATGCACAGGGGATGGACATTAAACAGTAGTTGAGAGCTGTCCCACGCAACACCACCTCGATACTGTCCGATCCAGGCTGCCATCACCGTGATGACAGCAAGGCCCACGATCTGTGAGGCGGCCACGATGTAGGTCAGTCCAATAGGGCTTGCGGGCCTGGCAGGAGTCTCATCCATCTTCGGGGGTTTTCCCAAATGAATCTCGAGCTGCCAAATTTGGAAAAGAGGGGGGGGAGAGAAAAATCAACATCCAATTTTTTTTTCCTCCCTGTTGTCCCATTACGGATTTTTCTTCCCTCTCCTGGATTAGAAGGCCAAATGGGGGAAAGAACACTGAGCAGAATAAGGAGAATAAGATCCCTTACTTCTTCACATCATTGTTCACCTTTATCTTTTATTGCTTGTATTGTAATTTGTTTGTTTGAGCCAACCAGAGTCACTGAGTCACTGAGAGTTAGGTGGCATCAGTGGTGGGATTCAACCAGTGTAATAACTGGTTGCTGAGCACGTATTTTGTGTCCATGGTGCATTTGAATTAAGCTCTAAAACTTACCTTTTATTGCAGCCCCAGAGAGTAAAACAGATCAGGCACAGCAATCCGTTCTGCCACGCTGATCAGCTGGGCTTCAAACAAAGGAACTAAAGGTAAGTAAAGCGCAGAGGTGGGAAAGCTGATTCACTCCCAGCTATCATCGGAGCTACTGGTTCTCCCAAACTGGTCTGTACCGGTAGACTCCCACCCCTGAGTGGCATACACATAGGCAGTTCTTGACTAACAATCGCAATTGAGCCCAAAATTTCTGTGGCTGAGATAAACATAAGTAAACTTTGCCCATTTTATGACTTTTCTTGCCACAGTAGTTAAGTAAATCACTGCAATGGTTAAATTAATTTCAGGGTTGTTAAATGAATCTGGCTTCCCCATTTGATTGTCAGAAGATCGCAAAATGTGATTACTTTACCCCGTGACCCTGCAACCATCATAAATATGAATCACAGGCTGAATGCAACCCGTGGGCCTTGAATTTGATACCCCTGGTCTAAACGTTTGAGATGGAAGTGCATGAAATACAGTGTTGTTGTTTTTCAGGAAAATTGATAGCCAGAAACACCGGCCCATTTATTGAAGGTGGGGAGAAAAATATGGTTGGAAAGAAGCAGTGCATGAAAGAAGGACTGATACTAAAAGATCTTTATCAGTGAGCCACACAATTTCTAGTCAGAGACAGAAGTTTTATTGAATTAAAATACCTAACCAGATTAAGATAATTGCTTTAGTCTTGTTTCTGTTTCTGGCAAATGCCAGCTCCATGCTGTGCAACATAACCTTCAGGGCGAAAGTGAAAAAAGATGTAAAGAATCAAAACCTGGAAAAACAGTGACATTACTAAAACCAATTCATTAGTACCGAAATTGAGGAGGATTGGCCTTCTTCCCCACAACCTCACATAATGTGCAATGGTGAAAGTGCTGGACTAGGAGCAGGCAGACTCAGGTTTAAGTCTACCATCAGCCAGGAAATATCATTGGTTGGCTCTAAGCTAGTCACTTGCAGCTCCACCAAAATCACAGAACTGTTATTGCAGGGAAAAGAAGAAGAAAGAAAAATGATGCCTTCTGCTTTGAGCTCTTGGATAAAAGGCGGGCTGTAAATCTCATAAAAGCATGCGTAGGATTAGGCAACATTTTTTTTTTACCCTGGAGGGCACATCTGCAAGTATAAGATGTCCAGGCATTATTATGAAACATAACACATTTACTAAAACCTAAAATGCTAAAAATGCTTGTGGCTTTTCTATCCATGGAAGTTGCTCTCATATTCAGTATCCATCCATCCTTCCTTCCTTCCTTCCTTCCTTCCTTCCTTCCTTCCTTCCTTCCTTCCTTTCCTTCCTTCCTTTCTTCCCTCCCTCCCTCCCTCCCCCCATCATTTTGTACATCTGAAGGGGAGGGGAAATAAATGGGGGGATGTGGTTGTAAGATGCCCCATGTACCATATTTTTTGCACTATAAAACACACTTTCCCCCTCCCCCAGAAATGTTGGTGGAAATGTTTGTGCATTTAATAGTGTGAATATTGTGGTGGGGAGAGAGGGGTTGGTGCCACTGCCGCCTATCACCACTGCCACCATTTGCCGCCAGCAGGGAACACTGGAGCCTTCAATGCCAAGCAGCTGATCGGCAGTTGGATCAGCTTCCCAGAATATCGTCAATCAGCTGTTCTAGGTGACGGGGATCACCACTGCCATTCACCACCACCGCAAATGGCAGCGGTGGTGATGGGCGGCAGCGATCAGCAGCAACAAACAGCAGCCACGATAGACAGCAGCAATAGCCAGTGGCAATCCCCACTACCTAGAACAGCTGATCAGCGGTTTTCCGGGAGGCCGATTCAACAGCCAATCAGCTGCTCAGCAGCAAAGCTCCAGTGTTCCCCAGCGGCAGCGGCAGCTCAGCTTAATTGACCAGTGGTGGGTACAACAGAGCGGAGCCCAGACGAGCCATGTGCTGGGACTGCGATAATGTGCTGAAGCTGACCAGGCTGTTTGCTGTTTGCTGCAAGAATACTAGCCAGATGAATACCAGATGGATACTGGGAGGCAGAGGCAGATTTTTTTTCTTGTTTTCCTCCTCTAAAGCTAATGTGTGTCTTATGGTCCAGTGAGTCTTATAGTGCGAAAAATACAGTACATATGTGAGCTGCAGTCACTACCACTCGTATGAGATCCCCTTGTGAAGGTAACAAAACATTCACAGCAAGCTGAATTGGCCCACAGTGATGACAAAGAAGAGGAATCAGTCAGAAACCATATGGCCCAGTAAACCAAATTGTTTATATTCAGTGAGCCTGTCTCCAAAACAGTGTGGCTAGGAAGCTGACCTAGTAGGAAGGGATAAATAATTAGAAAGTCATCCAGATGGGTTTATCAAAAACAGTCCAACATTATGCTGCAATTTACACTGGATCTGTTCTAATTTTGTCTTGTCTTTGAAACGTAACAGGCCAGAGGTATATAATTTGAGGTTCTGCTTTTGATTAGGGCTGCCCAGCAAGTTGCCAATGCTTGCTGGGAGCCCAGCGTATGTTGATTTATAATTTGTATGCTAATACATTTATGTTATATCTTTAAAGTGATTTGATTGCTTTGAGCCATCCAGGCTTTGGCCATAATAGTGCCCTTTTACCTGCCAAAATTTTATTTCTAACCACACTTGGCCTCCATCATACCTAATCATTTTATTAATTTAATTGCCAGTAAAGTAAGACATCCAATGTATGTCTTACTTTACACGACTGATGCATATAGATGCATCTCTCTTCCTGTACTCCTGTCCCTTATTCTAGTAGTAAAGCATAAACAACAAAAAGCAGGTGGAGAAAAGGAGTAGCTACATTTGGAAGGGAATAATGTCAGGGACAGGCAGAGTAGGAAAGAAAAATCCTGTTTAAATTTTAGGGAAAACAGTTACATTCAACAGGCAAAGGACAGAGAGAGGAAAACTGAGAGGAAAACACAACTATCAACAAGAATTAGAAGAATAAAGGCCCTCTGGAAAATGACACTTTTGAGCAATTTGCCTTGTCATGCTTCCCATCTAAAGATCTGGCATTAATGTGGTGACACCATAAGAGACGAAGCTGATTTATCAGCCCCCTTTTTTTCATTGGGGAAAGCAATGAGATTTTTTTCTCCCCTAAAATACATGTATTAACTCTGTTTCCAGTTTTTGATGGCATTATTTGAAAGGCACTAGGAATGGCTTAAAGATGGGTAAAATATATTATTCAAGGGATGCCTACATTAGTCCAATGATACAGCAAATACATTGGATAATCTTCCCCCTTACTTGGATAGAGAGAACCTGGATTTCTCACTCGCCTTTCCCTTTCCTATTTAATCTGCTCAACCCAGAGGAGGAACCAACCTAGAATTAGGAAAATTTCCTGACAGAATGATCAGTGGAACAACTTGCCTCTAGAAGTTGTGGGTGCTCCAACATTGGAGGTTTCTCAGAAGAGATTGGACAACCATTTGTCTGAAATGGTATAGGGTCTCCTGCTTGAGAAAGGGATGGGCTAGAAGATCTCCAAATTCCCTTCCAACTCTGTTATTTTGTTATATATGTGAATATGGGGAGTGACCAGGATGGTACAAAATACAAACAATGTGGCACTTTGGCTGCCCAAAAGATTCCTCTCTGATGATTGCAAACCACATTTTTCACTTAGGATTCCATTATGAAATTATTTGGACAAAGGGAATTAATTCCTTCCTTCCTTCCTTCCTTCCTTCCTTCCTTCCTTCCTTCCTTCCTTCCTTCCTTCCTTTTCTCTTTGCAGCTCTCTTCTTTCTTCTTTATCTTTCCTGACTTTTGTTTCTATTTGCATTTTATCGTATAACAAACTTTAATAAAAAATACAAAAAGAATGAATTAAACAGACAAATATAGAAAGTCTGGGAGAGATCACATATCCACAGGTGGGAAATGAAACCAAGAAATGGGAAAGATGTATATGCACACACACAGAAAGACTTCAACAGAAAGCTAAAGATAATATGAATCATTATCCCAATGGTATTCCATACTGGGTAGAAAACCACAATATGTTGCAAAGATTCGTCACTTATTCATTGGTAAGTGAAGGGATCGACTAAAAGTGGAGTGGAATATATCCAGTAATCTTCTTAGCTAATAAAAGAACAGGATGGTACCTTGTTTTAAAAACCAAGAGAATCATCCCTAAAGACTAATATTGCAAGTTGCAACATGATCAATAGCAACAAAATCAAAACCAAGCAGAACAGGATGTACTAGGTTGTAGACCAAGAGTTAATAATATATTATTATTCCAAAACATTGCAGTCCACCTCAATATGCTTCTCTGGCTCTTATCTTTTTTAAAAACATGTCACATTTATTTTTCTAAAACTGCAATTCCCTACTATATCATTTAGATAATCAACAGGTTTCTTCCTGTGTATTGCTTCTCTATCCATTAGCAGTATAATGAGAAAAAAATACAGTAGATGTAAAAAAAAATATTCTTTTATTCAGGATCTTTTTCAAAGACGAGACAAAGTAGAAGACTCACTGAAATTTGCTGTTTTAAAGGATCAATGGGATTGATAATTTTAAAAATATAATCTCAAGAATTATTTCAAGCACCAACCTTTAGCCTCCTTTTTACGAATGCCAGTAAGATTCAAATGGGCGACTGGTTTCCTTCATATTAAACACAAAGAGTTGTTGCAACCCTGTAATAATTTTGGAAGCTTCAGAACAAAGGTAAGCAAGCAGAAATAGTAGCAGGAAGCTTTCTGGTAAATTCATGTTTTTTTATCTGGTTATATTGCCATTGGCCATCATTTTCATTGCCATGGCAATGCTTTTGCAGTCACAGGAGGTTCTTAAAGTTCCTATTATGCTCATTAAGAATAGAAAGAACTTCAGGCCCTATTTGCCATTGATTTCACATATTATAAAAGAATGGAGAATTGCATTGGCAAGAGGTGCAGTGAGAAGGAAATTAGGACTAGGGTCAAATTAATTTCCTAGGTTTCTCAAAGTCATTAAAAGGGTTGGTTTTTATTGCCTCCACTATACATATCACCCTAGATCTTTTAAACCTGATCTCTATTGTCAAATGGCAAAAAAATAATCATTGCAATATGCCAGGAAGAAAAATAAGCAAAAAAAGTCTCTATTCCATCTGCTCCACCTTCATTTTCGAAAGCAATATGTTTAAAGATTAAGAAGACTTTAGGAGGTGAAGTGCCAACAACACACACTAGACTTTCTTGTTCACAAGCCAGAAATAAAACAAACAAAATTGAGATACTTGGTACCAGTCGTTTCAAATTTTGAACCTTTAATCACTTCCCTTAAACTCAGGCCGACACCCATTCTCATTCATCCCCCTTTTGCAAATTCATTTAACTTTTATACCAGAAATTACGTATGCTGCTGAACTACTATTGTCTTTCTTCACCATTCTGTTACACTATTCAATTGACTCCCAATAGATAGGATGCCATTTATGAAACACTTACTTTTTTAGGAGATCTCAGTTCCAATTCCAGTGGGGGGGTGGGAAACACCTTGGTGCCTAGCTCAAGGTATCTTTTACCCAAGCAAATCAGAATTGAATTCTGTAGACAACCTTCCTCTTCCTTCACTGTGCTGATGACTCATACTAATCGCTCCTCCTGTCACTCCAGTT
Organism: Masticophis lateralis; assembly: GCA_030761175.1. Lineage (NCBI taxonomy): Eukaryota > Metazoa > Chordata > Lepidosauria > Squamata > Colubridae > Masticophis > Masticophis lateralis. Next base: position 333,996,489 of record JAUDYJ010000001.1, read on the forward strand.
TCAGAAAGAGCACCTGGAGCAAAATTGATCATTAAACTCTACAGAAGACTGACAGTAACTTGTAACCTTTTCTGGACTGGGCAACCCAGAAGGTTATAGTTTTCTGTTCCTTCCTCATCCATTTCCTTTCTTCTGGTCTCCAAGCAAAATCTTATATTTGGTCTTTTCTCCCAGCCAGCATTTATGTTGAACTCAGTCAAGCATTTGAGATGGTTTTGTAGAAGAAAATTATGTTCAGGTAAGTTAAGGCTTCCATTCTTAAAACGTGGCAGCCTCTGTTAGCTGATCACAGCTGCTAAAGTTTAGGGCTCCACCTTTAGCTAACAGTGACTCCACTCAATTTTTATCCACCCTTAGGAGGAAGGAAATGGGTAAAGGACAAAGGAACATACTTTTTTTCCAAATAACAAAGAAATTGAGTAAGAGACTAAGCACAATCAGGGAAAAAGAAGCCCATAGAATAATTCAAACTGCATTTCACTTACTGCTATTTGAACAGTTTCCTTACCTGGTTTTTAAAAAGTTGCTCTGCAACTTTATATATGCCAGCAAAGCAACTGTCTTGTGATCAGATACCTCAGCAACAATGTGCGTGATTTTCCTGTTCCTTCTTTCAGAAAAAAAAGATTTGCTTGTTTTTCAGAAGTTGTATAACATAAATAAGTTATACAATTTATAACATGGTATTATTAATCCTGTTAGTGGTGTCCACGGTTAAGTTTTCCTAAGCAAGTGGGGTGAGAAAGGCATCTCAAACAAGTACATAAAAATCAATGGTGGGGTGTTTTTTTAATTATAAGTCCTGGCTCAGTTTAGCTGTCAGATTCATAATTGGCAAGTGTTAATTGTACGCAAAAGATTTTTCTTCACTTTCAGGAAAATCTCTTGTGAACTGCTGGTTTATACCCTTTCCACGCTTGGACTGGGCTAGTCTTAAATATGTCAATCATCACGGATCACCGTGCTAACTACCAATCAAAGCTGAAATAAATGAAAAAGCCACCTTGTATCTTGTTTCTCAGCACAGATGGAGAACAAAAAAGCCAGCGATGCGACCACATTGAGAAAAGAACATAATTGTGAAGTCCTCCTCATCAAAGAACGTTTATTCAGGACAGTTCTATCTCACCCTTTTCAAGCTGACACGCACATATGGGTTTTTTTTCCCCTGCCTCACTGGTTAGATTCTCACAACAACCTCTCAGGGTAGACTAAACGATCGAGGGCGTGGTTTTTAAGAGAGCAGGAAAGGTGGCAAGACGACAAGAGGTCTGCAGGTTAAGGGAAGGAGGCTCTCTCCCATCCAGTTACACCTGCCGAGCACGTGAGGACTCACCTCACCTGGAAGTGGCTTCAGCTCCCGCAGACCGCCAGCCAGCAGCACCTGTCGCCCCGCTGAGCCTCCCCCACTCCGATTCCCAATAGTCCTCCCCAACGCCGACCGACCCACCTTGCGTTTCCTGCGGATGGAGAGGACGACAAAAGAGCCACGTTGCCACAGAAACCCCAGCAAATTGCACTGTGCTGGGCGAGAGCCAGCAGGAGAGGGAGAGAGAGAAAGAGAGAGAGACCGAGGTGGGCGCAATTGGGAGGTTCCGGCCTGAGCGAAGCGGTTCGCGGGACGCTCGCCCCGGGTGGCTTGTCCGCCCCAACTCCCCAATCCCTTTTGTAGTTGTAGTTGTTGTTGTTGTTGTTGTGTAATAGCTTTCTAAGGGGCTTGGCTTGTTCTTCAGTATCAGAGCGACTAAGAATCAGCTGCCACTTGGAAGATCGTGGGAACAGATGGTGCTCTCCAGACGCAGCATTTGTTGATGCATTTATACCGCGCCTTATCTAATATTATTGTTGTTGTGTAATCGCTAAATCGTGTCCGACTCTTCTTGACTTCATGGACCATAGCAACTCCAGACACCCCTATCCTCCACAGTCTCCCTGAGCTTACCTAAATAGCATGCCCCCTGCCTCGATGACAATATCTAATCAATCATATCTATGGAGATTCTCAGTCATCCAGGTCATGGTTATCCCAAAGGATGGTGTTTTTTTTTTCAAAAGTTGACTGGATTTTGTTTTTTTGTTTGTTTGTTTGTTTTGTTTTCTGGGTTTTTTTTTCTTGCTTGAAGAACTTCAGCTTCTTATCGGAGAAACATCTTCAAGCAAAAAACAAAGAAAAGTCCAAACACCTTTTGAAAAAAAGCACCTTTGGGATACCTAGCCATCCCTTCGTCTTTTGCCTTCAATATTTCCCAATATCAGGGCCTTTCCCAGTGAATTCTCCTTTTGCAATTTGTGGCCAAAGTATTTGAGCTTCAGCTTCAGTATCTGTTCTTTCAAAGGACAGTCAAGGTTGATTTCTTTTAACATTGATTTTCTAAGGCAGAGGTCTTCAAACTTGGCCACTTTAAGACTTGTGGACTTCAACTCCCAGAATTCTGGGAATTGAAGTCCACAAGTCTTAAAGCGGCCAAGTTTGAAGACCTCTGTCTAAGGTATCTCCATGAAAACACTTCTTTTTGCATTTTGCATTTTGCATTTTGGTGAGTTGGGCTGAGACAAACCGGATTCCAAATCATCTGGAATCGTCTTTGGTTGTGTGATGCCCCCCAGGACTTGAATTGAGGTGTCTTCAGGTCAGATACTTAAAACCAAACCTCTCTTCTGCACATAGTTGTGTTTTAGAAATGCCACCCTTTGGGACAATCAGATGTTGCGATGTCTAAAAGGCATCTGATGGTTGGCATATTATACTTTTCATGGGCATTTACATGGATGGTTCACAAATTACATTCTCACGGATACTCTGACGAAGTGTTTCATAATGAACAAAATTCGCATTGTATTCATGTTTATTTCTGAAGTTGCCAAAGCTGTTTCCCATGACACGCATACCTACATTTAGTCTTAATATAGTAGCGATTTATTCCATTTCCTCTAGTTTGTGCAACACAGAGAATCAACTAACCAAGAGCAGCAAACTTCAGACAAGAGACTACAGTAGTTGTGGCCACTTTGTGCTGATGGAAGCCACATGGTTTGTCACGATGCACATCATTTGCTACTCCTCCCCCTTGCAGAAGACTGTCAATATAGTCTCTGTATGGAAAGGTGCCTGTCTAGGACAGTACATTTTGACTTCTGCTACTTCCCAGGAAGTATAGCTAACATTCTGCATCTCTTTCCCTGCCCTTTAACGCCATGTTGCTGTGCTTGAGTGTTTTGTTCATCATCAACAGTCATTCATCAGACCTTAAGCACATTGGCAAAAACATGTTCACACAATATATTAAACCTTAAAGACAGGTTATCACAATGCAGGTGTTATGTTCATGTGGCACAATATGCCTCAATAGTCCTTGGTGGCAGAAGGCTACATCAGTCCGAGAGCGTGCGTGTGTGTGTGTGTGTGTGTGTGTGTGTGTGTGTGTGTGTGAGAGAGAGAGAGAGAGAGAGAGAGAGAGAGAGAGAGAGAGAGAGAGAGAGAGAGAGAGAGAGAGAGAGAGAGAGAGAGAAGATAACAGCCTGTCTTTTTGGTATCTTCGGGGTACTTAGAAATTGCATTATTTATGGGCAAAGCACTATGTCTTCTACAAAGCAATAGGGAATAGGAAAAGAACCTGCTGCTCTTTTTGCCTTATTTCTCTCTTCTCCAGACCTGTTAATTCGCTCTAGGCATGTTTTTTTTTTCCGCTCTCCCTTGGTTCACTTGTAAGCCACCTTATAAGTGATTTCATTGTGTGCAGATGCTTGTAACTCCCAGATACTCCATTGCCTTGAATCTGAATCTTCTTGAAGATGGGCACCCCCTCAACCATTTCACCCTAAGGCAGAAGAAAAAGCTGTTTGCATTGATTCACCTATAGGGAAATTTAACATAGGAAAGAAAAAGGGAGAGAAATATAATTTGTGGTGTTACCAAAAGTACATGTTTTACACTGTTATATTTTAGCTTATTTTTCAGTTATTGGTGGCTTACGTGAAGGAATAAAACAGAAAGTGATCGTAAAATGACTTAAAATCTTTACATTTAAAGATTCTAGGCTCCTGATGCTCATCTTAGAAACAATTGTCTTAATGTTAAGTAATATGTACAGTAGCACACATCAAATTGCATTGATCTGTAGGGTTTTTTTAACCATGAACACCTCAGGTAATGATGCTCAACCTATTTTAGACAGGATCCACTTTAGATAGAACACTCTCACTACAGGATAAAGGGTTTCTTCAATAGGAAATGCTTTCTTCTTAGCTCCATGTGGTTCACAAATCTGCTGAGGTCTTATCTAGTCACTGTATGTCCTTGTAGCTTCCTCACTGGAGTACTAGAATATGAGGCTCCCCGTGAGAGGCATTTAGCTCAGTTGAATATTCCAGTGCTTTTGAAGGAGAAGGCAACACTCAAAAGTAAGAAGGCCACAACATAGACTGCCAACTCTTTGAAGCCTATTTGATGGTGTACTCTGGATGTCACCAGAACTGTGAATCAACGACAGATATTTTAAACTTATTTTGGGGTCTAGAGGTGAATTAAAGGGGGGCATGAGCCATGGTACCGCAGTAGTTAGAATGCAGTACTGCAGGTTATTTCTGCTGCCAACAGTTCGATTCTCACCGTCTCAAGTTTGACTCGGTCTTCCATCTTTCCAAGGTCAGTAAAATGAGGACCCAGATTGTTGGGGGCAATATGCTCACTCTGGAAACCGCTTAAAGAGGACTGTAAAGCACTGTGAAGCGGTATGTAAGTCTAAGTGCTATTGCTATTGCATAAAGCTCACAAGCCTTAAAACAAGTTGCCCAAATACAGCATCACAACCTCATGGTGCTGCATCACCTACAGTCCATGGATTGCCTATTCCTACTTATCATGACGGAAGAACTCAAAAAGCTCAAGCAACATCTCTTCAATAACAGCTGCCAGTTGCTTCTCTATAGTTATTACATAAAACAAAAACTACAAAAATCATATTGAGAAATATGCTTCCACTATAGTACTATATGGTTTACAAGGCCCTATCCAAACAGGGTCCCTGCATGCCAGTAAAAGAATCTTAATAAGTTCACTTTCCAACCTATGCTTTTCAGGTGCGTAGTTCCATGTTTATCACTCCGTTGCCAAGCAAAAATATTTACAAAAATACTTTTAACAAATTTAATCAAGTATTTTTTTTATTTATTGTTTTATTTTATTTTATTTCATGGATGGCAAATCAAGCATATTTTAGACCATATTAAATATTCTACTTTTCTTGCATTTTAGAATAGTGGGAATTTGGTATTATCTCTAGGCACCTAAAATTGTTCATGCCTGCCTCCGAGATGAAACAAATGATAATAAAGAGTAGTCTTCTTTCTTTGTTACTTTCTCTATTCCTACCTAAGACAAAATATTAAGGGATACAAACCTTTTAAAATCACAATATATCTGTACTTTTGAATATGTCAACAAGTGTGAAGATAACATAATTTAGCAGACACATCTTTTGATATTCAGTTGTCTTCAGACAAAAATCCATCCCCATAAAAGGCTTGAGTAAATTTAGTGGTCAAAAGATAAGGGAACTTCCCACTTCTGACTGACCAATACTAAATTATCAAAAACAACAGAGTGAGCAGTTCTCCTAACACAAATATTTAAATAACAGATCTTCTGCAATAATCTGTAGTACAATTGGTGATGGAACTTGCTCCTAATTTTAGATTTTCAAATGGGGCCATTTGACAGACAACCAGAATTCAAGGTGGCAAAATCAAATGATTACAAAGAGTTCAAAATCTCATCTCATTCTAAGAAATTGGTATGTGCAGTTCAGTGTTGCAGAACGTGATTTTAACAAATCCTTAATTTCTGGTTCAAACCAGTGCTGTGGAGTTGGAGTCGGAGTCGAGGAGTCGGAGTCGGAACATTTATCTCCCGACTGTGGAGTCGGAGTCGAGGAGTCGGAGTCGGAGGAATTTTGGGTACCTGGAGTTGGAGTCGTAAGTACAAAAAACTGAGGAGTCGGAGTCGGAACATTTATCTCCCGACTCCACAACCCTGGTTCAAACTGGGGCAAATGAGCCAATGAAAATATTTACTCCGAACTGTGATCTTTCTGTAATAAACATTCCAATCCGTGTATATAGGCAAGGGGAAGAAGAGAGAATGAGGCCAGGTTACAGGGAAGAAATAATTTTTATGTTTTTTTTTATTCTTTGTTCACTGGTTTCTTTTGTTATTTTAATCTCTTCCCATAAGTTTTCTTTTTTTGTAACAAGCATAAACCACATTCCCCATTTCATCCTTATCATTACTGTCCTGCTCAGATGCCAATTCTGTTTTTCAAAATCAAACAAGTCACAGTCATCAACCAACTCTTGCAGCTCAGGGCAAGTAAGTAACAATACAAATCAAAATTACAAAAACTTACAATGAAAAATACAAAATTTCACACCTCTGATGCCCTCTGGAAGAGCTCCATTTTCAGCTGCTTCCATGAGGCAACCGGAGTTGGAGCCAAATACACTTCCCATGGAAGAACATTCAACCCAGGGTTACACATAAATATGGTTGAGGCACTATTCTTGGTGGAGGCTTTAAAGGTCTGGATGGGGAGAAGCAGACTCAATCCCACCAAGATAGAGTGGAAGTAGGTTTGGCAGCTAAAATGTGTTTAATTCAAGATGAGCTGCAGTTCCCAGATCAAACTAGCTTGTAATCTGGAGGTGTCTTTAAGAGTCTACTACTTTGCATAATTCTGTCTAGCTGCTACAACTAGACTAGATCAAAAGACCCACTCACAGTTGCTCATGCCCAGATCATTTTTATTTGATTATTGCAAATCATACACTATGCAGCTGCCTTTGAAAACTACATCATGGGGCAGAGGTTCAACCAACTAAGGAGGCCTTTTTATGACTTTTAACATAAATTCACATCTTTTAGCTGCAATTATTGCTACCCCTCTTGCTTTTGATGTACCAAATGCCTTTTCATATACATCAGCCCAGTATAATTTAAGTTCATTCACCCCTTCTTTCTTTTGATGTATTTCTTGTAAAAATATAATATATATTTTCTCTTTGTTAATTGATTTTTCAATTCTTCTCATTTATATTCAACAATTTCCCCATCTATCCCTCATATGACATATTCCCTTTGGTCTCCATGTGCTCTAACATAAATCCTACAAAACTAAAACTACACAGTATACATATTACCCCAAAACGTAAATAAACTCTTACCCACACATAAACATATATATCCCCCTTCCCTTCCTCAGGAGATCTTCCTCCTCTCTGCCACATAAGGCCTCTGGGGAGAGAAGAGGAGCCATTCATACATGGACTTTGGTCACCCACTCCACCTTAACCATGTTTGTTTGTTTGTTTGTGTTTATTTATTTGTTCAATTTATATGCCACCCTCCTCTGAAGACTCAGGGCGGCTTACAATGCACTTATAGCAATAGCCTTCATTCTTTTGTATATACCTGCTTATTAGGGCTTTTTGCCCCCCATAAGCGGTGTTTCTACAAAGTCAACTTATTGCCCCCACAGTCCGGGTCCTCAATTTACCTACCTCGGAAGAATGGAAGGCTGTGTCAACCTTGAGCCTGGTGAGATTTGAACTCGCACTAATTGCAAGCAGCTGGCAGCTAAGTGCTACATAACAGTACTTAGTCTGCTGTACCACCAAGGCTCTTTACCCTATTTCAACACCCAAACATATGTTGTAACACATATCCCTTAATATAACTATTGCAAATATTTATATACTGTCTCTAGAGCGAACTTGTAACTCCTGCTGCTTCATCCAGGCTCTCTTTCTCCCGTAGGTCTTTCTTCATCTCCATCTCCATCTCCGTTCTTGAGAATTTTGACATCTCATTCATTTTCTGGATTTGCTCCATGAACTCTTCTTTATTGATGATTCCAAGCTCCCTTAATTTCTCCATCGCTGCCTCCTTTGTTTCAACTCCATAAAATCTTCCACCATATGGAAATCTCAAAAAAACAACAACTGGATAACACCAGATATAATTAGGGGAGATAGTTATTCTTTCCCCAGTTCCCACCAACCTAGCTGTTCGAAAGCATGCACATGCGAGGAGATAAATAGGTACCACCTTGGTGGGAAGATAACAAACTTCCATGCACCACAGTGAAGCATGACCACAGAAGCATCTTTGGACAACACTGGCTCCCTTAGCTAGGAAACGTAGATGAGCACACACACCCAAAGTCAGATATGACTGGACAGGGGAAATCTTTACTTTTATTTCTGACACTTTAAATGGAGTTGGACTACAACAACCAGGTCAGAAGCAGCATTTTGCAGCTCCTACTAAAATACCTCCATTTGGGAAGGGCAGGAATCAGTTCCAATATTTAACTAGCTTTGCCTCTGTTCATTTCCCTGACTTCCTAGTAAATGAAGCCGAAGCTTTGCTCTAATTTTAAAGCATTTTTCTGCTGATGAAATTCCTCCTGGCTGTCATATTCAACTTTTCTTTTTTCTGCCTTTGAAGACCCGGGTAGCCCCTTGCCCAAAACAAATAGTGGGCGGAATTCTGAAAGACAAAATGTGAAAGGAGTGCAACCTGGCTTAGTTATAGTAATACAATACACAACTGAATACAAGCTAACAAGTCCTCCTAAAGCAGAGTTCCTCAATTTTTTCAGCTTTGCGGAACAGCAGGGGCTGGGAGAGAGGGGGTAGTCCCACACACAAACAGCTCCATTTGTGCAAATGGTGGGCACGCGCATCTGCCATTTGCACAAATGAAGCATGTGCACGCCAGGTCACCTGCTGCTCAAGCGTGTATGTGCCCACCATTTCCACGGCCTGGTTCAAAAAAGGTTCAAGACCCGATAGTGGGTCATGGCCTGGGGGTTGGGGACCCCATGTCCTAAAGTTTTTTATATTTCTATCAATTCTACAGTCCAAAGAAAATAGTAGTTTTGAAGTATGCAGATCTAAAGAGGGGAAAAAATGCTTCAGATCCTACATGAGTCTTGCCAGATTTCCCCCCCACCCCCACCCCGGTTTAGTCAGCAATTAGCTAATAGACAGAATTAATTATTTCCTTTAACTATTTCTGATCTGAGCATATTTAACTTCTCTTAAACATTTCTGACATTGTGAAGTTCTCAAATTATTAAATTATACCAATTGAATCCAAATTGGCTGGTTATTAGATTTTTGCTTAATTTCCAATCATGAGATTGAATAGGAATTCCAGAAATCTGACATCAGTTTGCTGAAAAATATACATTAGGCCAAAAAAAAAATCCCAATAAATACTATGTTGCCTCTAGTAACCAGAATTATTCTAATTCTTTTTTATTATTATTTAAAAAGTTTTACAAATACAAATTTTCCCCCTTTTCCCCCCCTTCCCCTCCCTAACCCTTCCCTCCCCTCCCTTGACTTCCCAAGGTGAAATCCAAATCCCTATCATATCATGCAATTCCCCCCCACAACTATTCTGCCCCCTGTCTATACTATAAATTTCTACATCACATTCAGCTAAAAGCTATCTGATACTTCCTTGTTTGATATTTATTCTGCACATAATCTATCCATTTCTTCCATTTCCACACAAAAATTTCTTGAGTCCAGTCTTTTAAGTATGCTGATCTCTTTGCCATTTCTGCAAAACTGGCCACCTTCAAAGTAGGTAAAACAGCTTTTTTCCAATATTGACCAATCAGTAACCTAGCTGCTGTAACAGAATTATTCTAATTCTTGAAGAGGTAGATGTTTCCGTGCAAAGTCAGGCAGATGTTCATACCAAAAGGTGATTCCAAGCCATCTGAAAAAAGCAAAAACACCAACCTTGATCTATACAGCTGTTTTCCAAATGCTGGAGAATCCACAGTACACTCTGTCTCAGCCTGAAAGTCACTTTCCATTACACTCTCATCTGGTCCTATTTCCATGGTCTCAACATGTGATTGTTCCGAATCTTCCACAGTCATATCCATTGGCACATTGCTTTCTTTTGATGAAGGCCTCATTTTCTCTTTCCTATTGCAGAAATTTAGCTCAAAGTCAACATACTGAAAAATAGATGGCAAGAACATTGTAGAAAGACTTTAACATCCATGCCAGTCCTCAATTTATTCTCTTTTTTTCCCTTTAAGCAGTTATATAAAAGTAAAAGTTCCCTTTGCACATATGTGCTGTCATTCCTGACTCTAGGGGGCAGTGCTCATCTCCGTTTCAAAGCCAAAGAGCCAGCGCTGTCTGATGATGTCTCCGTGGTCATGTGGCTGGCATGACTAAATGCCAAAGACGCATGGAACGCTGTTACCATCCCACCAAAGGTGGTTTCCTATTTTTCTACTTGCATTTTTTACATGCTATCAAACTACTAAGTTGACAGAAGCTGGGACAAGTAACGGGAGCTCACCCCATTACGCGGCACTAGGGATTCGAACAGCTGAACTGCCGACCTTTCGATCGACAAGCTGAGTGTCTTAGGCCACTGAGCCACTATGTCCCTAAGCAGTCAGTCTGTCACATTCTGGTGAGAAAGAAGTTCCCTGACGATGGGGCTCCAGCACAAATCTGAAAGCTTGGAAGACTAAACCTCTGGTCCCAGTGACCGACCCAAACTGGATCCTGCAACATTATCCTGGGACATGAATATTTACTTTCATTCCTCTCTTATTTATTTTTATTATATTTATATGCCAAATCTCACTATTGAGTCACTCTCTCTGGGTCAGTCACTCTCTCTTAGACTAATTTAATTAATCAAGTCAAAAGAAAAATACAGAATGATCATACCAACAGTATTCATAACTAGGAACTGATCTTCTGAATTTTAGATTTTTCTGTCAAATCATAGATGAAAACATTTCTAATGAGCAGTGAGGAACATATCAAGCGTGCATTCCGTGTAATCATTTACCTTTGTGCTTTCAGGGATTTATCAAAGCGAAAATCAGATGGATACTGATGAACTGTGATTAAATGATCCCTGCGGTCTTTGCTGTTCTTGAATTTCTCTGGGCAGCTCTCTACCAAACACTGGTACTGCAAAGAGGCAGAAAAACCAATAAGAAGGTTGATCAGTATTATGTGTTCTACTCTTGAAGTTACTTGTCCTCTGTTAGGGACTGTATTGGCAGAACATAAATTCAATCTTCCCAGCTCAAGTAACAAGTTTTAGGATGATCTTAGTATCAGCAGCTGTCAGGGCTAACAACAGTTGATAAACCCATGAAGTGAACTAAGCATAAGGCAGTTTTACTGTTTTCAATACCCAAGAGAAAAATGAACTACAAATAAGCACTGCTTATGTTCTTGATTTTTTATAACCAAAAAAAAAATGGTGATTATGATGGTAACATTCTTGATTACAAAAATATTGCAGCTGTTAATATAACTAGATTTGTGTTGTACTGAACCTACTGAATAGCAGCCAATCTATAGGTCTCATGGCCATTTACCATATTCTGCTTCTCTGCCATTATCTGGAAGAGGGAATCATGCCACTCCAAAATGTGAACATCTAACAAATGTGTTGAAGGGAAGGCTCTTTTGCAAGAAGAACACACATTCCTGTGCAGCATGTTGTAATGATGCTCATAGCTCTCCAAGGTGTTGAAAACCTGGCTGCATCCACCAATTTGGCAAGAAAATTCAGAGGTTCTGAAAGGAAACATAGAAAACAAGTCTTTATCAAATTATTCCCAAAAAATGCTTTTTCAGGAGGCAACTGGACTTTCTTGCTTTTTCTTTGAAGATGTTTAGCTTCTGGTAGGGAATGGAAGGAGGTTTAGTCAGAGCCAAAGAAGCTTCTTGGATGAAGTGGTATAACCATGACCTGGATGACTGAGAATTGCTACAGTCTTTATCAAATTGTGACATTCTAAGAAGTGTTGGGTTTATTTATTTAGTACATTTTTATTTACAGTCTTTACAATGGTTGAAGCTTTGGGAGGCTTGTTATTCTTAAAGGAACAACATAAATAGAGTAGAATCATCCCCATCATTGTGGCTACACACTAAAAGGGAAGGGGAGGGTGAGAGTTTAATGTAACTCTCCCTTATGGACAAGCTTGTTTCTGCTGAAGAGTTTATAATCAACAAGCAACAGCGAATGAGCATCCTTGCAGGGAGGGAGAGAGGGAGGTGTTGTGGCCCGCCAGCTGCCAGCAGAGCTGCCGGCAGACTCAGACAATGAGGAGGTTGGGGAGGAACATGGGCCAGTTCTGGAGTCAGCGTCGAACGAAGAGATAGAGCCAGGGCCTTCCGACATTTCCCAACCACCAAAGAGACAGCTGCCTTTGGAGGCTGATATGAGTGAGGAGGAAGAACAGCTGGGGCCTGTCCCAGATGCACATATGTGCAGAGCAGTTAGGGGAGATGAACAACAGAGGATAAGGAGTTGACTCGGGAAGTAAAGCACATGTGGATGTTGCATGACCTCCCCTGGCTGGGGAATAAATAGAAGGAAAGGAGAGTGGTTGTTGTAGAAGGCAACGGTTTATATTTCTGAACATTTTGCTCATTGTGTTTTGTGCGACAAAGACTGCTTGCCAGAACTTAATTTGCAGCCTTTCGGCTGGAAGCTCATGGCCTTGCATTTATCACAAGGAAGTGATAAGGTCTGTTATTGCAGTTAACTCCTTGAAGGACTATTGCCTGGACTTTTCGGTGGATGAATGCAATTAATTCACAGGAGGTAAATAAAACTTTTCGTGACAAGGAGTCTGTTACTTGCTTCTGCTAAGGCTGGGTCAGAACAGGAGGGAGGGAGGGAGGGAAGGAAAGAAGGAAGGAAGGAAATAAAAAGAATCACAGAGTTGGAAGGGACCTCGGAGGTCTTCTAGTCCAACCCCGTTCAAGCAGGAGACCCCATCTAGGGGTGGCTAATCTTGGAACTCCAAGACTTGCGGCCTACAACTCCCAGAATTCCCCGCTGGCTGGTGAATTCTGGGAATTGAAGTTCACATGTCCCAAAGGTCGGACACCCCTGCCCTACAATATCCCAGATAAATGGTTGTCCAGTCTCTTCTTAAAAAGATTAAAAGCATCCTGCCTTTGCAGAAAAAAAAGGCCTTTATTCAGAACATCTGGCGAGGAAGAGGGGAGAGCCAAAGGCCCAGATACCCCCCAGCCCCCACCCCGCCCCACTGAGCTTGTCTACCGAAAAGGTCGACAGTTCGGCGGTTCAAATCCCTGGTACGGGTCTCCTGCGTGAGGAGGGGGTTTTATTTATTTTTTTATTTTTATTTTTTATTTGATTTATATGCCGCCCTTCTCCAGAGACTCAGGGCGGTTTACAATGCGTTAAGCAAAAGCCTTCATACTTCTGTATATTTATACAAAGTCAGCTTATTGCCCCCACAAACTGGGTCCTCAATTTACCCACCTTAGAAAGGATGGAAGGCTGAATCGACCTTGAGCCTGGCTAGGATTGAACTCAGAGAAATTACAGGCAGCTGGTGTTAATTGCTGCCTTTAGTAGGAGGCATTAGCCCCCTACGCTACACAGGCTCTGTGGACTAGATGACCTCCAACTCTGTTACTTTAAACCCCCGGTCACCTGTGCGCTCACAGGAAAGGAGGAGGCACCTCTCCCAATCTTCACCTGGGCCTTTCCTTGTCTCTCCTGACGTTCTCCAGGAGACCTTGGAGGTACATATGCCGGTGGACGTCGCCATCCTGGAGAGGAAGAGAATAGAATTTACAGCAGGGGTCTCCAACCTTGGCCACTTTAAGACTTGTGGACTTCAACTCCCAGAATTCCTCAGCCAGCTTTGCTGGCTGAGGAATTCTGGGAGTTGAAGTCCACAAGTCTTAAAGTGGCCAAGGTTGGAGACCCCTGATTTACAGCCATCGCTTCAGGCGCAGGGAATAAAAGCCGCCGCCCGCTTCCCAGGCAAGGCCGACCCCAGCTCGGAAGGAAGCAAGAGCAAGGAAGTTCCCTACCTCGAAGAAGGGATCGTCCGCCGCGTAGCGGATCACAATGGGGCGGAAACGGAAAGGACCTCCCTCTCCACCGCCGGCCATTCTTTTTCCCGCCGCAGCTTCTCTCCCTTGAAACTTAGCACACCCGCGCTTCTTCCGCTTCCGGGTCATGCGGAGGATGGTTGCTGGGAGACGGGAGACGGGCGGGGCGGGGCTAGAAAAGGTGGAGCTTTTTTTGGCGCCTGGCTCCTAACGGCATGGCCCTGCTTTGCAGGGTTGTTGTGGCTTGACCGCCCCCTTGGGAACCCCTGAAGGCTCCTTTCTCGTCATTATGAGCGAGTTTCGGATTCATCACGACGTGAACGAGCTCCTGAGCCTGCTGCGAGTGCGGGGCGGCGGGGAAGGGGCGGAGGTCTACATCGACCTGCTCCAGAAGAACCGCGCCCCTTACCTCACCACCACCGCCTCAGCCCTCGGAGCCAAGGTGGACCGGCCGGGAGAAACCGGGGAAAGGAGGAAGCAATCGGGGCTGTGGGGGAGACGGGGAACTGCGGAATCCATTCTGGCCGGGGAATATCTAATTTGGTAGCAAAATATATATGTTTTTCTTTTAGCCAGGTTTTTCCTAGGTAACCAAGATTTTTCTGCAGCCCTAGTTGAGTGGAAATTACATCCACTACATTCTGGGCTTTTTTTCTTTGGCAGCCAGCAGGCTCCATGTAGTGGATGTGATTTTACTCAACTAGGGCTGCAGAAAAATCTTGGTTACCTAGGAAAAACCTGGCTAAAAGAAAAATACACATAAATCCTACGAAAAGTAAGAAAATACATACATACATACATACATATATATATTCTTACTTTTCGTAGTTTTAATGTGTGTTTTTCCTTTAAGCCAAGTTTTTCCTATGTAGCCAAGATTTGTGGCTACAATTGTGGTTCCAGAAAAATCTTGGCTACGTAGGAAAAACCTGGCTAAAAGGTTTCGTAGTTTTAATGTGTGTTTTTCCTTTAAGCCAGGTTTTTCCTATGTAGCCAAGATTTATGGCTACAATTGTGGTTCCAGAAAAATCTTGGCTACGTAGGAAAAACCTGGCTTAAAGGAAACACAAACACACACACATATATTATAAAGAATAGAATATGTGTGTGTGTGTGTGTGTACACATGTGTATAAAGTTGTTTACCCCAAAGAGGAATAGCCTGGTGGGTATGAATATATAATACAGTCAGAGAGGGAAAATCTATAGCAGCTTTTTCCCCTGCCACCACAGGATCACAGTTTAGCTGCCCAGCAATTCTGCTTCATGCCAGAGGAAAGGCTTTGTTAAGTAGAAAACCACTCTGGAAGTTTACAGATATATATCTGTGTAGTTTTTTTCCTCTTGTGATATATAAGAACAATGCTATTGATTTTTTTTAAAATTTTGATTGCTTTTGTACACCACCCAAAGTCGCATTGCTCAAATTGGGTGACTATATAAATTAATTAACATTTAAAAAGTAAATAATAACAATGTATTTCCTAGGTTAAAATTGCAGAATTTTCACGGACTCCGGAAGATTTCTTAAACAAATATGATGAACTAAAATCAAAGAACACAAGACATCTTGACTCACTTGTGTATTTGCTGTCCAAGCTTACAGAAGACAAAGAGGTAGAAGGTTTACTTTAGAAAGCCCATATAGAAACAATTTTAATTCTTAGTTACCAGTAGTTGTGTTGGTAAAAATAGGAGACCAAGCATTAAAGGAGTCAAGACCAACCATAGTTGTGTAGTGGGATCCACAAAGGGTACAAAACAAGGAAATACGGAAATATCTTGCATTCTCAAACTAACAGTGTTGAGTTAAGGAATACAGCAAAGCAAAATAAAAGTCTGCGTTAAGTAACATTAATTTTCCAAGTCCATGTACAGAATAATTTCTAAATGTAATACGGAGGTCTTTTCAATTGGAGATGATCACAGAATACAGGGGATGAAAGAGATATTGGAAATTATCTCTCTGAGTCCAGGGTTCCCCAAAGTGGTTAGGTCAATAGAATTAAGGGTCAACAATCCATTATGGTTGTTACTATTTTTTGTAGTACTATTAGTTATAAGTGGTATTTATTAAATTATCTTCATACAATAAATGTTTGGGGTGTGCATGAAGAATCTGAAACATGAAGACATGGAGCCAGTGAGCTGAAGAGTTTGGAAACCCCTGATCTAGTGGGACCCCAGTCAGCTATCCAAGTCTTTATTTACACATCTCTAGAGGAGAATCTACCATCTTGACAGTGAGTTTGTCCCATTGTTGAACAGTTCTTACCATTAGGATTTTTTTTTCTGATGTCTGACCAAAATTTGCTTCCCTATCACTGAAACTCCTTTAAATGATATAGGGCAGAGATGGCTAACCTTTTCCAGATCAAGTGCCCAAAGCGCGCACGCTTGAAAGCACATGTGTGTGCCCAAACTCCTAAAATGCAATGCACATGCTGGCCCCATGTATGTGTCCCGCACATGCAATCACAGCCCCCCACACACACCCCAAACCCCGTGCATGCACATTCCCCCCTGCATGGCAGTGACCCAATGGTCAGCTGACTGGCAGGAGGCATGCGCCCATATGCAATGGAGTTGTACTGGGGCAACAACTTGCGTGCCCACAAAGAGGGTGCTGCATGTCACCTGTGGCACACCTGCCATAGGTTTGCCTTCACGGATATAGGGGATCTTCTGCACAAAGGGAATAAATGCCATTCTAAGTAAACATCTTATTCAAGGATGCCTCAGAAGCTGAGTGAAGTTATTAATCGGCATTTGCCATAAAGCTAGAATCAAGAACATCTGGGTAAGAGAACAAACTCATGTTGCCATACGTACCCAATTTCCATAATAGGTTTCAGGGAATTGTCAGAAACGCAAGTAGATGCCTAGATATGTTGGTAGCCGGAGGTATAGTAAGTTCAGCAAATAATCAGGAAATCATATATGTACGTGTGAAAGACTAAAGCCTTCATTATTTCTGTTTTTGGGCCATTTTTAGACATTGCAATACTTGCAACAGAATGCAAAGGAAAGGGGAGAACTTGCAGCAAGTGCAGCAGCCGGTAACAGTGGTAGCAGCAGCCTCACTTTCTCTGTTCCCTCGACATCTTCCAAAATTACTGCTCAAGAACTGGAGGAATTACGGAAACAACTGGGCAATGTGGCAACTGGCTCCAGCTCACAGCAGGTCTCAGATTCTTCCTTTGTTTATTTGCTGTATGTAAACCATGTAATCGGCCATGCATATTCTTTATGATTTTACATTTTTTGAGGAGTAGAGAGTGGCATTTATTTTTCTAGTAAGCAGTTGTGATTTACCTCTTACTAGAAAACCTTTAGAAAGATTGAAACCATTAGAGAGGTAAAGATTTTTTTCTTTTTTAAAAAATAAGTTCATTATTTTGGAGAGAAAAATAGAAATTCTTAAGTTTCTTCCCAGATTTAAAATTTTTCACTTTTAATAATAGATGCTTCTCTCTAAGGAAGTTGTGGAATGCTATTTCAAAGTCAACTGATTATTGCCAAAAACTATTGTCTAGTGGAATTGTTTTGATGTTGGAAGGTGATGTAGGAGATCGCAAATAAAATAATTGTTAAAACCTATCTTTGTAATAGAAACATAATGTATAAACAAATTGTGAATTAAGAACATAACAAACATTAGGATTATTCAGTACTATACATTTATCAAAAATTATAAGGAATCACAGGGAAATTATACTCTATATACTCAATTAAATCATTGGGTGGATACTGCAATATGTTATTCATGGGCTATCCCTTGGTTACTTTAATTACTCAAAATAACCCTGAAATGTTTCTTACAAGTTGCTTACTTATCCAGTACTCTGTTAACTGTCCTGGCCACCAAGTCATTTCTGAGCCCAGTTCAATATCTTGATGTTGATTTTTAAAGCCCTGAATAAGGTACATGCCAGGCTTGAGTGGCTTGAGGAGTGATTCTTCCCATATAAACTAGCCTGGCACTTTAGTCATTTTCTGATGACCTGTACTGTAGTTGTGGATGCTTAGAATGAACTAAGCAAAGTTATATTTACAATTGTGGAATGTGAAGGTAATACAGACTGGATGAAATTAACTGGTTGAGTGGATGAGGTAAGAATTAAGAAATGTTTGTCTGCTGAAGTAAAAATGGATAACACCTAACCATGCAGTAAATCAATTGCTAAAAATAGTCATTCTGCTGTGACAGAACCAATTTGTCTCATCTCTTTGTGTGGAAAAAGATTTCTTATATTAGTTTGGTTGGCATTTCACTTTCAGAATGCTCATGTCTCATTTTTCTTTGGCAGCCTCTTGAACTTGTACGAAAGGCACTCCGAGAAAAGCAGAATAAGAAAAATTCTGGCCAGCCTATCCCTTCATTCCCTTCCTGGGTGTATGAAAGACCAGCTCTTATTGGAGACTTTCTCTCTAGCTCTAGTTTAAGTACAGATACAACTGTGCCAATAGGTGAGTAAAAGTGGTGGATTGTAAGAGACCATCTCATCATGAAGCTCCACACCAGTCTATTGTTTGGCTGGAGCCTTTCATTAGCACTTAAAAATTCAGCCTGTATGTTAGTAACATCCAGTTCCTCAAAGGAACTGGGATGCAAAGTTAGAGATATCAATTAATTTGTATACATTATTCTGTTCAGCAAATCAGGAAAGATTATTTTGTATCTTAATTGGATGCCTTTAATATAAAAACCTGATCCTCCAGAAGCCTGAAAGTTATTTGTTTGTTTTTCTCTTCTCCAAAATATCATATATTTTTATTTCCTCATCAGGTACGTTACCATTGGCAGCCCAAGAGTCTGCAGTTGTAGAAGACCTGCTGTATGTTTTGATAGGTGTGGATGGCAGATACATCACAGCACAACCCCTTGTTGGTAGAGAGACTCGTACTTTTTTAGTGGATCCCAATTTAGATATGTCCGTTAAGGAATTGGTCACTAGAATCCTCCCTGTCGCTGCAAGTTACTCCATAATATCCAGGTACTAGCAATTTCTTTAAAATGTCACTAGGGAAGACCAATGAAGGTGTTCATTTCGTATATCCTTCTTGCAACTACTCTAGAAAGCCAGGCTCTTGTTTCAGCTAATAAAACAGCCTACTGCTTGTTTTTATGGATGGGTGGGTGGGTGGATGGACGGACAGACAGATGGATGGATAGATAAATTGACAAAAGGCTTGGATTATTGCAGGTTTGTAGAAGAGAAATCTTCCTTTGAATATGGACAAGTAAATCATGCATTGGCAGCAGCAATGAGGACCCTCATTAAAGAGTACATGATCCTGATAACCCAATTGGAACATCTCCAGCGCCAAGGGCTCCTCTCACTGCAGAAGCTTTGGTTTTATATTCAGCCCACAATGAGGACCATAGAAATCTTGGCTTCTCTTGGTGAGGAATTCTTCTTTCTTTGATTTATTGGGATGGTGGGAAATATTTTCTGCTAGACCATCTTTCAACATTTATCTATATAAGTAGGGTGGCCAGTTTTTTTAGTGAATCAAGTGGAATTTTTTTCTGCCTGCATTTCTCTTCGGTTGTTTTATCTAAAGCAAAATCCTAATTCAATTACTATTTTTAGTACCTATATTCCTGTTGCACTAAAATAATACCTGCTGTTCAAATACCAGGGCCCTTCCATATATACATTGGCTAAAACCAGAAAGCATACTTAGGTCTGCTAAAGGCCTGAAACTTCAGAACTGGAAGGATTCATGCTTTGATTCCATACTTCAGCCAGAGGGTTAAAACTGCTGGTGTATGAGATTGTGCATTTGTACTCTGTTGTAAACTGGCTTGAGTCTATCATTCTTATTATAATTTTAGCTATTATAATTTAAATTCAGGGTAATTTAAATCACCCTGAAAACTATTGAACTGAAAAGAAGAGGCTTTTAAAACTTATATATTTACATATTTAAAGAATTCAGTCACACCATGAATGTGCTCAATTTGAGCTGATCGCTTATAGCTTAATCACGTTTACAGGTAATCCTTGATTTACAATCATAATTGAGCCATGGGAGTATGCAGTCATCATAACTGCAGAAACAGGTCATAAGTAGTCTGGGGAAATCTGCCGTAACTTTAAACAGTCATTAGGCAGTTAGTCGGAAATCAAGGACAACCTATACATGTACTTCAATGGTGTCAGTTTGACTGTCATTTATTCTGCTAGTAAAATTATTCCCACTCACATTCAGAGATGTTTAAAATTACACTGAGCCATTTGAGAGCTGCATTTCACGTTTTTCAGTATGCAGCTAAGTAAGCTCAGTGAGTCTTTTTGAAATTATCATGTTTAGTGGATTAGCAGTGTTGCAGTTGAATATTTGTTCAGGTGGACTTTATGCAAAAAATTCTGTGTGATCAGCAAGCAGATTCTTTCAGCAGATGAAAGATCTTTCATGGTAGCTGCATTTTTTCACAGTGAAGTTTTTAAAATTGCATTTTTTTCTCCAGCTACTTCGATAGACAAAGGCGAATGCGTGGGAGGTTCAACCCTCAGCCTACTCCATGACAAAACATTCAATTACACAGGAGACAGCCAAGCCCAAGAGCTGTGCCTCTATTTAACTAAAGCTGCCAGTGTTCCATACTTTGAGATATTGGAGAAGTGGATCTACAGAGGAATTATCAATGATCCTTATAGGTATCCTGAGGAATCATGCTCTTTTTTCCTTCTGGGTATCATTTGTGGTATGGTTGGGAGGTGAGGTAAAATTCCTTGCACTGGTGGAAATGGTGTGTTAGCGCTGCCAGAGTAACCAGAGTATATATAACTGGAACAAACAAAAATTCTTTTCCATCTTGGTACTCTGATTTCCTCTTTCACTCTTCTGCCCCCCCCCCGGCCCCCCCGCCCTTTCCCACCGCTGCTCTTCATCACTCCCAAATGTTCATTTCTTTTAATTTTATAGTGAATTCATGGTGGAGGAACATGAACTCCAAAAGGAAAAGATCCAGGAGGACTATAATGATAAGTACTGGGATCAAAGATACACCATTGTCCAGCAACAGATTCCCTCCTTCCTGCAAAAGGTTGCTGATAAAATACTTAGCACAGGTAAGCATTTAATTTTCAGTAAACAGGAAAGAGGGCAGAGGCTCCTAAAAAACAATACTGTAAGCACCTGAAAAATGTGAAACTTGTGCCTCCTTGGTAACCAAGGCTGAAAAGTTCTTTTTTTTTTTAATCATGAAAAAACAATGGTTCACGGAGCCAGAGAATGCCATTTGGATGGAATCTTGCTGGCCTTGACAAAACCCTGCTGTTTTCTTGGCAAGTTTTTGGCAGTGGCTTACAATTGCCTGCCTTTTAGGCAGCGGTGAAATCCTCTGAAGTCTGCTACTGGTTCTGTGAGTCTGCTACCAAGCACTCGCTTTTGCGCGCGCATGCACACCTGAGGCTCACCCGCACAGCTCTAAAAAAGGAACATTTTGAAGCCTTCTGAGTCTGCAAAGGTAAGTAGAACAGTGGGGGGGGATCCGCTGTGCCATGCGATTTATATTAACTAGAAAGCAGGAACTCCGATGATTCTAGCTAATATAAATAGCGCATTACAGCTGATCGTCGGCCAGCTGATCATCGGAAATACTGGTTTGCCCAAACCAGTAGCATTTTTACTACAGGTTCGGGAGAACCAGTCCGAACCAGTAGCATTTCACCCCTACTTTTAGGGCTAAGAAAGAGTGATCCAAGGTCATTCACGTGATTTCATATCTAAGGCTGGACTAAAACTCAGCCTCCCAGTTTCTGATCTGATCCTTTAACCATTATACCAAACTTTCTCCCTTAAAAATAATTACATATTTTTAAATGTATCTGTGGTACGCCATGTGTGGATTCACTTCTTTTGGCTCCATCACAAGGCAGAGCAAGTTAAGCTTTGTTTGATGTAGAAGTTTTTATTCAGTCTGTACCCATCTGAGTTATTCCTTTCTCCCTTCAGGGAAGTACTTAAATGTGGTCCGGGAATGTGGCCATGATGTTACTTGCCCAGTGGCAAAGGAGGTGGTTTATACCTTGAAGGAGCGTGAATACGTGGAACAGATCGAGAAGGCCTATAATTATGCCAGCAAAGTCTTGCTTGATTTCTTGATGGATGAAAAGGAGCTTGTGGCCCACTTAAGGTTTGCTTCATTTGTTACATTCAGAAAGCATGGTTTTTACCTTGCTTTGCCTAAGAGGATGATTCAAGGAGGATGAAACATGCTGGCTTTTGTTAACATTTCTCCTTGTAAAAAATATTTTTTGTTGTTGTTGTTGAGCAGGTCCATCAAACACTACTTTCTCATGGACCAAGGTGACTTTTATGTCCATTTCATGGATTTGACAGAAGAGGAGTTGAAAAAACCAGTAGATGATATCATTCCGACTAGATTGGAAGCTCTTCTGGAATTAGCATTACGTATGAGCACAGCTAACACTGACCCATTTAAAGATGATTTAAAGGTAAACGACTCTTTGCAGCCTGAAATGAAGACAAGATGTTATAAAGACAGAAAATAAAGACAGATGTCAGATTCACAGATAAAAACTGGGAGGTCTAGATAGTTTCCTGTTTCTGCATTTATCAAGCCAGTAATATAAAACCTTCAGGACAAAAAAAATCCTGAAGCAACCGAAACAGCATATACACTATTAACAACTCAAGTTAACTAGTTCTCGGGACTTGTTAACAAGGTCATGGACTCAACCCATCTGCTTGCAAAGCATAGCAGTAACTACTCTGAAGCTGTGTTTGCATGCATTTAAGTCACAGCATTTGCCATATAAGCCAAGAGGAAGTGCAGCTGAAAGCCTTTTTAGAGCTAAGGGTCATGTTGATTATCGTTGTTAGTATACATTTAGTATAGATCTATTTCAAGCTTTTTAGCTTTCATCAGCTAGCCATACCCTTACTCGGATTCGAACTTGGGCTTCCTGAATTTTAGGCAGTTGAATTAACCTTCTGAGCCACAAGTTCTCCTCTCTTCATCACCTTGAGCCCGGGGGGGGGGGGGGGGGGCACTTAATCTTTCCCCTGGCTAGCTGATGAAAGCTAAAAAGCTTGAAATTGCTCTATATTAGTCTCCCTTTATTTCTTAAACAACAGACTATATTTTGTGAATAGAAGAAATTCTTTTTGCCTAAATTCCCTTACATGCATTATCCAACCTAATTACTTAATAATGCCTTATAACAAAAAGAGTATTGTTTTTCTCCAATATCACATTTGTCAGATTCTTACTTTAGCTTTAAGCTAACCTCGTTGCTCTTGTGGTTTCTTTCAAGATTGACTTGATGCCACATGATCTCATAACACAGCTCCTGCGAGTTCTGGCCATTGAGACAAAGCAGGAGAAGGCCATAATCAATGCTGATCCAACGGAGCTCACTCTCAGTGGCCTGGAAGCATTTTCTTTTGACTACATTGTGAAATGGCCATTGTCTCTCATTATCAACAGGTAAGCCAAGGAGAGGAACTTCTGCCAGAAAAAAACCACATCATTTATAGGTTGCTGTCAATATACTTTTCCAGTGGTTTGATCACTGATTATTTAATGATCTCGGGTCCCAATATAGGAAGTGTTTAGGATGGACTAAAAACTGTCCCTGCCTGGATGGGCAATGTGATGGCTCAATGGTTAAGATGCTGGCTTGTCGCTGGAAAGCTGACTGCCAGGTTCCAGACCTGAGTGCCATGCAACATGAGCTCCCATTACTTGCCCCAGCTTCTACCATCCTAGCAATTTGAAAGCATGCAAATGCAAGTAAGTAAATAAGTACACTTTGGTGGGGAGGTAACAGCGATCCGTGTTTCGCCACATGCTCTATGCTCTATGCTCTATACTCTATGCTCTGGTGTGATGTCATGCTGGCCACATGACCATGGAAAAATCTTTGGACAGCACTCAACAGCTTTGTAATGGAGATAAGCACCACTTCCTAAAGTCAGCTACAACTAGCAACATAAAATTATCTTTACTTTATGCCTATATAAATTTCCTTCTGAGAAAATTTAATGCTTGCTTAGCATTTGCTTGTAATTCAGAAATAGTTGAAGATTTCACTTCTATATGTTGCAAACTTTGTGCTTGATTTATAGAAAAGCCTTAACACGGTATCAGATGCTCTTCAGACACATGTTTTATTGTAAACACGTGGAGCGGCAGCTATGCAATGTCTGGATCAGCAGCAAAACAGCTAAGCAGTGTTCCCTACAGTCATCAAAATGGTAAATGATCCTTCAGTGTTCAGTGGACTAGAAATAGTTGTTCAACTATTTATGTAAACAGTCTTCTATCTCTGACATCTAGTAATACCCTGCCAAGGAATATTTCCCAACCTGGAAATTCTTGGCCTCCAGTTGTGGAGATACAAGGAGGAATCTTAGTGCTTTCTGAATAAATTGTTTTTGCCATTCTAAAAGTGAAGGAAGTAAAACAAAACTGATAAGCAGATATGTTAATGGTTTCAAGCTTTCACCTCTCCCCCTGCCCCCCACCTTTACTCCAATGAAATGTTTTGATCGAAAGCGAAACATCAAGTATGTTTGAAAGGTAAGTAAATTTCAAGCTGCAGCTGCTTCATAGAAAACTGCTTTGCAATGAGTGAAGTTGTTAGTACTTCAGTATTATCTTCAGTGATTGGAGTGACTTCTGGATTTCTGCCATTTCGTTCTCGGGACTAGTTAACAAGGTCATGGACTCAACCCATCTGCTTGCAAAGCATAGCAGTAACTACTCTGAAGCTGTGTTTGCATGCCACATTTAGTCAGGGATGTCAAACCCAAGGCCTGGGGGCTGGATCCGGCCCATGGGGTGGTTAGATCTGGCCGATGGGGCCACCCTGGAAACAGTGAAGGACTGGCCTGCAGTGCCTCTCCAAGCGAAAACTGAGCTTGGGAGGGCTGTGTGCGGCTCTCTCAAGCTCCATTTTCGCTGGGAGAGGGTTGCAGGAGGCTGTCTCAGCCAAAACAGCTCGGAGCCTGTTTTCACTGGTAGAGCACTCGGGCCACCACAAGCGCCCCCAAGACGAGTGACATCGAGCTGGCCATGCACAACCTGTCCCCCCAAGGTCAAACACAACCCTGATGCAGCCCTCAATGAAATCGAGTTTGACACCCCTGCATTAAGTCATATGAACAGTTCATGAGAGTATTCACTCCATGCCCTTATACCAACTTACAGTATGTGGTTCATTAACTATAATTGAAGGCTTACCTGATAATACATCCCTGAAAGTGAATTGGCTGTTGTTTAGATTTATGAAAACTAAAGTTGAAACCCACAACAAGCATTGATTCTATAACCTGGTTCCTGCAAATAAAACAACAGCCACTCCAAATTCAGAGACATGGTACCTCTCGGTGGCAAACCAGCACTTCCTACCCTGACAATCTCTCTTGAGTTTGTTGACCCCTTATAGCTTCATCAACCCTAATTGATGAACTCTTCCTTGGGCTCACTGCTCCTCTCTTTTTAGGTTTGCAGGTGCTTTTACTCTGCGTCAGCGGATGCTCAATTTTGTGCAGAATATCCAGTACTATATGATGTTTGAAGTGATGGAACCCACATGGCATATTTTGGAGAAAAATCTGAAGTTGGTTAGTCTGGATCAAACTATATTAGCTGGAATAACTAAAGAGTTAATTGTGCTGCTGAGTCTAAAGT
Organism: Masticophis lateralis; assembly: GCA_030761175.1. NCBI lineage: Eukaryota > Metazoa > Chordata > Lepidosauria > Squamata > Colubridae > Masticophis > Masticophis lateralis. The sequence continues at coordinate 334,022,106 of JAUDYJ010000001.1, forward strand.
ATAGGAACCAGTTGGTTTTTTGCAGACTTAATGTTCTATATTGAGCAGGCTTCCTGGATGAAATTTTTGGTAACCTATGGCAACTGAGCAATTGGATAAGCATTCTTTTCAACTACAACTGTTAGAACAAAACAATTCTGCAAACTATAGACTCTCCTGAAATATGCGTAGCTATCTAGACAGAGCAAAGATTACCAATCGTACCTTGAGCAATTACCATCCTTTTTTATTAGCTGTTAGTCTAGCTTCCTTACTGGTTTAAATCTTTGGGAGTATGGATGTTTCTAGGCAATATCATTGCTGCTAGGTTCTAGGCAGGCCAGATAAAGTAACATTCACACAACATGCTTATTTCATTAGTTTTAGTGTTGGTTACTTGGTTGTATTCAGTCCCCAGCTAGCTTGGTTTGGTTGTGATTGATTACGTGAACCTTGAAAACCAGTTAACTCCCAAATTGAGTGTAGAGTAAATTGAGAGTTTTGAGCAACCTTGTTTTATATTCCTGCAGAAAACATAGCTAGAACTGATAGCTGGAAGTTGTACTATATGAAAGCCAGTATTAGATAAACATTAGAGAAAAAAAATCCTCCAAGCCTTGAGGAGACCTGAAGGCTATTTGAAGAGAAATATTTGAATTGAGGTTGGTCACCATTTGTGTGAGATAAACTAATTGGATTCTGTTCTACATAGCATCAAACAAGATTACACTAGGTGACTTCTAACTTCTCTTCCGTGATTGCTGGAAGAAGGGCTCATTGATGTTATTATATCTCCTTCAATAGGCCTCCAATATTGATGACGTCTTGAGCCACCACACAAGCTTCTTGGATAATTGCTTGAAGGATTGCATGCTTACCAATCCAGAGTTACTGAAGATTTTTTCCAAACTGATGTCTGTGTGTGTCATGTTCACCAATTGCATGCAGGTAGGACCTACATAGCTGTAGATTTGTTGAGAAGGGCCACCTGCTGAATTACGTAGGATCTCAAAAGTGATATATGTATGCTTTTGAACATGAACCTTAACACCTGTTGGAAGTATTGTAAAGCACCTCTCTATAGTACTTAAGTATTCCTTTTCCCAAGGTTGCACAGTTGTCTGAAAAAAAAAGATGCAGCTTTTTATTTATTTATTTACAAGATTTGTCAATTGCTGCAGTTGTACCAATTCTTGGCAGCATACAACAAAATAAAAAAAAAACAAGTAAAATTATCAGCTTCATGGTTGCTGCTGACCACAAAATCTGGGAGGTCAGATGTGTGTCACCCAACCACATCACAATAACGCAAATTAAGTTTAGGAAATTATCCCCTGCTGTGTCTTAAATATAATCTTTAAAGTAACACTGCTTTAAAGATAGACAGTATGCAATAGGCACCAAGTTCATGCTCTCACATGCTCTAGAACATGAAAAGTTGTGCAGAATCCTAATATTATGTGCATTTTTAATACTCCATCCTTTCTGCTTGCCAGAGATTTTCCCACAGCATGAAGCTAGATAATGAAATGGACCGCCTCACTGTAGAGCATGGGACTATGAGAGGCCCACCTACTAAACAGGAAAGAGTAGAGGAATCCACACGAAAGCAGCTTGCTAATAAGGTACGTGGTGGGTGCCAGGCTCTTCCCACTTCCTCTCTTACTCTAACACAGCACTTGAAAATGTTAGGCTGTTGCATTTTTGCGCTGTATCAGAATCACTAAGTTAAATCGCACAAATGGTTTAGTTAGCTAAACATAATTTGTATGTTTCATTTTGGTTTCATTTGAATAACAGTTGGAACGGACCTTGGAGGTCTCCTGGTCCAACCCCCTGCTCAAGCAGGAAACCCTATGCCATTTCAGATAAATGGTTGTCCAATCTCTTCTTAAAAACCTCCAATGTTGGAGCATCCATAATTTCCGGAGGCAAGCCGTTCCACTAATTAATAGTTCCAGCTGTGAAATGAACCTATTAAATTAACAGACTATAGTTTATGGCTAAATGGTATTCGAAAAAATACCATGTGGGAAAGTGCAGAACCTTTTCTCTTAATGCTGTACGATCATACAAATCATTTTTCTCAGTAGAATTTGCAATTTCTTAGAGTCTTTCGGCGCATTTATGTCCTTTGATGTTCTAAGGAATCAATTTGCTATGAAATGCACATGAAACAATGTAGGATTGCAGGAGTCTTCCCCTTTCAGTTGCAGTCTTTGGGTTAGAAATTATGCTAATTTCCTGCATTTTGCTTTTTTCAGTTTTTAGCAGAGCAGGCAGATTCTTTGCATGTAAGTTCTGGCTTTGAAGCAACAATAAACAAATTTGACAGCAATTTCTCTGCACATCTGCTGGACCTCCTGGACAAACTGAGCATTTACAGTACCAATGACTGTGAGCACAGCATGATCAATATCATCTACAGGTAAGCAGAGATTTTTCTCCCAGAAAAAAAATATATTCCTCTTCCTCAGGAATCTCTATTGAGTGTATAAAACTCTAGAGAGAGCTAGAGTTATCAATGGCTATGCTGGTAGTGTGTGTATACTCAACTTCAGGATCCGTCTTAGTATGGCTTTCTGTTCCTGTTGCTGGGGAAGAGCTTTTGCTCTTCACATCCTATTTGCAACCTCTCCTAATCTGATATGGCAGTGGGGAAGTAGAAGCTGGGCTAGATGGGCTTTTGATCTAGCACAGCTCTTATTTCAGTTCTTCCCATGGTCCACCCTTGTAAACCCTACCCTTTCTTTTCTAGACTGGACTTCAACGGCTTCTACACAGAACGACTGGAGCACATGTCTGCAGAAAGGAGTCAGAAGACTGTTTTGCAAGTGGCTCCTCCTCCCAAAGTTGCTGGCTCCACTCAGTGAAAGGCCTGGTTTGTATGAAAGTCATTTTTCCCAGAGAAAAGTGGGAAGAGTTAGGGACTGCCTCGAGAATGTCATGGTTTCATCAACACTTAACGTCACACAAAAGTTGAGGAGCAGCAGTGGAAATAGAAAATACAAACTCTAGCGACAATACTTTGTATAAAGGAATGTGACTCTGAATGCTTCTATATTTTTAAATCCAAGCATTTAAATTCTAAATTTTCTGTATTGTAGGTGAAAACTAGTATTTCTAAGTGGCATCTTGATCTTTAAAAATGTACTTTTATATGTTGATGTTTAAGTCCTGGCTAACTAATTGTGCCAGTGACGGCTCAATTCAGTCAAGAAATAAGATAATGCCACCTATTTTGATCAGATATTAACAATTTGGAGTAGAATGAGTAATATTACATGAAATTTCATGGACACTGTTCACTGCTACTAGCCAACTCATTTTAGTATTTGCACTTTTCCCGAGAGCTTAACTATCTCCTGTTGTGTACACTTCATTCAGATAAAGCTTCATTAAGTGTAATTGATTTCATCTGGAGTCTGGTTTGTATAAGCCTACGTGTACATGCATGGGAAAATCATTGAACAGGAGTCTGATAAAATGAGGGAATTCTGTGCATTGGGAATAGTAGTAGAGGAAGCAGGAATTTAGATCTATTAGGCACATTGGGAACTATTAGTGGAACATGGCCACTAATGCCACTAAAAAGTGGCACTTTCACATTTGAATTGCCACTTTGAAACGAAATCATTTTGAAGTCCTGAATTTCACATTGACAGATACTAGAGGAATTCTTCAGGGGTGGGGTGGGGGATCAAGTTGTAAAGGTTGAGTTTGAAAAAAGACTGCCAAAAATAAAGGAACACGAAAGAAAACAAACTGGATGCCGGAGCAGATAAGGAAACCAAGAGAGCCAAAGCTAAGAAAGATTAAGGAGGGAAGATCTCCAAAATGAAGGTAACAATTTCAAAGAGCTTTTGGAAGACACAGTAAGTAGTATTGCAACAATATCTGTAAAAGCAGGAGACATGTAGAGTTCTAAAAGATCTCTGAACTTAGAATGTTGCAACCTTGAACTGATATACCATGGACAGGTAGTAACTGATTCCAAGAAAATGAAACAAAGATGGAAGAAATTACTGAAACTTTGTACCGTAGAAATGTCATTATCCAAGACACCTTAGAACACATTCCATACTTTCAGGAAACACTCCATGGTTTCAACAAACTCTAGTATTAGAAGATGAAATCAGATCGGTGCTCCAGTCAAGGCTATAAGAATTGATAGAACTACAGAAACATGGCAAACAATAAAAGAATTGTAAAAATTCTAAGCAAACTATCCCAGAAAATCTGGGGAATGGTAGCATGGCCAATAGTTTGTAAGAGCACTACACACACCAACACCAAAGAAAAAAACAAAAACTTAACAGAATAGGCAAACTAGCATGAAAGATCTCATATATAAGCAGGGTGGATAAAAATTGATTTTTAAAAATTTAAATTGGATTTTTTTTATTTCTTATCAAATTTATTTTAATAAAATGCTTTTGGAGTAATTATCTAAAGATATTCTATTTAAGATACATTAATATAATTTATTCAGCATGGAATGGAACTTAGTTATGTAGCGTGAGGCTGTATATTCTGCAATATTGGGACTGTCGGTAAGTCAACAGCAGGTCAGAGGAGCAGCCGTGGGACAGATGACAGTTGCTCTTTAAAAATTATGATTTAAATTGAGTTGATTTAAATCAAGCCTTTTTACTACTGATTTAAATTGACTTAAATCAAATCCAGGCTGTATATAAGCAAAATAATGCTTAGGATCATCCAATCCAGATTAAAACTCTACATGTAAAGGAAAATGCCAGACAAACTGGTTTAGAAAAAAAAAGGATAAGATACATAATAGCTGGTGCATGTTGAATAATTAAGAAAACCAAAGAATACCAAAAGAAATCACTATCAGCTTCATGGTTTATAGAAAGGCTTTCAATAGTATGAATCTGTCCAATGTTCTGATGAAAATGGAAATCCCAGACTATCTTAGACAAAACAACAGTAGTGGCTAAAATTGTGGAAACCTTTTGGTTTGATGGCTAATAACACCACTTTTTTTGGAATTTCAAGATAATCCTATTCCACTGCTGGAATGGCCTGGGAATAGCCCAGAACTTAACCCAATTGAAAATCTGTGGAGCCGACTAAAGAAACTTGTTAGTCAGAAGCGACCCAGCAATAAAACCCAGTTAATAGAAGCGACCATTCAACTAGACTTAGTTCACTCCATGGGAAGACGTTGTAAAGCTGTAATTCATGCCAAAGGTTACCCAACTAAGTATTAACTGACATATTTGTATATCTCATTTTTTATATGGTGATATTTTCTGTATATCATTTTTTATATGTGTTTCATTTTTCTTCTTTATACTGTAACTGGTATTCTAATAGCAAATCCTTCATAAAAATTATTGCATTACATTCTTGATTGTCTTTCCATTGATATATAATTTTATGATACTACTCCCAAAAAAAGTGGTGTTATTAGCCATCAGAGCTCAAAAATACACTTTCTCTAAATGTTTCCACAATTCTGGCCACTGCTGTATATACAGACTACACAGAAATGACAATTTGGAGGGAACTTTTGAAACTGACTGACTCCAGAACAGGAAAGGATTAAGGGTGGCTGTTTACTCTATTTATCCAACCTACGTCTAGAATATGAATCAAGACACTGAAGCATGGTTGGAAAAATTATGTGCATAATTTTAAAACTAAAAGAACTTGCATTATGCTGATACTAATCAGATAAATAAAAACGCCCAGGATCTGTAAGTTCAAAGTCAAGCAGCAAAATGGGTGTGTGGGAGAGGTGTTAAGATCAAATATAAAGATGACCTAACTAATGACAGCGAGGAAAGTAATGAGCTTCAGAATTAACAAGATACTGAAATGGTGAAATGCTTCTGCCTTTTTGGATCTACTACCGTGGCAACATTAAAGGAAACGGCAGCAAAGAAACTTTCCACAGACTAGCACTTGGTAACAGTGAAAGCCCAAGAGAAGATACTCTGAGGCTGTGATGTGTTTGTTCTTATACAGATCACAATTGAGCATGCATTAGTCTTCCCTATAACACTTTATAGAAACAAGTTGGGTGTTTGAAGAAGCAGCACAGAAAAAGTGCTGTCTAATGCTGACAGTTGACACTTTTGAACTTTGGTGTTGGGCAAGAGCCTACCAATGCCATGAACAGTCAAGAAACCAGACAGATGAACCACAGAACAAATCGATCTGAAGTTTTTACCCAAGATACAAATATGGTACAAGGTTGAAATTATTTGTTGGATGCAGCCTTGTCTTGCAGTCTATAATTCTAGGAATAATGAAAGGAAAAATAAAACAATTAGCAGCAAGGTGTATGACTTCAATTACAGTGATGTAATTGGATGCACTGATGGAAGCGCTGAAGAGAGAAAAAGTTGGTGATAGATCATCAAGAATGTCGATCTGAATGTTCACTAAAAGTCAACATGAACTTGATGTCAAATCATTATTCATTATAGATTTTAATAAAGTTCTCTTGGTTTCTGAATTTTAAAGGGATTTCTATTTTAGTTTTCTTTTTAAACAATTAAAATCGGAGGACAGAATATTCTACCGTTATTGAGTTACTGTTTCATCCTACATCTCCCAATAAACACTAGCCCATTTTAGTAAAGTGACTTGTTTTCTGAAGATTTTTTTTAGCAACAACTTGTCTGTGATAACATAGGATAAACACCTGAATCCACCATACACATTCTTAGAAAAGGTTATGAAAATAGCTTTATTTTCCCTATTCCAAATACCATTTGAAATACAAGCCTTTAAAAAAAAGTCTGAAATGATACTTTCCAGTCATGAGATGCATCTTTTTCAGACACATTTGTAAATTCCAAAGCAAAGTTTTCACAGCAAGAACACAATTGAGTTGGAGCCAGAGCCTAAGTAGTAGTCTCAATAGTTTTTATCTTACCAACAAGTGGGATCAAAAATAATTGGGATACATAACTCCCCTGGAGTCATACGTTTATCTTATTGAGTCATGGGACTAAGCTATGCATCAGCTCTTGTTAATAGCATCAACTTCCAAATTCCAGTAGTAAAACATATGATTGAAGTTATTAAGATCTAATATATTGGAGCCCCCATGTTACAATTGCTTTCAATGTAGGAACAAGTGCTTCCCCATAAGAGTGAAATAGCCAGGTTCAATTATTTTAATTGCCAACTCTTTTCTAATGATAAATGTTAGCGCTTGGATTACTTTAGTTCTTGAAATCCCCAGGAGCCAGCTTCTGGTATAGAACAGTCAAAAAAAGCCTTTGGATTCTCTTCCTAGCAGGCTCTGGAGAATGACACAAATTTGGTGTAGAACCTTTTATACTGCAAACAAAAACAAAAAACCCCCACTAATTCCTTTCCTCTGTTTATCAATAAGGCAGTTTGAGAACAATAACTGCCCTGATTTTGAGCAGTCGATTAATGTTCAGATCAAGGTGGCTAGATGACATGAGCGTCAAGTAGCAGTTTCTTGAGCCCTGAGGTGGTGGCCTCCTTTAGCAGTCCTTGCGATCATGTGTTCAAACGCCCAGGAACCTAGAAACAAGTGAGAGGGCAGGCTACTGCCAAAGTAGAGCTTGCTGTTAGTAGCGATTGCTTGGTATTTCATCAGCTCCAGGTAGGCTGGTGTGAGTTTCAGCTGTCGAGAAAAAAATAATAATAAATATACCCAGGAAGGTATTCACATTACAAGAACTACCGTATTTTTCAGAGTATAAGATGCACTTTTTTCCCCCAAAAGGGTGAAAATCTGGGTACATCTTATACTCTGAATGTAACCCCACCCAGCTTCTAAGACGTTTCAGAGGCTGAAAAAAGCATCAGAAATGAAGCTTCAGGAAAAAAGCCCCCAAACAGAGCTTCAGAAAAGAAGCCCCCAAACAGTTTTTTTTTCTTATTTTCCTCCCCCAAAACTAAGGTGCATCTTATACTCCGGTGCGTCTTATACTCCGAAAAATACAGTAAGTGCAAACACCGCAGGCCACTAGTAGGGAATGCTTTTACAGCTGTACTTATTTTCTTCCCCCAAAAAGTAGGCATTGCTTACATGTGTCTCGTTCCCCCTAAACTTTGGTCAGATTGCTGGTTGTAAGCAAGGGAAACTTAACTCACCTTATTTGAGTCAGCTGCTTTTTGGGCACTGTAGTATTCTGCATCAGCCTTTGCTTTCTGTCTTGCTAAATAAGCAGCATCTGAGAAGGCAGCAGCAAAACCTCTTTTAGCCAGTTTTAAGCCATCAAGTCACCTGTCTGTTTCTTCAAGTTACCAAAATAATCCTTTCTAAACCTCTGCAACATAGCCCACTGTGAAATACATGAAGTCTAAGCATGTTTCATTTTGGCCTCCAAGAACCAGTTCAGAATAGAAGACAAATAAATAACAACCAGGGAAGACTTTTGAGGAAGGCTGAAGTATGGGACGGGGTGTGTGGAATGTAATGACAGGAGGAGATTCCATTAAGTCGTATTCCGGTTCCAAAACCCGGCAATGGCGAAGAGAAAGATCAGGGAGAGAACAGAAGAACTAATATTTCCACAAAGGAACCAGTAAACAACATTAATCATTCCTACAAAGCCTTCTAAGTAGCTTGACCCATCTTTGGAAATCAAGATAACCATCCTCCCATCCTAGTTCCCAGACTCTGTGGATCATTGTCTAGAGATTGGCAAGAGATAGTAGGGCAGAGCACATAGCTACCTTCAAGCTCAGAAATTCGTTTCTCTGTCAACGTCTCCATGACCTTCTGTTGGATCTGTATCTTTGCCACTTGAGCAATTTTCTCTGCTTCTGCAATTGAAAAGCATTCACAGTTAAGCACAAGAACTGTACAGGCTGGGACAACAGTCAAGTGTGCCAATGCCCCAAATTCATTCAACTTTCCTGATGCTCACAAGAAACAATTTGTGGTCCTACAAGTCCGGGAGAGTAATGTATGGCATATCCTTGTTCTTAACTTACTTTCCTTCTCTAAAAGACTCCATTATAGCAAAGGTACACAAGCAAATGCATGAAACTAACCAATGGCCAAAGTAGTTCAACCTCAACATTTTTCATTTGGAGTTTTGTGGCACACAAGGTAGGAATGGAGGGTTATCAGCACACATTGAAGGCTCCTCAAAATTATGTCACAATTCTAGCCATTTAGCTATTATTTTCAATACCTAACTGCCACACAGAAGATCCATGGTTCAACTATTATGCTTGCCAGTTTCCACACTCAGATTTTCTTCAACCAAAAGAGAATACTTAGCCCAGAGGCAGTCAAGTGAGGGTGGGGGGGAACGGTTGAGCAAAACTCATTACCTATGACTGCCTTCCTCCATTCCGTTTCAGCCTCCTTTTCCACCACTTTCTGCTTCTGCATAGCTATCAAGAGTTTAGTCTTCTCTGCTTCCCTGCAAAGCAGAAAACGAATCTGTTTCTTGAACTGCCTACCTGGAAGGTCATCTCTATGAAATTATCTCTATCATCAGCACAAGAATAAAGCTTTACGAAAGTCTCAGCTTAACTCATGAGAAATTCAACGAAGACTCGGAAGCCAGAGATGGAGACTATTATGCTATTACATCCACATCCTGCTTTATAAGTACCCCAGAGGAATCTAGCAGAAGCAGAATGCTGGATGTGCCTCTGATCTGATCCAGGAGGGTGTTCTTATACTCACACGAGTTCAAAATTTCTTCTGATTGCTTCAGGGATTTTGGGCTTTGTCACACGCACTGCCTGTGCAGAAACAATCAAATGGTCTTGATTAAACAATATCCATGTAGCATTTCCCAAGCACAATATACCAGTGTTTCTCAAACTCGGCAGCTTTAAGATGGATGAACGTCACCTCTCAGGATTCCCCAGTCAGCCATGCAACTTATGACCATTCATTTAGCGGCTGTTCAAAGTTACAACAGCACTGAAAAGTTACCTACAACAAGTTCTTGCACTTACAACATCCTGATTTGAGCGCTTGGCAATTGTCACAAATTTACAATGGTTGCCGCATTCTCATGGTCACATGATCACCATTTGCAACCTTCCCAGGCAGTGTTCTGTTTCAATCTCTTTCCATCATCCACAGAGATATACAACAGGCAAGTGATAGGTAGTACCTGGATGGTAAGGCCTGGTGCCATGATATTCAGATCTTGTTGTAGTGCCAGCTTCAGGTTTTCATCGATCTGGTCTGGTACAAGAAAACACAAACTAATGAGTAAATTTGGTAAATTAACCAAACAGAGACACTTATGCCAGAGCTCAGAAAAATTTTCTGTCAGCACTACCCATGGCAATGCCATCTATTCAGCTAGAGAAGGGACTGGGATTAAATAGCTACTACTCTTTTAGCCAAGGTACATGAAAGAAGAATGTAGGGCATATCTAGATGGTTCCATTCCAGGCTAACCACTGCAGATATTTTATTTATTAAATTAATATGTCGCCCATCTCTCCATCAAGTAACTCTAAGTGGCTTGGATCAAGCTAAAAATGGGAATACAAAACATTAAAATAATAAATATTACCAAAAATATCTAAGGAAGGAGCACTATACAGCAGGTTGGAGATAAAATCTTCTCTTATACTATTATAATAAAATTGTAAATAACAAAACCTTCCAAAACATGATTTACATAGGTTTAATGACAACTTACTGGGGTCAGTCTCCTCCCTCGCTGCACACACACCTCTCTATACTCAGGTTGCACTGGCCACTGATGCACATCCTCGCAAACCCTCCTTAACCTATGCCATGTATCCCACACACACCCTCATGCCCTTCCCAACCCTCCCCATGCATCCCTCATTCTCTCTCCTATCCAGCAGCAGCCACTTACCTGCCTCCCGGCCTGGAACTTATAACTTCCTCCCCGCTTCTCCACTGGTTGTGGGAAGCTGACAGGAAGTTGCTTTGCTTAATAATCATGAGATTCAGTTAATGACAACAATCAAGATTGCCACAACTAAACCATTTTTTGCTTAAGACTTATTGTTGTAGCCCCATGACAAGAGTAGCCCCTGACAAGTGGCAAATAGATTTAATTAACTAATTAATTAATTTACAACTGCTTTGCTTAGCAATGGAAATTCCAGTCCTACCGTAACTGCTATCATAGGTCAAGGACTATCTACATGTGGAAAAGCCCACCCTCCATTGTGAAATACATAAAATAGATAAAAGCATTCCCAAAGCCATTCTTCAATAGAACTATGTGCCTATGCAAAACCTCTTACCATGGATAACAAGGTCTAGTCTGTATTTACCAATCACAAAATATGTGAAACTGCAAGTAATGAAACCACCAGTAATGAAACCACCAATAAAGAGGATTGCTGGGAAACAACGTGTCCCAAATGTCAAAGACTCTCTGTGGGAAAGAGTGGAGCCAAAACAGTGAGACTTACCAAAGAGCTCAATATACACTTCCTGCAGGGTATGGATGCTGCAAAATTGGTTGAGTTCATGATGGATCTTATTGAAGATGAGCGCCTTGTCATAATCGGCAGTATAATTCCTCACAACGTCATAAACTAGGAAAGGGAATACCAATTTGCTTGTCAATGATGTGCCCCCCCCCCTCAATCACAAAGCAATTCTATGCCGCTGATACAACACAATTACAACACCAAGTCAAAATAACAACTAAAATTAGAAAAAGGCAATCGGCGAAGGAACATATGGCACACGTCAAGGAGGATTGCATATTATCCAACAATTACCATCAGGGAGTAGCTCATCCTACTTTACTCTGGGACCTGTTGAGAGAGCCGGGTTTTACAGAAGGGCAATGAGATGAGGGGCATATAATCTCGGGGTGTCATCTAGATTCCACAAAATAAGGAAGCCAAGACCTGGAGTGAACCAAGTCATTCAGAAACCAATCCACCAAAATGGTTCCTTGGCTAACCACATCTTGAGCCACAAAAGACTCCTCATAATGACCTTTGAGATGTTTTTCCTACCTCTCAAATCTCACAAGAGTTTGGGTTCCCTCAAAAAAGGTTGATAGGTAGAATTCTCTAGAAAAATATCCATGCCTTTATTTTTTACGATATAGATCTAAGCTTGCACATGTAGTTGGTAGGACTCATTCTTCATTCTCCCATTTTAGCACTCTAAATATTTGTTCTGATGCTTTACCTCCTCAGAAAACCAAGGAAGAGTATAAAATAACTCAAGTGCCATTCTGTGCAAGGCACTGATGTACCTTCATTTCAGAAAGCAATTAAGATCCAACTACTAGAGACTCAAGAAATTCCTCAATTGCGCTCTGGAAAACAGGCACTGGGGCAGTGCAATTTGATAATCCCATCTGCAGAAAGAAGGGGGGGGGGAATAGCTGCACCAGAGAGTGGTTTAGCTATGACAAGGAACAAATGCAAACCCACTTCAGATCATGTCACCTCTGCTCCAAGACAAAAAACAGATCCAATATGTAACATTGTGAGTCAGGTCCTCAATCATCTAGGACAGGCCACAAACTTCCAAGCCAATTTAGGTTGAAATTCTCCAGAACTATCAGTCTAGGAAAATGTAATCACCATCCTGGCAATGACATTAAGCAGTTCAGGCAAAGAACCTGCTAAGAGCAAAAGAGTCTGGTGTTCCAGCAGCAATCTCACCTGCTCCCTTATACTGCACCCAGCTGTACTTTTCCAAGTAAGGAACAACACTGTGTCCAATCAGATTTGGTAACTGCCACTACAATGACTCTCTCATGGATGAGGAAGGATTTATTATAAGCCAGCCTGACATTAAGTAGAAATAACCAAAGGATCTGGTGACCTGAAATTTGGGCCCAGAACTAGAATGCAGATGTGGGGAAAGGGAGCTCAGTGTAAGAAACAAAACCTTTCCTTCTTAGAAATGGTCCATTCCCTCTCCCAACACATCTCCCTCTGCACAATGCCATCAAAGTGCTCCTGCAATTCCCACAAACATACAATACATGCAAGTTTCTACAGTAAAATGCCTCAATCCAATCTGGTGCCCTCCAGCAATCCAGAAATCTTTATGAATCAACTGTCATATCAAACAATAACAAGCCAACTATAGTTGAACGTATTCTCCTTTCAGAAGCAACAAACTGTATAGCTTCCGTTCCTACTTCTACCATGTACTTGCCTACCTTCTATCTTCCCACCACTGATCTTGCTTTGAAGCTCCCTTCCCAAACCTGAGGCACCCCAAGAGTTCTCTTTCCTCTGTTTGTTTTCTGTTAAAAAAAAAAAAAGGAAAATACCTGCATATGGTGCCAGCATATTCATCACCTCAATTCGGTCAATATAGATCATGACACCACCACTGCAAGAAGATAAGGAGAAAGCTCTTCCTTCATTGCACATACATATTTGCATGGTTAAAAACTATCCACTGTGTGCTTTTCTGGCAACGTCTTGGGAAACAATGCACTCAGTTCACAAAATCAGGATTATAAACTATGTTCCTCCAGGATTATAAACTATGGTCCTCCAACTTTTGCAAAGTTTTTGTTTATCTTAGTGAGATTGGTCTTCAGAAGGAAGGCTAAAACCTCTAATCCCTCAGAACTGTTCAGTAAGAAGGCTGCGTTATAAAAATTACTTCCCTTTCTTCCATTTTTACCAAAGAGAAGATTTAACACCTTCTACTCTTCCACCCTATGACTCAACCATTCTACTATGCATCTGAATGGTGTATTTCTCAACTAGGCCAGAAACACAATACGAACCACAAAACAACAACATACCTTGTCCCACATGGCACGTTTTTCACTTCATCTGTCTGCAATGTTGTCTGGAAAAAGAAATAAATAAAACAAAATTGATCAGCAAAGACATTGCAGAATGTAACATTTACTAATCTAACAATTATTATTCACATTTTGGAAACGAACTAAATTTCAGGAACATTCTGCTTTTTCTGAGAAAACTTCAAAAACTTCAGTCCCACAGAGTGACACGTGCTCCAACCACCACTTCCAATATCCAGGAGGAATTGCAGTTCATTTTTGACATGAGATTGAGATCAAGAAACTAGGATGATGCAATTTTTTTAAAAAAAAAATACTATTATTATTTTTAAATTGCATTAATATTTTTTCCCATAGAACAAGAGACAGGAAAGGACAGGACAGGAAGAATTTAAAGTTTAAAAATTAATGACTTCTGATCTTCTTTTCACCAGATAATTACAGCCTTCCTATAGATAATTATCCACAAGGGAGCCTACCCATTACTGCCATATGTTGTGACAGTTGTGTTGTGGTCCGTCAGTGGCCTGTGTGGATTTTAGCTGATTCTGAACCCGAGGAGGCTGGTGTGGTACTGTGCCAGAAGCCTGTGCAACTGGCACTCGAGTCAGACAATGAGGAGGCTGGAGAAGATGTGGTGCCAGAGGAAGGGATTCAGCCAGGGCCTTCAGAACCTCCAGAAGCTCCTTTAAGTGAAGAGGACGAAGAGGAGGAGCCTCTTCTCAATGCACGGGCACACAGAGCTGCCAAAAGGAAGGAGTGGCTCCTCAGGAGGAGGTCTTCTCAAGAGTAAGGCTTGGGGCTAATTGGCCACTCCCTTAGCCTATTTAAGGAGGAACATTGACTGAAGCAATTTGTAGGGAACAACTTTAGTTCACTCTACTTCGCGTCTGGATTCTCTGCAAATTGTTTCTGGGCTTTCTGCCAACCTTAGTAAGATTGTGATTACTTTATCTTTAAATAAAGAAAGTTTATTAACAGCCTTTGTTTGGAAAAGACTGAGTTATTTTAGTAAATTTAAGTTTTGTACAGACTTTGTGTGTGCTGTGTTCTTTGGGGTCCATAGCTGGGGCAGAACAGGTTATAAAACAGTCATCATGTGACCAACTTAATTTTAGGATCTTTTTCTGGGGATCCTAAATTAAGCAAATGTGGCAGTCCTAAAGCAAACACAGTGGTTGTAGAACTATTGCCACAGTCCTTACATGAACCAATGGTTCACTAAGGCTATGATTTTGCTGAAAACAGGCAGTCAGATTTTTTTAACAAAACCATTGCAAAACATGGTCATGTGACCTCAGGACATTGCATAAGGCCATAAATGAGGCTGTGTGGCCAAACTCCTGTCAGAACTCTGAATCAGGGTCATGTGTCCCTTTCTTTGGGTCAGTTGTAACTTCAAATAGTTACTAAGTAACTATCAAGATATCACTCCTCCTCTTAGATGTTATACAAGTTCCTTCAACCTAACATTTAATCCAGGGAAACGAGAATTGCTAATAAGGAACTAGCTAAATTGCTATTTTTTTCTTCCTTCTTTTCTTCAATCCTTTTTTAACTTCAAACAATTAGCAAGATCAAGCATGCAAATGAGAGGTATAAGCTTATTTGTAAGTATTTATCTGTACTGCAACATTAGCCATTACCTACTTCTAGTAACATATTAACCTGTGGTGGATTTTTAGTAGTGGCAGAATACAACAGGAAGTATCAAAACATGAATTATATTTCCCTGACGCTATCTATATGAAAGACAAAGGCAGTCCTTTTATCATCAAGCTGCTTTCCCTCCCTCTGCTGTTTCCCATCCAAGGGAGTTACACAAACCTGTACTGTTCTGTAAGTTGTGAGAATTGGGATCATGATGTGATAGCCTGGTCTGCTCAGGGTAGAGAGCAGTGCACCTCCCCTATAATAAAAGAATACAAAAAGAAAGCAAATAAGCATGAACTGAGGTCAGAGAGGACAACTTTCTTATAAAACAAAACCCACAGCAAGCATTTATTTCACCTGTCCAACTCGTTTTCCTAATACCTACTCCAGTGGTTCAGAACAGAATAACAGAGTTGAAAGGAACCTTGGAAGAGCCTGGTGGCACAGCAGCTTAAGCAGCATCTTAAGTGGTGTTTAAGTGACACCAGCTGCCTGCAATTACTGCAAGTTCAAATCTCACCAGGCTCAAGGTTGACTCAGCCTTCCATCCTTTCAAGGTAGGTAAAATGAGGACTCGGATTGTGGGGGCAATAAGATGACTTTGTATAAAAAAGAACACCGCTTGGGGGGGCCAAAAGCCCTACTAAGCAGGTATATACAAAAATATGAAGGCTATTGCTTAACGCATTGTAAGATGCCGTGAGTCTCCGGAGAAGGGCAACATATAAATTAATTTTTTTAAAAAAGTCTTCCAATCCAACCCACTGCTCAAGCAGAAGACCTTATACCCGTGATGACGAACCTATGGCACATGTGCCAGAGGTGGCACGCAGAGCCCTCTCTGTGGGCACGTGCACCATTGCCAGCTGCTTTTGTAGTTTCCAGCCCACCAGATAATTGTTGTGGCCTGCCAGCGGCCTGCGCGGATCGTGGCTGATCCTGACGCCGAGGAGGCTGGTGTGGTGTCGCGCCAGCAGCCTGCGCAGCCGGCGCTCGCGTCAGACAGCGATGAGGCTGAAGAGGATGTGGTGCCAGAGGCAGAGACTCAGCCAGGGCCTTCAGAACCTCCAGGGGCTCCTTGAAGTGGAGGAGCCTCTCCTCAATGCTCGAGCACGCAGGGCTGCCAAAAGGCAGGAGTGGCTACTCAGGAGGAGGAGGTCTCCTCGAAAGTAAGGATTGAGGATAATTGGCCACTCCCTTAACCTATTTAAGTCGCACGCAGTTAGTAATTTATTGCTGGAAACAACTTGTAATTATCATCAGAGCATTTTTGGAAAAGTCTTATCGTATCTTGTTTTCTGGGCTGGTTGCCAACCTTTGCCGAACTTTGGTTTATTCTTGCTACTTAATAAATTTGATAAGGACCATTGGTGTGTGTCAATATCCTCAGGAATCTGGAGCTGGGGCAGAACACTGATCTTCGAGCGTGCCAGAGCCCCAGAAACCCAAAGACCAGCTGGCCAGTGCACATGCATGTGCCGGAAACCAGAAGACATGCGCACTGGCCAGCTGGTCTTCGAGTTTCCGGGGCTGCGGTGCACATGCGCATTCCAGTTTGGACACTTGGTGCCGAAAAGGTTCACCATCACTGCCCTATACTATTTCAGGCAAGTTCAGTTTCTTTTTAAAAGCCTCCAGTGATGGAGCACCCACAACTTCTGGAGGCAAGTTATTCCACTGGTTTATTGGCAGATATGCTGAAGATGAAGGGACAAATTTACAGGCACAGAATATTTACAGGTTGCCTTGTTCATTTAGACAACTTAGTCTGGATCTAGGCCTCTTCAGGAGTAGAGCAAAAGCAAGAGATGAGAGTGCCAATGTTGGTTCACACCTTTTCAGGAACAAAACAGGACAAGCCACCCTTTATTTCTGAGATAAGTGTTGCTGGGTGGAACCCTGTTTGTTCTAAGACAGTTTCTCAACCTCAGCCATTTTAAAGTGTGTGAACTTCAACACCTAGAATGCTTCCTATTTGGGAAATTGAAGACATCTTAAAACGGTTAAGATTAGGAAATACTTATCTAGGACAACTTTTTTTTCCATCTGGGATCATGCCCAGGTATTTGAGATCACAACACTGCATTTGGGTTCATGCATCATGCCAAGTTACCATGAGCTTTGTCAACTATGGATCAACAAGGCTGTGAACCCAACCAATGGAAGTTGCTTAAAAAGTACAACTAAGCAAACCAGGACCAAGCACCAAGACACACCCAGCCTCTGAATCACCACGGCGAGGTTGGTATCAGAAGTTGTAGTGCCAACACCACCCAGAGAACTAAAGCTTTTGCTCACTCAGAAGAAAGTTTCAAATGAGGACAGATGGTCGAGTACAGATAGTCCTCAATTTGCAAGAGTTCATTTAGTGACCGTTCGAAGTTACAACGGCACTGAAAAAAGTAACCCATGACTGTTTTTCACACTTATCAGCATTCCCGTGGTCACGTGATTTACATTTGGATGCTTGACCACTGGTTCATATTTTATGACGGTTGCAGTCACAGGATCCCCTTTTGCAACCTTCCAACAAGCAAAGGTGGTGGAGAAGCCAAGTTCACTGAACAGCTGTGTTACTAATTTAAAACGATTCATTTAGCAAACATGGCAAGAAAAATCGTAAAAAAGGGGCACAACTCACTTAGCACATTTCTCACTTAGCAACATAAATTTTGGGCTCAATTGTGGTCGTAAGTCGAGAACTGTCTGTATGGCCAGAGCCAGGCTGCAACCACGCTCTCTACTCAGGGATTTTTATCATCTGCCCGGGGAAGGAAGGCGGCTTCTCAGGATAGAAGTTAGTTAGAGCCACAAGAGGGATCCCGTCGCCCGGACTCGCCTGTAGTAGACAGCCAGGTGTCCCTCCTCCACCTTGTGGACCGAGACCCAGAGCAGCAGCGACAGCAACAGGCCAGCCGTCACTGCTATTGACACCGCCGGTCCCCGTCTCCGGCTCCTGGTCGGAACCTCGCCGCCGCTTCCAGGCATCCTCCCGCCGCTCACACCCCGCTGCCACCACGGCCACCACCACCACGATGTCGCCGCCTCTCCTGCCGCTGCATGTAACAGAACGGAACGGACACTCCCCGCCTCCTTCGCGTTTCCGGCGGAGCACTTTGCCTGTTGCACGGGGGCCAGAAGGCGGGCGGAAGTACTTTTGCGAGGTACTTCCGCCGTTGTGATGGCGCCGGAGAAGCCTTTGCGCCTGTGAGGAAAAGGGCGAGGGGAAGAGGGCTGGCCAAAGAAAGTCCCTTTTATTTTATTAAAATGGGGCTGCGGGGGATCTGGGTAGGATAAAAACCAAGCGCCTGGTCTTAATGGGAGTGTAAAAAAAGGCCGCAAAGGACTGAGCTTTACTTCCTTTCTCTAGAATCCACGGGTCGTTTGGAGGGGGGGGGGGAATAATTTATTTTTTATTTCTTTATTTTGTCAAGCGTGTATAAGATAACAGATATAAGTGTAAACATGATTATGAATACAGTATAAGGATACGAATAAATGGGGACAGGACAGGGATGGTAGGCAGGCTGGTGCGCTTTTGCACGCCTCTTACAGACTCTTAGGAATGGGATGAGGTCAACAGTAGACAGTCCAAGGTTAAAGTTGTGGGGGTTTGGGGATGAAACCACAGAGTCAGGTAGTGCATTCCAGGCGTTGTTTAAAATATATAGTTTAAAAGCAGAATTTCTGATCTGGGGAACAGAAGAGCCCAGGTTTGCATAAGTGCACCAGCGTGCCTACCGTCCCTGTCCTAATACTCCTTTTTACTTACTCTTTTCATGTATTCAAATTACGTTTATACTTTTACCTGTTATCTTATATATGCTTGACAAACAAACTTATGATTATGGTCTCCATTTGGTGCTTGAAAAAGGACTTTAAATTAATCTTGGCTGCTTCAAAAACCAGGCAAGCTAAGTGGCGAATGATGTGATTCTGGAGCAATAATAGCCACCCTTGAGATATCTCTTCATTTGATGTTATTAAAGATGGAGGAGCCCCATAATTTGCTTGGGCTCTGGTTACCTGGGGAATGGAGATGTTTCCTGAGTTCTCTGGCTCACGTCACTGCATTTCTTCAAAATAGCCACTTAAGAACTCCTTTTGTCAGTAATTTTGTAGATTATTTTATCCCCTATAAAATAATAGCAGGGTGTTCTGTCATAGTTTGTTGATTCAGGGTTTTTTTCTCTGCTTGAGACATGCTTGTTTCTCTCCTTAGGTTGGCCTGTGGAGATGTAGAAGGAAAATTTGGAGCTTTATATTCCAGAGTTCAAGCTGTTCAGAAGAAAAGTGGAGCATTTGATGTAAGTTTGCCTACATAGGATAACGTCCTCAAGCACTGAAGGTTCAGAATGAAAATACCCCTATCTTATATAGTCCTTCTAGTCTGTCTCAGTACCTGCCAAATGAGGAATCAGTTCATTGTTTATGTCAGCACTGGGTTCTCTTCTTTTTCCAAACAATCACCATTTTGTTTATTTCACCACCTAAAAAATCGAAGAAGCTGCATAGAGGAGGTGGAACACTAATGGAATTATACAGCAAAATACAGTTCCAAACTTGACATTTCAGTGTAGCTAACCAAAACTACATGCTACAATATATCATATTGATAATTTTATGATACTGCACAGGGCTATTTGTATCATTTCAACAGGTTAAACTTTTTAATCCACTCACTATCCCAAATTATCTAGGTGAATTACAACTAATTTAAAACATCATTATGATAAAACAATGAAAATAATGCACCACTTTTTTAAAAAATGAGCAGAATGCATTATGGAGAAACTATACAAAAATATATTAAAGCTACCCTTGTTGAGCTAAATGTCTATGGAGATTCTTAGTCATCCAGGTCATGGATGTTCCAGAGGTGCTTTTTCAAGCGACAACTGGACTTTCTGGTTTTTCTTTGGAAGATATTTTGCTTCTTATCCAAGAAACTTCTCACTGAAGAAGCTTCCTGGATGAGATGTAAACCTTTTCAAAAGAAAAATCAGAAAGTCCAGTTGCCTCATGAAAAAGCATCTTTGGGACTACCTTGTTGAATTCATCACCTTTGTTTCTGCTTTGAAGGAATATTTCATGTCACCTCAAGATTCGTTTTTATACCTTTTAGTTATTTCATCCCAAAAATTTGTCGTCCATATAGATTTTTTAAGTCATTACCTTAGCTGAATTCTTAAGCTTAAAATTAGCTTATTGTGCCTCTTTAGCTGAAATTGCTAAGGTTAAATTTTTATATCTTTCCTAAAGGGAAAAATATTGAAATAAGTAAATATGCACCATAGCTCTTTTCTTTTTTAAAATTCAACTGTATAGTACTGATAAATAACTACTATACTTAAATATAGCTAGGGAGGCCATTATGATATCCCAGATCGAACAGGCAAATGTATAGCTTGGGAAGCATTTTAAAGATGAGGTATTTTCATCTTGATGCATCTCTTTTGGTTATTCCAATCAGTATTATAAAAATTGTATGAAATGTTCCTACAGTTCCTTGTGTGTGTGGGAAACTTCTTTGGCTCTGCTCAAGATTCAGAATGGAAAGATTATCAAACAGGAGCAAAAAAAGGTAAGCAAAGTTACTGTTCAGCAGGACCTGTTGACCTTTGCAACTGACAATAGTGTTATAGAATCTTTTTCACAAATCTGTCACTGCAGCTTAGATCTCATTTTTACTTATTATGTCTGGGCTGTACCTCTTGAGGAAATTGGCTTGCATACTGTTCTGTAACAAATGAAAAATCTTCCCATAGGAAGTTTGACAAGGATAAATATTGATATTTGTATACATACCAAAGCCAGTTCAGATAAATTATCTTAACCTTTCTATAAGATACTTTGTCCCACCTTTTTGAACCAAAATATTTCTCTTTTATTCCCTACTCCCACTGATACTTTGATCACAAATTAAATGGATATACTGCTGATTTCCAGATCAAAATAAAAATCTTATTACTCTAATGTAACATGTATCACATAACATTCTACATGTATATCTACAATTTTTGTTATTAATCTACTTATTCAGAAGCTCATAGAATATCTACGACCTCAAAAATATAAATGTTTCTAATTCATTCAGACAAAATTGTGACTGTCAGATACACAGAGAAATAAAACAGCAGATTGCTGCACCTGCTAGAAATGAAACATCAGTTGATTTCTGTGCTCCAGGAAAAATAGAACAAACCCTTTTAAATTAGAAGTCATATAAGTTTATACTGAACAGAATTATACAGTAGTTATATATTTCTGTTGTGTTACTGTTCAAAAATACAAAAAGGATGCTTATAAGTAGCAGATAACAGGGAAAATCCTCGCTATCATTTGCATGAAGGACAGAGTCTTCCTCAGACTATACTGGAATAGCAAGGAATTTCTTAAATTTAAAATAAATGTCACAAAATAAAACGTGAACTTTTGCTCATTTTGCTCATACTAAGTAGAATGCATTTCTGTTGTTTCCTTTAATTGTACTCTTGGGGAGGGGGGTTCTTTAGCTCCTATACAGACATACGTATTGGGTGCCAATAATGATGAAACAGTACGTTGTTTTCCTGATGTCAGCGGATGTGAACTAGCTGAGAACATCACTTATCTAGGTAACTTGGAAGTTTTATTTTTATGAGTTAATTTGGGGGGTATAAATAACTGAAGTTGGAATTTCTGCCTTCTCCAAGATTCTTATATAAGCTTCTTTTGATGTGGTAGGCATTTGCTAGGCATAGCTGAGCACTGGCTCATATAATTCCCGAGATCAAAGGGCTTCTTAAGCCCCTAGGAGGCAGCAAAGAGCTGATTGGTGCTGGAATTCTGACTATCTTTGACTAACTTCCTCTTTGTTTAAATAATATCCTTTTTTAAACATCAGAATGTGAATTTTCTGAGGTATCCACAGTTGTTTCCCTATTCCCCCCAGACGGGGGGAATATATGATATATCTATTCATTGTAGTTCTGTCTAACTTTTATTTTCAGTTTGGAAAACTGCTGGCATCTGTCCATGCCTTGGCAACTGCAGGAAAGAAAATACATTTTGTTCTGGTTTTTTTTTTTATTCATTCATATTTTATATTGCCAAGTGAAAAACAAAATATACAAATTAATATTAATATTGTTAATACTAAAAAAAGTTTAAAATTATAAAAGGCACAAATAAAAAGATTAGGCAAAGAGGAGCTGTTAATTCCCTAAGTTCCATCTCAATATTTGCCAGTCCGCCAGGGTCCCTAAGCCTGCTGACAGCCAGGTCTGGAGTACCTCCAGAAAGCTAAAAAGAAAGAGGCCAGCATTACTTCAGGGGAGGAGACGTTCTATAAATTGGGATCCACAGCAAAAAAGGCCCACATGAAATGGGACCCACAACAGGCCCTTTCTGCTGGATGTGGTGGAACAGACATGTAATCTGAGAGAGATAGTGCTTCACCTGCTTCAGCTCCATGTCATGTAGAGCTTTAAAGGTCAAACCAGTACCTTTAATTCAATGTGGAAATTGGTATCCAATGCAGCTCACAAAACAGGTGTAATGTTTGACTAGTTCCCTTTTTTTGAGTTCAATATGGAGATGAAAGTAAGACTTAGGTTCATCTAATCTTGCAACTCCAATTCATTCTTAAGAAGAAAAAATGTGATACTTCTTCAATCTTTTCTCTGACTTTTTATGTATGCCAGAATTTACATATTATGCTAAACCAGAACACAAGAGAGTTGAAAATTGTGTGAATCCTTGATACATTCACATGTGTCTTCTAATAAGAGACAGTTCATAACTTTCAGCACAAAACAGATACTACTTTATCAATTAAAATACATAGTTTGGGATTAGGTATTCCTTATATTTGAGTGTACAGTATGTTAAAGCATGTTTCCTACAAATTTTCTGGCTGATTCATGTTCCATTATATGCATAGGACGCAAAGGTGTCTTCAGTGGAGCTTCAGGACTTCAAATTGCTTATCTCAGTGGAGTTGAATCCACAGAAGATCCAGCTCCTGCACATTGTTTTAGTATTAAGGATGTGATTGATCTCAAGACTTCCTTGCAATCCACCTCAAAATTCAAAGGTGTGGACATCTTGCTCACCTCTTGTTGGCCCAAGGGGGTTGAGATCTTTGGCAACAGCCCAGTAAGTAGTACATTGGAAATGAAAAGGAATTGTATGATAGGATTTATGTCTTCCACAAAGACTCATAGTCTGCAGGTGGAATGTACCAGATTGGCAGTGAGTATGACTCTGATTTTTAACTTGAACCTAGTAGAAAAAGCTGACTGTAAAGAATGACACAATAAAATTTATTAATAATAATAACCTATGGTTAAATAAAAGAATACTAAATACAAATTGGGCACAAGGATATAGGAAAACTATTACTATTCTCACAAGAATTTTTAAGAGAGGGTTTTCCTTTTTGATAAATCCAGTACCAGCTCTGATGTTGTTTAGAAGAACTGGGAAGACCTGGCTCTTCACCCAGGCTTTGGCAAGGAAGAGTGAGATCCCCCAATATATTGTGTTTGCATTTTTATTATTAGATTTTTATTCCATCTATTTCTCCCTCCTCCCCTTCCTTGTGTGGATGTGTGTAAAAATAAAAAAGGCAACCAGCATATGGAATTCTCTTGCCTCCTCTTTTCCTCACAGCAAGCCTGTGAACTGGGTTGGGGTAAGAGAGAGTAACTGACCAAAAGTCATCCAACAGACTTTCTTGCCTAAGGGAATGTGGAACTTACAGCCTCCTGATTTCTAGGATAGCATCTTAATCACTACATCAGACTGGCTTTATCTTTTAAATATTATTGATCTGAATGTAATTTCTTTGATTGTTATGAGCCACCCAGAGTCAGGCAGAAAACCAGTTTAATAAATCATTGTTATTCGATTTAGACCATAGAAACATTGTTGATATATTTTCTATATATAAATCCACTGTAAACATTAATAAACATTAAATATTTGTGTGTGTGTGACTGTTGTTTTTTACAGGGAGATGTGAACTCTTTGAAGTGTGGTTCAGGGTTAGTATCTATATTGGCTGCAAGTTTAAAGCCCAGATATCATTTTGCTGGTCTTCAGAAAATCAATTATGAAAGACTTCCGTATAGGTATGTGAATCCTTGGCTAATAACTGCTATACACTATAAACCCATTTCTAAAACTGCAGCAAAATTGTCTCAGTACTTAATGAAGTAATTTGCATAAATATAAGGCCACGAAAAGAGATAAACTAGATCAAAATAAAACCCACTCCTTGTAATTCTATTCTCACAGTGACTACAAGTAGTCCTTGACTTACAATCGCAATTGCAACCAGAATTTCCCTTGCTAAGCAAAGTAGTTGTTAAGTGAGTTGCACCTGATTTTATGACTGAGTTTGTCACAATTTTTAAGTAAATTACTGCAAATTGTTAAGTGAATTTTGCAGTCAATAAATTAATCTGGCTTCCCCCATTGGCTTTGCTTGTCGGAATCCAGCTGGCAAGTTCGCAAATGGCAATCACAAGACCCCAAGTTGCTACAACTGTCATAAATGCATGCCATTTGCCAAGTGGCTGAATGTTGATCACATGACTGGGAATGCTGACACAGTTGTAAATGCAAGGACCTGTCATAAGTCACTTTTTCAATGCCATGGTCACTTCACATGGTCACTAAATGAATGGTTGTAAGTTAAAGAGTACCTGTAGTTACTTATACAAAACCCACAAGCAAGATCAGGACATGACAACACTTTCCAGTCATAACCCAAGAATTTGCCATGTGAAAGCATGCTGCCTCTCATATTGGAAATAATACATAGTCATTAAATAGTAACTTTTTATAATCTTGCCCTCCATTCTTAAGAGAGAAGTAATTTCATAAACAACTTTTAATGGAATTAATTAAACTACATGGACAATTTTATGTGGAATTCATGTTGCATATAAACATGTTATGCAGACTAAAGTTTCCAAAAGCAAACAGTTTTTGTTTTCGTTTAGAGTTGTTGCATCTCTTTTTGTCAAGGCAGTTGAATACCTTCCAGATCAGGGGATTCTTTCTAAAATCTGTGTAAAATTCTTTCTATAGAAACCATGCTGTTCTTCAGGAAACTGCACAACATGTCAGCAGATTCATTGCCCTGGCTGATGTTGGCAACACTGATAAAAGAAAGGTGAACAGAGACATTTTTGTCTTTTCATACCTGAACTGAACATAGAAATAACCAGGTTGTATCCATGCTGATTATATTTCTTGCCCTAAGCAGCATAGTTTAATTTTGGTCAAGAAATTTGACTACAATAATGCTTCCATTAATGGAAGCCCAAAAGTTGCTTTGCATTTGGTGTTTTGCATTGAAGGATGAGATCCCTCTATAATTGTTAATTTCCTTTTTTTCAACTGCTTTATTGGCCTTCGTGTATTTTGTCTCACAAATCACAAAGCCCACCAGTTTATGCAGGAGTACCCAATATACTAGTGCTTCGGGATATATTGGGATTATAGCCAGTCTCAAAAAAAGTTATATGCTTGGCATGACCAGTAGGCACATTCCCTAACAATTCCTCCCTTGGCATAGGCAGCCTCCCTTTAGGCCTCTCTTGCAGATCCCCTACAGTCTTTCCTAATTTCTCTTGTGATCTATCAGTTGCCTCTGTTACTTTGCTACTTCTCTCCTTGTGCTGTGATGTCGTTTGCCAATTACAGTGGTTTGATTCATGACACCTGCTAAGCCAAAACCAAATTTACCATATTTTCCTTATGGTAGTGTGTGAATAAGTGCTGCTATTTCAGTTTGGTACAATCTGGGGTGTCCCTTCCCTTTTGACATTCCTGTATGTGTGTCTACTTGTAACTTTGTTATGACATACAATTTTCATTTTGGATGGAAAATGCATACTTCAATCCTCTATTCTTAGAAAGTGCTTAAACATTAAACAGCTCCCTGCAAGTTTTCTGCTGTGGCTCTATTCCTTTTTTGTGGTTTCTTTCTCTCAGTATCTCTATGCATTCAGCATTCTTCCAATGAATTCAATGGATCCTGCAGAACTCATCAAGCAGCCCCAAGATACCACTGAGAACCCATACCGAAAACCTGGGGATGGAGAAAGTTTTGCACATCAGTTACCAGATGCAAAGGTAGAGGTATTCCGCATTTATATGTTCCAATCTCTTAGACTTGCTGAACTTATAACATAGTTTCGGATGGTCTGGGATAGCTATACACTGCCACTGCTTCTGATGAATGGGTTCCAGTTCTGGTATCCTCATAGAAGTGTACAACTTTTTTTAATGAGTCAGGCCTCTTCTGCTGGACATTTTTAGGACTATGTGACATTTGGAGTAGATCTATGGCTGTAGATCTATCAGAACAAACCAGACTCACTTCCTCATTTCTTCTACATAGCACTGATTTTCCTTCCTTTTTTGGTTAGTTAGTTGATCCTAGGCAATTTTCCAAATTTCCTTACAAATTCTGGGTTTATAACATTCCTTAGAAATAAAAAAGCTACATTTGTTCTTTCTTTTATTTCATACTCATACATGTATGTGTATGCGCGTGCACACACACATAAGTTTATTTTGTATTAGGGGCTCCTCGTGTTCCAGCTGCTTTTCAAAAAGAGCTTTACTCCAGATGTGTAACATGTCAGGCTGAAATACACATGAAAACAAATATTTTCTAGTCTTGCCCTCTGCTCTAACAGATAATTTTCCCTTGCTTCTAAAGGAGGAGCCTGCTAGCCAATTTTTTTTCGATTTAAGCAACAAGCCTAAAGGAAAGAAACGACCTATGAAAGGAGAAGAGAGACGTCCACCTAAGCGGTCACCTTTCAAACCCCGTGAGTACCAGACTCATTTATCTTTAAAATATTGAGCAAGAAAAAGCACAGGGCTACAAATTGACCTAAACCAAGGTTGGCTATCTAGCTTTCATTTTTATAAATTAGTGGAGGGATCATGTTTGTTTTCTTCTAAGAGTAGAATGTTTTGGTATTTGTTTTGAAATTGTTCAGGGCAACCAGCAAATTTAATACATTCGCACAGCTAAGGTGCTTGGGAAAGTCCAAGAGAACTCGCCTCACTGTATTAATAAAAGACTTTGATTTTATTGGTCTTATCATTGATCCAAACAAATTAAGACAAACTCTTGGCTGTACATTGAGAGAGACTATCTAGCACAGTGGTTCCCAACCTTTTTTTGGCCACGCCCCACCTAAGGATCTCTAAAATCCTGATGCCCCCCCCTCCCCCAATGACATATAATTCTTACTTTACTCAAAAAATGAACTCTACTCACGCCGAGGAAGCCTAAAAGTCCATTAATTTGGTTTAAACAAGGTTCAAATTGCCCCCATTAAAAATCAAATTGCCCCCTTGTGGGGCGTGGGCCCCACATTGGGAACCACTGATCTACCACAACATGCATTAAAGCATTTTCCTTAATGGTGACAGAATAGAGAAAGGAGAGAAAGAGACCCATTTGACCCATCTTCGCCTTCAAGGACCTCTAAAGATCTCCTGTTAAAGATTTAGCAGAAGTCATTGGTGATCTGTGTTAAGTCACTGCTGAGTTTCTGATATCTATTTCCTCTCTGATTTTAAAGCATTGCCAACAGCTGCCTGCTGGTTTTGCCTTGCCAGCCCAGATGTTGAGAAGCATTTAGTGGTGTCCATTGGCACTCATGTAAGTATCTATTTTCCAGTGTCTATGCTTTAAAGATGAACTATATACAATATAAGATACTCAAAATATACAATAGATTTGGACTTGGTTGGTGATGTAGATAGGATATCAGTGGCAGCTCTTTCGAATATTGTTCATTAATCAGACTGATGTGAAGCAGAGTACTTGTTTTTCATTCCTGAAAGTTATTCATAGTACATGTTTCTCTCACTGTTAAACAGATGTTGACAATCTCTCTTTTTCCACAATTCTTTGGTTATTATTTGGCAGCATCCTGCACAATCTTCATTGCATTTATTGATAATTCATTTTCTCTCTGGTTCTCTTGTCAATAAAGTGGCATAAAAACTTCTAATAATGATTTTTAATAGTTTTCTCTGACTTAAATTTCGTTTCTTTGTAAGTGGAAAGATAAGGACAATATAACATTTCACAATGCCAATATTATTCCTATTGCTTTAACATTAATAGCATGAAGGGATTGGCAGTGGAGTGCTAATGATTCTCACCACTGTTTCTTGGGTTCTTTTTCTAGTGCTATCTTGCCCTTGCCAAAGGGGGCTTGTCACCTGATCATGTCCTTATTTTGCCCATTGGACACTACCAGTCAATGGTTGAACTTGCTTCAGAAGCAGTGGAAGAATTTGAAAAGTATAAGTCTGTGCTGAAAAAATTCTTCAAAGCCAAAGGAAAAAGGTGTGTGATTTATGAAAGAAATTATAGAAGTCAACATCTCCAGCTCCAGGTGAGGCACTTCTGTCTTTGCAGGATGTTTTTAATTTAATTTTAATGAAAATTTCTGAATATTTGGGTATGATTTAATGGTTTTAACAGCACTAAAAATCATGGAATATCCTTCATTTCTTCACCTTACCTTCACCTTCACCTTATAAACCTTACCTGTACATTCTCTTCATAGTGTTCTGCTTATATCACAATGTTTTTCTAATGATATATTGTGGTAGTTTCTATTTGGCTGACCAGAAACAGTATCTGAACAGCGTCTGGCTACCACAGAGAGTATAAGTGAGGCAAGAAAACTGAGGGCTCCAGAAGAAAAGCAAGTCCTCAGTACTTCATCTCCCACAGCTGATTTTCTTTTTCACATTCATAAGTTTAAGACTGCAAGAGAGGCATTTGCCTTTCGTCATGATGA
The DNA here is from genome assembly GCA_030761175.1 of Masticophis lateralis. Classification (NCBI taxonomy): domain Eukaryota; kingdom Metazoa; phylum Chordata; class Lepidosauria; order Squamata; family Colubridae; genus Masticophis; species Masticophis lateralis. The sequence continues at coordinate 334,051,291 of JAUDYJ010000001.1, forward strand.
TAACCTTTGCTGAGGGCCCTCTTTGGTCCCAATGATGGAGCCGTTGTTGCCTTGAATATTGCTTTTTTAACTTCCTTTTTTCATTCCTAAGTGCTGTGAAAATATTCTTCTAGGTTGTTCCTGTACCCCAGGCCTGTTGTGTTACTGAAGACATTAAGGAAGCCTTCATAAGTCAAGCAGAGGAACGTCACATTGAGTTGTTAGAGATACCAAAACATTCAGCTCTCAAACAAGTAAGAGTCAAACATTGCTTCCTTTCTTTATAACAGAAGGTTGTTGCAAGGGATTCTGGGAATGCAGGAGTTTGATCTCAGCCTAGCATGTTTTTTTATGTGCCTATTTCTTTTATTTCTAAGCAGATGGCAGGATACTGAGTCAGCAGTTCCAGTGTATATTTTTATTACAAGTTACATACTATCAATGAGTGTTTCCCGTATCAGGCTTCCTCGGTCTGATCGCTTTCTAGCAACAGGATCCTCAGTTCCCAATGTTCAGCCACAGCTATTGCCACTGGCTGCTAATTCTTGCAATTAAATTACAACATCCCTGGCACATGTCCTTCTGTAATTTAACAAACCTTTTTCTCTCACAAAGAGCATCTTTGCCAGCATATTACATCTAAATGTATCCAGAATAACAAATAAAAAATTACCAGCGTCACTTTAGTCCCTAAATACTTTAGCACGTATTTGTTGTAACTTGTCAAAAGTTGCCTGCTTAAAAAGCCCAATGAGTTCACAAAAAGGATTGCAACCTTAATTCAGTTTTGTCACAACCTGAATGATGTGAATGAAAAATTGCTTACTGAGCAAAAATCCAACTGTACCAAAACTTTGGCACTTGCTTTCATTTTCCTGGCAGCCTGGTAAACATGCTTCAGAGATCACGTGTGCTCATTTGTTTTTTTGTTTTTGTTTTTATCCAAACAGACTCCTCTTTGGAAGGGAATGGACAAAATATTGCTACATGGAAATGTTTCTTGTCTTTCAGATAATTCAGCCAGGGACACCGTATTTTTATGTTGAGCTTGATAATGGAGAGAAACTCTTCCATCGTATTAGCAAAACCTTCCCCTTGCAGTTTGGAAGGTTAGTTTATTCTACTTATTTAATCTCTCCCCCCCCCTCTTTTTTTTTTTAAGTGTGATTTAAATGGCTACCCAAGTCACTGATTGACTCTGGGCAGTTTACATTTGGATAGACACATAGAAACATAGGAAATAAAAGCAAAGCACAATAAACATCCAGACGCAGTAAAAAGAATAACAAAAAGATTACAGAATAATCAAGACCAATTATTACATAGAGCACCCAGAAGCCTTTTGTTCTGGAGTTTGCCCATCAAATGGAATGAAAGAGTGTTGTAAAGACAAGCTGTAGCCTCATAGTTACTAACCACTGTCTTTGTTTCAGTTGGGATTGTGTCACCATTTTTTTTTCCTTTGGCATCTGTTCCTTCTTGTTAGGTTTTATTTATCCCTCTGCATGATCCTCAAGTGGAGATCCTTCAAGTGACCTTTGGAATATATGGCTAAGCAATCTTCAATATTGGGAACTTGGAGCACAATGATAGAGTAACAGTAGTTTGCATTCTGCTGTTTTCCACAGGGAGGTGCTGGCCAGTGAGGCCATCCTTGGCATGCCTGAGCGGGCAGACTGGAGAAGCTGCCAGACAGAACGGGACGCAGAAATCGCTGCAGTCCAAGACTTCCGTCAAGCCTTTGAGCCCTTTGATTTTGCCCAGTCGGATTGAGTATCTGAATGGAAGTGGGAAAGCTCTCTTGAAGAACAGCTTTCCTTTGAAGCTTCCTGCCAAGCCACAGGAATTTTGCAGGGCTTGGAGTTCACTTTTCCTGCTGGCTAGGTCATGAAGGAATGCCTTTAATTTGACGGGAACCAGTGCTTGCACTGAAGATTATTTATTTATGAAATCTTGCTGGTCTACGGTTTGGGCCTCATTTTGTATGTACTTATTGGCCTGTGGCTTCCAGAAAGCCTTCAGAAGAGGCGCTCGCAAAAGATTTTCTTTTGCAGCTGATACCTCTGTTCCAGCCAGTGAGTTTAAGAGCTATGAATTCTCCTAGATTGGGGAAGTAGTTTAAATCCTCTTGATATTGAAGGTAGATTTGCAGTGTGCATCACACAGTATTCCAAGTTCTTGTGCTCTGGCAATAAATGACTGCTATCCAGGTCATGCACTAAAAGAGAAGAATACAATCTTTGAAAGCAGTGGAAGCCTTAACCCCCTGCTGTATAAATAGAGGAGGTGGTAAAAAGCTAGTGCTGGTTGCAAGCTGATTGTACAAGGGGAAAAACATGCACAAGCAGGATACGTATTAACAGTGTGTTTTAGGAAAATAAGAGAAGTCAGATGCGCAATGCAGATAAGCAATCACTGCTGACTCAAACTTTCTGTTTAGACTAAGTTTATATGTAAGGTGATTGGACTTTCAAATAACTATATCTGTTGAGAGAGAGAGATTGTGAATCCTAATGTCAAGCAAACTACTGGCTTAACGAACAGCCTTGGAGAATGGTTAAAATATTTTAATCGTTGGTTCAAATGAATATTTTTTATGAGGATGTGGGGTGTTTTTAATACGTGAAAAGCAGATAAAATATTTTCCTGTCAACTGTTGGCTAGTGTTATCAGCTGGGAATAAAGTTATCTGTATGAGCTCAGTTAAATTTTTCAATAAGTCTGTTACTTTTGAGGAAGTGATTATGATTTATGAGGAAATTATAAGATCATATACTATATTACGGTAATAGGGTCATATAGGGTCTGTTTCTTATGGCTTATTTGGAATTTCTCAAATGTGACATACCAGCCTTTTAATTTACTTACATCTTTCTTAATTTTTATTTTTTCAATAATTTCCTTGGACCCCCTATTCAGTCTAGGCATCCAAATTAAAGTTTCTCCAGTAAATGGTGATGTGATCTTGTAGCATCCAGTGAAGGAATGCTTCTTTCTAATTAATTGGTTTCACTGTTGGACTGTTCCTACTGTTAGAGCATTTTGCTAACATTCAGGCAAAATGGATCTATAGACATTGGGGGGCGATATGGTTACATTTCAATTAAGATAGAAGTTAAAATGGTCTACTCACTGGTCTTTGTTTAATATATGGCTACAAGAAATGGACAATAGTGCTGAAAGAAGCATACAAGTATTCCTCAACTTATAACAGTTCATTTAGTGACCGTTCAAAGTTACAACAGCACTGAAAAATGTGGCATATGACCATTTTTCACACTTATGACCATTGCAGTATCCCTGTGGTCACATGATCCAAATTTAGATACTTGGCAAATGATACATTTTTGATGGTTGCATGTCATAAATACAACCTGACAAGCAGAATCAGTTGGGAAGCCAAATTCATGTTACTAACTTAACACAACTGGAGTGATCCAAGAAAGGTCATAAAATGGGGCAAATTCACCTCACAACTGCCTCACTTAGCAACAGAATTTTTGGACTCAATTGTGGTCATAAATCGAGGACTACCTATATTCATATTCTTTAGACAGCTAAGATGCCCAGGCATTCATGAATATAGAAAATCAAGCTTGAATGTCCATTGGAAATTAGGAGGCTGAAACAAAGCCCTTTGCACTTTGGGCACATCCATAGTGATGCCTCTGTGGAAAAGATAATACAGGTAGTCCTCGATTTATGACCACAATTTAGCCCAAAAGTGAGACATTTATTAAGTGAGTTTAATTTATTAAGCATCCCTGGACTGCTTTCGAGTTGCCATAGGCAAGGGAGATGGAAAAGCAGCACGGCAGGCAAAAACAAAAGCACATTCCAGACATACCTCTCTCAAAGCTGTCTCCCAGGGTTACCCACAGCAGCCAGAGAAGAGTGATCTCTACAACCCACGAAATTGCTCCGAATGTGACTGATGACACACTCTGGGGGGGAGGGGGAAACGGTCAAGATTGGGCCATAAATTACATGGGGTCAGAGTTGGCTTCACTGACATGAATCTCCTAATAAATAACTGGATTTCTTTTGAAGCTTGGCTTGAAGCTCATGATTTAATTAGGGCATCCGTGGGAACCCTGATACCGTTTTATGATCATTCTTGCTACAGTTGTTAGGCGAATCATTGCAGTTGTTAAGTTAGTAACCCCGCTGTTAAGTGAATCTGGCTTCCCCATTGACTTTGTTTATTAGAAGGTTGTAAAAAGTGATCACATGACCTTGAGACATAGCAATGGTCATAAATATGAACCAGTTGCCAAGCATCTGAGTTTTGATCATAGGAGCACGAGGATGCTACAAAGGTGGTAACTGTAAAAAAGCTTTTTTCCATGCCATTGTAACCTTGAACGGTGACTAAATGAACTGTTGTAAATCGAGGATTACCTATATTGGACAAGATAGATGTAAGGAAAACGAGGTCAGAGCATTAGGTGACCAGATGAAGTACAGAACAGGAAATTACAGGATTGCACCTCTAATAATTTGGTAATGCAACAAAAAACAGGACAGTTTGGAGAACGTCTATCCATAGAGTCAGCTTCAACTCACTGGGATATAATATACAACATCCTTCCAGGAACTTGAAGAATGTTACCATATTTCTCCTTTCCTTGCCTTTTCCCAAGACTATTTAATTCCATCAATCCTTCCTCATAGTTTTGAGTCCCCGGTCATTCTTGTTGCCCTTCTTCGCATCTTTTCCAGTTTATTTGAATTGTTACAGTGTGGTGCCTAAACCTGGACACAGTATTCAAAGTGAAGTCCGATAAATGTAGAATAAAATAGAATTATTTTCAGTTCTTTATTTGCAGCAGGGAAAAAACAGCTGTACAGTTTGTTGTAATAATAGTCTAATAATGTGGCATTGTTATAAAAGCCTCATATCCAAGCTCATGTATATTACCTGCAGCACACAGGTTGTGATAGCAGGGGGGGTACAGATCCCAAAAATCAGGAAACTGTCTGCTCATTGTTGATGTTGTCAAACCAAAGGAATAAATTCTGTACAATGTTGCATCTTTTCAGTATTCAAATGAATTATTATGTTCCACTCAGTCCCTCCTGGATTAGTTTTGTGGACAAATGTTTATCCTTGGCAATTTTCTGTCATGATAGTATGAAGGTTCTGACAGTTGCAGCCGGTTTAGCAGCAGCTCAGTGTTTTCAGTGGATTTATATATCATCCAAAAATATTATGCAGTGTTTTGCATAGAAATACTTCAATGTGGATGCAAGGGAAAACTTTCAGTTCTTTGCAACATTTGCCACAAAAAGGTGAAAAGAACAAGCAGTCACATATACTATTCTGAATCCCATTCTAATCAAACCATTATGTGCCAGGGTTTTTTTAAACAATTGAGCAATATTTCCCATCCCCACCCTGCTTCGAAACCAAGACGTGATAACCCAGCACCATTTCACCATATATTTTAAATTGAGTAATGAGTATTATTCCTCTTCCTTGTAAAAACATGTGGAGAAAGGAAGTGATGGCTCGCTGCTAATTAGGGTTGTCTCCAAGATAGTCTCCTCAACTATCTTGATCAGCCAGAGGGAGCACTGTGCATTCTTAGGACCTTTGTGCAGCAGAATGAAAATATTTCTGATAGTTTGGAGGATGAATCTGTCAGCCTAAGGTTAGCTGTAAAATCTAGGAACCCTGTAAGGATATCGTGCTCTTGTTTTCTGTTATGAAGGTCTTGAAGCCAGTACTCAACGTGCTTATTAAACTAATCTGAGTTGTCGTAACTTGCAAATGAAAAACTGGTTTTTCAGAGTGAGCTTCATTTCTGCAGTAAAAGAGTTCGTGCTGCCTGAGGCTTAAAGCCACAGGAGTCTGAGGCACAGTAAAATCCAGAGCAACTGTGAAGGAAAGGGGAAATTCTTTATCAGAAAAAAACTATGTCCCAGCAGACTTGAGCAAACCAGAATATTTTTTTTCTATCTGGCTTTCCTCTTTTTTTTTTATTGAAAAAGTTTTACAATACAATTTTAATACCCCTTTCCTCCCCCCACTCCCCCCACCCAACTATCACCCCCTCCCTTCCCCCCCATCCCTCCCCCCTTCCCCCCCGACTTCCATTATTAACGAATCATATATATCAATCAGCATCAATCAACAAAAAAGAAAAATAGGTGAGATCCAACTAAGGAATATAACAAATTTAACCTTAAGTAATAAAAAAAAATAATCTAAACTTCTAACATCTTTTACCCCCCCTAATTCAAATATATAATAACCATAAATCATTTGTAAGAGCTCATGGCAATCTAACAAATATGACAAATATATAAAAAAAACTAATTTTGAGCATCATAAGTTTTTAAAATAAAATATAAAATATCATATAAATATTTAACATTAAATATAATTCCCAATATTCAGTCTTAGTAACATTATTTTTTAAAGTATATAGATTTCAGATAATACATCATAAATTTCTTTTTAAAATTAGATAATATAAGGCTAATCTATAAATATATAAACTTATTTTTAACATTATAATATATCTAAATATTAATATAAATATATAGCTTAAAAAATATAAAGTCAAATATATAATAAAATAGTTAATAGATATAATTATGAATCAAATGCTAGTTGAAACTTCTTACTTTGATATTTATTCTGCGTATACACTACCCATTTCTTCCACTCCTTAGCAAAGGCTTCATGGGTCCTGTCTTTTAGGTAGGCAGAAATCTTAGCCATTTCTGCAAAGTTAGACATCTTCAATATCCATTCCTCTATAGTATCTTTTTTCCAGTACTGACCAATCAATAATCTAGCTGCAATAATCATATATAAAATCAGTCTTGTTTCAGTCGGTGAGCAGTCCTTGACTATCCCCAACAAAAAAAACAGGAGAAAATTCAAGCTTCTTCTTCAAAACGTTCTGCATAACCCACCAAAGTTTAATCCAAAATACTTTCAATTTTCTGCAAGTCCACCAAATATGAAAATATGTTGCATCCAAACAATCACACCTCCAACATTTAGGCTGAACATTTGGATACATACATGATAATTTTTTGGGATCTAAATGCCACCTTTAAAACATCTTATAAAAATTTTCCCTCAGATTCTGCGCTTGTGTGAATTTAACATTCTGGACCCATATCTTTTCCCATGTTTCCAACATTACTGGTTCTGCAAAGTTTTGTGCCCATTTTATCATACAATCTTTAACTAATTCACCCTCTGAATCTCTAACAGTAAATTATACACTCGCTTAATATGCATCGGCCCTTTACATTTTATCTGAGTCACCAAATCTTCTTCATGTAACATTAGTCCAATTTTCTGATCTTCTCTCCATCTCGCTTGAAGTTGAAGATACTGCAACCAAGTTAAATTCGCCCCTTCTTCCAACAGGATATTCAAAGGTTTCAAACTCCATCTGTTCCCATCATTAAAAAGCATCTCCTTGTATAAAATCCCTCCGAGTGACTTTATATTTGGCATAATCTGCCCAAGATCCAACCACAAAGGTATTTTGTAATCCAATCGAAGCTGGTGCTTCTTCCAAACTCTCATCAAAGCATGTCTCAAAATGTGACTGTTAAATACTCTATCCAACTTGTCTTCATAGAATAAATATGCATGCCAACCAAATTCCTCTTTTTCTTTTCCATTGGTATACCAGCTTTACAGTTGATGCATGTTTCTAAGATGTGGGATACATGTCATCTTTTGTTTAGTGGCTGCCTCATTTAGCAACCATTTGCAGTTATGACAGTGGTGAAAAAAATAACTTTATGATTAATTCTTGCATTTACAATCTTGGCGGATTTGTAAAGCAAAGGAAAGCTGAAATAAGATCATAAGCAATTGACAGCCAGTCATTTGGTAACCATTCATAGTCAAGGTAGCCACCGAACAGTTGCTTTGCAGCTTGTAAAATACTTACAGGCATTATAAAGCAATCACGGATCTCCTTTCAGACATGACTGCATTTTGGGCGCTTGGCAACCTGTTCATATTTACAATGGATAGGCAAGGGCCCTCCGATCATGTGATCATCATTTGCAAACTTCTTTGCCAGCTTCAGGAGAAGCTGGCAGGAAATGTTGCAAACTGGACAAAAAGATTTGAGGTTTGTTCTCCCGATATGCTGGGAGATTTTCCCCTCTGTTCCGTGTAGGGAGGGGCAATCCCGTACACTGGACGAACAGACCTCATATTTGGCAACAATGTTGGCAAAGCCAAAGAGGAGGTGGACACTAGCAAAAGAGGTGGGTTCTAGAGGAGAAGATGCTAAGGGGTCTAAGCCCTTACCTTCTGAAACACGGAAGCTCAGAGCCTTTCAGAACACTGAGCTCGCTAGTGTTTTTCTCTCCAGAGGAAAAAACCTTAGCAAGGACCATTGTTACTGTGTAATTTGGAAAAAGAGTCTTCCAAGCCATTACAAGAATGGAACCAGCGTATAGGATGGAGCAAGATGATGGAAAGGCAAATGAACTTAGGCATGATGGGGCAGGGATAGGATCAGTGGGCTTGGCCATCCGCCGCCTCCCAAAGAACAGCAGGTTTTCGTATGCAGGTGAGCATTAGGCTTCTTACGATCTCCCCCACTCCCTGAGGCATCTGCACAGTTGCTTAATAACTGCAACAGAGAAGGCTTGGATTGTGATTGTTAAATAAGGCTGTCAGATGGGTGTCTCACTTAACAACCACAATGACAGCCAAAAATTCCAAACTCAATTGTGGTCATAAGACAAGGACTACCTCTAGTCATACTTTCACTGCTAGAGATTGCTTCAGTGAACAACTGAGTTGCCAGTTCCAATTGTGATCACTAAATGAGGATCACAGACCGTATTTTTCGGCATATAAGACGCACTGGAGTATAAGACACAGCTTAGTTTTTGGGGAAGGAAATAGGGGAGAAAAATCTGCCTACCAGGTATTCATCTGGCTAGCATCCTTAATCTGGTCAGCTTCATCCCATTAGTTTGCTGGTTTTTATCCACTGCTTGGGGATAAAAAAACAGCTTCTAAAGCACAACTGATCTTTGGAGAGAGAAGCAATGAGAAAAGCAGGCAAACCACAGAGATCGTGTCCCACACTAGCGCCTCATTAGGGCTGGAAAAAAATTTCACAGCTGAAAGTCGGAGGGAGGGGAGGAGGGGAGATCGCTTCACTGAAAAAAAGCTTCTACAGCACAGCTGAGATTCAGAGGTAGATCTAGCACCTTAGGTCTGAAAAAAAAGCTTTGAAAAAGCTACATTCAGAGTATAAGACACACCCAAATTTTCAGCCTCTTTTAGGAGGGAAAAAAGTGGGTTTTGTACTCTGAAAAATACGGTATATAATGATCTACTAAATCCAATATGAAGAGGAAAAGTGTCATTCTGTGAAGAATCCCCCAAGCTGGTGCTTTCATGCTTTCAATATATTCTTTTAGTTCATGTTGCAAATTGACTTGGCTGGTCCAGTTTTTTTAAATGACAGTTCTTGGAGGTTCTGCTCACACTTAAAAAAAGCTGTGTATTTTTCCAGTGCACCCCAATTCTCTTCTGTTTCTTGAAGAAAGTGCTACTCATTTTGTAGCACTTTTTTTGGACTCTAGAATATAAAATTGCATTAACCATTAGGTCATACCAGCCATTTGGAAGATGGTTCTTTCCAGGACTCTCAACTTTTGAATAGGAAAAAAAAAAGATCTCAAACCAAGTTCTTTGAATCTAGAGAAACACAATTAATAGCTGCCGGAAATAACAGATCTTGGGAGTGTGTGAAAGCAAATTGAAGGGTGGGGCAGAATGGCAGGGATGCATAAAGGCAAACCTATAAACCGCTCGTTTTAATGGAAGCAAAGTTTTGGGGTTGTTACGCTTCCAGAAAGTCAAGTTCCCTTTTGGAAAAAAAAGCACCTTTGGGGCAACTGCAGCCTTGATGACTGAGAATCTCCATAGACATTTATGTTTCCATATGTTCATTTTTAGGCGGAAGCAGTGGCTCAGTGGCTAAGACGCTGAGCTTGTCGATAGAAAGGTCGGCAGTTCAGCGGTTCAAATCCCTAGTGCCGTGTAACGGGGCGAGCCCCTTGTTACTCATCCCAACTTCTTCCAACCTAGCAGTTCAAAATCACGTAAAAAATGCAAGTAGAAAAATAGGTTTTTATAACGTTATGACTAATTTAAATAAGATTTTAATGGGTTCTGATGACTATGTGATTAAAAAGGTATATGGATACTTGTTAGAGGTAAAATTGGAAGAAGAACAAGTTAAAGAGTCAATGATAGCATGGGGAAAAAACTTTGGTCATGGTATTGGTTTAGAGAAATGGCAAAAATTGTGGTCACAGGAATTATAAAATGTCAATGTCTACAGCATATAAGGAGAATTTGTATAAGATGTTTTACAGGTGGCACCTACCCCCAACAAGGATAGCCAGAATGTTCAAGAATAAATCGGAGAAATGTTGGAAGTGTCATCAGACTCCAGGATCATATTACCATATGTTGTGGGCATGTGTAGAAGCTAAAAGATATTGGACTAAGATACACATGTGATTGGAAAAAATGACAAAGAAACATACTGACTTTAAACCACAGATATTTTTATTGGGGATTTTATCAGAAACATATGATAGAGAATTGCAGTATTTAATTGTGAACGTTTTAACAGCGACTAGAATCATATTTGCTAAAAATTGGAAAGGAGAAAAGTTACCTACTGATGATGAGATTATTAAGAAAATTATGGAATGTGCTGAAATGAGTAAATTGACATTTGAAATTAGAGAACAGGAAGATAAACAATATTATTTGATATGGGATTTGTTTTATCAATGGATAGATAATAAATCATGGAATTAAAGTATGAAATATGGGGTTGATGTAAAGGTAAAATATCTGATGGAGGTTTTTTCTATAAAAGATATAAGTTTCTGTTATAAATTGGTATTTTAGAAATGGATTTATGCACAAGAGGATATGAACCATTTGACTCACTGTCTGTAATTGTTTGGAATGATGATGGTTTGATGTTTTGTTTTTGTTTTAAAATAAAAAAAAATCTCAAAAAAATGCAAGTAGAAAAATAGGGACCACCTTTGGTGGGAAGGAAATAGCGTTCCATGCGCCTTTGGCGTTTAGTCATGCCAGCCATGTGACTATGGAGACGTCTTCGGACAGCGCTGGCTCTTCAACTTTGAAACGGAGATGAGCACTGCCCACTAGAATTAGGAACAACTAGCACATACATGTGAGTGAACCTTTACCTTTGCCTTACCTTCATTTTTACAAATACAGTACAATGTAAGTTTTGTGGGTATTGCAGATATTTGCCTGTAGGGTCAAACTGTACATACTCAAAGCTTTCCTCACAAAAGCAGGAAAGTTCCAGAAGAATCTGATCTGGCCAAAAATTTAAGACCTGTACATGCAGGTCTGTTTTACCTGAATGCAAATCTGTTTTACCTGAATGTGTTTGGCTAACTGCAGCTCCTCCTACCTCTCACGGGTTTTCTACATCTTGGGTGATGAAACTGATTTCGATCAATTCTAAGACTTTGACTCATGCGATGGAGCCTTTTGGATTCACAAGTATTCTGCTGCTCTTTGGGACCTGCCTTCTTTTCATGACAATCCGGAGAAAGACTTCTGAAAGGAGAAAGATGCCTCCTGGCCCTTTCCCTCTCCCATTGATTGGAAACTTTCTGCAGCTGGATACCAAGAATTTTCCCAGGTCCTTGGAAAAGGTAAACAAGCACAATGGAGAGCATGATTGATTGACTGACTGACTGACTGATTAGTCTGGTGACTCAGCAGACTAAAGCATTGTGATTAACATCAGCTGTCTGCAATTATTGTAAGTTCGAATCTCACCAGAGTCAAGGTTGACTCAGCCTTCCATCCTTTCTAAGGTAGGTAAAATGAGGACCCAGTTTGTGGGGGCAATAAGCTGACTTTGTATAAATATACAAAAGTATGAGGGCTATTGCTTAACGATTATAAGCCGCCTTGAGTCTCCGGAGAAGGGCAGCATATAAATCAATTTTTTTAAAAAAAAATTAGCTATGCAGGTAGTCCTCGCCTTACGTCCACAATTGAGCCCAAAATTGCTGTTGTTGAGAGAGACATTTCTTAAGTGAGTTTTGCCCATTTTACGATCTTTCCTGCCACAGTGAATCACCAGCTGATAAGTTAATAACACGGTTGTTAAGTGAATCTGGCTTCCCCATTGATTTTGCCTGTCAAAAGTTTGCAAAAGGTGATCACATGACCCTGGCACACAGCGGTAGTCATAAGTATAAAGCAGTTTCCAAGCTTCTGAATTTTGATCACATGAGAATGGAGATGCTACGAAGGTTGTAAGTGTGAAAAATGGCCATAAGTCACTTTATTCAGTGCCGTTGTAACTTTGAATGATCACTATAAATGAACTGTTGTAAGTCGAGGACTAGCTGTACAAAACTAGATACTGGCATCAAATATGCAATATTAGACTACTACTTAAAAGAGAATAGTGGCTAAATCCTCTTGTGTTGGAATGCAAGTGTGGCCACTTCCACTCCTTCCAGTTCAGGAAAAAATGCATTCTAGTTACATCAAGGAACTAGAAGATACTGGATGTAAAATTATCATATCAGGTTCATAACCAAGGAGCCTTGGTGGTGCAGTGACTAAAGTGCTGTTAAAGTAGCATTTAGCTGCCAGTTGCCTGCAATTACTGCGAGTTCAAATCTCACCAGGCTCAAGGTTGACTCAGCCTTCCATCCTTTCGAGGTAGGAAAAATGAAGACCCGGATTGTGGGGGCAATAAGCTGACTTTGTATAAAAAAGAACACTGCTTGGGGGGGAGGGGGGGAGAAAGCCCTACTAAGCAGGTATATATAAAAGTATGAAGGCTATTGCTTAACGCATTGTAAGCCACCCTGAGTCTCCGGAGAAGGGCAGCATATAAATCGAACCAATAAATAAATAACCATTTCTGCTTCTTATTAACTGGGAGAAAATCCTGTTCAACTCAGATCAGGCAGCAATGCAGCAAGAAGCTCAGACTGGATATTTCCTTCTTGACTCATTTCAGAGAAAGAGAGAACCTGTGCTGTTGTTGTGGTCTCATGCGATTGAGTGAAACCCAGAGAAGTAGGGCAAGAATAGAACAGAACAGAATTTTTTATTGGCTGAGTGAGATTGGACGCACAAGGAATTTGTCTTGGTGCATATGCTCTCAATGTACATAAAAGAAAAGATACATTCATCAAGATGATAAGGTACAACACTTAATGATAGTCATAGGGTACAAATAAGCAATCAGGAAACAATATCAATATAAATTGTAAGTATACAAGCAACGAAGTTACAGCCATACAGTCATAAGTGGAAGGTAATGGGTGTGAGAACGATGAGAAGATTAATAGTAGTGCAGACTTAGAAAATAGTTTGACAGCGTTGAGGGAATTATTTGTTTAGCAGAGTGATGGCGTTCGGGAAAAAACTGTCCTTGTGTCTAGTTGTTCTGGTGTGCAGTGCTCTATAGCATCGTTTTGAGGGTAGGAGTTGAAACAGTTTATGTCCAGGATGTGAGCGGTCTGTAAATATTTTCACAGCCCTCTTTTTGACTCGTATAGCATACAGGTCCTCAGTGAAAGGCAGGTTGGTAGCAATTGTTTTTTCTGCAATTCTAATTATCTTCTAAAGTCTGTGTCTGTCTTGTTGGGTTGCAGAACCAAACCAGACAGGTATAGAGGTGCAGATGACAGACTCAATAATTCCTCTGTAGAACTGTGGTGGAAGTCAATAAAGAAGAAAGGGTTAGAGGAAAGTGCCTCTGGAAGAAATTTCCAGATATTGTTCTGACAGAGGCAATCTTCACTGCTCAATCTTCACTGAGCACATGCAGTTGGAAAGGGGTGAGGCAAAGAAAACTGGGCGATAGTCTGACTTTGGAGCTTGCCTTTGGAAGTTGTGGGAGCTTCATCACTGGAGGCTTTCAAGCAGAGACTGGACTGCCATTTGTCAGTAATGGTGTAGGGTCTCCTGCTTAGGTTGGACTAGATGACCTACAAGGTCCCTTCCAACTCTGTTAATCTGTAAATCTGGATGAAACCCTGTCCATTGCCTACATTTAGCACCTAACAGACTGACCCCTAGCAATGTGGCTGGAGAAGAAAAGTTGCCCTTTTAGAAAGCTCGCGGAGTGACTTAAATGATTGTAGCAAATTAATAGTCTTGTCATACAACTTTGAAATCTAAAGACATGAGAAACAAGGAGGAAAACAAGTTAATTCAGGCACAATTCTGCCTGTAACACAGATGTGGAGAAAGCTTTTTGGCCAAGAGATGCAAGACGTAACATGTTTGGGGTCACTGGGTGGGTGATGGAAAACAACAGGGTTAGGAGGCCAGAACCAAAATTATGTAGGATACTATTTTATCTTTTAGATATAGTTATTTTCCTGATCCCCATCTCCCTTCTCCCTCTTAATGGTATCCTTCCTAAATTACTGGGCTGCTGGGAGTTTTTATCACCAGGTCTAAATTAATCTCTTGTAGACCATATTTGAAAGGACCAAAGGTTAGCCATCCTTGTTTTAATTGCCAGCTTTGATGATGTCAGGATGAGGCCCAAATGAAATCACCACATATTCCCCAAGCAATGAGCAACCAACATGATTAGGGGAATGAAGGCTAAAACATATAAAGAACGGTTACAGGAACTGGGCATGGCTAGTCTGGTGAAGAGAAGGACCAGAGGAGACATGATATCAGTGTTGCAATATTTGAGGGGCTGCCACAGAGAGGATGGGATCAAGCTATTCTCCAAAGCACCTGAAGGCCAGGCAAGGAATAATGGATAGAAACTGAACAAGGAGAGGTTCAACCTGGAAATAAGGAGAAATTTTCTGACAGTGAGAGCAATCAACCAATAGAACAGCTTGCCTTCAGAAGTTGTGGGAGCTTCATCACTGGAAGCTTTCAAGAAGAGACTGGACTGCTATCTGTCAGAAATGGTGTAGGTTCTCCTGCTTGGGCAGGTGGGGTTGGATTAGATGACCTACAAGGTCCCTTCCAACTCTGTAAAGATGCTTCTGTAAAGCTGGTCCTCCCGAAGGAGAGAGGAACATCTCCAGTTGAGTAGAAATTAGGGCGATGGCAATTCAAAGTGCATCACAGTCCTACCAACTGTTCCATAAGGGACAAATCATGGTAAGATTTATGATCCTGATCCTTTGGACCTCGAACACAGAGCATATCCTACCCCTATAGAGTAAAAAGGGATTTTTACTCTAGATCAATAAATTTTTGTGCTTGACAATGACTCTGATGGGGACCTGGTCTTTTGAATCACCCAGTACTTAGAACTTTAAAAATTCTACAGAATAAAGAGCAGATTGTGGTCTCTGCTGGTGGTCAAAGAAGAGGTTGCCATGTATCTAGTATCAGTCTACAGTGGACCACTAAAAATGAGGAGTCTTGCTGTATCAATGTGACTGAAGAATTTATTAGCAGTCTTGTTTGAATAGTTCTCAAACAAGAGAAAGCTACTTGAGAAAGTGCAAGAAAAGCTTTAACTTATGGTTTCTCCTCCACAGCTAAGTCAGAAATATGGACCTGTATTCACTATCTACTTGGGCTCTATGCCAGCTGTGGTGCTTTATGGACATGACGTAGTGATGGAGGCCTTGGCTGTACAAGGAGATGAGTTTAGTGGCAGAGGAGCATCTCCCATCCTTGCAAAAACCAGCAATGGAACAGGTTTGTTTGAAGGGATTAATCCATGGGTGAAATGCTACTGGTTCATACTGGTTCAGGCGAACTGGTAGCGGCAGTGGCAGGTGGTTCGGAGAATCGGTAGCGGCGACAACTCAAGGCTCCAGCCAGATGTTGTTACTTCCTGGTTTTAATCTGTTTTTTACACTCTGCGCAAGTGCAGAGGGCCTAAAATTACATGTGATGAGCGTGTGCACTTCCAAACTAGTAGTGAAGATAAGTAAATTTCACTCCTGGATTAATCACGAAAGGGGCCAAATCTACACGGGCATGATCAACTCTCCAGACAGAACAAAAGTAGATTTCAGAAAACAACTATTATTGCCTCAGTGACTACTTTTTCAGCTACACAATACACTCAATTTCAACAACATAGATAGGGGAATCCCTGTGCCCTCAGATATTGTTGAACTTTGAATCCTAACTATTGGCTATGCTTTCTGGAATCACTAAGATTTATGGTTTAGCAACTACCAAAATACTACAGGTTCCCCATCACTTAAGAGGAGCTTGGACAAACATTTGTCTGAAATGGCATAGGGTTTCCTGCCTGAGCAGGGGGTTGGACTAGAAGACCTCCAAGGTCCCTTCCAAGTCTATAATTCTGTTACTTCCTTAGAGATCACTCTCACTAGGTGTTTCATAAACCCAGCATTGTCCACTGAACTCCTCCAAATCCTCCATGAATAGGGGGATAGTGATTAATCTTTAGGGTCATAGCATACTTTGTTTCTGAGATGGCTTAAATCGAAATGTTCTAGATTTTTCCACAGCGCTGTGAGGGAGGTTTGGCTAAAAGAGAATGATTGGTCCACAAACATTACTTAATTGGTCTAATAGGAACATGAACCTAAGTCTAACGTTTTAACCACTACATTACACTGTTTCTTTGTCCTAAAATGTACAGATGATAAGAGTCAAGGGAAACTAAATTTCAGGTTGAACTACATATTCTATAAAATTAAAAACATGGTGGCTCAGTGGCTAAGACGCTGATCTTGTCAATCAAAAGGTCAGCAGTTCAGCAGTTTGAATCCCTAGTACCACGTAACGGGGTGAGCTCTCGTTACTTGTCCCAGCTTCTGCCAACCTAGCAGTTTGAAAGCACATAAAAATGCAAGTAGAAAAATAGGGACCACCTTTGGTGGGAAGGTAACAGCTTTCCATGCGCCTTTGGTGTTTAGTCATGCTGGCCACATGACCACGGAGACGTCTTCAGACAGCGCTGGCTCTTCGGCTTTGAAATGGAGATGAGCACTGCCCCCTAGAGTCAGGAACAACTACCACATATGTGCAAGGGGAACCTTTACCTGTACCTTTATCAGTTAAACCAATGTCTAACCCAGCAACTGGTTTGTAGAGAGGCAAATCAAGTCTTACTTTCCAACCATTTGCCCAGTCAAAACCCCATTTATTGCTTGATCCTGAGTCTTTCTTTATCTACAAAGTTTATTAGGAGATTTAGGAGCAAAGAAAAGGAGAAAGATATATATATATAACACCATACACATTGCTTGATAGTGGAAAGCAAGGGACGAAGACATATGGGCTGATCAGCTCTTCCAGACTAAATGAGTGTATAAACATTAATTATGATTCAGGATACGGAGTTCAGGTCAAAGAATAGTAAGCCAAAGGGATAATCAAGTTAATTTCTTTTGATGAGAGACTTCTAGAGGGCAGAAGAGGTACTGGCTCTGGGTTCCTTGCGTGGAGATGTTCACTGAAGTCTAATTCTGTATTTGAATGTTCAGATAGATGTTTTATTAAAGGTAAAGGTTAAAAGGTTTCCCCTATCCAATCATGTCCGACTTCAGGCAGCGGTGCCCTCACTGCTTCCTAACCAAGGAAGGCAGCATTGTCCTTCTGTGGTCATGTGACCAGCGTAACTCTATGCCGAGGTGCACAGAACATTGTTACCTTCCCACTGAAGTGGTACCTATTTATCGTGATGGCACAGTGGTTAGAATGCAGTATTGCGGGTTACTTCTTCTGACTGCCCGCTGCCAGCAATTTGGCAGTTCGAATCTCACCAGCTCAAGGTTGACTCAGCTTTCCATCCTTTTGAGGTCAGTAAAATGAGGACCCAGATTGTTGGGGGCAATAGGCTGACTCTGTAAACTGTTTAGAGAGGGCTGTAAAGCACTGTGAAGCAGTATGTAAGTCGAAGTGCTATTGCTACTCTCATTTGTATGCTTTCGAATTGCTAGGTGGGCAGGAGCTGAGGCAAATAACAGGAGCTCACTCTGTCATGCAGCAGTCGGGTTTTGAACTGCCTACCTTCCGGTCAACAAGTCCATCATCTAAACCACTAGGCTCCCATGCCCCCTTTATTCAAGGCAGCAGTGCTATTCAGTTAAAGCAGTGTTTTTCAATCCCAGAATTAAAGTTGGGAGATTTGTAAAACCCTGAATTAAAATACATCAGCAAACATCATTTCAAGTCTCCCCTCTCTGCCCTCATCATTACTTGGATATTGTTTTCAATATATACCGGTAAAAAGAAATGGAGAAAAGTTACATTAAATGGGACATAATGAGAAAAATGTGTGGAGGGGGAAATCTTCCAATGAACCTTGTGGCCCAGGTTTCTCAAACTCTTTAAAAAGACCCTGAAGGAAGTAGGTGGGTGTAATTCAGCCTGAGCTGAAAACAGCTGAATGCTTGTCCTTCAATCTTACTTAGTTATTATCAACTGCTTATCTGCACTGAATTCCTTTCTAAAGACTTAAGAAATACACAATGACCAGGAAGGGATTTCAAAACAAAAGGGGATTAAAATGTACATAAAAGAGCTGAAAACAGCTAACTTAATTGGAAATGAGGCTAAAACGCAAAGAGGATTTTAACTCTGTTAAGCATTTAGTTTAAAAATTTAAACAGGACCAGAAGCTGGAATGGGAGAAATTCTTTATTTCAGTTTTTTTAAAAAAAGATTTAGTAAGTAGGAGTAGTCCACGACATACAACAGTTCATTTAGTGACTGTTCAGAGTTACAACGGCATTGGAAAAAAGTGATTTATGACCATTTTTCACCCATATGACTGGCAGTATCCCCATGGTCACATGAACAAAATTCAGATGTTTGGCAACTGACTCATGGTTATGACGGTTGCAGTGTATCGGAGTCATGTGATCACTTTTTGCGACCTTCTGGCAAGCCAAGTCAATGGGAAAGCCAGATTCATTTAACAACTGAGTTACTAAATTATCAACTGCAGTGAGTCACTTAACAACTGTGGCAAGAAAGGTTATAAGATGGGGCAAAACTCACTTAATAACTGTGTCACTTAGAAATGTTGGGCTCAATTGTGGTCGTAAATCGAGAACTACCTCTACATCTGAAAGAATTATCAAGGAAAATACTAGATGTTGCTCAGTTGGTCATGTTTCTGATTAAAGTACTAAATTAGTGCCTCTAGCATAAAAAAGATTGAAGAAGATAGTATGTTATGTTATGTTAACATATCCCTGATTGATGCTGGAGATTGTAACAGGCAAAACAACTTCCATATAAGAGGCATGAATGAAAAAGTGGAGAACACTAACGTAATCATGAGCCTCGAGCCAAGCTTCAAAAGAAATCCAGTTATTTATTAGGAGCTCCATGTCGGCAGGTTCCCAAGTGAAGTCAAGTCTGACCCCCAAGTAATTTATGATCCTAATCATGACCCTGTTTCCCCTCTTCCCCCAGGCTGTGTCATCAATCACATTCGCCAACAAAGCAATTTCATGGGTTGTAGAGACCATTCCCCTCCAGCTGCTGTGGGTAACTCTGAGAGATAGTCTTGAGAAAGATATGTCTGGAATGCACTCCTGTCTTTGGCTGCCGGCTGCTTCATCAGTTTCCCATCCCCCTTGCCTATGACAACTCGAGAGCAGGCCAGGGATGCTTTGCAAGTTGACAACGAAGATGATAAATCATGTAGTAACAAAACACAATAATCTACTCCTCCTCATCTAAATAGGACATACAGTACTGTAGTACATACACACAGCATTTCGCACATTCTTACATACACACACACTTACAAAAGTGAAAATATCAAGACATTATAATTACATTTCCAAATGAATCTATTAGAGGTAATTTACACGAAAAATGTAAAAATGTACTTTGGTGGCATCAAACCCCAATAGAAATCTCACATGTATCTTCTCAATATTCAGTGAGATGCTGGCAAGGCTGTAAACTGAAGGGAACATTCTTCCACTTTTAAATTTTACAATTTAAAAAAAAAATCAATTCTGTCTGAAGCTGGATCCTGGCAGTCACTCAGAGTCAACCAGGAGTGAAATGCTCCCGGTTCGGACTGGATCACCTGATCCGGTAGCGATCGCGGCGGGTGGTTCAGAGAACCAGTAGCGATTGCGGCGTGAGGCTCCGCCCACCTGCCCGGTTGTCATTACTTCCTGGTTTTAACCAGGAAGTAATGTGTTTTGTACCCTCTGCACATGCACGGAAGGTTTCGCTTTTTTGCTTTTAAAAGTTAAAAAAAGGCTCTGACGATCACAGCTGAGCTGCACAATCGTCAGAGTCTTTTGATTTACTTTTAAAAGCATCTTTTTACAACCTATTCACCTGTTTGGTGAATAGCATTTACAAAAAATGCTTTTAAAAGGTACAAAAAAGGCTCTGACGATCACAGCTGAGCTGCGCGATCGTCGGAGCCTCTTTTTTTACTTTTACAAGCATTTTTTACAACCTATTAGGTTGTAAAGAAATGCTTTTAAAAGTAAAAAAAAAGATCACGCGCCACAGCTGATCACACCCCCCACATGCGCTCTCTTCTACTTACCCCGTGCTTCCTTTTGGTGTGCACTGCACATGCACACGTCCACCTCACATCTGGTGTGTGGTGTGCAATGTGTATGTGTGCGCGCAGTGCACATTTGGCGCACAGTGCGCATGCGCAGTCAGCAAACCGGTAGTAAACCGGTTCAGATTTCACCACTGGAGTCAACACTGATTGAAAAGTACCAAACCCCACTTCCACCGAGATAGAAATATTTGGATGACTTGAAAAGATATGGTCTGTAGCTTTACTTGAAAAAATACTCTGGTAAAATCCATTGTATGGCAAACCACAGGATTGAATCATTGTTTAAGAACAGGGGTATCCAACCCTGGCAATTTTAAGACTTGTGGATATCAACTCCCAGAATTTCCCAGCTAGCATGGGAGATGAACTTCTGGGAGTGGACTTCTGTGGCCTTTTGTGAATTGAAGTCCATCAATCTTAAAGTTGCCAAAGTTGGACGCTCCTCTTTTAGAAGGAGTAGTGGAATTTCATTCATTATTTATATAAGAGAGAAGCATTCTGGAAACAACTTTTTATCAAATATTGCGAGCATGTTAAAATGCAATAGCACTATGTGAATTTTTGAAGTTCAAATAAACTTTTAATTGGAGGGACAGTTGAGGTGGTGTATGTTTGACTTTTTGTTTGCTTGTTTGTTTCTATGAAAACCAAGCGCAATTCAAAAGAAAGACCATTGGTTGTTAGTTACTGTATTTATTAACCTGAAGAAGCTTCCAGATTCAATACACATTTTGAAAAGGCTCAAGTAGCAAAGGATAGACAAGACTGTCTAGTTGCTGGGTGATCAGAAGGAACACTGTTTAATTATTTCCATAGTATAACATTGCACATTGCATTGCCTCATATTTCTCCATCACAAACAATTGGATAAACAGCACAAGAATTTTTTCATTAGCATTATGAAAATACACTTGTTGTACAATGTATTTTAAGAAATCCAGTGACAGGCTTTTCAACCATTGTGAGCAATCTCTTTTTCCATTCATTTTCATTTCTTTGCTCTCCTCAGGAATTGGCTTAAGCAATGGAGAAACATGGAAACAACTCCGTCATTTTGGAGAAACCACACTGGACATGTTGGGCAGGGGCCAGAATATTGAGAAGAAAATCCAGAAAGAAGCTGGTTTCTTAGTGGAGAGACTGAAGAAAACAAACGGTAAGAATTCAGTGCCTTGCTCAAGGTGGTCTTCTCTAGCAAACATGTGGAAGCAGACTCAAGAAGCAAAAGTTAGAAAAATAAGGAAAAGGCTTGGAGCATCCCAAAAGGTATCATGGATGTATAAGCAAAAGGTACATCCACCCAACAATGAAAAGTTAAGACCTTTCTTCTTAGATGAGAGCAGGGGTTTCCAACATTGGCAGCTTTAAGACTTGTGGATTTCAACTCCCAGAATTCCCCAGCCAGTTATGGGAGTTGAAGTTGCCAGGTCTTAAAAGTTGCTGAGGTTGAATATCCTTGGATTAGCGTTTAGTAATCTAGGATGTTCATCCCTCCATCTTGGAAATAATATATTTGTCCATTGGCAGGAAGGACATTTGATCCCACCAGTCTCCTCAGCCAGACAACAACCAACATTTTATGTTCAATTGCCTTTGGGAAACGCTTTAATTATGAGGACAAGGATTTCCTGAGATTCCTTCATTTGTTGAATGAAAATGCTAACCTTCAATCTAGCACAATGACAAAGGCAAGTATAGGAGGGGATCATGCAACGGAATTTCCATTCCAGATGTGAGGTGGGCTAGGATAACCCTGCAAACATTAGGAATGTGGAGAGAAAAAGTATCAAGCCTTTGGTATTTCTCTCCCCACTGCAAAAGAATTAATGCTGAACTAGCTGGCTGTGAACATCTGGGAGTTGAACTCCACACTTCTTAAAGCTGCTGAGATTGACAAACACTCATCTAGCACATCATCATTGGTTTTCCCACTTGTCTTCACAGCTGTACAATATTTTTCCAACAATATTGGATTATCTTCCTGGATCTCATCAGAAGATATTTAAAAATACAGAGGAGATAAAACAGTTTGTGTCAAGGCAGGTGGATATGCACCAGAAGACCCTGCAGCCTGAGCAACCAAGAGATTTTATTGATGCCTTTCTTATCAAAATGGAGCAGGTAATGGGGATCAAAGGAACCCTGAGGCAACTCCTCAGGTTAGCCTTGTTTAATGGCTAAGGTAAACAGCTGAAGGAGGCAAGACTCCATAAACATAGATCTTCATTCTCGATCATATATTTTCTAGAGCAGGGCTGTCAAACTCCCGACCCATGGGCCGGATGTGTCACATGCTGGCCACGCCCACACCAGGTTTAACAAGTGGGGGGGAAAGTCCTGATATGTCACGTGACACTGTCGTGATGATGTGAGTTTGACACCCCTGTTCTAGAGCATAGATCAGTGATGGCTAATCTTTTTGCCATCGTGTGCCAAAAGCGGGGGGAGTGTGGGGTGGTTGCACGCGTGCGTGCCCACACCCATAATTCTATATGCCCTGCCCTCCACACATACATGCATGACACACCCCCCATGGTCCCCCCACTTTTGGCATGTGATGGCACAGTGGGCCCAGTAGGCCCATTTTTTGCCCTCCCCGGGTTCCAGAGACTTTCTAGGAACCTGGGGAGAGCGAAAACAGCCTTCCCTACCACTCCAGGAGGCCCTTCAGAGGCCAGAAACAGCCCATTTGCCGGTGGGCCCAGAAGGCCTGAAAAATCAGCTGTCCAGCATGAGCACGCGTGTTGGAGCTGAGCTAGGGCAATCCTCGCATGCCCACCAATATGGCTCCACGTGCCACCTGTGGCACGCGTGACATAGGTTCGCCATCACAGGCATAGATGATGGAGGAAGAGGGTGAATGATGTGTATTTTAATGTATGATGGCAACAGATGACAGCATCTGATCTGTACTTTAAGATAAGTAGGATAAAGTAGACTAAGTAGCATTGGATCTGAATAGAATTAGATGAAAGAGCACTAAGAATGCCCAGAGTTGATTAGACTAAGGAAAATTTAAAATCCCAGAAAAAACTAATGACAAATAATATGAGAATTCCTTTTGTATTAATTTATGTTGAGACACAACGTAGAGGAGAGCAAAGAGTAGTAGGAAATCCCTTTCTTTTTCATCTCGTTCCTACCATTACTTCTGGATTGAAGAGGAGGGGGGGAAAGACAGTATATTTGGGCATGGTAGACAATACTAGTAGTCTTGGGATGTAGGGATCTCTTAGCTTTTTATAGTTTAAAAAAAAGTGTGGGAAAGAAACCTAAAGAGTTTGGGAAGGTAACATCTCCATATGGGTCAGCTTTTCAGTGCTCAATTCCAGGCTGATCTTGTAAACTTTTGCACTCTTTGCATATCTTTTTATAATCACAAGAAAATATCACTGTTATGTCTTTGGCAGACGAATGCATCAATGGAAGAGTTATTGTATGTTATATAAGGTTTTGAATATTGTTGCAAAAATGGTTTGCCTTGGCTGTACAGAGTGGGCAGATTCTAGTTGGTGAGAACGCTTGGTCTCCTGGCCCTCCAGCTCTCCTTCCTCCTTGGTGAAGCTCAGGTGTCAGGATACCTGGCCCTATTTCATCATGTTTGATTAACCCAGTGAAGATGGTAGCTGCAGGGAAGGATTCCGTTAGGCTGGGACTTTGCAGACAATACTTTCTTAAAAACTATAGCCATAGGCATCCATTAGAGCCAGTACTTTGTTTAGTTTGCTTTATTACATCAATATATAAATGACACAACTTGTGTAATTCTTTACATTTGTCATACCAGTTGCATGACAATTAGATGTAGATGATATCACTTGCCCCTTTGCTCCTCAACCCCAATCCCAAAGCTGTTCTCTTTTGTCATTGCTCAGCTCTTTCCTAACCAGTTTGGAGGAAGAGAGTAAAAAAGGAGAATTTAATTCCCTTTCTGCCATTTTTTTTTTTTACATGGGGGAATAAATGGAAAACTGAAAGGAAAGGTCGGGGTGGAATTTAATTGCCAGTGGAATAACATCACTCAAGTGGAAAATGGGTTAAATATCACGTTTCTCACCACTTCTCTTTCTTCATCGGTTGAGGAGTGCTTGAGACCAGAACAAGTGTTTAAAAGATTTGTTTTCAACTTTTTAAAAGTGTCAGGAAGTTTAAGGAAGTATGATGGTGATTTATCTTCAGCCTTTTTTCACCTCTATCTCTAATAGTTATAGGCATGATCTAACAAAGGTAGGTGGAAGAGATTGTGTCCTCGGTCTCCAAAGTGTCTTTAGAGACTAGACTGTTCTTGAATTACTGAGGACTGGTACTGCACAACTATTCTGCATGTGTTTGTTTCATCCTTTTCCTCATTAAATCATTGTGTTATAATTTATTTGTTGAGTTTGTTCATATCTGGAATACCATATATACAACTATTGATTAAAACATTTCAATTCTGTGAAGTATAACAACCCCCTTGGAGAGAGTGTTGTAAGATGTGCACACAGGCACACAGAGATGGGACTTACATTACATTAAGCCAATGTTTGCTTAAGCATAGGTTACTGAATAAATCACAATTCATAGAACACATTAAGCCTTAAATTATGACTTACAAATCCGATGGATTCATACAACATTCTAAGCAAAAAGAAAAAAGAAAGACTTTGTGTGATGGAAACCTGTAAACTCATAAAGTAAGAGTTGTTTTGTTTACGTCAACAATGCCTTTCTAAATATTTGTCCTCTATCCCAACACTTTGTACAGGAGAGACAGAATAGCCATTCTACCTTTGATCTTCCTGGTTTGGTGAGAAGCACCTTAGACCTTTTCACTGGAGGAGCACAATCAACCAGCCTTGTCCTAAAATATGGACTTCTGGTCCTCATGAAGTACCCCAAAATACACGGTAAAATAATAATATTGGATTTGCTTATTTAAGCTTTATAAAGAAGTGTACCCACCCATGGTGAAAACAAATGTAAACTCGGAAGGCCTATTTTTCTGTGTTCACAGTAAGTGATTTCTTGTTTTTGCTTTTTAAAATAAATATACAAATATTAAAAATGCAGAATTAAAAATAAACCAATGGTGAAAAGGAAGATGAATAGAATTTTTTATAGAATTCTTTATTCTTTATTGGCCAAGTGTGACTGGACACACAAGGAATTTGTCTTTGGTGGATTTGCTCTCAGTGTACATAAAAAGACAAGATACACTCGTCAAGAATCACAAGACACAACACCCAGTGACAGTCATACGATACAATAAGCAATCAAATCATACTAGGAAACAATATCAGTATAAATCGCTAGGATACAAGCAACAAAGTTACAGTCATGCAGTGGGAGGAGATGGGCAATGGGAATGATGAGATGACCAATAGCAATAGTAGTGCAGCCTAATGTGAATAGTTTGACAGTGTTGAGGGAATTATTTGTTTAGCAGAGTGATGGCTTTCGGGGAAAAAACTGTTCTTGTATCTAGTTGGTAGATCTGTATCTGTCTTGGTAGAAAAACAGAGTAAAAACCTGAGGGTGTAAAACAGAATTATTTTTGTTCATTCATTCGCCATTCAATTTTGAATAGTTCTGCAGCAAATACAGGAAACATTTTGTCAGAATTTATTTAAACATTGTAATCAATGATTAGTGATAGAAAACATTATACTTACATTTTATATAATGGAGACATGACGATCAAAATTAAAAAATAGTCTGATAAACAGGATTTATCAATTTTATCAACAATTGATAAAAATTGTTTGAAAGCCAAGAAATACCATGACATTTTACCTGTTAGATAAAGATTCCACTGTTAGATTCCACTGTATTAGAATATTCTTAGATGTTCTTAATATGGAGAACTATGCAGATGTCTTTGCTCAGCTATGGAGCAAACTCTGCAGGGAAGTTTGTGTTACAACCCATTTGTTTCTATCCAGAGATAATGCTTCAAGAAATTGATTCCGTGATTGGCCCATCCCAAACACCCTGCATGGCAGATCTTGATAAGATGCCCTACACTGATGCTGTGATCCACGAAATTCATCGTTGCCTAGCTCTTGTGCCACTGAATTTGCCACATGCTGTGATCAAGGATACTTTCTTCAGGCAGTATTTCATTCCCAAGGTGAGCCTGGCTGCTACATATAATCTCCATTTAGAGCTTTGTACATATCTGCCATGTTCTCATTCCTTCTTAATTAGCAGGCACATTATAATTGTTAATTTGGCCTAAAAGACAAATGTATGAAAATACACCAGTGGTGTGATTAAATTTTTTTTACTACCGGTTCTGTGGGCATGGCTTGGTGGCATGGCATGGCATGGCATGGCATGGCATGGCTTGACGGGCGTGGCAGGGGAAGGTTACTGCAAAATCCCCATTTATTCCCAATCAGCTGGGAGGCAGAGAATAGATGGGGGTGGGGCCAGTCATAGATGGTATTTACTGGTTCTCCAAACTACTCAGAATTTCCGCTACCAGTTCTCCAGAACTGGTCAGAACCTTTGAATATCACCTCTGGAATACACCCACTTGATTTAAATTGCAGTTGCAGTAAATACGTATCAAATTTAGCTTTTTGCTTGGTTTCACTTTTTTTTTTAAAAAAATTACTTTGGGCATGTCATTTAAGTCAGATTCATAGCTCAAAACAAATAAACGAATGAAGGCAAATATATGTGTCCCAGGATAATGTTGCAGGATGCAATCTGGGTTAGTCACCGGGAGCAGAGATCTCGTCTTCCAAGCTTTCAGACTCATGCTGGAGCCCATCTTCAGGGAACTTCTCTCTAGCAGAGTGTGTGCTGTTCTGTGTGTGGTATTTATAGTCCCTGTTGTAAGTGGCTTTTTAGATGTGATTGGGGTGTGTTGATGGCTGGCTTTTAAGTCATTAACTCTCCTTTGCTGACCAGTCCTCGCTTTCTAAGTACTTGATAGGCTGGTGGTAAATCAGCACTCCTGTTGACTGACGAGGGCCCTGTTTCCCAGGCTTCAATCACAAATTGTGTCACTCTGCCATAGGGCATCCTTTCACAGACTGGTAGATGCATGCCTAAAGGAATCCTGGGAATTGCAAATATATGTGATTTTAGATGAAGGATGGCTGATTCTCAGTAAGCATTCCACGCACTTGTAACAGAAATATTTAACACTATTGGTTCATGAACTGTTTACATCAATATAATACATCACTACAGCTGCGTCCAGTCTCAATGCATCATTAGGAATGGCTGCTGGGTTCCCCTATGTTTATATCCATATAGTCCTTGCTAAAGGATTCAGAATAAGCTTTTGAGGGCTGTAATTTCACAAAGGCTGGTAGTAGCTACTAGGAAGAGAGCTGTTTCTATGTGATACCTAAAATTTGAATCTCAAGCCTCTCATATTATATACCGGTACCTGGAATTATCTTATTCATTCTTAGACATCACAGTAATTCTACCCAGGCCAATTTTAATTATCTCAGAATAATAACATTCCATCTGGTATACACTATGCTGGTTGAGCAGAAACTCCTACAATTCTCTATTGGTTCTGCTTATTAAGAATTCTGATGGTTATAGTCAGGATCATTCTAGAATACAAACCAAAGCATCAGTGGTGTATATTATTTGTTTTAGAGGGTATCAATCCCCAAATCAACTATTCTAGCACAAAGATGGACTTACCTTGGTGTATGTGCATTTCTGTCAGAATGTTTTTCTCTTTGTTTCTTGAAAAAGAATCTCTTTGACATTGAACTTGTCATTGTCTAATTAGGGAACTACTGTGTTTCCGGCTCTGAAATCCTCTTTGTATGACAGTAGAGAATTCCCTAACCCAGAACAATTTGATGTTGGGCACTTCTTGGACAAAAAGGGAGCTCTGAGAAAGAGCGAATTCTTCATCCCTTTTTCCACAGGTAAAGATATCCTAATTTTAGAGCTGAAATCAAGGGAGAAAATCATGTTAATGCTTATGCTTTTTCTAGATCAATTGTATATTTTATTCACATTTTTTTGGAAGCAGATTTAGAAAAGTAGCCAAACACATTTCTAAATGAATGTAGAAAGGATTACTTTAAAATGTCAAAAATAGCTATTAAATGCCTGGGACTTCCCCCTGTATTAAGTCTGTTATATCTCATATCTCCATTGTTGGACATTTTATTCTTTTAAGCAAGTTGCCATAAAGCAATTATTCTTTCCTTATTTTTTCTTGCAGGCAAACGGGTTTGTCTAGGCAAGAAATTGATAGACCTCGTAATATTTATCGTCCTGACAACTATTTTGCAGCATTTTACTCTGAAGCCATTGGGGGGTCCTGATGATCTTGATACATCACCAACAACTGGATTTCTGACAGTTGCCCCCAAATCTTATCAGCTCAGTGTTGCCCCCCGTTAAACAGAATCACTCAACCAATCATACAGCAGCTCCAAATACTGCAACTGTTTTCACATCAGACCTTGAAGTTCGTGATCCAGTACCTGGCGCGCAGTGCTTGAAAGAAAAGCAACTTCTTTGAATGTTACTATAGTTTTGTGATTTTTTTTAGTTGCCTATTAAAGTGCATGATATTCAAAAAGATGAAGTATAAATGTTTAAATGTTTGTATGTTCTTACAAAAAGAAGAGGCAGAAAAATCTTGTTCTCTCCACATTTTTCTTTCTTTCTTTTTCTTTCTTTCTTTCTTTCTTTCTTTCTTTCTTTCTTTCTTTCTTTCTTTCTTTTTCTTTCTTTTTCTTTTTTTCTTTTTTTCTTTCTTTCTCTTTTTCTCTTTCTCTTTCTTTCTTTTCTTTCTCTTTTCCTTCTTTCTTTCCTTCCTTCCTTTCTTTCTTTCTCTATTTAGTTCTCTATTTATTTATTATTTGAATTTATATACCCACCCACTTGATATCTAAGAAAATAGTATAGGAACATAAGCAGGCTGCTAATGTTGATTTTTCAATATAAATTTTGCTTTGTTCCACAGATCAACATTTGAAATTAAAAAGCTATTATAGTCCATTTACAATCACACATATTCATAACAATCCACACGATCAGCTTTCCTTTCCCTCTCACACAGAACAAATGTTGCAACGCCTAATTGATTTTAGTTGATCTTGCAGTCAAACTAAGCAAGATTGACCCTAGTTAGAGCTTAAAAGAGTGCTCATCAGGGAATCCAAACAATAACTCCGAAAATGAAAAAATAAAAAAGCTAGAAGAAGCAAATGCCAAGTCATTTTATATGGTTGCCAAGAAAAAACATGAATGTGTGTCTGACTCAGATTCGGAGGGAATTTTAGCCATGATAGAGAAAGCAGTAGAACTTGCAAGGAAGATTCAGATGATTGAGGCAATGGTCAGGTCTCAGATATGTCTAAGGCACCCAATGTGGGCTACTCTCATGTCAAATCAATCAACATGCCTTCAAGTATTTCGACATTCATTCAACAACTTTATTGCAACTGGTGAAGATGATAATATGCTTCACATGTTCAGAAATAGTCACCAGAAGACTTCATCAACTACACCCATGATGGCGAACCTATGGCATGCGTGCCACAGGTGGCATGCAGAGCCAAATTGGTGGGCATGCGAGTGTTGCCCTAGTTTAGCTCCAGCATGCGTGCACAAGCTGGCCAGCTGATTTTTCGGCCTTCTGGGCCCACCGGAAGTTGGCAAATGGGCTGTTTCCGGCCTCTGAAGGGCCTCCCGGGGTGGTGGGGAAGGCTCTTTTCGCCCTCCCCAGGCTCCTAGAAAGCCTCTGGAGCCTGAGGAGGGTGAAAAATGGGCCTACTGGGCCCACTGTGCCATCACATGCCAAAAGCAGGGGGACCATGGGGGGGTCCTGCACGTATGCGCGGCGGGGCAGGGCACATAGAATTATGGGTGTGGGCACACATGCGCGCGACCACCCTGCACTCCCCCTGCTTTTGGCACAGGATGGCAAAAAGGTTAGCCATCACTGAACTATACTCTACGGTTCCACAATACCGGTAGTCGTCAACTGACAATCACAATTGAGCCCAAAATCTCTGTTGCTAAGCAAGACAGTTAACTAAGTTTTGCCCCCATTTTATGACCTTTCTCACCATAGCTGTTAAGTGAATCACTGCAGTTGTTATTAGCACATTTGTTAAATAAATGCGGCTTCCCCATTGACTTTGCATGTCAGATGTCGCAAAAGGGGATCCCATAAACCTGGGGTTCTGCAACCATCAGAAATATGAACCAGTTGCCGAGCATCCGAATTCTGATCATGTGACCATGGGGATGCTGCAACAGTTGTAAGTGTGAAAAGCTCTCACATGGTTCACTTTTTTGGTGTCATTGTAACTTCGAATGGTTACTAAATGAATGGTTGTAAGTCAAGAACAACCTATACCAGTGATGGCTAACCTTTTTGCCATCGCGTGCTAAAAGCAGGGGGAGCGTGGAGGGGTCACACACATGTGTGCTCACATCCATAATTCTATGCACCCCCTCCCATGCTCCCCCTGCTTTTGGCACGCGATGGCACGTGGGCCCGGTAGGCCCATCTGAGAAAATGCAACCAAACACATCATATTTGCATAGGAGTAGCAACAGCTACATCTGCAAAGTATAATTTTTGTTAGAGAAAATTATAAAAAGGTAAAGGAGTCTCTATGGATTTTACTCCATTAGTGGTTGCCAACTTAGGGGCAGTGCTCATCTCTGTTTCAAGGCAAGTGCTGTCCAAAGTCATTTCTGCAATCATGTGGCCAGCATGACATCATGGGGCACTGTTACCATCCCACAGAAGTGGTACCTATTTATCTACTTGCATTTGCATGCTTTCAAACCGCTAGGTTGGCAGGACCTGGGGCGAGCTCACCACGTCAGGTGATTCGGATTTTGAACCTGACCTGCTGGCTTTCCACTGAAAAGCCTAGCACCTTAACCACTGAGTCACCACACTTCCCTTTTCGACTCCATCACCAACTCTGGTTCTAAGATTTTGATCTCAATTCATCTTGCTATTTTATGGATCTCCATTGGACTAAAGCACGGGTGTCACTCTCGCCGCATCACGTTGCCATCACGTGATGTATTGCAATGATTTTTCCCTTCGCGGAGCTGGCCTGCGTGTGAGGCATCTGGCCCACCCTTGGATTAAAGCATCACTTAAAATAACAGCTTCTGAGGTTTCAGTCCACTTCACTTTTGTATAATAATATATATATTTTTTGTAGTTAATTACTTCTGTCTGCCATATATTTACATCAAAATACTATTGTAAGATCCAAAAACTGCACTTGAGTCACCAGAATGCCAAAATGAGACTCAAGAAGAGGCTTGGGGAAAAAACAGCTTTTATTTGTACAAAGAAGAGCTGGGTAGACTTATTCCATATGCATAAAGAAAACATACATGCAAGGAGAAAAGCCACACCTAAGTGAGTATAGCCACAATGTCTTATATCCAAATCTAGCCAATCAGAGACAAACGTTTGTTATCCAATATGGGTAATGTCTTGCCCATGCCCTCCTTATCCATGGAGCATTCTTTGTCCATGCTCAGTCCATGCTTTGTTATCTTACAGAACATCCCTTGTAGCCTTGTGAGTTAGTGCTCCTAGGCAGCCTCTTCTCTGGCCCCATTTATGATGATCCTGGTAACTGTTTTTCTTCCATCTTCTAGGATGTGCCTAGCTTTGAAGGAAATAACAGAAGTGAGATACCAAATAGCACAGGATACAATTCAAGGTTTACAGAATTAATTCCTAACAAATAATTCCTAACTGTAGCAAAATAGCACAAGCAATTCTTAATAGAAACAAACAGCAAAGTTAGACTGATTCGTGTCAATATGTCCTTTCACTATAATTATCAGTATCAAACGCTCCTTCTGTTTTAACTTTCTGTAAGTTTTCCAGCTTTCAAAATTCATATATTTTTCCAAAGATTTGTATAAATCATTAACTGTTTATTGTCCAAGAAGTGCAAATTTAAAAGTATTGGGAGACTATTCAACAGAAGATGCATATTCTACTATTCAAAATCTTCCGCTGATCTATTTATTTATTGTTTATTTATTTATTGCTTCAATTTATATTATCTGTTCAATTTACTGCTCTTCTCCGGAGACTCAGGGCAGTTTACAATGTGTTAAGCAATAGCCTTCATACTTTTGTATATACCTGCTTAGTAGGGCTCCCCGCCCCCCGCCAAGCAGTGTTATTTTTATGCAAAGTCAGTTTATTGCCCCCACAAACCGGGTCCTCATTTTACCTACCTCGGAAGGATGGAAGGCTGAGTCAACCTTGAGCCTGGTGAGATTTGAACTTGCAGTAATTGCAGGCAGCTGATGCTACTTAACAACACTTTAGTCTGCTGCGCCACCAAGGCTCTACACAGAAAACCATATGCAAACAGCTAGACAAAAGCTGTGTAGGAAGTTAGCACCCACCCCTTTCCTAGAAGAATGATATATTTTAGGAAATATTAAAAAGGTAGAATATTATGTTTCCCTGGATGAGAAATGGAGAAGCATGTTTTAAAAACGAAGCAGCTCCCAACTTCCTGCCCCCACCCTTTGTCAATGGGCCAGAGGCAGAAACTCAATCTTTGTCAATGGACCATCATCACAACAGAAACTCACCACATGGCACCTGGGAAGATTACGCCTGGGAGTCTGACAACCAATCAGGATACTCTTTTGGGGGCCCAGGAAGTTCAAAGCCACAGAGGATATAACCCGGGGACTCGCTGCGTCTCACCCCTTTTTCTGTCAGGAACTCAAACCATGTGATCCTGTCCACCATTAAACCATCTTTCCAAGAAGTCTCCATGTTTCCAGTGTCTTTTTCCCCGCTTGGAGCTGAACCCAGAAGGATATTTCTTCTTACAGCTGTTTCAAGAATATTCGAAAAGTTGTTTCTCTACTTATATAATAATTTTTCCCCCTTGTCTGAACTTTTACACCAATATAAAAGCAAAGAAAATATATGCAAGAATATTTGGTCACATTTTCCTGAATCTTATAAATGGCAAGCCAGTATATTTATGTTTTCCATTTATATGATCAGGACATATTAACCCTTCTTCCTATTCCCTTTTTATTTCAACCTTCTTTTATTTTGCTTCAAAATAACCTTTTAAATTTAAATCTACCTATTTAATTAAAAAAGATCCAGACCTCATTGATAACTAGCTTTCTGTTACTCCTCTGATAATATTTCACGCCCCCCCCCCAATACTAATTCCAATTCCAAGAATAAAGTAGAACAAAATAATCTGTAGTTTGGGTTGTGTCTAGGAGAGCACTCAATGAACTCCCTTTGGGAGAACAAAAGCCTATACCTCCTCTCCATTGTGCTATCTATGTATTGCAGTAATTACATCTTCGCACGAAACTCTCCTCTAGTTTTCCACCGGATAAATTACGAAACGGAGAGAAACTTCTCTCCCTCTCAAACTTATTCCACTAATCTCCTCAGGCAGATTGCGGACACCTATCAGCCCATATCCCAACTAAATTGTGGAGGTGACTTAGGACCCCCCCCGCATAACAGGCAATACTTCCACCCTATCCGTGCCCTCCGCCTTTTACCGCTGCCCAATGGCAAGCTGAAAGGCGGGACTTCCGGCGCCGGTTGCTAAGACAAGCACGTTTCTTTCCTTAACAACGGCGAGGAGGCTGGCTTTTGGGGGCTCGGGGTCGAGGTGACGCAGGTGAGACGTACCGCCGAGTGCTCGTTTGGGGCTCCCGGCGTGGACGGAGCCGCTTCTCGCTTCTTCCTCGGACCGGGCGGCGTTCACCGGCCCCACGCCTTTCCTTTGGCGGGTCTGGTCCTCCCGAGAGTGCCGCCCGCCGCTGCTTTTTTAGCCGGGTCTTACAGGACGCCTTTCTCCAGAGCGGCTGGGTGGGACTGTCCCACATTGCAGCCCGTGTATGATCGGCGGGCGGAGGCGAACATCTGAGCAGGGCGGCTCGGGAAGATGAAGCGGCTCGCCTGGGCTCTAAAAGAAGGCAGCCGAATCATTGTTTCAGCCGGCTCTGCGGTTCTTCCTCGCCGCTCCTTTCGGAGGTGCGTGGGAGGAAATTCGGATTTTCACTTAAGGTATACAGGCATGCCTTCGGTTAGGGCTGGGTCTCTCTAGAGACGGTTTACTTTCCCGCCGGCCTTGAATCGTGTGGGAAGCAGCAGGGTGTGATAACCATTGAGCATGTGCAGAGTGTGTGTGTGTGTGTGTGTTTGCCCCAAGAAATGAGTAGCTGGAGCCCAGCCCTTGCATAGATAAGAAAGCTTTGTAGGTCTGGAAATGTACTTTTTAATGAATAAAATAGCAGGCTTTGTCACTTGATTATAGGTAGGAACTATAAGGGATAAGGAAGGCTGAGCACCAAAGAATTGAGGCCTTTGAACAATGGTGCTGGAGAAGACTTGTGTGAGTCCCTTGGATTGCAAAGCGATCAAACCGGTCAGTCCTAGAGGAGATCAACCCTGACTGCTCTTTAGAAGTCCAGATCCTGAAGATGAAACTCAAATACTTTGGCCACCTAATGAGAAGGAAGGATTCACTGGAGAAGAGCCTACTGCTGGGAACCATTGAGGGCAAAAGAAGAACAGGACAACAGAGAATGAGGTGGCTGGATGGAGCCACTGAAGCAGTCTGTCTGATCTTAAATAGATTCCAGAGGATGGTAGAGGATAGGAAGGTCTGGAGGAACGTTGTCCATGGGGTCACAATGGATTAGACACAACTTCACAACT
Organism: Masticophis lateralis; assembly: GCA_030761175.1. NCBI lineage: Eukaryota > Metazoa > Chordata > Lepidosauria > Squamata > Colubridae > Masticophis > Masticophis lateralis. The sequence goes on from JAUDYJ010000001.1 coordinate 334,086,532, forward strand.
AACAACAACAAGGGATAAGGAACTATTCTCCTTAGCAATAAAAGGGACAACAGAATCTTTTCCCCTTAATATTTTCCCCTTTTTCCCCCTTAATATTTGACAAATCATTCTAAATTAAAGGCATCCAAAATCAAGTGACCCAAATGGATCTTTTTATTGTGCCTCAATAGGACATTGGATTGATTTTGATTCCATGTGATAGTCAGATCAAAAGTTACTATGACATGTATTTTGCATGATATTTAAATACACAGATTAGCCAACACCTCTAACCCCTGGCTGTGGGTTTCAAAATAACTGAATGGTTGGAAGTTATTAACACACAGTATAGTTTTCGCTACAGTTGGTACTTAGTGAAACCGTGTTTCACTAATTTTACAGATGAAACCACAGTGCGATAATTTACTTGGAGGCAATGCAGTTTTAATGTCTCAAGGTTATTGAAATGGTTGGCTTGTAGAAAAATTAAAAAACAACATAGCAAGAAAAGAATGATACGATGTTACAAGACAGTATCTTTTATACAAAGATACAGCAACACAGTTTTATAGTTACAATATTTAAAAGTTCATTATTTAAATATCCTCAAAAAGAGTAACAAATAAGCAAGCTAAGACCCTAATACTTCCAAAATCACTTTTCCTGTAAGACACACACAAAAAAATCTTAACATTAGTATAATTTTCATTGGTAATGGAAGGTTATTTGCCTAAAGGTCTAGCATTTGGATACCAAGATGGTATTCCGGTTTTTGAGGTCTTTTCAATTTTGTCTTCCAAGAAGACAGAATTACTGTATATATTTTTGTATTTTGATTTATTTTACTGTTCATCCTTTAGTAGTTACTTCTTACAATTTGCAATGAAAGTTCAGAAATTTTTCAAATGTATCATATCCCAAGTGTATAGAGTATCTGTTGCCTGTAAACAGCATACTGAATGATATTGTGCGATATTTTAGAAGGAATGCAGCACATTGACATCCTTCTAATATCACCCAGTTTTGTGCCCAGAAAGTTGATTAATTCTTACTTACCCACAACTTCCATTATTTTTTATGGAGCTACAGAATGTCTTGGTGATTTGGAAATTAATTATTTGAAACCGGCTTACACTGAAATATACTAAAGTCCCCTCTGGACCAGTGTCTCTTACTCTAAAGAGAGCTTATTTATAGATTCTCCAGGAAGAGATTTTCTTCTTCTTATAATACACTTTAAATCTTTAAAATATATGTGACTACCCAAGATTGGCCAAGTGATTAACTGTTCATTCCACTGGGGGGGAAAAGAGAGCTAGTTCCTTATCTGAAAGAGTAAAAAAATGACTTGCTACTTCTGAAACTCTGACTCCCAATATGGAATTTAAACAAATGAATAAACAGAGATCATCACAGTCACCATAGTTCAAATATTTTGTTACTGTTACTATTTGAAACCTGCCTATTTTAACAATATTAGTAAGAATAAAAGAAACGGCAGACAAATGTAATTGTCATATAAATGACCACTTATTTTTATTTTCTTAAAAGGATTTGCCTGTATTGTATTCTAAATATTATGCTATATTGTTTTTTTTCTTTATTTTTCTATGTAGCATAAGGTATTTTTCCAAAACTGACCTGAGCTCACATTGCTAGCCTACAACGTGATTGGTTCCCTTCAAGATATTCTGCCCCACTTGAAGTCACAGTGGACAAACAATGGCAGACACTGGGGAGGGGAAAAAAGAAGAAGCAGATTATAAGAGACTTCACAGCTTCCCACTGATTAGGGTAAGCATGGAAGTGAAGAAAGACGATATATTCCGAATCAGAAAATACTGAAATTTAATGCCATTTTTATATCTTAAATTTGCCACAAAATCTAACCAGGAGAGTGAGAGGAAGGATGGAGAGAACTACCGGTAGTTGCCATAGTGACTGAAAAAATATTAGTTTATCTGCGAAAATCTGATTACCCAAGGTATACAGGACACCCTTGATCAAAATGTGCATTTCTGTCCCTCATAGCTTAGTAAGCATCATCATCTTTCATGACTATTTTGTACGATATCTAACCATGTTTTTTATAGTTTATCTGATGAAAAAACCTTTTGCTATGGGTCCAAGCAAGCTGACACTTCTTTGTGTTACATAATGCTTGTGAAGTTTTCTGATCAAGGAGAGTCTACTCTCCACTCCATGTTTGAGTGATGAAATGTGTCTCATTCTAAAGCTGGCCTTAATTAAGGTCAAAAGTCAGGCTTAAGATTTTTGTATGCACGAAGATGGGGAAAAAATTGGTGGTAACTACAATGGAGGAATGGTTAGTGAACATGATCAATATGCTGAAATGGCTAAATTGACTTGTTTGATTGGAGAAAAGAATATTGCATTTATTGGTAACAAGAAACCCCTTATGGACTGTTCACATTAAAGAAGACAAAAATGATTCTTGCAGGCACTGGTTTAGCACAAATGGCTGCAAGAGAGAGGTGTGATAGTTTCTTCATTAACTATGATAAAGTGGCACATGTGAAGCTTTTCCCCTTTGTGTGACATTTGTGTGAGAAAGACGGATTTTATCTGAAACTAGAGTGTATGGAATAGACAAGGATTACTGGGGAGAAAGTCTGTAGACTTGTATTCTTGGTGCTTAATTGTCTGTAATGATTAAAGGCAAATTTAGTGGAAGGGATTTGAATCCATTCTTCATGTTTTACCATCTGATTATGATTTAATGTTATGCAATAACCAATCCTGTCTTAATACTGACCAAGATCCTTTATGCTTGTAATTTTTTCCCAGCACTCAGACATGCCGGAAGAAATGCGGGTCGAGGCCATGGAATTATGTGTCACTGCATGTGAGAAATATGCCACCAACAATGAGGTACTGACATTAAAACTTCTGTATTTGGTGAGACACTAGATATACTTCAATTAATTTTTAACCACCTCTTTCTAAAAGGAAAGGTAATAGAAAAAGCAATAAATCTGTGTTCTTATAGACTCTAGTGCCATTTGTATATATTAAAAAGCATAATTTTTAATTATGCTTTTTAATATATACATATATGAGGGCATACAGACTATGATTACAAATATTATCATAGTTTGTACGCCCTCTTTACCCCTGCTTTTGATGCTAAATCCCTTTCTATATTGAAATGATAATAGACTATGAGTAGTTTCTTCCATAATCAAGACAAAGCAATACATGTGAGGCTCCCCCCCCCCCTGCCAAAATTTGTGCAAGATATCATTTAAGCAAGGTCAGGAAGAAAGTGGGAGCTAGTGTTCCTAATATTTCAACTGATAGAGCTAGTAAGGTAAAAACCTTTTGTTACTGTGTTAAATATTCTGGCAATAAGTACAGGTAGCCCTCGATTTACTGTCACAATTGGAACCAGAATTTCTCTTGCTAAACAGTTGTTGAGTCAAGTCATACCCAATTTTACAACCTTTTTTGCCAGAGTTGTTGTTAAGTGGGTCCAGCTTCCCGCATTGACTTTGCTTGTCAGAAGCAGACTGGGAAGGTCATGAAATGATCACATGACACCAGGATGCTACAGTTATCATAAATGCATGCCAGTTAACAAGCATCTGAATTTTGATGTGACCATGGGAGCGTTGCAGTAGTGAAGCCGTGGCATTTTTTCAGTGTCATTTTAACTTTGAATGAATGGTGCTTAAGTCAAGGACCACCTGCATGCTAATTAATATCAACTGTTTTGTGTGTGATCAGATGTCAGTACGTTTACCTACAGCTCAGGCTATTTCTTTGTGCATTCCTCAAAAGAAAAAAAAATCAGATTTAGCTCCTGACTTTCTTAATACAGACGTGGTTTTCATGGCAACAGTACAGATGTGGCTTACTACCACCTTTTTCAGAAATGTTTTTGGAATTTTTTAAATCTAGATTAGTCCTGTCCTTCCTGGAGATATTAAACAGGCCATGGGCTACTTAGCTTTGTGGCCCAATATTGCCCAGATGTTGCTACCTGGTGGATCAGTCCACACCTTTTGTTCTAGCAATTTTTTTGCGAGATAAAAAATACATTCCATTTTAGTAACATTACTTTTTTTTCTTTTGGTTTCTGTTCCCTTCCATGTCAAAACTTTTCTTCAGAGCGCTGCCAAGATGATCAAAGAGACAATGGACAAGAAATTTGGATCTTCCTGGCATGTGGTGATTGGGGAAGGGTTCGGCTTTGAAATCACCCATGAAGTAAAGAATTTGCTCTATATGTTCTTTGGAGGCAGTCTAGCAGTTTGTGTTTGGAAATGCTCCTGACACATTTTTCGCTACTGAAGCTCATCACAAGCAGGATACCTTTTTTCCCAGACTTTTAATTGGTTTTTGTACAATTTAAAGGGCAACTTTATTTTTAATAACAATAAATATTGGGCTTTTTCTTATTTATATGCAAGTTTTATGAGAGATATTTAGTGTGTATCTGTAAATCTGTTTGAGCTACCTAATCCAGCTCATAAGTGTTTTGATTCTGATTTTACCAATGTGTCTTCTTGCTTAGAGGTGGGATTGTGCAAGAGCGATTGGGGTTATGAAGCCATACATTGGAGGTAGTGTGAGAATTTTAACCCAAGTTTGCTGCTACTTCTCCTTGCTATCCTTCCCACTTTCTGAGAGCAGACCCGAAAAGGCAGCTTTCGTTCTGCCTGGATGGCAGCTGCATGGTTGAAAAACCTAAGCCAGTGGATGGTTGCTGAAATGATTTTGCCTCGCCACCTCACTACACCTAAAGAGCACTGATATAATTTGTGGAGCATATGGTGCAGAAATAGAGATATTTTGCCTAGCATGGGGATGGGGTGGGAGTATCATACCAATATGTTCAGAAACTGGTAATGGAAAGAATGGACCTGACCTGCCAGTTTCTTATACTTCTAAGTACAATTGTACTTCCATTTTGTAGGCTGATGCCATCACAGAGGTGTTTGATTAATGGAATGATCCTAATTGTATTTTCTATATCCCTTGTTAGAATTTGGAATGGAAAGGGGATTTACTTTTTGCAATAAAAACTTTTTAAAATGTATGGCTCCTGTCTGACAGATTTTCCTAGAATTTTGTGCATGCCCAGAAATGGTGGGAGACCTGTATGTACCGGCTTTCCAATAGGATGCAGAGATGCTACTTACAACATGACTGAATTCAGTGTTATCCTTCAGTTAATGCTTATGCCACCATGTTGTGGCTCACCTCTGGCTTTCATCTTGAAAGCAATGAGCCAGATCGTATTTCTTAATTCTTAGTTGATGAGCAATCCCCAAGATGTGCCTTGCTTATCGTGTCCCAAAGGTGCAATATGCACTCATCAACTTCAAACCTCTGGTTAGCCTTTATGTCACATTGCAACATACCATAAAATGGTGGTTAACCGCTATAGAACTATTCTACTAAAATTTAACAGGACAAATGATTTATCCCTTCAGGGAAAAAAAGCTTGCATACTTTTCTTTTACCCTTACCATAGTATTCGGACTGCAAATTACATACTACAATGTAACAAAACTGCTCCCAGAACAAATTTTTGCACACAGCTGAGTTGCAACCACTACACAAGGATGTTCCCATGGCCAAATCCTGCCAGTTTAGAATACCACATTAATGGTATCAGAATGTATCGAGTAATTCAAATTAACTCATAGAGTTAGTTTGACAGATAGCTGCATTTAAGCCATCCATCAAAGTTATTGAAGCGGCCTTGCTATCATATCATGGCCTGATTAAAATTGGTCCATCTTTCAAATAAAGTTAAGAGGTCATTGCCATCTTTGCCCCAAAATAAAATGTATGAAAGTAGAACTAGAAGTTTGTTGCCCATCTTTAACTCTGCAACCAAGAATGTCAACAATATTAATAAAAAGCAATGTAAAACTATACAGAATACATGATCCAAGCTCGGTCGGTCACTGGAACCAGCCGTTAGTCTACTAAGTTTATGGACTCCTGATGGAGCCCATCCTCAAGGAATTTCCTTCACCCAGACTCACTCTGTGAATTTCCCTACTTCACTTTAAGGCTAAATTTTTCAGGAAGCTTATGATCTGAGCCACAGTCAGCTCCTGGTCTTTTTGCTGACTGTATAGAGCTTCTCCAGCTTTGGCTGCAGAGCACAGTCAATCTGATTTCTGCACTGACCATCTGGTGATGTCCATGTGTAGAGTCATCTCTTGGGTTGTTGGAAAAGAGTGTTTGCTATGACCATCTTATTCTCTTGACAAAATTTTATCAGCCTGTGCCCTACTTCATTTTGTACTCCAAGGCTAAAGTTGCCTGTTATTCTAGTTATCTTTTGGCTTCCTACTTCAGCATTCCAATCCCCCATGATGATAAGGACATCATTTTTTGGTCTTAATTCTATAAGGTACTGTTAAGGATTCATAAAACGGGTCAACTTCATCCTCTTCAGCACCAATGGTTGGGGCATAGATTTGGGACTACTGTGATGTTGAATGGTTTGCCTTGGATTCGAACTGAGATCATTCTGTCATTTTGGGGATTGTATCCGAATATTGCTTTTCCTATTCTTTTATTGACTATGAAGGCTACTCCATTTCTTCTGAGGGAAGAAGAAATGCCCGCAGTAGTATACTTGATGGTCATCTGAATTAAATTCACCCATTCCTGTCCATTTTAGTGAACTACCAGAAGTACAAGAAGGATTTTGAAGAGGCAGAGGAACTAGAGATCAAATTTTATTTTATTTATTTATTTATTTATTATTCGTATTTCTATGTCGCCCAACTCTCTGAGGACTCTGGGCGGCTTATAACAAAAACAGTATTAACAATATACAATAAGAGATGTTAAAAACCCACACACACCGCTCATGGCTGGATCTCACAAGATCGTAGTGGTGAGATCAACGACCCCAAGCCTGCCGGAAAAGCCAGGTTGTCACCAGGGTGGGAGCAGTCCTGGCCTCAGGAGGTAGCTGATTCCAGAGAGCCAGGGCAGCCACAGAGAAGACCCTCCCCTGCGGACCCGCCAGGCGACATTGTTTAGCTGACAGGACTTGGAGGAAGCCAACTCTGTGGATCTTACCGGTTGTTGGGAGCTATGCAGTAGAAGACAGTCTCGAAGATAGCCTGGCCCTAAGTCATATAGGGCTTTAAAGGTAATAACCAACACCTTGAATTGTGACTGGAGACCAACAGGAAGCCAGTGCAGCTCAGAGGATTGGTGTAATGTGGGAGTACCTAGATGCACCCACGACCACTCGAGCAGCTGCATTCTGGACCAACTCTAGTCTCCGAACACTTTTCAGGGGTAGCCCCATATAGAGTGCATTGCAATAATCCAACCGTGAGGTGACAAGGGCATGAGTGACTGAGAAGCCTCCCGATCCAGGTAGGATCGCAATTGGTGTACAAGACGAACCTGTACAAAGATCCCCTTTACCTCAGCTGCCAGGTGTTGCTCTAATCTCAGCTGTGGGTCAAGGAGGACACCCAAATTGTGAACCCGTTCTGAGGGGGACAACTTCTCCCATCCCCCAGGGCTAAGGATGGACAATCTACATGGTCCTTGGGAGGCAATACCCACAGCCACTCAGTCTTGTCTGGGTTAAGTCTAAGCCTGTTTACTCCCATCCGGACTCTCACAGTTTCCAGGCACTGGCACATCACATCCACTGCTTCACTGAAATGATGCGGGTGGAGATATACAGCTGGGTATCATCCGCATACTGCTGATATCCCACCCCGTATCATCGGATGATCTCCCCCAGCGGTTTCATGTAGATATTAAATAGAAGGAGAGAGAGGACCGAGCCCTGAGGCACCCCACCGAGGGGTCTAGGGGTTGACTTCTGTCCTCCTATTAACACCGATTGTGACCAACCAACCAGAGAGATAAGAGAACCACCGTAACACGGTGCCTCCCACGCCCAACCCTTAGTCAGCCTAGTAGGACACCATGGTCGATGGTGTCAAAAGCTGCTGAGAGGTCAAGTAGCACCACGATAGAGAAATGACCCCCATCACGGGCTTGCCAGAGATTGTCCATCAGCACGACCAAAGCAGTTTCTGTGCTGTAGCCAGATTGAAAAGGGTCCAGATAATCTGTTTCATCCAATGTCTCTAGGAGCTGATGTGTCACCACTTTCTCTACAAGCTTCCCCGCAAAGGGTAAGTTGGAGACTGGACAAAAGTTCTTTAATTCTGCTGGGTCCAAGGAAGGCTTCTTGAGGAGGGGCCTTACAACCGCTTCCTTTAATGATTGCGGAAAAGACCCCTCCCTTAAGGAAGCATTAACTAAAGCAAGGAGCCAGCCTCATGTCACCTCCCTGCTGGCTGAAACCATCCAGCAGGGGCATGGGTCCAACAAACAAGTGGAGGAACTCATCGCACCCACAGCCTTGTCCACTTCTTCAGGAGTCACAGGCTCAAACTCATCCCACACAATACGACTAAGACCTGCCCTGGTCATCTCGGTCGGAATTGCCCAACCAGAGACCAGGTCCATCCGAATCTGAGCGACTTTATCCAACAGAAACTGCACAAATTCCTCAGCTCTACCCTGTAAAGGCTCCTCCACTCCCCCTACATTAAGGAGAGAGCGAGTCACCCTAAACAGTGTGGTTGGGTGAGAATCAGCGGATGCAATAAGTGCGGAAAAATGCAAACATTTTGCTGACCACAAAATGGCCACTAAATAAGTCCTAATAAAGGCTCTTAAGAATGTTCTGTCAGATTCAGATTTACTGGTCCTCCAACGCTGCTCTAGACGTCTCTTCTGGCAATTCATCTCCCAGAGCTCCTCGGTAAACCAGGGACCTTTTCTGGATCCACTGCTCTTGAGAAGTCGCAAAGGCACAATCTGATCCAGTGCCCCAGACGCTGCCTTATTCCAGGCAGCAACCAGGATCTTTGCCGGGTTGTGGACAAGGGACAAATTGCCAACTTACGCTGGATCATAGAGAAAGGTAGGGAATTCCAGATAAATATCTACTTCTGCTTCATATGCTAAAGACTTTGATTTGTGGATCACAACAAATTGTGGCAAGTTCTTAAAGAGTTGGGAGTACCAGACCATCTTATTTGTCTCTTGAGAAACCTATATGCAGATCAAGAAGCAACAGTGAGAACTGGACACAGAACCACTGATTGGTTCAAAATTGGGAAAAGCTGTATACTGTTTATTTAACTTATATGCAGAGCACATTATGAGAAATGGAGGTAGTGACAGATTTTATTTTCCTGGGCTCCAAGATCACCGCACATGGGGACTGCAGCCAAGAAATTAAAAGACGCCTGTTCCTGGGAAGGAAAGCCATGGAGAATCTAGACAGTATATTAAAAAGCAGAGACATCACCCTGCCAACAAAAGTACCCATAGTCAAGGCTATAGTTTTCCCAGTTGCAATGTATGGCTGTGAAAGTTGGAGCGCCAAAAAATTGAGGCCTTTGAATTATGATGCTGGAGAAGACTCCTGCGAGTTCCTTGGACTGCAAGGCAATCAAACCAGTCAGTTTATTTATTTATTTATTTATTTATTTAGACTTATATGCCGCCCTTTCTCCGAAAGGACTCAGGGCGGCTCACAACAGTAAAACAGAAAAATAAAACAACTACTCTGGATTAAGTTACACATAAAATCCCTAAAATCAATTAAAATCCATTTTAAAACCCCCATCAGTCCAGACTGGCCAGGCAAAATAGCCACATTTTTAGTTCGCGGCAAAAGAGTGGAAGTTGGGGGCCATCCGGAGCTCCAGGGGGAGCTGATTCCAGAGGGTAGGTGTGCCCACAGAGAAGGCCCGCTCCCTAGGGGTCGCCAGCCGACATTGTCTGGCTGACGGCACCCCGAGTAGCCCTCTCTGTGTGAACGCACAGAGGTGATGGGGAGCTGTTGCTGGCCGCAGAAGGTCTGCCAAATACCCCAGTCCTAAGCCATGTAGGGCTTTATAGGTAATCAGCAGCACCTTGAATCTCACATGGAGGGCAAACAGTAACCAATGCAGGTCACGCAGGAGGAGTGTAACATGAGAGCGTCGGGACATTCCCATCACTACCCACATGGCCACATTCTGCACCAGCTGAAGCCTCCGGGTGGTCTTCAGGGGCAGCCTCATGTAGAGAGCGTTGCAGTAGTCAATCCGGGAGGTGACCAGCGCATGAGTGACTGTGCATAGGGTATCTCGGTCCAGGTAGGGGTGCAACTGGTGCACCAGACGAATCTGGGCAAATGCCCCCCTGGTCATGGTTGTAACATGATCTTACAGAGACAACCGTGAATCCAGGAGGACACCTAAGTTGCGCGCCCTGTCAACAGGGGGCAACACCTCACCCCCTATAACCAATGGTGGAACATCCCCATGGAACTGAGATGCCGGTACCCACAGCCACTACGTCTTGGCAGGGTTGAGCCGAAGCCTGTTCCTTCCCATCCAGAGCCGCACTACTTCCAGGCACCGGGACAGCATGTCGAGGGCAACGCTGGGCTGATTCGGGGTGGATAGAAAAAGTTGGGTATCATCAGCATACTGATGATACCCACCCCAAAACCACTGATGATCTCCCCCAGCGGCTTCATATAGATGTTGAACAAAAGGGGAGAGAGGACTGACCCCTGGGGCACCCCACATGTAAGGGGTCTCGGGGCTGAACTCTGTCCCCCCAACACCGCTTGTGAACAACCCATGAGGTAGGATGAGAACCACCGTAAAACAGTGCCCTGCCGCCCCTCGAGGCGTCGCAGTAGGATACCATGGTTGATGGTATCAAAAGCCGCCGACAGATCTAACAGGACTAGGACAGAGGAATGCCCCCTGTCCCGAGTCCTCCAGAGATCGTCAACTAGTGCGACCAATGCCGTCTCCATGCTGTACCTGGGCCTGAAACCCAACTGGTACGGGTCCAGGTATACTGCTTCGTCCAGGGCCAGTGGGAGTTGATGTGCCACCGCGCCCTCAACAACCTTACAATAAAGCGAAGGTTGGAGACAGGACAAAAGTTGTTCAAAATAGCTGGATCCAAGGCAGGTTTCTTGAGGAGAGGTCTCACCACTGCCTCCTTCAAGGCAACAGGGAAGCTCCCCTCACCCAAGGAAGCAGTAATCACTGCCTGGACTCAGTCACGTGTAATCTGACTAAACAAGCCAGGAGGAACATGGGTCCAACAAACACATGGGGAAGCTGAGCTGGTACTCAGCTTCCCCATGATCCTGTCCACTTCCTCAGGAGTAAAAGGACCAAACTCGTCCCAGATAACCAGACCCATCGTCACCCCCTCAACCGACCCTGCCCAGTCAGAGTCCAGCCCGACCCGAATCTGAGCGATCTTGTCCAGCAGATGTTGACTATACTCCTCGGCCCTCCCCCGCATAGGGTCATCACCCGCTCCCTGATTCAAAAGTGAGCGGGATACCCTAAACAGGGCAGCCGGGTGATTATCTGTGGACGCGATGAGGGCAGAGAAGTAACAGCGCTTCGCTGCCTCCATCTCCAGTAGATAAGACTGCATGAAGGACCTTAACTGTGCTTAACTTAACTGCAACGGCTGGATCTCCCAGAGTTCCTCAGTAAACCAAGGGGCCAACCGGGATCTGTGTCGGGTCAGAGGCCGCAAAGGGACAACCCAGTCGAGAGCCCCGGCAGCCGCCTTTTCCCAGGCATCCACCAGTCTCGACCAGAGTGTGGGAAAGAGACAGGTACAGTCCCAAGTTCCATCTGGAACTGCTCGGGGTCCATCGGGTGCCTGGGGCGGAACCAGGTGGTCAGTCCCGCATCCCAGAGGCAGGTGGCGGCATAATGGAAGTCCAGCTGAAGGAGATAATGATTGGTCCATGACAGGGGGTACATAATTGGTATACCCCCACCGAACTCACTACACCACTGCTCCGAGATAAAAACAAGATCAGGCGTGTGTCCCCCCCCTGAGTCAAGCCCTGAATTACCTGAGTCAGGTCCATGGCTCCCATGGAAGCCATAAACTCCCGGGCCGCCTCCGACGCCCCACCTAGGGAAGGCAGGTTAAAGTCCCCCAGAACAATGAGTCTGGGAAACTCAACCACCAGCCCTGATAGGGCATCCAGCAGCCCGGGCAGGGCCATTGATATGCAGCTGGGAGATAGGTACGTAATCAACAGGCCCCACTGACCTCGGGGACCCAATCTCATGAGTAGGGACTCACACTCATCCATCTGGGGAGCAGTGACCTCCCGCGGACTATGGGCCTCCCTAATAACCACCACCACCACCCCAGGTGCTCCTCGGCTGGTGTAGCACCCGAAAACCTGGCAGGCAAAGTTCAGTCAGGGGGACACCTCCCTCTGAGCCCAGCAAGGTCTCCGTAATGCAAGCCAGGTCCGCATTTTCCTCCTCAATCAGCTCACCGATGAGGGGAGCTTTGTTAACCACGGACCTAGAGATTAACCCTGACTGCTCTTTAGAAGGCCAGGTCCTGAAGATGAATACTTCAGCCATCTAATGAGAAGGAAGGACTCACTGGGGAAGAGCCTAATACTGGGAATGATTGAGGGCAAAAGAAGAAGGTGACGACAGAGAATGAGGTGGCTGAATGGAGTCACTCAGCATGAGCTTAAATTGACTCCAGAGGATGGTAGAGACCTGGAGGAATGTTGTCCATGCAGTTGCAATGGGTCGGACACGACTTTGCAACTAATAATAACGCATAGTATTTATGTGATATCTGGTTGTGTGTGGCATTGATTGTTGACTGCAGCATTGATAGCAGATAAGTAGTTGTTTGTGTTTCCCTGTGTTGCCAAGTCCTCATTCCCTATCTCCTAAATACCTGATAAACTGATAAATTAGCACTCCTTTTGACTGACAAGGGATCCATTTCCCAGGCTTCAATAATTTTACTATTTGTATACCTGCTTGGCCAACAATCTTAATGGTATAAGTTTCAACATATGTCCTCGTTCATTGTAATCTGAGACTCCCAATGAGTTTGGATCTCCTTGTCTGACCACTTGGCTTATGTTCTTGCAATCTAATGGTTAGCTTCCTCCATGTCTGCCCTACACAGGGCAGACATGGAGGGGATCTGGTAGATTACACTGGAAGTATCTCCCACCTTCAAGCCATCTTTGCAATATATGATGTGTCTTCATATGGTAGTCTTCGGGCAGTGTGCGATGCCCGCTTGCAGATCTAATTTCTCCCCCCCCCCCATGTGCACAGGAATCTTGTAATAAATGCTTATGAATATCCATTAGTCATACAGAATACAGTTAAGAATCATATTGTAACTAAGAGTTCCTTAAAAAGAATCCATACAATAAATCTATTGGTAGTCTACTGAGGTCCTGACCCTACCATCTCAGGAAAGAGCCAGGTTTTCCAAGGAAAAATGTTCCAAAGGGCAGGTACTTATGTCTTAAAGTTAACAGAGGATATTTTCAACAAGAACCTTATAATCAACTGCTTTTTAAGCAAGGAGGCGAAAGAGAAGCCATTTTCATAGGTGCAATCCCTCCCAGACCAATTTTATCAGACAGAGGGAAGGAAACAGATGGTGAGCTTCAATTTTACAACTACATTTCTGAAATCTATAAAATGAAAAAACAAAACAGGACAAGCAGGTTGTCAATATACCTGTATGATCTGCCCCAACAATGTATTCAAGTCCATTATTTTTTCCTCACAGCTCTAAGGCACAAGGCAAATATTCAGAACAATTCATGGTCAAGTATGAATTTGAAGCCACATCTTTTCAGGCTAAATTGGACATCACAAGATTAATTCTTCCAGGAAGTGAGCCACAAGTCACTTTAACGATCATGTGTCTTTTCTTTCTATGAAAAATTGAGGAAAAATAGATTATTCATGGTGCCAACAAGTGCGTGCTACATCTGAGATAAACCTCATAACCTTTTGACATTGCCCAACATAGGTACCTTAACTTACTAAAACCAAGTTCAAAATAGAGGGAAAGCCATCCAAAACTCAGAAGCCAAACATTAAGCAATAATTTCAAAAAAATTGTTTGATTTATATTCATTCTCCCCTATGCCTGTGGTAACAGAATAACAGAGTTAGAAGGGCCCTGGGACGTCTTCTATACTTGCTCAGGCAGGAAAGAGCCTGGTTAGCTCAACAGACTAAAAGCCTGTTATTAACATCCAGCTGTCTGCAATTACACCGTTCGAATCGCACCAGGCTTAAGGTTGACTCAGCCTTCCATCCTTTCTAAGGTAGGTAAATTGAGGACCCAGTTTGTGGGGGCAATAAGTTGACTTTGTATAAAAAAATATACAAAAGTATGAAGGCTATTGCTTAACGCATTGTAAGCCGCCCTGAATCTTTGGAGAAGGGCGGCATATAAATCTAATTTTTAAAAAATCCTATACTATTTCAGACAAATGGTTGTCCAATCTCTTCTTAAAAACCTCCAGTGTTGGAACACCCACAATTTCTGAAGACAAGCAGTTCCACTGATTAACTGTTCTATTAGGAAATTTCTCCTTAGTTCTAAGTTGCTTCTCTCCTTGATTAGTTTCCACCCATTGCTTCTTGTCCTACCTCCAAGTGCTTTGGAGATAAGGTTGACTCCCTCTTCTTTGTGGCAGCCCCTGAGATATTGGATATTATAACATCCTTAGTCCTACTTTTCATTAAACTAGACATACCCAATTCCTTCAGCAGTCCCCTAATCTTTATTGCTCTTTACACTCTTTCTACAGTCACGTCTTTTTTAGACTGTGGCAACCAACGTTTTTTATATTGTAGTTTTTATATTTTAATAAAGATTGTTTCACATTTTTAATAGCTTTATATATTTATTGTTTTACAATTCTTGTATGCTAGCCAGTCACTTTTTATGAAATAGCTGTATAAATTTCACAAATAAATCAAATCAGGGTATACACCAGCTAGTAAGAATATTTTTAACTTATTTTGTCAAGGGGAAAAGACAATTTATTATTTAATAAGCACATCCCATCTTTATTTTGTACAATTTATTGCTGCAGAAATAATGTTCCTGCCTATTTTCTCGATAATACCCAGTCTGTGAGGTTGGTTCAGCTGAGAGAATGACTGCCCAAGCTCAAACCAAACTGGTTCTTAATATATAGAAATTCATAGTACTCAGGAATCTTTCGACTCTAGCAGAATATAAATAAGGGAAATATACTTTTCAGATAGAATTCTATAGTGATACTTGATGAAATATCCATGCATCTGGTTTAAAAGGAAAAAAAACCCCCTGCCAGTAAAAGGCTAATTTGCACTAAAAAAAACACTATGAACCAAGCATACAATTCACATTATGATGTGTAATAAAAAGTTAGTCATGTCTCATAACAGCACTGGCCATTCTTGAATAACATTGTCTTCTAGCATAACACATTATTTCTTGTGTTTCTCCCGACAGGATCCAGAGAAAAGTTTCACCCTCACCTCTGGGTTTAAGAGAGAATTTACTTTACCCCTCTGTATTGGCCACTTAAAGCACCATCAGCCTTAAGAGGGCAAAGCTAAAAGGGGGAGATGAATTCCAGACATAGATCCATCTCTAATTATAACTGAAGTTGGTAACGCTGCAAGTGATAATTTTTCAGAAATGTTGTGGCAATGGATAAATTGTAGGGTTTTTTTCTCCCAAATATGAGATTGTGAGGATTTTTAAAAGCATCCTTTCCAATTATGCTTTGAGATCGAGTGGAGAAAAGGAATACATTCAGCTTCTCAATCAAGTCAACAAGAATCAGAAAATCTACAAGGAAATAAACAGAGTAAAAGGTGGAAGGAATCTTGGAGGTCTTCTAATCCAATCCCCTGTTTAAGCAGGAAGCCTTCTATACCATTTGACATGTGGTTGCCCAGTCTCTTCAATGAGGGAGCATCCACAACTTCTGAAGGGAAGGAAATAAGGTGGAGCCATTCTCTTACTAAGAATTTAAAAGTAAAGTCAAGAATCTTTTGGTGAATCCAAAATAAGACAAGACAATGGATGGGGTTATCAACAGAGTTTAACCTAAATAGGTACTTTACTTTGGCAATGGAGAAATTGGATGCATCACAGAAAAGTAATGGTCTCCAAGGTGCCTGATAGCCAGAATGTGACCAAATTAATTAGGTATACAAACTAAATTAAAAGAGGCAATTTATCCACATGATGAAGAATAAAACTTACCATCATTTTTTTAACAGAAGGAACAGCTACTGGACTCCTCTCATTCAGCAGAATCACTTCTGCAAAACACCAACCATTTCATCGTAGGGCATTTTTATAAGCAGACAAGCTATCCCTCAGGTCTGTACCTGGAACAGAATGAAAGAAAAGCAACAAAACTTGATGTAAAGAGCTCAAAACAGTCTAATATAGTCACAGACATTAACCAGGCCCATCTGAACCTTTTTAGGGTGGGTACTGTGTGTATGTATGTGTGTTTTGGTTGGTTATAAAGAGCAAGTTAAGGTAAAGGTTCCCCTTGCAGGTATGTGCTAGTCGTTCAGACTGTAGGTGTTCTCGACCAAAGGTGGTCCCTATTTTTCTACTTGCAATTTTTACTTGGTTTCGAACTACTAGGTTGGCAGAAGCTGGGACAAGTAAATGGGAGCTCACCCCCTTAGATGGCACTAGGGATTCGAACCGCTAAACCGCAGACTTTTTGATCGACAAGCTCAGGGTCTTAGCCACTGAGCCACCGCTTCCCTTAAAGAGTAAGTTAGGCTACAATAAATTGTCACCTTAACCTCGTTTCTTGTTTATGAAGAATTTATCATAACTCAATAGTTGTACATCAAATCGCGGTTCCTACATAGGAATACAACCAGTGGTGAAATCCATTTTTTTTTATTACCGGTTCTGTGGGCATGGTATGGCTCGGTGGGCGGGGAAGTATGCTGCAAAATCTCCATTCCCTACCCACTCCAGGGGAAGGATACTGCAAAATCTCCATTCCCACCCCACTCTGGGGCCAGCCAGAGGTGACATTTTCTGGTTCTCCAAACTACTTAAAATTTCCCTACCGGTTCTCCAGAACCTGCTGGATTTCACCCCTGAATACAACCATTTCAATCCAGAAAATCAGAGTTAAGAATAACTTCCCGCCTGCCGTTGCCAATCCAGTAACAAAGGCGGGGGTTTGCCGTTAGAATATATCCCGCGTGCCCAAAATGTTGTTTCTCACGACAGGATCCGAAGGCGGAGACCCCCACCCCGCCTCAGGTTTCCGTGAGAGCGCACTCTACCCCCCTGTGTTGACCATCCTAAAGCACAGACCGCTTCGGAGGCGCGAAGTTTAAGGGGCCGAGAAAAGACGCGGGAGTTCCGACCTCACCTACCCTGCGCGCTGAATATATATACCCTTCACGGGCAAGGCCTCCGCCTGCCATCCCTTCGCTGCTGGGTTTCCTGCAGGAGGGCCAGGCTTTCGTTCCCCTTCGCCCGCCAGCTTCTTCCTGCGCCCCGCCATCTTCCCGTCTCCCGCCTCGGCCTGCTTGCAAAGGAGCCGCAATCCTTGCAGAGTTACACCACCCCTCAGGCCGGGCCAGAAAAGAACGCAGGAGGCGCGCGCCGGGATTTATATAGCCCAAGAAAGGCAATCCCGCGAGACTGCCCTGGCTGGGAAGGGGCGCAAAGGCGGAGCGAGAGGAAAGAAAAAAAAAGAAAAAAGAGGACGAGAAAACCACCCGCGTCGGTTTTGCCGCGCGCAAGCGGGCACCGTCTACGCAAATGAGAATATCTTATTAAAAATAAATATATGATTGGAAGCAAGCGCATAAATGTTCTTTCAACGCTGGTTTTGAGGAGGGACGGGTGTTTGGTGTAATTTACTTTAAACTTTATAAAGCGTTAATGTTCCAGAAGTTTTGCTCCATGAGGGAAAGATAAACTCTCCAAGAACACGTCTATGGAGATTCTCAATCCTCCAGGTCATGGTTGTCCCAAAGGTGTTTTTTCAAAAGACAACTGGGTTTTGTTTTGTTTTTTCTCCTCTTCTTGAAAACGTTTCGCTTTTCATTCGAGAAGCTTCTTCAGTTCTGGCTTCTGAAGAAGCTTCTTGGATGAGAAGCGAAAGGTTTTCAAGGGAAAAAACACGAAGTCCAGTTGCCTTTTGAAAAGGCACCTTTGGGATCTGCAAGATCACGATGCATGTATTCTGGGTGGAGCGAAGGTGCGAGAGGAAGGAGGCTGTGTGTTTGTGTGTGTGTGTGTGTGTCTGCGCGCGCGCGTAGGACATACATGCCACGCAGTCCTATTCCATTGTTTTCCTTCGAGGAGTAGAGAGGTCTTTATTACTTTTTATCTTTACCTTTGAACCAAACCTTTGATCTGGTCGATAGGAGGATTTAATCAGAGAAGTGACATGTTTTTACCGCAACATGTATCCTGAATCTTACAAATTACTTTGTAACTTGCATGTAGTTTTTCTAAGTTACAGTTGCAACTGCTGCCAAACTCTGCATGGCGTTCGGTTCACCCGTTGTAAAAGATGCTTCACTCTTTCAGTAAAAAGTCTTAACCTAGGGTTCATAATAATCTAAAATCTTTATTGTCAGTGCACAACATATGTACAATGAGATTGGTTGAGTTTCCTCAGTGCACACACCCCAACACAATTCACAGTGAAGACAGAAAATCCCATACCCAATAAATCATATTAACACCAGTGTGAACATGTTACACTTAGAGATACTTCATTGTATCTTTACTGTATTGTAAAGAGATCTGGCTAAGGATGAAATATTTGCTTTGTGTCTGAACACTAGTTTTTGCAAAAAAAATAAGACTGAAGAGAATGTGGTGGTATAACCCTATACAGTATGCAGTTTTATTTTCCTTTTAAAAAATTGTATTTGATTAGCTGCACCTTCTCTAACATTGTAGCATTCATCTAAACTCAAGACATTTGTACCATTTGGATAACTCTTATTTTCCAAATCGCAGCAGAAAGGAGGTCTGTTGCATGAGGTTGCACAATGTTTGCAATTTTTTTTACTGTGTAATTTGCAATCATTGATCCCATTTTTCACATCAAGCATATTTGATATAATATTCAGATCAGCAGTCATAGAATCATGCTTCCCATCAAAATTTCTTTATATTTTCTCTCCATTCCAAACTTAATTCCTTGCTAGTTTATCTGTTTTCACATTAAACAATATTGCTCTCATTTTTGTAACAACCATTTCTGCAATAATTTTGCCCTCACATGGCACTACTGAACAATGGTCTGTCCTGCACTAAGAACTTCTCATGATCCTTATATCCTTCATCAGTTTTCCTTATTACTTCATCTTAACCATAGCCTTTATTTTCTCCCTTTTTGATGTGTTTTTAATATTCTTTTTGAAGTGTGTACATCAAAAATGCTTCAAAGAAAACCAGACCAGTTTCTAAGCAGATATTCATCAGTCATTAAGTTGTCATAACATCGCTTGCATTAAACCCAAAGGTGCTTTTTAAAAGGCAACTGGACTTTTTTTTCACTGAAAAACGTTTCACTTCTCATCCAAGAATCTTCAGTTTTGAAGAACTGAAGAAGCTTCTTGGGTGAGAAGCAAAACATGTTCAAAGGGGAAAAAAAGCCCATCGATTATCAATTAGATAAATTATTAGAATCTAAAGAAGGGAAATTAATTTCAAAAATTTACAAATACTTATTGGAATATGATTTGGTGGAAGACTTGGTTAAAGGCCAGATGATAGCGTGGGCAAGGAATATAGGGCACAATATACAGCTAGAAGAATGGGAAAGGGCATGGGAAAATAATTATAGGATGACAAAATCGATAGCCTATAAAGAAAATCATTATAAGATGTGGTACCGATGGTATCTGGCTCCTGCAAGGTTAGCTAAAATGTACCCAAATGTAAATTCGACTTGTTGGAAATGTAAAAAAACGCAGGGAACTTTCTATCATGCTTGGTGGCTCTGCCCAGAAATTAAGAAATATTGGAGTAAAATAAAAACGTGGATAATAGAAATAACGGAGTACGAAACTGAGCTAGAACCTGAAGGCTTTTTATTAGGCATGAATAAAGGAAATATTAGAAATGATATTAAGTATTTAATACTACATATAATTACAGTGGCCAGGCTAGCGTTAGCACAATTGTGGAAAACTGATCGCTTGCCAACAGACCAGGAAGTAATACAGAAAATATTTTCATGCGCAGAAATGGACAAATTAACCTTACAGTTAAAAGATAAGGAAGACTCAAAATATTTTACAATATGGAATAGATGGTACCAGTGGATAAATCAGAGGAGGGGAAAAATTGGATAAAGATAAAATTTAGAAGAAATTAACACAATTAAAAAAAAAGCACTGTCGGATGGAGTAGGTAACAAGTCACTAAGTGTATTTATATATGTATATAGAATAATAGAAAATCATTATCAGGTGAAGTTGTATATTGTACAAGCAAATTCGTCTTTGAGTAAGAGATTTGTATATTTTAATTTTTTTTTAAAGATTTAATAAAGTTTTGTTTAAAAACCAAAAAAGAAAAAAAAAAGGGAACCCCCCCCCCCCCAGGAAAATCCAGTTGCTTTTTTAAAATGCATCTTTGGGACAATCCTAACCTGGATGATTATGTCTGTCCATAGGCACTTTTATGGAAAGTGGCTAGAATGTAGGACAAAGTACAACACTCCACATACTGCTATGAAACATCTGACGAGCTATCACCACACCTCTTGGTGACATGAGCACATTGTTCTGTTTTCCTAAGGACAATACAGATGGCTTTCCACGATCTTCTTCCTGGCTTGCTTTACCACGCAAAATTGTTAAAAGTGAAAGAAATAATCCATGTTGCTCAGCTCCTTGGAGCAAGGGTGGAATAAATACGTACCTTCTCATCTTAATTTCTCATTCTCACCAGAAAATGTCAAACCTAGATCCATGCAAAAGAAAACCAAGACTCTAAAACTCTGGTCATTTCATTTATTTTAAACAGACTTTTAGACAACAAATACAATGCCCTGGTTAAAGGCATGATGTTGACATTTCTGGCAGCTGGAGGGAACCGGTCAAATAACAGCAGTGGTCTTAGATCTAACTTTGGCAAGTGAACTTATCTGTCCCTGACCAATCATTATCTTGTGCATTTCTCAGGGATTCTGTCGTCTTCTAGAGTGCTGAACTATTTTCCAATTTTCTTAGCAGTAGCATTTGCAGATGAGTCAGACTAATGAGAGCAGTGCTGTGGCATCACAATGCAAGCTGTATCCCTTTTCTGTGAGCTTCATGACATCACACACAATATCCCCAAGGGGTGGCACTTGTGATCCTGCAGTGAGATACCAGTTTCATCATTCTGACAAAAACTGCAAGCTACAGCGCTATGATTCATGATTACTGCCACTAGGACTGCTAGAAATTGTAATTTAGCAACTCCAGGAGGGCCTCATCACAAACATAACCCTTTTAAGTGCAACTATGGGCAAAAATATACCTGTGAACGATTAAAGTGTACCTATCAATCCATTAGAGTTACATTTGTTCAACTACCATATGATTTTTCACGGTTACAAGTAACAGGCTAGGGCTGTTTTTCCAGAAACTGACAGGTCTTGCTGCAAACATCACGTTCCCAACTTCATGTTGATTGCTTCTCCCAATCCACTTTGTAAAAAGCAAGCACTTAAATGTAATCTTTGCAAGTATATCATTAACTTGAACCACACAACTCTTTAGAAAAAGAAAAAAAGAGCCAAATTGTGAGCAGAGATATGTTGCTAAAGAGCGTATGTAGTTTTGTGTTCTATCAGAATTGACCAACTGCCACTGAGCAGACCTCAAAGCTGGATTGCTCTAAAGGAAGCAGTGAGGAGGCAGCAAAATCTTTGACCTAAGGCCATTTTGGGGGGCACTTGCTTGTCCTGCTAGGGCAGCCTTTCCTGATATGTGGTTGGAGCCAATTGAGAAAGGCTGTGTTGGAACTGCAAGGGGCAAGATAGGTAAGTGACAGTTCTGGGAATTCCAGTCCCAACACACCCAAAGGGGCTAGATTAGAGGAAGCATTCACAAGACCCTGTGCATCTGTTTTACCATTTTGGGCATTCTTACCGGAACTACTGTGATACAGTCTTGTTCTCACAATCACCAGATACTGCAGCACCTAGATGACTGTGGTATTTGAAAGCTAAGCAAGAGCTGGCAGAATGCTTCCCAAGCATGACCCTCTATGCACAGAAACAGTCCAAGGAATGAAGACAAAACAACAACAACAACAAAAAACTAGAACCTTTCTCAGTGGCAAAGTAAGTTTTCTATATACAGGTTGATTTTTCTTTACGAAGAAGCAGATCATCTTACAAATTGCACGAAGAGACTTCAGTTGCATGTTGGTCATCTCAGTTGCTGCTTGAAAAAGATATATGGATAGGATGTTCTTCTCGGCTAGATGGTTCAGAAGTGGATGGGGTGCGTGTGTCAGGCATCCATTTTGAGCCCCCCCCCCGCCCATTAAGAAAACCTTGTGACACCAACTTCATGTTCTTTCTTAAACCGAGCGACATTGAGCAAATTTGCATGTTGTAAACTCTGCATCTGGGGAGTCCGTTGTAGATAATTAATTTGCAAAAAAAACCCACCAATGCAAACAAAACTGATTTCAAGATGTCAACAGAGTTTAACTAGCATTAAGACACATCAGCAGGCAAATAGTTGGCAAGAGGAGCTCAGCTAATACTCACAAAACTTCAGAAAGGAGAATGAATAGTCCCCAATTTCTGAAGCAAAGAAATAAGACCAGCCAAGTTTTCCCAAGATTGGCTCTTGGCCTTGTTTCAAGGCAACATCTACTCCTAACAAACAACACTGAACAGGGTGTACAAGAAAAAAAAAACATTCATGAGGTCTGCACTAAACACTGGTCCAAGTACAGCTGGATATGGGACACAGCCTGATTCCACTTCCAGCCAGCAAGACAACCTTGGCCCACACCTTCAAGCACCAAACATATTTCTGACCAGGGATATTGATTACTTTCTTGGCCGCATTAGCTGAGTTGACGTTATTGCGTTCGAAGCTGATAATCTAGGATGAAAAGAAAATTTAATGAACTCGGTAATGAGGAGCTAGAAACTTATACATAGAGAGCCCTTCCACTCCATTTATTTGAAAAACTTTTTCATTCCTTACCACTTACCAAAAAAGCATCCAGGCATTTTTCTATGGAAAGAGGCATGTGAAAAATTGCCTTTTACCTTTAAAAAGTGAGAAAAAGTGACTAGTCCAAAGCCCACCTGGTGGATTCTCTGATCAAGAAATTGAAAATGGTCTCCTCATTGCTACTCCAAGATTCCAATCGCCATTCCACCTCTGGCCTTACTTTTTTCCCATGGTTTTTACATAGGATCATTAATTCTAAAAACTATGCTCGACTATATACTAACCATCCCACCCCTTAATTAATTGTGCAATTAATGTTCCTAGTTTTGTTGTAAGCTCTGTCTAACACAAGGGTGTCAAACTCAATTTCATTGAGGGTCGCATCATGGTTGTATTTTGACGTTGGGGGGGTGAGGTGGGCATGGCCAGGGTGGGCGTGGCCAGCTAGACGTCACTCGTGTAGGATGCGCCTGTGGCATCCTGAGCTCCATTTTTGCCGGCAGAGGCACCATGGGCTGGTCCTTCGCTGTTCCCAGGACAGCCTTGTGGGCCAGATCTAAACACCCCGCGGGCCAGATAGGGTCTGCAGGTCTTGAGTTTGACACCCCTGGTCTAACACATATATTTTAATCTTCGATTTTCTATTATAAATTTGACATTGTATAGTATGCCTTATTTTAATTGCGAAGCTTCTGGCATGAATAAATAGTCCCATTCCTTATCCCAGAAGAAACACGTGATAAGAGCTCTTGGTTAGTTAACCAAATTCAGCCCCACCTAGACCTCATTCTTACTGCAAGCACATGGAAATCATCCATACACCATGTGGCACCCACCAGGTAAAGCACTTGATATACTAGCCTCATTTTGTGGCTGCAAAACCACTTGAAGATATCTAATAAGCAAAGTGTCTTTTTACATACCTCCGTTCTGGGTAATGTAGCGGACCCAAGGCAATGCCTGGTAGCCACTCTTCTCAATTATTTTTAAATAACGAACCTGGAAAGGAACACAAGTAAAATTTCAGCCCCTGTTTGAAGAAGTCCATTTGCTTCCCACATTCACAGGGGTGGAATAGATAAAGGAGAAGCAGCAGCATGAAACATAGTGGACAAGATCACTGAAATTCCATATAGGGTGGCAAGGGATCCACAAGGATCGCCTTCTTACCTGAATTCCAGATGTGGTGAAATATGGGATTTCGAACTTCACACTGATGGGAGGTTTCCCTTCTTTGTCCTCAGCTTCCACACTTGGGAGCCCAAAATGGGCCCTCATCAAGTACTCCTTCCCTCCCTGTAAGTTAGCAGAGAGTCGAATTTCATTTTATCCCACCTCTCAGGACTTCTTATGCCAAAGAACTGAAGAAAAACCATCCGTTCCACAAAATCTGTGCAATTCTATCCAGCGTGATAAGACAGAATTCCATGGGATCAATGGAAGTGAACTAAACTTTGCTGGGCTGGGCAAAGTTCTTTTGAAATGAGCTAATGAAACTTGCTCTGAACAGTTAGGCAGCTACAGAATAAGAACCGTTCTAGACAAAGTTCCTTTAGAAATACAATGCATACAGCATTTTTTAATACAGTTGGCCTTCCTCCCAGAGATGTTCACAATGAGCTTACTGGAAAAGACTTGATGGACCACACAATGGCACTGTTCTCAGGAACCCACTTGACATTCCCAACTGTGGTTTTGAACTTCGGTGAATCGGCATCATTGGGAACAGGAATATGTATCTCCACATTATTGGCTGTAGATCTGCGCTTGAACTGACTCTTGGCCTAAAAAGATTTCAAAATTGCTATTGAAGGTACAATCCCAAATAAACTGAGTAATTTGAAAAGTATAATTTCTAATTTTTTTTTGGTGCCTTTCTCTCCACAAGTACTGTTCCAAAAGGCCTAGTTTAGGGTAAGTTGTGCTCAGTTTAAATAAAATGGTCCTTATTTTATTGGCTAAGAACCCATATTTTCCTGGCCTCTTTTTCAACCAAAAAAGAAAGGCTAGAAATGTTGGGCCTGTTCTTTCAATAATTTTATTAGATTTTTTTATAAAAATGAGCCATTATAATTTAATAGTGCAAAGTAAGCTCCGAGGCCACACGCAGCCCATGTTTGCTCACCTTTCCTTAACAACCATGTATTTTCAACATTTATTGTATGCTCAGTAGGGAAAGATAGCAAGGGATGGACATTGGAGCCCTTTGAAATTGTTTTTGAGATTTTATTGTGTGTGTAAACCTGGCCTCCAAGGTGCTTTAACAGCCTGCCACCTTTTCTCTAGAACCTTTGGGGACAGAATTGCTTTGCACAATGGACCATAAAGGGCCGAAAGAGTCTTTTGGATTCCACTCACCTTGATCATGTACTCTATGCGGCTGTGAGAATGCTTCTCTATAACTGACTCAATCCAGATTAGAGGCTTTACCTGCAGATGACAAGGAAAACTGCTATCACATCACTGGCTCCCCAAGTGCTAGAGGATTTCTCCTTCATTTCTAAAGAAAAGGGAAGCCCCCTACAGAGGACCCAAGATACCCATGCTACTGAACCTAAAGTGCCACTTGTCTCTTGATCGGTCTACAAAGCCACCCAAGGCTACAGCACTTTCTTTCCAGGATTACTTTATTACTATCCTATACAACAGCAATCCAACATGCAGCAATTGATTGATTCCACCCATTTCACCCACCAGGTATGTCAGAGATGTCATCAGTCCTGATCTAAATGGAGAGGTAAGGGCCACAAACCAGGGTGGATAAAAATCGATTTAAAAAAATAATTTAAAAAATCAGATTTTAAAAATTTAAATCGATTTTTTTTTATTTTTATCAAATTTTAATTTGATATTTTAATGAAATATTTTTGGAGTAAAAATCTATCTAAATATAGTTTTCTATTTAAGATACATTAATCGTTTAGTCTATTCAGCATGAAATGGAGCTTAGTTGTTGCCTGAGGCTGTATATTCTGCAATATTGGGGTTGTCGACAAGTCAACAGCAGGTCAGAGGAGGAGCTGCTACGGGACAGAGATGGCAGTTGCTCTTTAAAATTTTTGATTTAAATTGAGTTGATTTAAATCAAATCCACCCTGCCACAAACTCTTCAAAAGAAAGAACCAAAAAAAAAAAGGGTGGGTAGATGGGTGGGTGGGAGAAACGATTGTAACCCAAGATGTAAAACATACGTACATGGGTATTAAGGCGATAAGACATGAGCTCAAATTCCCCATCGGGTGGGATAAATGAAATAGTCCTATCATTTTCAAAACGAGACAGACGAACACACTGGTGGAATTTCACATCTTCCAGTTCCACAGATTTGCTCTTGCCGCCTGTCAGGGAGATAGAAGAAAAAGCCCAGGCTTGGAAAGTATAACTGCAACAAAGGGAAGCTATAGAAGTAGGTCTGCTGAAATTGCCCTAGGCCGATTTCCTAAAGCAGGGGTCTCCAAAACCTGGTAACTTTAAGACATGTGGACTTCAACTCCCAGAATTCCTCAGCCAGCTGTACTTGGACTCAAGCTAAGTTTGGAAACCTCCCCCTCTCCTAAAGAATAGCCACCAATCCCCGCTATAAAGAGAGGCATTGCATAAACCAGGTGCAGAGAAGTTCCCCTGTACAAGCCACATGCAGAAGATAAATACATCCCAGTAAAGGACAGAATTTATACTTACTGTTCCTAACTCTGCCCCTCTAAGCCAGAGGTTCTCATACTGGGACTGATGAGCCACTGGTTAGTCATGATCAACTTAGGAGCCGTGGTGGTGCTGTGGTTACAATGCAGTACTGTAGACTACTTCTGCTGACTGCCAGCTGACAGCAGTTTGGCAGTTCAATTCTCAGTGGCTCACCTTCCATCCTTCCAAGGTGGATAAAATGAGGACCCAGATTGTTGGGGGCAATATGCCTACTCTGTAAACTGCTTAGGGAGGGCTGTAAAGCACCGTGAAGCAGTATTAAAGTCTAAGTGCTATTGCTATTAGAGGATGGTGGCAGTTTTGTTGAGCAAGCAAAGCAGGAGTGGTGTCAAAACTCTCCTCTGTTGTGCTTGGCAATGTCCTCGGGGGATTTCACCAGGCAAAACAGAGAAAAGGCCCCAGGCTGGTTTGGTGGGATGGCTCATTTAGTAGTATGTCAAAACCAAAACCACAGCAGCTTCATTTTATTTTACTCACAAATTAATTTATCATTTTAAGAGGTCATGATTCTGCAAATTTGGGGAACCTCTAAGTTTCATAATGAAGAAACAGACAGGAGGACAGAAATAAATTGGTTAATACAAAATGTTTCTGGGACAATTCCAATTAGTATAGGGGAGTTCAAAGAGATGATTTCATAAGGTCCTTTCTAGTACAATGACTCTAGTAATGACATAGCTTTTAACATGATGGGTTAGCAGTCCACATGCAGCTCTGTAGCACCCTATTTGCAGCTTCCAGTCACCCACCTAGCAATCCATGGCACAATTCAGCACTTTTTTTAAAAAAAAGGTTTAAAGGGCCAGATGGATGCCTTAAGCCTTGCAACATCTTCAAGCATTTATGTCCTTCAAGTCCTCCCCACATGTACAATCCTTTAAAATTAGGCTGCAAGGACAGAAAATAAGAGAGGCAAGCAGGTAACCCAGAAGAAGCAGACATACTCACGGCCAGTATTATCAAAGAGGACTTTGTCATTCAGGCCAAGGCGAAGCTCTGGCATTCCAGACAAGAAAACCCTCATTTTGATGGATCCAACAATTTCACTGCGCAGAACATTTCCGTTGGCACTAACCTGAAATTGAAGGGCAAGGAGGGACGTATCCACATTTCAAAATACTGAGAAACTCAAAGGCAAAACTAACAAGATGAAATTCCATGGTGATCAACATAAAGTGTTAACATTTATAATAAATGTTAACGTAAGTGAAGAATGCAAAACATCTGGGTTTTGCAACAGTACATATGAAATGGATCTAATGGCCTCAGTTGATCATACGTGATGAATTTTCGCACTAAATACTTCTAGCAAAAGAAAAGTCCAACACTGCTGGAGGTGCTGTAGTGCTTCTTCAAACAGCTCCTTCTCCTAAAAGTGATCAGAATCTGTAGCACTCTTACTCAGATGATGGAGTGGGTTTGTTTTCTACATCTGCATGCAGAAATACAAAAAGTAGATACTTTGCAGTAAACCTTTGTATGGCACTCATGTAAAAAGCACTGAGGTGCTTCCGGGTTGAAAGGATTAGCCAGTGACATCACTGTTCTCCAGAGGATGCCCAGTTGGGGGCTCCTTTCATGTCCCAGCAGGAGCTGGAATGAAGGACAGGAATTCACCCTGCCCCATGACAGCACACCAGAACAGGTCTCAAACATGAGCTTGCTTACTTCCAACCCAGAGTCCTAACCACCTGAGCCACTGTGCTCCTAGACAGTAAAGGTTTAGATAAATGAACCAATTGCCTGGATGGAGTAGAATCATTTTTACTGGTGGTACCTAAGCAAGGCCGAGTGGATTATCTGATGTGAATGCTATCTCAATTATTTAGAGACTCAAAAAACAATTTTATTTATTAAAATCTGTCAATTAGCAAATAAAAGGAACTTGAATCAACGTTTGAGTCTCTATGTAACTAAGATTCTCTCTATCATTCTCTTATAATTTTTCAGCCCACTAATATACATAATTATTAAAATTAAAGAGACTCAAAGAATTTTGCTGGACCTTTCTGAAACTTGAACTCCAGCACAGTGATCAGAAATCAGCTCTTGTTTAAACACTGAGCAATTCTGGGCTGAGAAAAGAAATTCCAAAGGTCTTGAAAACCTGCTGACAAGGCCAAAACAGTAAAATAATAAATCTGTCTGGACCATAAGATCTAGACTGACTCTTTTGAAGATGCTCCCACTTTCAGACAGTTCATTTTTTTTCTCTCTCCCCCCTCCTCTCTCTCTCAAGCACACATACACAATCCACTTTATGATTTGTAATCATAGACATACCAGAAGATTAACAGATTCTATGACATCCAGGAAGACTTCATTCTTTCGGTACTTGATTCCTTCAGAACGCCAAGACACGGCATTTGTAACAGTGGCAGGAGGACGCGGAGCTCCAGTTTCCAATTTGTGGCCTTCTTGTGTTATGTATCTATTATCAACACAAGCAAGATGTTCAAAATACGAGTATCTGCATATTTTAGTCCTAGAGATTTATTTAAATTAGGATTATACCAACTAAATAAAGGACAGTTTTAGCCATCCTGAATTGGGATTATTAAATATACAGAAAATGTGAGTCTTTTAGCTCCAAGCCACATTCTTACTCTTGTAAAATTTTACTATCTGTGGTTTGAGGATATCCAAAGTCCATCAACTCATCTAGCAGTTCATAAATAATCACAAAATTATCCCGAATGCTCTCTTCTTCCAGTTCCTTGAAATATTCAGAAAAGACCTGAAATAAAAAGTTAAAAAGGAATGCAATATGCCTATATGGTAAAATTCCAATTTCATTATCAAATTATTTCTTAAAATAAAAGTTGTTGATATAATCACAATTATTTCTCACTCTAGAGAATAAACCCCAAACGAAATCTCAGAATCTGAATAATAGAATCAATGCCACACTCACCTGAACTACCTTGTATAGAAATGAAAACACGAGAGATACACAGGCATTCTTCTTTGAAGTGGCAACCACTGGGATAGCATATTCAGGAGCTTATAGGTATTTGTATTTCCAAGCTATTCCTCTTTAAATTTTAGATTTTACTAGCTTCTTTTTCAATGAACATCCTACTTAATTTCCTGCAAACTGTTAACTTGTATCAAAAAATTTTATAAGACATATCCTAACCAGAAATGCAATGATTCAAAACTGCAATGATTCACTAAAATAATGTCTTTCTAGGCAAAATCAATGAAAGTACTGTATCTAGATTATCGGAAACAGGTTATTCTTTTGGACAGACCAATATTATGCCCAATTGCAGGCTCTATATTTTAAGACAGATATTAATACATTGAAATGAGTCTAAAGAAAGGCAAAAAAAGAAATTAGGAGGCTCAATACCAGATGGATATCAGGCTAAACATATGGAACTGCATGTGTTTAGCTTGGAGACAATTGAAACGACCTGAAAGCAATCTTTGACTATCTAAAAGATTGTCACATAGGAAAATGTGTTTTTAAAGGAGAGGGTTAGTACTAATGAATTCAAGTAAGAGAAAATTTGACATTAATATGAATTTCCTGCTTTTATGCTTCTCATTTATATTTGACTGGCCATTGAAAAGTCAGAGCTTATTGAAGGCAGGTCTTTAGAACTGCTTTTCATATTCTCTTCATAGCATGAAATCTTCAACAATCGAAGGCAATCAACTTTGTTTCACTAGAATGTAAGTAAATGGATGACTATCTACCGAGATACAGCAATAGGAAATTTTCTGCCTGAGCAGGGTTTAGAGTAAATCGTTTTTGAAATCTCTCCCAATTCTGAAATTTAAAGGTTGATGTAATTGTTTTTCTTTTTTCCTTGACCAGATTTAGTGAATTCAGACCTGATCAGCTGCTCTCCAATATCATCTAGACCAGCGGTCACCAACGGTGGTCCCTGGACCACTGGTGGTCCACGAGAAAATTTTGGTAGTCCGCAGAAAAATTATTTGCATTTTTATATTGCACTAAATCCTCAAACTACGGCCCCTGGGCCGGATACGTGCAGTGAACGTTTGTGTTGCTGCAGAGTCTCCCCCTTCATAGTCTTTTTGTGTGGGTCGGAGGGGGACAGAGATTCTAACTTAGGGTCTGCTTCAGCCTCCTGGTGTGGGGCTTTGGGTGAAGGCTGGAGGGAACTGCTGATGGTGGCGAAGAGCCAGAGGACCTTGTTCCAGTGGGACTGCCTCATGGCCTGGAACTGGCTGACAATCTCAGCCCGCTGAGCCTCCAGGCGCCGGTACCTGGCCTTGCATTCCCGCAGATCTTCCCTCT
Organism: Masticophis lateralis; assembly: GCA_030761175.1. Lineage (NCBI taxonomy): Eukaryota > Metazoa > Chordata > Lepidosauria > Squamata > Colubridae > Masticophis > Masticophis lateralis. The sequence goes on from JAUDYJ010000001.1 coordinate 334,117,564, forward strand.
GCTTGGAAAGCCTATCCTGGTAATCCTCAGTGAGGTGCTTCTGCTGAGCCTCCTCCTTGGCCAGATCCAATTGGAACTGAGCTGTTTTGCCAACTCTTTCTCATGGGGGCTGCTTAGCTCCAACAACTGTTTCCTGTTGGGGCCCTAAAGAGCCCGGGCAGGGAGGCAAGTAGTGGCTGGTGGGGGAGGGACGAGTAGAGGCCAGTGAGGCACTCCTCGAGGCGAGTGACATCGAGTTGGCCACGCCCACCCGGTCACATGACCACCTAGCCACGCCCACCCAGCCGGTCATTAGGCAGATCACATAAGTGGTCTGTGGGATTTAAAATTATGAATTTAGTGATCCCTGAGGTCTGAAAGGTTGGTGACCCCTGATCTAGACCTCCATTTAGTGTTTTTTTAAGAGATAAATTTCTTAAGAGATAAATAATAAATAATAAGTAAAAAGTTTATGGGAACAAAGTACAGATTAACATGTGAATAACAAGGGAAACTACCTTTCTTTTGACTAATTTAGTTATTAACTTGAGCCTTTTTAAAAAATTAAGTCTGAAGTGGAAAGTTTGGCTAAAGAGATTCCTAAAAATTTGCCTTCTTCACTATCTGGAGTCCTAGATCAAGGTGTCAGCACATTAACCCTTATTGTGTCAAAAGATACAATATAAATTGTTGTGTTTAATCCACATGAAGCGAACACCTCCATGAGCCAGTATAGGTGAGAGCATCCCTTCTTCTTCCTTCTCCATAAGTATAGGCATAAAATGCTCTACTTCTGACATATCCACATCTCCACGGTAATTTCTACAGATAAGAACCTAAAACAGTAGAGACATTTATTAGCAGTTTTTGAAACAGTAAAATTCATGAAAGTTGCCTCAGACAAGTTTGTATGTGCTACAAAAGAAACCACTTTTCAACTAACCAGCTATAGTACCAGAACCTCACTGATTCTCGATACTAAACAACCCGCTAGCTTTAAATAGCAACTGGTTTCTAGTAGGAAGAGTAACGGCTAGAAGCTCATTTAATTAGGCCACAGCTGATATGAATCTAAATTTAATCCCAAGGAAGGAGCAACAGATACTGCCCCTCCCAGCAATTCTCTTTTACAGAACAACAAAATATAATTACATAAACAACAATAATATTAAACAGATTCAACTTGTGGCTTATTTCACCTTTCTTCCTTCTCTCAATAGTACAGAAGAAGAGACATTCGATGCTGGGGTGCATTAAAGAGACTTAGGGAGAGAACAGAACAACAAAGAAATGTGGACATATGGTGGATTTCTGGCATGGCTCCGTTTAATTCCTTCCCTGAATATTCTATTTAAAATCAGAATTATTTTTCCACGTTTCTAGCAAAGCAAAAATTTAACACCATGCTTAGCCTTTCCTATTTATAATGCCCTTAACTGTTTTTTAAAAAAAATCGCAGAACAGAGCAGCTACCTCTCTGAAAGCATTTTATTTACACTTTACAGTTGGTAGACTGCCCCTGCAGCTGGAGGTTTCGCGGAAGGCCCATCCCCTCTCCACACACCTTGCCCTTGAGATCCAATACATAGACGGCGCTGGCCGACATGACGGCGGTCTTCCACCAGCCCGCACACGAGAAGCCACGGCGGTCCCGAACCCAGCGCTTCTCGGTACGCCCGAAAGCCTCGCGAGCTCACATCCGCTTGACTTGCACTTCCGTTGTAAAATTACAACGCCTGAAGATAGAGAGAACGGGTAGTGCCTAGAGCGGCATCTAGCCAACAAGAACGCTATAATTGAAACAGAATGCTCATACAGCCAAAATTCTTTACCTACAAGATATAACTCTATGATAACGAACGTACACCCGTTCCAGCCAATGCTAGAGGCCGCCGGCTCGTGAGGACATATTAGCCAATGGCAGGTTGCCGCTGTAGTCAAGACCGTCTATTGACCAATGGAATTTTCAGTCCAATTTTTCCGGCTATAACCTAGAGGAGGGAGTACACCTGATGACGTTTCAGTCGCAGTGACCAATGAAATCCCACCGTTATGAAGATGGACAGCTTTGCTGGCCGGTAGCAAATTCCATAGAGGCGCCGGGTCGAAGAACATGGCGAAGACCTACGACTACCTCTTCAAGCTGCTGCTGATCGGGGATTCCGGCGTGGGCAAGACGTGCGCGCTCTTCCGCTTCAGCGAGGACGCCTTCAACGCCACTTTCATCTCCACAATCGGTGCGTCACCGCCTGGCGACGGGAGCATTCCGCCTACCGCCACTGTCGCTATGACAACTTCTCGCTCTCTCGCGACCTCAACCCCTTCCGGTCGGCGTTACCATGGAAACCGCCCCCTCCCATCTCCCGCAGCTCAAGAGAGGGGCGAGGGCGCGAAGTGGGCTGCCGTTCAGCTGTGGGCGCGGCGAGAGGCAGCGTCCCCTCAGAGACCTTGCGGGGAGATGAAGGGAAGGGAAGGGAAGGAAATTGGGTCTCGTGTGGACTGAACCGGCAGGCTGATCCGGGTTCACGTCCCCGCACCAACGTCTCAAATTCTTTCGAGTTCGCCTTTCTCGGGGATTGTGAGGGGGGCTCAGATAGGAGAAAGGCCTTCCTCACTGGTAATTTGGCGAAGGGAACAAAAAAAAAATGTTGTAAATTATTTTTAGAAGACTTATGAATAAAAGTCGAAGCCACTTTTCCAGGCAGAAAATGGGTGAAAAACTGTAATCTATCTTTGCTGGTTTTAGAGAAAGGAAAGGAGAAAAAGGAATAGCAGTAAACAAAACAACAAAAAAGCAAAACAGCCATGGGATTATGATAGTGCTAGATCGGATCAGAGACATCCTGCTTTTGAATTAGCATTCACTAAATAAATAGCCTCTCAGCCCAACCTATCACAGAATAGGTGACAGCACAGTTAAATTGGGATTTGCTGCTGTCAGATGAGACTATGGCTTTATGAGATGACTGAAGAAATTTATGTGAGGGTTGTCAAGTGTTACTACTTTTGATGGCTTGGCAGTATCCCCTAACAGTGGTTAAGCAATAATAGTGGAGCCCTTGTTTTTAATTGTTTGCAGATGAGATCTACTATCCTGGGGGTTTCTCTTAAATTTTCTGTGATTATTTTGAAGACAAGTGGGTGAATGAGTCATTCTGAGAAAGGAAAAGTATACAAATAACTAAAAAGCTAACTGCATTGTCCATCATTCTCAGCTGTAAAAAAGAACAAATGGATGCTCCAATTCCTTCAAAACTAACAAATGTTATATTTCTCAATCTTTTGTAGGTATTGATTTCAAAATCAGGACAATTGAACTCGATGGCAAAAAAATTAAGCTGCAAATATGGTAGGGGACACCTCAGAGACTATCAATGTTGCTGTATCAAAACCTAATATAGCCATCCTCAGCTTATAGATGTGGTGAGCCCACAACACAGTTGAAGAGCCTCAGATCAGGGAATTGCTTTAGAACAGAGATGGTCTTCTTGTGACTTGTACATGTTTCAAACCAAATGCCAAATGTTAGCTATTATTTTACATATATCATCTTTGATTTCATATAAGCTCAGTATATATAATTAGAAAGTAAAAAAGAGGTAGTTAGTTGCAGACAACTGAACAATCAGAATCCTGGATGAGCCACTCTGCTGTTTTACATAACAGGTAGTCCTTGACTTAACAATCACAATTGGGGCCAGTATTTGCATTGCTAAGCAAGCCAGTTCAGTGAGTCATGCCTGATTTAATAACCTCTATGTCATGGTGGTTAAACAAATCACCATGGTTGTTACATGAATCACTTGGTTGATAAGTGAATCCAGGTTCTCCCATTGACTTTGCTTGTCAGAAGCTGGCTGGGAAGGTTGTAAATGGCAAATGTGACTGGGATAGTGCAACAGTCATAAATACATACCAGTTGCCAAGCATCCAAATTTTGATCTATGACTGTGGGGACACTGCGATAATCATAAGTGCAAAGAATGGTCGTAAGTAACTTTTCTAACACAATTTTGAACGGCCACTAAACTAATGGTCATAAGTCCATTGTACAGTATTTGTACATAAATTTACTTGTGCAATATTCCTATAGGCTCCATTGTCCATTAATTTACTGGTTCCCTTTTACTTATCCCACTTCTCTGCCTAGAGAGGTCTGCCTCTTCATAGTACAGAGATAATAAGTGAGCCGAAAATCCAATGGCCCAAACAATATCACTCTTTCATCCTGCCCTTATCCTAAGAACAATGGAACTGAATAATGAGCTCTGATAAGGATGGAGCAGAAATCTGTCTTTCACTTTCTGACGTTAAGGTTGACTCAGCCTTCCATCCTTCCGAGGCTGGTAAAATGAGGACCCAGATTGTTGGGGGCAATATGTTGACTAAACCGCTTAGAGAGGGCTGTAAAGCACTAAAGCAGTATATACGTCTAAGTGCTATTGCTATTAAAGATTTATCAAATAGTGGTGTAATTTAAAAGCAGTAGTATTTATAAAGCCCTTGAAACAACATTTTGTCCTATTCTAGGGACACAGCTGGGCAAGAACGATTCCGGACAATCACAACAGCTTATTATAGAGGAGCAATGGTAAGTTCAATTCTCTACAGTACTGATGAGCATCAAGTACTAATGTAATGTAATGTATTCTACAGTACTGATGAGGCTCCCTCAAAGTCTCCAATCTGTTAAGACAATGGTTCTCAATCTTTTCTTCACCACAGACCCCCTTTAAATATCTTTTGTGGCCACAGACCATGGCCATGGACCCCCATGACTTAACTCAAGATTTAAATCATAATATTTCTTCAAGCATTCACAGACACCCCACCATGATGACATCCTGGCCCCCTATGAGTCCACAGACCATGGGTTGACAACCACTGTATTAAGATGTTCCTTCAGTAGGAACGTGGCTGTAGTTTCTGTGCTTGCTTGGGTTTTTTTTGTTCCTTATTGCTTTCCTTCCAACTTTTCTAAATGTTTAGAGTTCAACTTACTTTTTCTTTCCTTACCATAGTGTCATTTCTTTCCTTTTTTATGTTTCAGCACTGATTCTCTATCCTCTTTTGCATCAGATTTAAATCTCAGAGTTGAATGCTTCCCACACAATTCTCACCTGCCTACCCTCCCTCACCCTCTTCATCATTAGTCAGATCAGTCTCCTGCTTCTTTCCACCAAACTGTTCCTTGGAAATTCTTTCTCAATGCTATCAGCTAAGTTGTATCAGTTATCTCATTTACATTTACATTGTCAAGTTCTTAAAAAATCAAAGACGCATCAGTCTACTTTTCTGTCTCATTCTTTAGGGCATCATGCTGGTATATGATATTACCAATGAGAAATCTTTTGAAAATATTCAGAACTGGGTCAGAAACATTGAAGAGGTATGTTTTCTGTACTAAAATGTATAAAACCTCTTGTTTTTTTTAAGTGTCAGATTTTGAGTTATTTCTCATAGATATTCATAATGAAGGGGGAAAATCCTGTATTTTGTCTCCTGATATTTGGGAGATATTAACACTTAAGTAGTAAAGTTTATACTTGACAGCATATTGTTCAAGGTTGTACTTCTTTCATTGACAAATAGGAGGATTGATTAAAGCTAATGGGAAAATTCTTTGTCTTTCTAAGATCCCCAAGAGCAGTCATTGCTCTGGGTAGACAAACCTCCTAAATAGATTTTGGTGACCTGATGACTTTCAAGGGTGTTGAGGTTACAGTGTCTAAAAACTAACCAGTAGAACCAATAATTGATTTGTAGTGTCGGAGATATCTGAATATTGCCAGGTTGTTGAAAGCTAGATGGACATATAATATTTCTTTCCTTAGGGCAGCTTCCTGTTTGTTCCTAAACTGGTTGAAGCACTTTCTACCTAACAGTGTTTTTATGATTGCTGCAGAAAATTGCACAATTGAACATTATTAAAATTTTGCAGGCTAAATAAAATTCAATTCTTATTTAGCATAGAACCACATTCTCTGAGAACTCCAGGTCTGATTGTGACAACATTCTCTGTAACTGGATTCCTTTTGAAAATTAGTGGCATGGATGAAATGGGTACATGAGACAAAGAGACGGACTAGTTGGCCTTTAAAATCTCTTATAAGTTTAGAATTATCTAAAATTTGATGACAAAGAAGTTGTCTACACTGGCAATTCTTCCTTAAGCAATAAGAGAAGAATAGTACAAAAATGTCAACTACATTTGTGATAATCTCATAAACGAGCTGAAGATATTTTCTTTCTCCTAGCATGCATCTCCAGATGTAGAAAAAATGATCCTTGGAAATAAGTGTGATATAACCCACAAGCGGCAGGTTTCCCGAGAGCAAGGTGAAAAGGTAAAGTTCATCTTAGAATATAGAAATTCAGAGCATCACATAAAAAGAAGTAAATAATCTGTACTAACTCTTGTACAGTTAGTACAGTTAGTCCTCAGTTTACAACCACAATTGATCCCAAAAATTGCATTGCTAAGCAAGACAGTTGTTAAGTGATTTTTGTCCTATTTTGCAACTTTTCTTGCCATAGTTAAGTGAATCACTGTAGTTGTTAAATTAGTATCAAGTTGTTAAATTAATCTGACTTCCCCATTGACTTTGCTTGTGAGAAGCTCACAAAAGGTGATGCCAAGCCTCAGGAAACTGCAACTGCCATAAATATATGCCAGTTGCCAAGCGTCTGTCTGAATGTTGATCATGTGACCATGGGGATGCTGCAGTCGTGTTAAGTGTGAAAAACTATCACTCAAAAACTTTGGATGGTCACTAAACAAATGGTTGTACATTGAGGATTACTGTGAGTTTTGGATTTTGTCTACTTTGCTTCAAAGAAAATATTTCAGGAGTGGGAGAATAGTATAATTCAGGAGGTTTGGTATTTACTCTGAAGTTGTATTAGGTTAACAGAAAACAATAAAACGTTAGAATAGCCATCCTGGCAGTAAAAAGTCAAATACAATTAATTTTTAATCATACATATATAATTCACAAGCCCTTGTGAAGACTACAGTAGGCTCCAGAAAACTTCAGATATTTCATATAACTTATTTGAGTTAAAAATCCTAATCTATTTTTGTTCTGTGACACAAAGTGAAAAGAGAAAGCTCCTTTCTCTGATACCCTTTGTCCTTAGTCTGAACATTGAACTGAACATGGCATATGGGTGACCTCCAGGGTGAAATCTGAGCCGGTTTTCCACCAGTTCATTGGCCGCACATGCACAGCGCGTGCCAAACACATGCTGCGCATGCATGCATAGTACACACCAAATGCATCCTGCATCCACTCACATGCACAGTATGTGCTAAATGCGCACTTTGTGTGGAAAAATGCTTGGGAAGGTAAGTAGAACAGCGGGGAGGGGGAAAGAGCTGTGCCGCGCAATTTAGATTCACTAGAAAGCAGGATTTCCTGCTTTCTAGCAATTTTAAATCATGCAACACAGCTGATCGTTGGAAATACCAGTTCAGAGGAACCGGTAGTTTTTTTTTACTACTGATTCGCCTGAACCGGTAATTTTTATCACTACCAGTTCGCCCAACGAGTGCAAACCAGTAGCATTTCACCACTAATTTTAATACTGTTTTAAATTTTGTACTTTTTGTATTTTATTTGCTGGCTGTTCACCGCCCTGAGTTCTTCGGGAGAAGGGCGGTATATAAATACAATAAACTAAACTAATTGGACCTAATTGGAGCACTTTGAGCATGTTGTAAGGCAGAAAAAAGCATTACGTTAATGCAGTTGGCCAACTTAGATGACTGTTTTTCTTTCTTAACCTTTGAGCCCTGAAAGGCCTTTGGCCTTTCTATGTTGTTCGAAATGTAGTCATTGCTACAAATACGGAAGCAGTTTCTAGCTCTTGTGAAAGGCAGTTTTAAATTTTAAAAAAACCAGAAACACACATGTTTGATGATAGTTACTATGCCCACATCAGATTGTTTGTATATAGCCTTTTTATTCCCATCATATTAGAATGTTTTGTTTTTTGATAGCAATAGAGAAGGAGACTTTCATGTTAAAATTCTGTTTCATGCAATTAATTTGAGGTCTCTTTTTCTTCAGTTGGCTGTTAGCTTTGGAATTAAATTCATGGAGACCAGTGCAAAGGCAAACATTAATATAGATAATGTAAGTATTGGCTCTTCATCTTGTAAAATCACTCTTGCCCAAATGACAAATGGTTTATCTAGTGTGATATCCCAAATGTGATTCTGTGGGTTTGGATTCCAGTGCTAAGAAATGTCTTAGTTGGTGGTGTCAAATATCATATTAACATAGAAAGAGGGGAGTCATTTGGAATAATAGCATCAATTATATTTAATTCACATTACATTGAGTATTATTTTTTAAAACCCACTGACCTTTTTACCATGGCCATACTAAGATTCTAGAGCAGGACTGTCAAAACTCCTGGCCCACGGGCTGGATGCATCGTGCTGGCCATGCCCAGGCCCAGTTTAGCAAAGGGGAAAAAAGTTCCAATACATCACATGATGCTTCTGTGACAACTTGAGTTTGACATCCGTTCTAGAACATAGTCATCAGCCACTCAAATGCCAGGTTTATGCCTGAAACTGTTTTATTTTTTGAACATTAGATTCCCATTCTTGTTCACTACATCAGCCTTTTACAACACCTAATGCTTGACCTCATTTACACATTCTGTCATTTTGATCTCAAATATCTAGCAATCCTACTGTTCTATGGTCAGCTAACAAAATCGGTATATAGCTAATCCTATCCAAATAGGAGACTACATAATTGGCTTTGACTATGCCAATTGTGAATTCTGGCAGTTGTAGCTGCCACACATCCCAGTTATTTATGGCCATATTTGGTTAGCTGTTGGCGTATGAATGAATGGCCAAATGTTTTCTGGGTCCTTCCTCATTTGGAATAATTTGTATTTAATTTTGATGTTCTTGATATAAAGAAAATGGAGAGTTCAAAAGCAATGTGGTATGCAGTTTGTAGCAGTAAAGCATTTTTCAGTCATGCACTTTTGTATTTCTTGTTTTCATTTTAGGCATTTTTTACACTTGCCAGAGACATCAAAGCAAAAATTGACAAGAAACTGGTAAGTACCTTTACTATAAGAGAGTTCCCTTGGGGAACTCTAAAAAACTGGCAAATACTCTCTTTTATGGGTATGAAGATATTCCCTGATTGTCCGATTTATTGATTGGATTCACACATCACTCTTAAGTGGTTTGTTTTGTTTAGATTTAGCATACTGTGGCAACCTAGTCATTATGGTTTTGTAAATCATGCTTAACCATGGCATCATATGATGTTTACAATAAGATCAGTAGGCAACGTTGCCCTCTCCATTCTGTTCTTAGAAAGCGAAGGTGCTCTTGAAAATTGAATGGAAGCTATGAGTGAATTCTTTGGCATTGAACAGCAAAATGCTTACATGCACATGGGAATGTATAATAGTTTGTGTAAGCAATACGGTTTTCTAGTATTGCAGGCAGGAAGTTTATTATAAATATATAATATATATATAGAGAGAGAATCCCTTGGGAATTGGGCGGCATAGAAATGTGATAAATTAAAATTAAATTATAATGCATTTATTTGTTTATTGAAGTATTTATTGACTCAAATCATACAAGTTCTGGATAGTGTAGAAAAAAGGAATAATTACAATTAATATAGAATTGCAGGTTCTGGCTAGTGTGGGGAAAAAGAATAATTAAAATTAATGTAGGATTGCATTACACATTAAAATGCTCAGAATTTTCCACCTGAACCAAATGAAAAGAAAGGTCTTAAGAGCCTTCTGGAACATCAGAAGAGGAGGGACTGGGTCAAAAGTTCTGCAGTGCAGGGTCAACAGCTATTACCATTGAAGAGGAAGGGTGGACTTCCTGTACCCAGGCCAAGACAAAGTTTCATCTATCTGTGCAGCCAATACAATTTGTGCCCTCCGCAATAGGGCTTGAATCAAGACAGTATACCCTGTTTCCCCCAAAATAAAACATCCCCTGATAATCGGGCTTTTGAGCACATGGCAATAAGGCCAAGCGCTTATTTCAGGGTTCAAAAAAATATAAGACAGGGTCTTATTTTTGGGGAAACACTGTAGATAATCTGCTTCTTCTAGAATCCATTATAGCTAACTTTTCCTAAAAAGACGAGGTTGAAGAGGAGGTGAAAGTTGTCAGATATAACCAGATCAAAACTTGGCTACTTTCAAGAGAGTGCACTCTATCACTTCTTTCAAGGCAAGTGGCATTCTGCTCTCTCAAAGAGGCATTGACCACTGCTTAGCTCCAGCTGCACATGCCTGGTCATTAGCCCAAGAGAGCAAGGAGCAGAACAGATCAGGTCTACAGGTAATAAGGCTCAGAGTAAAAGTACCACACCCATTTTTATGGTTCTACAAACTCAGTAGAATCCCAGGTCACATTGCATGGCAATTGCCAATCTAATTGTAAGGATAACCCACTAATACGTTTTGAAACAATCAGATCCTCAAGCTCTTTTCTCTGTCCTTCGCCTTACTACTCTAAAACCTAAAATCTAGGAAGGCCAATCAATAGGATCACATCCCTGTTAATGCCCAACCACATCCCAGCAATATTAACCAATGTACAGCTTTCCCTTCTCTTGTAAAGGCCTATCCAGGGCAAACCCTATTATTTGGGGGGGGGGGGGAGGGACTTTACTATCAGACAACACATTGTGATCGTATAAAACAAGAGGTCGTAATTGGAGTTCTGAGTTGAGATTCCAAGGGAGGGTACAGAAACAGTGTGTCTTTCACTTTTTTTCTTTATTCAACTGATTTCATAATTACTGTATATAATTATCCTATATGCCATACGTGATTTTGCTGCTCTGGATATGCTGTTGCGTAGCATTACTGGCAGCTTAATATTACTTACATGTTCCAACAGTATTCCAGCATTACTTCATCAGCTTTGGCTAGTTCTGCTGGCATAACTGGTATAGCAATAATATAATAGAGCTTTCACTCTATACTGCTAGTGGATTTTAAGTTTAAGAATTTTAAATTTCCTAGTAACTGAATCTTGCCATTCTTTATCTTTCTAGGAAGGCAATAGCCCACAGGGCAATAGCCCAGGAATGAAGATCAGCCCAGATCAGCCAAAGAAAAGCAGTTTTTTCCGATGTGCCCTTCTTTGAGGGGTACAGCCTTAACATGAGGTGCTGTTCAACCTTTCTGGACTTGCCCATTTGCACGGGCTTTTTTCCCTCTCTGGATCTGATCCCATACCAGTCTAATGCAACGGGACAAAGTGGCTCCTTTTCATAATCGACCCTTCTGCGATTAATTGCATCACTGCTCCTGATAAATGTGGGGCATGTAGATCAAGAAATTGGATACCGGACATTTTGAAACAGGCTTTTCTTTTTCTCTCGGGAGATGTGGTTTGTTAACTGTTATCATGGCTAGTAGAAAAAGTGATGATCAGCATAATTCTAAATGATTTTTCTCTGCCTTCCCAATCTATGAAGGAGTGTAGGGTGTAGCCTGTAAGACAGAATGAAGCACTGACATTTGTAGCGGATTACTCACCTTCCCTCTTGGAATCAGGAAAAACAAATTAGCCTGTTCTTGGCACTCGTTCTAGACACTCCCATGATAGAAATTGCACAATGTCTCAAAATAAAAGTAAATTATTTTTTTAGAGAAATTAGTGTGTATTCTTATTTATAAAGGTCAAATTCCTTTCCTCTTGTGCCTCCTTCGGTATAGGAGATTGATGCAGGGAGAGTAATCATTTGACTGATTAGATAAATGTTCAATTTTGAACTGTGAATTACAAATCCTTGTGATCGTATAAAGGTTCCCAGCAGGTTAGACAACAGCAGTTCACTTTGCTTACTGCACCTTGGCCTGACAGTGCTAACCTTGCAGTTCTTCGTTGGCATTAGGCTCTTGTCTGACTTACAAATAGCTACTTTCTCCTTTGAGAAAGTTACTTGAGTTCAGCCTTTTCTGTGGATTTTCTGAAATTTCCAGGCACAAATTCAAACTTAGTAGTGACCCTGTGGACATATATTGCCACAATAGAAACCTGATCTTGTAACTTTTCTTCAGTGTATTCAGGATTCCAGTATAACTTCTGTATCTCTGGAAGACTCACTTATATTTTGGAATCTATCTATTTACAAGAGTTTATTATAAAACAGCAACTTGGGCTTCATGACTAAAACTATTTTATCTGGGCCAGAGCTGCTTCCTATGTTTTTTCCAATGCAGCTCTGTGGCAGTATCAAAGTAGTGGATATGGAAGTTACTTAATGAAACCTGTTCTCCCTTTTTCAAGATTACTAGAATAGATTTCCAAATCTTTTTGAATCCATCCATTAAATGAATAGTAAGTTATCAAAGGAAGTACGATCCTGATTTCTGACACTGCCCAAATGTGGGGAAACTGAACCAAAGATAATTGGGACTGTTTTTGAGAGAGAGATACAGCCAAGAATGAATCAAGTTCCTTCTGTGAAGGATAAGATATGAATTATACTAAAGATTCAGCATTCTCTCCCAATACTTCTGATAAAAAAATATCAAAATGATTTCCATTACCTAGGAGTATTTCCAGTTGCCATCCTTAAAATAATATTCTAGGTTGTGTGCTGATTAAGAGGAAAGTTTTTCACACCTGTTTTAGGACAGATCAGACCAGTCTGTGCTCCATTTTTCATTCATTTAATGTGTTTATATAGCATTTATATATCACTTGATTATTCATCAATGAGGGGAGGGTATTGTGCAATACTTAAAGCCTCCAATGCAACTACTAATCTTTTAACTGCCTTGGTTATATGTGTTGTGAGAACCAAGCCATGAAATACTGGTCTCACCAGCATCACTAAACTACCACTAAACTACCACTAAACTACCACTAAACGAAGTAACCAATGGATGTGAGGGTGATCTGACCACAACATCTATCACTCCACTGATTGCCAGGGTTGATTTGGCTGATCTGGCTAGCTGGGCTGGTGTTGTCTTCTTCCCTCCACTCCATGTGCATTCTTCCCAAAGCTGTGCGCTTGATGGAAAAGGATGACCATCCCAGATAGGAGTGTAGCAATTTTTGGTCAAGGTCAACCTATTTTCAAAGCATCTTAAGGCCAGACAAGGATTAATGGATGGAAACTGATTGGAGAGATTCAACCTAGAAATGAGGAGAAATTTTCTGACAGTGACAACAATCAACCAGTGGAATAGCTTGCCTTCAGAAATTGTAGGAGCTTCGTCACTGGAAGCTTTCAAGAAGAGACTTATTGTCTAAAATCTTTGACAGAGTAAGCACATACTGTACACACCTAGAGATCCCTCCCATCTCCTAAAGTTGATACCAAAACCTGGACTTATATTTATCTCAAAAGGGTGTGGAAATGTAAATTCTTAATCTCTGCTTTCGGGAAACTAAAACTAAAAATATATCTCAAATTGTAAATCACGTTACCATCTCAAAAATCTTATTACAAAATAATTATTAAGTCACCAAGATTTTAGTTTTCCTTTCCTCACCTAGCCTATGATGAGAATAATATGAGAGAACCTTGAATTCGCTTGAGAAAAAACAAAATGAGCTGCAATGTGTCTTGCAATGATAGAGGGATTGTGAGTGTGTCTTATGACAACCCTGCAGGGTAGTCCACTTCCGAAGCTGAGGGTCCCTAACTCCACACTATAAAAAAAATGTTGAGACTCTAGAAAAAGTGCAGAGAAGAGCAAGATGATTAGGAACCTGGAGGCTAAAACATACAATGAATGGTTGCAGGAACTGAGCATGGCTAGTCTAGTGAAGAGAAGGACCAGAGGAGACATGATAACCATCTTCCAATACTTGAGGGGCTGCCAGAGAGAGGAGGGGGTCAACCTATTCTCCAAAGCACCTGAAGACCAGACAAGGATTAATGGATGCAAATTGATCAAGGAGATTCAACCTGAAAATAAGGATAAATTTTCTGACAGTGAGAGCAATCAACCAATGGAATAGCTTGCCTTCGGAATTTGTGGGAGCTTCATCACTGGAAGCTTTCAAGTAGAGACTGGACTGCCATCTGTCAGAAATGGTATATGGTCTCCTCCTTGGCAGGGGGTTGGACTAGATGACCTACAAAATCCCTTCCAACTCTGTTAATCTGATTATTGGGAAGGATTGCCACTCCCAGAAATGGCTTTGACTGTGTAAATTGGGAATCTTGAGATTTGTGGTCCTCACGCATCTGAATTCTGAAAGACATCAAAGGACTATTAGAAGACCTACAAGGTCCCTTCCAACTCTGTTAATCTATCTAACTCTAAGTATCTCAGGTAAAAGCATCCCCTCTGGGCTTGCTCGCAGCTCCACTGCGTTTCCCTTTTGCCTCCCTTAAACGTTCCAAAGAGCAAAAAAACCTTCTACGCCGGTGATTCGTTCCTGGAGCCGCTCTAGCATTTACCTCTCTATGGGTAAAGGCAGCCGTTCGCCGGTTTTAGGGTTCCGCCCGTGTACGCATTCCGAGGTTTCTTGTTGTTTGGTTCCTTTAACCCGGAAATACTTTCTCAGCCTTGTCCACACAGCCCCGGAGAGAGAGAGAGGGCTCGGGGGGAAGAGAAACGTCGATGCGCTGAAAGAAACGGGGGATGTCGGAGTACGAAGCTGTGCAGCGAGGTGCTCTGCGTATAAAAGGGGGCACCGACATCGGGTCTGCAGGGAAACGGTGAGGGGAGCTTTCGAAGGCAGGAATTGGATAGGCGGTCGCGGAGACGCTTGGTTTGTTTTTCATAATTCTACGCTCGCCCCCACTCTTTTGGGCAGGCGGGTCTTCTTTTGCCGTTGGCCAAGAGGAAATAATTTTTAAAAATCTTAATTTCTAGCTTTGGTTCTCTGTCAGGAAGCCCTAACAAGAGCAAAGAGTCCTCACGACCACTACCACAAGAGAAGGCCTGAAGGAGGAGTGATTAATTTGGCTGTTGGCGGTTGTAAAAGCTCTTCATCAGCTATGGGAAAGCAAGGCGAGGCTGCCTCAAAAGGAAACGGCACTTAAGGCCCACGGTTGGAAAGGCTTGGTCTTGCATAGTCACCCACACGTTAAAAGGGCAACGAGGCGATGCATTTGAAAAGTTGGTGGGGTTGATAAATTCAAAATGCTTAACTCCACTCCTCAAAGTTAAGAAGTGGAGCTATGATTCATAATTAACAAAGTGGTTTAAATCCCTTATTTCTGCTATAAAGACAAAGTTATCCTCAGGCTTGATCAGGGGTTCTTCATGCCAGTGTTCCAATTTGCCCTTTTTTCCTAACAAGAAAATACTAATACAAATAAAAGTATGGGTGAAGATACAGAAAAATTATTTTCTTTTTTTTTCCTATCATGCTCTGTGGAAAAATTTGACTTTATCTGAATGGTCTCTTTTTAGAAAGAAGAAGAAAGATAAAGAAAGAAGCAAGATTGTAGATCAGATTGTGAGCAGCAAGAACCAGGAGGAAGAAGAGGAGAAGAAGCGGGCTCTGGACAAACGTACTCCAGCACAGTTGGCCTATGAAAAAATGCAGGAAAAGCGAGTTAGTGTCTAAGACCACAGAGTTTGGGTTAAGGGGAACAAAAATGTTCCTTGTCAAAATGACAATAACCAATAACTCTCTTTTTATTTTATAGCAAATAGAACGAATCTTGAAAAAAGCATCCAAAACCCACAAGCAGAGAGTAGAGGTAAGTACTTGCTTTGGGTGCTACATGTTCTTGCATAATGGCAAACTATTGTTATGGTTTAGTATGCTGTATCACCCAACCGAAGATGATTTTAAGGAGAAGAAAATACTGATGAGAATTTTCCTCTGTGGATAGATGTTGATATAAAATGTTATCTCTTGTACTGCAAACTGCTATTAAAACCTAAGCTATTTGCAGAAAAAGGTTAATCAATTTCCCCCTCAATCTCTCCTCACACCGTTCTGTATTATAGAACAGCCTGAGTGATTTCTCTGCTGGGCAATTCTTGGTCATTAGTCATTAGAGAAAACACAGAATATAAGAAAGATCTTTGAGATCATCCAATCAAACCTACAGTCCAGTGCAGGATTATACTACTACAGCATTCCTAAAAGATGGCTATTCAATCTTTGTTTAAACATCTCTAGATAAAGATAATCCACCTTAGGCAATCTGCCCCATTATTTTTATTTTTTAACCGCCCATCTCTGAGAGGAGCTCTGGGTTGTGTACAATATATTGAACAGCTTTTCTATTAGGAACTAATGTCCAATTAATATCCGTTTTAAAATGAAATAATTTTTAAACCCATCATTTCTTGACTTCTGGAACAAAACTGAAGTTTATCACACCTTATAAAGAGTTTGACAACTGTTTATAGATGTTTTAAGAATGCACATCTTTAGCCATCTTTACCCTTCTGGTTAGGATCAGATCTAGATAAACAATCCCTTTGTTTTCAACCTTCTGGAAAATGAAAGACAGAAAACTACTGAATAATATTGGGCACTTTGCTGTTTTGGTTATATGGAATGTGAACAAGTTGAATCCCCCATGTTTTTCTTCCCTGAATGTTTTCTTATCAGGTTGACGAAGGCATTGTTTAAATTTTCTGTTGTCTTATAACACACTCCCATAAAAATATTATTGTAGTTTTCCTTGTATTTTTACCCAGTGCTGTAGTCTGGAGCCTTGTGCTCAGGTAGCTGGATCCCTAAACAGATGTGCACTTTCATTTAATACCATTGCTCCTCCATCCATTTTGTCTGATCTATTCCTTTTGAAATACATTTATTTACTAAAATTTTTATGGGCCCCAGTCAAAGGACTCACAGTTTCATAATCCAAATTCACAATCATTAAAACAAGCAATAAATATCACAGAAATAAAAACTGGCATGAGCTACAACTGCCCCATTGTACAAGTAGTGTTCAGCTTGCAACTATTTAACAATGGTTCAAAGTTATGACAGCCTGGGTAAGTAATTTATGTCCCATCCTCAAAGGTACAATTATGACACCACCTAGCAGTCACATGATCGCAATTCAGGCACTTGGCAACCGGCTCACATTAACTATGGTTGCAATGTGTTGCCCTTATGGGTCTTCCCAGCTGACAGTCAGTTGGGAAAGCCATAACAACCAATTTGTTTAACGATGCTAAAATATTAATTAAATTCAGTGGTCACGTGACACAGTTCGGACTCATTTAACAATCCATCACTTAGAGACTTAACAATTGTGATTGTTAAGTCCAAAACTACCTGTAGCCTCTTTTCCTCCTTGAACTCTCAGCAGAAGAGCAGTCCTTAACCACCTTCCAAATAATTAAGAAAGGCCCAACCTAATTTTGCAAGAGGAAGCAAAGACAAGTTGTTGAGTAGAGTTGGGGCAAACATCAATTCTCAATCCCTTCATTTCATGCCAACTAAGGTGGGATCCTCAGTGTGGTTCAATGAGACATGTAACTTCCCGTAATTACATGCTCATCAGTGGGTGCCTGTTGGATCTCTCCCAGAGCCAGTTTACATATAGCATCAAGATTATTTTTCTGAGCTCTTTTCCCTTTACTTCAAAATGTGTATCCTTGTGATTAGGTTGTTAGAAAAATTGTGTCCAATATTTTTAAAGTTTCTTATTTTGGATTAATTTAGATTGAATACATACAAACTAGAGTCACTGAAATCAAAGGGATTTTATGTACTCACAATGAAATTTATTCAAATAGATCTTTGCCAAATCTGGATATTTGTACCATATATTTGTAAAGTAATGAGTTCTTGCTTCAACTAATATTCTTTTTCTTTCCTAGGATTTTAATAGACACTTGGATACTTTGACTGAGCATTATGACATCCCCAAAGTCAGTTGGACTAAATGAGCGTCTTTTCCATCAACATTTTCTTCTTATACGATCTTTGTTTCTGAAATGAGCACAGACAGTGGTGTTGAGCTGCAACTCACTTGGCAGAATTGCTGTTTTCTTGTAACTTCCTTTTCTTGATCAAACTTGCTTTTAAAGAAACATATGGCATTATTTCTTCGAGTAACTGGCAGTTAGCTGTTATTTCTGCTTTATTGTTGCACATTTAAGGACAAATTAATCCTTGGCTAATTATAGACCAGATCAGACACATACAAAACTTAGGATTTATGCAGAGTCTGTTGCTGAAAAACAGCTCAAGGAGGACAATTTAAATGCTCGGGGTGGGAGAATTACTCTGTGTACTGGATTTCTGATTGCTGCATTGTAAAAGTATACAATAAATACATTCAAAAGGAATAATTGCATCAGCAAACACATTCATCCAGCATATTTCCATTATTTCTGAACACCCCAATTCAATGGCTTTACCATCATAATTGGTATACAATCTCAACATTTCCTAAGAAATATTGATAAAAGGACAATTCTAATGACTCCCACTTCATCTACTGGAAGGACCACTGTATTCTCCACACTGATATAATGATGAAAATTTCTTTATATAAACTAATTAAAAACACATATCTTGATTATAAGTAAATCAATCCTATACCATATTGAAAGTTAAATACCACCACAAAAAAAGTGATATTGAAACTAAATGGGTTGACTAAAACCAGCAATATTGTTTTAATTCTTACCCACCTGAAGCCTGCTCCCATGTATGGTGAAGATAGGATAATCATTTTGGTTTTGTAGCACCAATGTTTAATTTTAAACCTAAGCTCCAGAAAGGGACAAAAATGAAATGTAATGTAAACCCAGATTATATCTCAGCAAATGTATGCGCTACTTTTTGTTTTTTTGTGAACTGTTATGATCTTGTTAAGGTTTATCTTCCTTCAGTTGGTTTTAGACACAAGTCTGTTGATCCCATATACAGTTTTCCTCTTGGCATAAGGTGTAAAAGTGTGTTAGGGTGGTGCACCATTTAGGGTCCTCAAGAGTATGAAAGTTATACCTCTCTGTAATACTTTATAGCAGCCATTCCTTTCCCCAAGAAAAGACACCTTTGCGTGTTGCATTGTCACTTTTGCAGTGTCCAAGCACTACAGTCTTAAACCATGCATCAAAATGCAGTGTGAAAAAACTGGAAGAATCTTAAAGTTGTCAAGGTTTTGGTTACCACCTTTAGAGCGCTCCATGGCATAGGACCGGGGTTTCTATGTGACCGCCTTCTGCCACCAGTAGCCTCTCACCGACCAGTACGCTCCCATAGAGAGGGGCTTCTCAGGGTGCCGTCAGTCAGTGTCGACTGGCGGCCCCCAGCAGGAGAGCCTTCTCTGTGGGGGCATCTGCCATTTGGAATGAGTTCCCGCTGGAAATATGGAGGATCCCGGATCTGTGCACTTTCCGCCGTGCCCTCAAAACATTCTTATTCCAGCAAGCTGGCCTGGCCTAACTTACCCTTTTAAATTGCTTTTAAATTTATCTTATAAATTGGATGTTTTAAATTTGTTTTTGGGCCAAAGTATTTAATGTATTTTAAATATTCTTTTTAAACATTTGTATTATGTGTATTTTATCTTTTGGCTGTTCACAGCCCTGAGTCCTTCGGGAGTAGGGCAGTATATAAATTTAATAAAATAAAATAAAATAAATAAACCTGAGTTTCAAATCATCTAGGACTTGTCTTCTCCCTTGTCCCCACTCAAGTGTCTTGTGCTAAGAGGAAGGTTCTAATTTTGTGCATTTTACTTAAAGTCAAATCCTTTCAGTAGTTTGAGATGGGTCACAGTTGCACACTTCAAATTAATGATGATCCTGAATTGTTAGGTTATCTACTGTGAGGAAATGGACAGGACAAGTTAAAACAAGCAATAATAGATGTGCTAATTGACATTTCCGTGTTTAAGTGGTTTTAGCTGGTAAAGTTCACTATTTTAAAAAGTGGAGCTTGGGAGTGGATCACAATTGTTACTGCAGCGGAAACAGCCTTTTTGCTGTTTGAGTTATCAGGCACCTCTTGTAAACTTGGACATTGCCTCTAAAACAACATTCTTTCATTATAGTCTTCAACTTAACAATCATTCATTTAGTGACAGTTCAAAGTTACAATGGCACTGAAAAAATAGACCTATGATTTTTTCACACGGCCGTTGCAACATCTCCATGGTTGTGTGATTAAAATTCAGATGCTTGGCAAGTGATTCGTATTTGACGGTTGCAGTGTCCTGTGTGTGTGTGTGTGTGAGAGAGAGAGAGAGAGAGACAAGTGATCACCTTTTACGAACTTCTCATAAGCAAAGTCAGTGGGGTAGCCAGATTCATTTAATAGCCATGTTACTAAACAGCTGTGGCAAGAAAGTTCATAAAATGGGGCAAAATTCACTTAAACCGTCTTGCCTAGCAATAGAAAATTTGTGATCGGTTATTGTAAGTTGAGGACTACTTGTAGCGTCTTCAGTATTTTCAGACATTCTCTATAGTTCTGCTATTGCGAAGCAAACATGCCAATTGCTACAAAATGGTTCTGCCAGTTACTACTGTGTTTACCCAAAAATAACAGCCAGCTGGAAATACGCCCTAGCGTGATTTTTCAGGATGCTTATAATATAAGTCCTACCCCCAAAATAAGTCCCAGTTAAGACTGTCAGCCAGAGGGACACATTTAGTATGATATTTCCCTGAAAATAAGACCTAACTGGAAAATTAAGACCTAATTTGGAGCAAAAATTAATATAAAACCCGGTCTTATTTTGGGGGGAAACATGATACCTGGAGCCACACACATTTTAAATATGCCCTTTTCAGCTTCAATACAAGATCATTTTTCTCTTCTAATCCTGTTTACCAACACAGCTTTCATCATCAGCTGTCATTTTTGTATTTATTTAAGAATGCCACATGAAGGAATATGTGCTTTTAAAAAAATTATTATTAGATCAAAAATCATGTTACAGGATTCTCTTACAGGAGCTTTAGAAAGTTTTAATACAGATTGGTTGTTTTGGGGGGGGGGGGTTGGGCAATTTTTCCCCACCTTGTAAAATTGAATAAATACAGAAGTAAAAAAAACACAAGCAACTCTTTTCCTATCAGAGCACAAAGAAGTAGACCAACAGGAAAATGTGGGGGTTTTTTTCCCCTGCATCTGAATTCTTCAAGGAGACAAACCAAAGGACATTATTTGGAACATTCGTCTAAACTAGAAAAACAGTTGCAGCCTTTATAATTAAGGCACTCACTGTGGAATCCAGTGCTACGCGAATTAAAGGCCATTCATCTAAGAGAATAGTCCAGCTCTGCCCTTCCCCTTACTGTGCCCGTTCCCTATCTGTTCTGGAGGAGATTTGGAGGGGATTTGCAAGGATTGGAGGTAGGGTGGGGACAGAACTCCCTCTATTCCAGTTGTACTGATAGAAAAGTGTTTCCAGCCTTGAAACTGCCTAAGGAATGTGCAGGCTATTTTGTTATCTTATGTTACATTTTGCAAGGAAATTTTCCTTGTTCACAGTAACACCCAGGGATCTAAGGCAGAAAAGATTCTCTGGCACTGCTTAAAACAAACCAAGGACATGAGAATCCTACCATGGAGGATTCACCCAGATCCATACACAAGGGCAAATGTGTTTTCTGCTGCAAACTGCCATGAAAAGCACCTTACTGCCAAAAAAAAAAGAGCAGTTTTCTGCAGGACACGTATGGATTGTGTGTTTCCAGTACTCGATGGGGCCTAGCACCTTGGAAGGATCCACATACAAAAAAAAGATTAAAAAGACAACTTTTCCAGTTTCACAATGTGCTTGTCAAATAGGACAGGGTAAGAATAGAAGCCTACATTCAGTTTGTGCCTAAAGCCTTAATATTTCAAAAGTGGGGGTGGGGTGGGGGGAGAAAAGATCTGGTCCCATATTTGCTCTTTGCAGAATGTGAAAGAAAGAAAAGAAAAGTGGGTTTAGAAAAAAAGAAGCTGCCAATCCAAACATGACTGTCAGGGTTTCTTGACCTTCAGCATCTGGGTCCTTCCCCCACAGATTTTATATGCTGCCCAGTTCACAGAGGGTTTGATCCAGCGTTCGGTGCAGAGTCAAATTCTCTTCTTTTGCTAGGGCAACTTTTTCTGGTGAGAATGGGAAAAAAAAATATTAAGGGAAAAAAAAACAATTTCAAAAGAACAGAACTGGTTCTGAATTCACATTCCAATTCATGTTCCAATTTTAGTTGCCTCTGTTTCAAAACAGCTATGTTCCTTCCATTACATCTTTTCCCTCGATCTTAAATGTTATTCTTGTGCCTGATACATTCATCCCAAAGGGCCATCTGAAGGAGAGAAACCTGTTCTGGGATGGTGAGATTTAAGTAAGAAACTCCCAGGAAGTCTGACATCCGGAGGAGCAAAAGTGCCACAACCCTTTATTACAGGAACTGAATTAGTGAAAGATTTAAAGATTTCAGCAAGAGTCACAGTTGTAACACTGGTCAAAGGTCATCAAAGCCCAACCTACTGCTCAAAGGAGGAATTAGATAAATGTTATACCCCAAAAAGGAAAACTCCAGACTGAATTTCCCACAAAATGGCCTGATTTCATTGGGTTAGGGTGATTTCCAGATCCAAATGGAAAAATTGAAAATTTTATTTTCAGGAGAATTACATAAATAATCTCCAACTCTGTACTGTTCCGTTGAATCTGTGTTCGAGCGGAATCAGTGTTCAAGTGAAACAGACTATCATTTTATACAGGAAACAAGGAACAAATACCTTGTACTTCATAAACGGCAAATGAGAAAAGATTCCTGAAATATATATATATATATATATATATATTTAATCAGTGCAATTTTTACAGGAAAAGACTTGTGAAAGCACACAGAGAAAAAGGAAAGCAGAAGCTGCTTAAGCAGAAACACCCAGCAGGACAAAAAGCCCCATTGTATTTATCTACTACAAGGAAGTCATATCATTGAGTGCGTGGTCCAATTCCTCACTGATGGCCTTGTATTTCAACTTTTGAGCATACAGTTCATCTGCAGAGCAAAGTGTGGCGAGAGAGGCAGGATGAAATGCCGAAGTAACAGGCGCACAGGGAAGTTCAGAGATGTTGCCACAGAGCAAGGAGAGGTGGAAGAGAAAGGGAAAGAAATGAATGTTAAAATACAGAAATGCAAGATGAATATGAATATGAAAATGAAAACTTCAGCAACAGAAAGTTGGGAATGTTGGAAAGATTAAACATTTGATTTTCAGAGAGTGAAGAACATTTTAAATCTGAGCTGCTTACATAGCCTGTCATAATCACCCTGGATTTGTCTGGACCCCTTTTCAAGCATAAAACATTTCCAAGTAATCAAATTAGGATATTTCAAATTTGGGACAGCTGTTTTGACCTCAGAAGGTTCTTTGCCTTCAAAACAATTGTAATTCAAAACATTTTGCACTCCCCTATTCAGTGTTATATATATGCTACTTTGAGGTCTTAGATCTTTCATTACATTATTACAGTAATTATTTTTTTTAAAAAATCCAAAAGCTAGGCAAGTTGGAAAGAATGACCTTTGCTCACCTGAAGACCAACCAACCAAATTCACAATGAAGATGAGAAATTTAATTTTAGTATTCTTATCCTCAGGTGCTGTACTGAGCGAGACTGCCATAAAACACTCTAGGGCAGGAAAAAGCTTTCTACAGCAACCTCGTCAAGTTTAAGACTTGTGGACTTCAACTTCTGGGAGTTGAAGTCCACAAGTCTTAAACTTGCCAAGTTTGGAGACCTCTGTTCTAGAGGCCAATTCACGGAAATGCAATGATGCAAACAGTGTCCCGTTAAAAGTTTTCCACCCCAAGCTTCAAAAGCTTTATCCCATACCTTCCAAATCATCAATGGACTTTTCCAGTTTAGCAACTGTTCTCTCTGCAAACTCAGCTCGTGTTTCAGCCTAAGAACAGAGATTACAGCAATGAAAAGGTTGCACTAGTTGTGATCAGATTCATTTTTCCTCCTCCCGACTCTAAGCCAACATGATCACTGGCTTCACTCACCTCCTTCAGCTTGTCAGTCAGAAGTTTGATTTCCTCTTCATACTTGTCCTCTTTTTCAGAATACTATGAAAACAAGGTTAACATCCATTATTTTGTATGTAAGAGGAGAGAGAGAGAATTGCAGAAAAAAAGGAATTGAAACCATCTCATTTCTTATTTATATACTAGACTTCCTGTAGGACAGGGGTATCAAATTCGATTTCATTGAGAGCCACATCAAGGTTTTGTTTAACCTCAGTGGGGAGACATGGGGGGCATGGACAACCTGATGTCACTCGTGTTGGGGGTGCCTGTGGTAGCCAGAGTGCTTTGACAGTGAAAATAGGCACCCGAGCTCCATTTTTGGCCACAAGAGCCTCCTGCAACCCTCTGCCAGCGGAAAAAAGGCTCGGGGGACCACACCCACACCCCCAAGCTCAGTTTTTTCTGGCAGAGGGCTGCAGGAGTCCATCGCAACCAAAAATGGAGTTCACGAGGAGCTCACCGCGGTCTGGTCCTTGTTTCCAGGGGGCTGGATCCAGCCCGCAGGCCTTGAGTTTGACATTCCTGCTCTAAGATGAAGTCCAGGGACAATAACTCCCTCTTTTAACGAGACCTTTGAGCCACCCATATTGGCTCACTAAATGTCAGCAACATTATTTAAAGATGGAGAAGCAAAAAGATGAATTAAACCATTACTAAAAACACGGCACATATTTATGACGTTTGCAGTGTCTCAGGGTCATGTGATCACCTCTTGTGACCTTTTGACAAGCAAAGTCAACAAAGAAGCCGGATTCACTGAATAATCGTGTTCCTAATCTAACAACTGCAATGATGCAGTTAACCACTGTGGCAATAAAGGTCGTAAGATGGGGCAACATTCACTTAACAAATGCCTTGCTCAGCAATGGACATTTTGGGCTCAGCTGTGGTTGTAGGTCGAGGACTACCTGTATACTGGTAAAGAGTACATTGTTGAAAGACTTGATGGGCCTTGTTCAACCTGGAGAACATCTACAGGTAGTCCTCAACTTACAACAGTTCATTTAGTGACAGTTCGAAGTTACAATGGCACTGGAAAAAAAATGACTTATGACCATTTCCCCGCTTATGACCATTGCAGCATCCCCATGGTCATGTGATAAAAATTCAGAATCTTGGCAACTGGTTCGTATTTATGACAGTTGGACAGTCCTGGAATCATGTGATCCCTTTTGTGATCTTCTGACAAGCAAATGTCAGTGAGGAAGCCACAACAGCCATGTTACGGACTTAACAAATGCAGTGATTCACTTAACAACTGTGGCAAGAAAGGTCATAAAATGAGGCAAAATTCATTTAACAAATGTCTCGTTTAGCAATATAAATTTTGGGCTCAATTTTTGTCTGTGGTCCCTAAAAGCAAACACTGACTTGATCCAGCGTAATCAGTGTCCCATAATACATTCCTGCTACTTCCTAGGACAAGACTGACATAACCCTAGCAGGTGAGATTTTTTTGTTAAAGTGCATTCCCCTGGGTTTAGAGATACTATCCAGCTCTAAGAAGAGCTCATAATGCATACAATACTCTCTTCTCTAACTGTGCCTCCACCAGTCCACAGGAACAAGAGGCAATGATCTAGTCAGCTTCCATGGCTGACCCTTGATTTCAATCTGATTCAGCACTCAAACTTCTATAGATGGCTTCCACTAAACCTCCATGCATAGAAAACCTGCCAACTCATCCTCCAAGTGATGGATTGTTTGGTTACAAAAATCAAAATAGTCTTCTGTGAGATGTTGCTAATGATGCATGGGGGGTGGGGAGGAAAATATTTATCCCTGCTGTTTTATTACCCTGAAATGATGAGCTTCAAATCAATGGCCTGTTGATGTATTTTGCAATAGATGAACATCCAATACATGGTATTTAATATTTTTATATGTCTACTCATTTACTAGCATATGGAACTCCCTTAAAAAAAATCAGACCGCATTAGAGGCAAATCGATTGTGCCATCAAGTTGGTGCCAACCTTTAGTGACACCAACTAAACAACAAAGTGGCTACCACTAAGAAGACGGGGTCAACTTTTCTCCAAAACACCTGAGGGCAGGACAAGAAGCAATGAATGGAAACTAATCATGGAAAGAAGCAACTAGGAGAAATTTCCTGACAGTTAGAACAATTCATCAGGGAAACAACCTGCCTCTAGGAGTTGTGAATGCTCCATCACTGGAGGTTTTTAAGAAGAAATTGAAAACCATTTGTCTGAAATGCTATAGAGTTTCCTGCCTGAGCAGGGGGTTGGACTAGAAGACCTCCAAGGTCCCTTCCAAATGTTATTTTGTTATTCTGACCACATACCATGTTTTCCTGAAAATAAGATCTATCCCGAAAAGAAACCCTACTTAAGGCCTGCACAGCCGGTCCATTCTGTTTGGTTGTTTGTGGTGCTGTGGCCACGAGGCGAGGCAGAGGGGTGGAGCTGCGTCATGCACCCTGCAATAGGTTACCTCAGAGCCCCCGCAGCCAGGCCATCCATGCCCCGACACCTGCCTTGCCTTGTAGTGGCAAAGGCAGCAACCCTGTTCAACAGGATCTCGCATGGCTGCCAGCTCACTTCTTCCACTTGCTCACTGGCTGCAAAGGAGCAGGAGGCTGAACGATATAATAGACCTGCAGCCGCGAGGCATCGGGGTGTGAATGTCCTGGCTGTGGGGGCCCTAAGTTAAGCCAGTGGAGGGCACATGGGGCAGCTCCACCTCACACTTTTCAGCAGCAAGCAAGCAAAAGAAGTGAGCCTCCCACGTACTCTTAAAGTACCTGAGGGAAAAAAATAAGACATTCCCCAAAAAATAAACCCTAGTGCTTATTTTGGAGCCCAAAAGAAAATAAGACCGGGTCTTATTTTCGGGAAAACACGGTAGCTGAATTTTCTTCCTCCTTAACCTAGCTTTCATTCTTCAGTGGTGCATCTATCACCGTATTAACGGAGTCCATTCACCTTGCTTCACCTTCTTAATAGGTCTCAGCAGAGAAGATAAAACCCCAGGTTACTAAAGGAAATCACCCCAATGGTTCATTACAAGAGCAGAGGCCTATCCATCCCATCTATACTTGAACCTTTAAAAAAACCTGGAAATCCAATTCCTGACTCTTAAAAGTTTAGGAACCACCAACCTTCTCCGATTGAGCCTCAAGGGACTTCAGGTTGTTGGTGACATTCTTGAGTTCTTCCTCCAGGTCACTGCATTTCCTACACAAAGCAAAAGAAATCTCCCACTGTCAGCTTCTGGTCTTCTATTCTTTAAATGAAAACATCACTGCCCTCAGAACTCTTAAGAACCTCTTTACTGACCCATTGTTTCACCTATTTTGTAATTTATTTGTATCCAGCATTCTTACATGCAAACATCTCAAGAAGACAACCCATAATGAAAACATATAACATTTTCAAAATATGAAGCGTGAGGAAAATTAAAACCATTCCCTTATAACAGCAAAATCCCTACCCCCAGTCCTGAGAGAAAAGATGCAATTTCAGCATGCATTAAAAGAAGACCTGTTCTCAGAGGTTAGGCATTATCCTAAATGTAAGAGCTGTGGTGGCATAGTGGTTAGAATACAGTACTGCAGGCTGACCCTGCCCACAGTCTGGAGTTCGATCCTGATGGGACTCAGTCTTCCATCCTTCTGAGATCTGTAAAAACCCAGATTGTTGGGGGCAATAAACTGACTCTGTAAACGGCTTAGAGAGGGCTATAAAGTACTGTGAAGTCTAAGTGCTATTACTATTATCTGAACCCAGATGGGAATGTTTTGGGAATAGAATCAAACCCAGTCATTCTGATGGGAAAATGGAAGAGGACGATCTCTCTGCAACCCTTGACACCATTAAACATGAGGAATCCTGAATTGGGCCTTTAAGGCTATAATGAGAGACATCGTGATAGTGATTTTGCTCTAAAAAAGTCAGTTTCAGTACTCAGCACTGGGGGAACTCTGTTTGATGTCTTAAGCATTTAATAATTATACTGCAAAGTACTGTAAATCTGCAGTACTGTTTCACATCTATATAAAACAGTTGGTTCATTATTAGGGGATTTGAAGCTAGGAGATACTGGAATGTAATCTGCTCATCTGGTGATTGACACACCTCCTGTTGAAAGTTCTCCTCCTCTAGTGGTCTTCATAGGGTGGAAGGTATGACTGCCTTTCTCTGTGGTATCCCTACTTTATAGAAGTCTCTACCAAGGAAATACATCCAGCCCTCCTCTTGTGAGTACTCCTTAAGGAAGTCAAAGCTGTATTGTTTCAAGAATCCTTTATCTCCTACTGATCTTGTATGGAGGCGTTCATTTTGTATAATTAATTTGGGAGATTATTATGATTTTTTCCCCCTATTGCTGCATGCCACCAGAGTTCTTCAGAAATGGGAGCAGGGCTGGGCTGCTGGGGGTTCGCAGTAGTTTGGGAGAACCTCTAGCTAAGATTCTGTGCAGTTCGAAGAACCCTCAAATCCCACTCCTGGCTGGCCCCACCCACCCCACCCCTCCCCTCCAAGGAGTCCCCACGCGGCCTGTTTTGGATACAGTTAAGTGCAGGACATGTGCGGAGGCTCGGGGAGGGTGAAAAACAGGCCTACCAGAAAATCGGGAAGACTGGAAACGAGCCTTGGGAGGCCGTTTTTGCCCTCCCGCAGGCTCAAGAAAAGCCCCGGAGCCTGGGGAGGGCATAAATCCCCCCCCCGCTGTGGTGCAGGAGGCCGACTAGGCCACGCCCACGTGCCCCCAGCAACCAGGCAGAGAACCCCTTACTAAAATTTTTGAAGCCCACCGCTGAATGGGTGAGTTAGAAGTGCAGATTCCAAATTTGAGTGAGTTAGAAGTGCAGATTCCAAATTTTTGAAGCCCACTGCTGAATGGGTGAGTTAGAAGTGAAGAGAGAAAGAGAGAGATGCTGACAACGTACAACTCAAGACTCTCTGGTATAGTTACACACATCCAAGTCCATCCGCCCGTACCATAGGTCGTTAAGATGAGGTAATAACAAGCTGAAGAACAACCAAGTAAACCTACAGTTCCACAGAGAGACAACTCTCAAGTCTGGCAATGTCCTGAATAGAGCGCAAACAGGCATATAGACAGCTGAGAGGCACAATCAGCTTGTGCCCAAAAGCCTTAATTATTGGCTGCAATGCTCCACATGAAGTTTCCCTTGAAAAGTGGCCCAGAAATTACAGCAAGTGCAAAGTGCCTAGAGAACACAGGTTGGGAAAGATGATTCTGGATGCCCTCAAGCACTTTTTAGAAGTTACTCTGCAGGTAACTAATGAGTTTCTTGCTTTAATCAGATTTCTGACAAGCAATGATCAACTCACAGTTCAGACACCTCAGCTCGTTCTTCAGCTCTTTCCAGTTCTCCCTCCAGAATGACAAGCTTACGGGCAACCTGGAGAAAGTTAAAAAAAAAAATCAATGTGTGTCCCAAACAATATAGTTCCAACATAAAGTATCTATTATGGTCAACATCTGCTCTCCAAAAATAGCAAACTGGTACTTAAATAAAATTGGCACTTCCTTGGAACATTATGGAGTCCAGCTGCAGTGATGAAACTCTGATCACCTTGATATTTTCTCAGTGATTCTGTTTGGTTAGGTAAAGGCAAAGGCTCCCCCACACATGCATGCTAGTCGTTTCCACTCTAGAGGGCGGTGCTCATCTTCATTTCTAAACCAGGAAGCCAGCACTGTCTGAAGACGTATCCGTGGTCATGTGGCCGGCATGACTAAGCACCAAAGGCACACAGAGTGCTTTTACCTTCCCACCAAAGTGGTCCCTATTTTTCTACTTGCATTTTTTACATGCTTTCGAACTGCTAGGTTGGCAGAAGCTGGGAGAAGTAATGGGAGCTCCCTCCATTATGCAGATCTAGGGATTCGAACTGCTGAACTGCCGACCTTCTGACCGACAAGCTCAGTGTCTTAGCTGCTGAGCCACCGCGTCCCTATTTGGTTACTGAGTCACAAATAATGTTTCTATCAGGGCTGTTCCTATGCGTTAACTTGAAATGTTAAGTTCTAAATTTGCAACATAGACTGGAGCACATTCCAAAGAGAACATGCAAATCAGGCTCCCGAGAAGCACAGGAATTCAATCAAAATAAAATTAAGATTCGGGGCATCATTGAAACTCACCTGGTTCATTATAACTACCTTTGAAACCGCAGCTCAGGCTCTTGGGAAACTACCTAATCCCCGCCCACTTTGTGACTTGTCTAGCCAAGTTTTATCT
Organism: Masticophis lateralis; assembly: GCA_030761175.1. Lineage (NCBI taxonomy): Eukaryota > Metazoa > Chordata > Lepidosauria > Squamata > Colubridae > Masticophis > Masticophis lateralis. The sequence goes on from JAUDYJ010000001.1 coordinate 334,147,751, forward strand.
CTTACTCCAGATCTTTCGAGCAGAGCAAGGATTTCCCAGACATGCTGCCAGAGGCAGTTTTAAACTTTAGGAACTAAGCCCAAGGCCTCCTGCAAGAAAAAAAAAAATCCAGGAGCTTCACCTCTGGGCTGTGATTCCACCAAAATAAGCTAGGAGACATGAGGTGAAAATGACATTTTGAGTTTGCAGTCTTTTCCTCATTTCTTTAGGGCAACTGTGCTTGCCAGCTTTCAAATAAGCTCAAACTGTCAGAATGCCCCGCAGCATGACAGGTGCCCTGGAACATGTCCCTGCCCCAAACTGTTCCCAGATGTTCCCCTCTCTCTCAGGATAGCTGCCTCACCTCCTCATATTTGCGGTCAGCTTCTTCAGCAATGTGCTTGGCTTCCTTCAGCTGCATCTCTTGAATCTCCATTTTCTCCTCGTCCTTCATAGCTCTGTTTTCAATGACCTTCATACCTCTGTGGAAGCAGCCAAAAGAATACTTTTAAGCCCTCTGGGAAAGTTGTCTACAGATGTCATATGTGTCTTGGTGGGATCCATATTTGGAGTGTTTATCAAGACCAATAAGGCAGCAGAGTCCTGCATGGACAGCAATTTTTACATCTGTTCAACAACTGGAAAAAAGTGACCGAACTTGCTGTGCAAAGTATATTTCATAATTATGTGTATAATAGAACTTGATCCTGGCTAGTCAGTCCACACTGCAAATCTTCTAGGAATAGATTCCTGAATTTCTACATCCCTCTATGCTTTATTATTATATGTTGTTGATATTTTTTAGACTTTTCTACTTAAATAATAAGTATTGATGTGCATAATGCTTCTGCCACTTACTATTGTGCTCATTTGTCTTTATATTTATACAGTACTTTTTGTATAAATCAACTTAATGTTTACTTTGAATTTTAGGAGTTGAACTTCACATTTCCCGCTTGAGCAGGGGGTTGGAGTAGAAGACCTCCAAACTCCCTCCCAACTCTGTTATTCTTTTACATATCAGTACAGCTAAACATGAGGAAAGGTGTAGTAGATCAATAAATTTTACAAAAATCACTAAGGGCTGCTTAGCGTTTTTCCTTAGTATCCTTTTAAGCACAAAGCAATTTATAGCAGTAGTATTATTTGTTGGGATTACATTTCATAGTTTTTTCAGTCATCAACTGACAGTAAAATATTTGCTCAACAAAACATGATTAGGCTGTTGGTTTGCGCTCGGAGCTTGGCAACTTGGTTGCAAACATTTTGTCACCATTCGAGGAGACATCGTCAGTATGTCTTGAGTTGTGCTCATCTTTCAGAACACAGGTCTTTAGATGAGCACAACTCAAACACACTGACGATGTCTCTTCGAATGGTGATGAAACGTTTGCAACCAAATTGCCAAACTTGGAGCTCAAACCAGCTGCCTAACTATCAATCTGAGCCATTAATATTCAAACACATTTCAAAACATGATTATTAGGAGCCTGAGTAGTGTTGGGGAGTAATGCCTCCTACAAAGGCAGCATTTAAGATCCAGCTGCTGCAATTACTTGTGAGTTCAATCCCAGGCAGGCTCAAGGTCGACTCAGCCTTCCATCCCTTATAAGGTGGGTAAATTGAGGATCCAGTTTGTTGGGGGCAATAAGCTGACTTTGTATAAATATGAATATACAAAAGTATGAAGGCTATTGCTTAATGCATTGTAAGCCGCCCTGAGTCTCCGGAGAAGGGCGGCATATAAAGCAAATTAAAAAAAAAATTACAATTCTAGTGACTGTTAATATACAGTCACTGTTGTGATATAATCTCTAGATATGTTTTTTTAATTTTTTTCCAAAAAAAAAAAAAAAAAAGAAAGGGACCAGAACTTTATTTTACCTGTCTGAAAACTGAGAAGAACAGGATTAAATTTGGATGTGGGAAAAGAAGCTGGCAAATGGAAGGCTGAATCTGAAAATTAGGTAGGTCAGGCTGGGGTCTGGGGGAAAAAAATCCTCAATGATTTTTCCCAATGCATCAATGAGAAAGGCAAGGGGATAAGTTTAGAATTGTTGTCACTAGCTCCATTGTAAGCCCTTCCTATCACATTGCCCAGAGAATGTATACAAACCAAATTGTGTTTCCCAATGCACCCATACAGATTAACAGGTACACCACAGAACAAAAGGAAAGACTTCAAAGAGCCATGGTCAGCATGCTTTCCTTACGTTGTTAATAATTCTTGTAGCTGTATTATTAGAGCACTGTTTTACAACCTCAGCAACTTAAAAATCTGTGGAACTTTAACTCCTGCTTGCTGGAGAATTCTGGGAGTTGAAGCCCAGCCATATTAAAGACGCTGAAGTTGAGAAATACTTTAGTAGAAGGTATCAGTGACTAATCTCGTGCAATCTATATGGTAGAGCAGGGGTCTTCAATCTTGGCAACTTTTAAGACTTGTGGACTTCAACTCCCAGGATTCCTCAGCCAGCTTGCTGGCTGAGGAATCCTAAGAGTTGAAGTCCACAAGTCTTAAAGTTGCCAAGATTGGAGACCCCTGCCGTAGAGGGCCATATCTGAGAGACCACCTTTCTCTAAAGACATTTACCTATTCTACCAAGGCAGTTAAAGTGGGCACGCTCCTAACCCCTTCTCCTAAATATTATCCTCTAATGGAAGTTAGGAAGTGTGACATTTCGGGGGCAGTCCCTGCCCTACCGAACATCTTTCTCCCTGAAGTTCAGGAGGGCTCTGCCCTCCTAGACTTTTGTAAAACTCTGAAGACCTGGCTTTCCCTCTCAAGTGCTGGGAGATGATTGAATAATGGCACAATAGAAGGTTGACTTGGTGCCAGGTTTTCGTTGGTTTTATCCATTTAGTTTTATAATTTTATAGTTTTAATATGATTTTATATGTTGTTTTATCTTTTTACTGGAAGCTGCCCAGAGTTGGTTAAATATGGTCAGCTGCATAAATGTTTTAAATAAACAAACTTCCTAGGCTTGTGAAAACTTCTGAAAAATTCTTAAACAAGGTACATTGCAGGCAGTCCTCAACTTATGACTACAATTGAGCCGGGGTGAAATCCAGCAGGTTCTGGAGAACCGGTAGCAGAAATTTTGAGTAGTTCAGAGAACTGGCAAATACCACCTCTGGGTAGCCCCAGAGTGGGGTGGGAATGGAGATTTTGCAATATCCAACCCCTGGAGTGGAGGGTGGGAATGGAGATTTTGCAATATCCTTCCCCTGGAATGGGTTGGGAATGGAGATTTTGCAGTATCCTTCCCCTGCCACATCCACCAAGCCACACCCACCAAGCCACGCCCACAGAACCGGTAGTAAAAAAAATGGATTTCACCACTAAATTGAAGCCAACATTTATGTCGCTAAACGAGACAGCTCTTAAGTGGATTTTACACTATTTCACAAACTTTCTTTTCCCAGATGTTAACTGAGTTACTGCAGTTGTTAAGTTAGTAACACAGTGGTTGAATGAAACTGGATTCCCCATTGTCAGAAGATCCCAAAAGGGGATCACATCACATGATCCCGGGACCCTGCAACCATCATAAATACGAGTGCAGTTGCCAAGCATCTGAATTTTGATCACGTTGATCATGGGGATCCTGCAACGGTTGTAACTATGAAAAACAGTCACAAGACACTTTTTCGGTGCTGTTGTAACTTCAAACAGTCACTAAATGAACTGTTGTAAGTTGAAGACATCAACTTACAACACATCCTGTGCCACCGGATGTGTGCAAAACGTCCGCTGCCCTCTTCCATCCCCAGTCAATATCCAAAAGTACTGAGAGCAACCATCAAAGAAAGCCACATGAACTGAACAGCGTAAAAACTTTGGTTCTTGTTCATTCCTCAGCGATCTTGCCAGGACTTGTCAGGCTTTTCTTTCTTTTTTTTTAAAAGATGTTTTAGCTGACTCTCTTTAAGACCAAGAATACAGATATTCTAAACCAGGAGCAAAGCTAATTGTGTAGCTGATTAAGGTAGCTTAGTATACAAATGTCTCTGGCTCTGATTTCCTTTTACAAGGAAGTAATTCTCGGATGATTTTATGAAGCTGCCTTATTGTTAGTCACTTTTATTAGGCCACTCTGGATCCTTTGAACTTCCAGGAACACATTATCTTCTTCATTTAGCCTGCATATTATTATTTTTTAACTATTTAAAGCTAAAGTAGACCAAATTTCCATGGTACACATTTTTCTCGTGGCTTTGAAGACAATGATCAGCAGGAGTGTCAGTCTCAAAATTAATCTTTTAATCTTTTCCTAGACTTTCAGGAAACGAACATTCTGATATTTAAATTTTGGGGAGATATTACAGGGCTGATAATTAGCAATTAGCAATAATTAGAGCAGAGGTAGCGCAGTGGTTAGAGTGCTGTACTGCAGCTACTTCAACTGACTGCTAGTTCAGCAGATCAAATCTCACCGGCTCAAAGTTGACTCAGCCTTCCATCCTCATAAAATGAGGACCCAGATTGTTGGGGGCAATATGCTATTTAGTATACTCTTGATTGTTGTAAGCCGCCCAGAGTCCTCGGAGAGTGGGCAGCATAGAAATATGATTAATAAAAATAAAATAATAATAATAATAATAAATTTGTCACTGTATTCTAACAGGGCAGAGCATTTGGGGGCCACATGCAAAATTAAACTCATGGATAGTCAATCTGTACTTTAACCCTCATAATAAGAGAAAGCAAAACAGGCTAACAGAGCCAGGGGTGGAAATGACCAGAGGTCTGTCTTTATCCATATAACTTTTTTCTTCCATTCATTCATGTCTGATTCTCAAAGATTGCAAGAAGTCCCTGCACTTTTCTTGGCAAGGTTCTTCAGAAGTGGTTCGCCATTGCCTCCATTGTAGGGCAAAGAGAAGTAACTGGCCAAGATCATCCAGCTGGCTTTGAGCCTAAGGCAGGACTAGAATTCACTGTCTCCTGGTTTCTAAGCCTTGTGCCTTAAGCATTACACCAGACTTGCTCTCAATCTGACTCTAAATCAAGGGGGGAAAGTTGTAAAATGAATGACCTGATCCTGAACATGTCAAGACACATCTAATTTTATACTGTTTACCACAGTATTCTTTGTCTCTTATTTTTACAGAAAATTTGTAGAAAGGCTGGGAGCACACATGGGCAATATACAGGCAGTCCTCAATTTACAACAACGGAGAGCCCAAAATTTATGTTGCTAAGTGGGAGATTTGTTGAGTTTTGCCCCATTTTTTCCAACTTTTCTCGCCACATTTGTTAAGTGAATCCCTGCAGGTCTTACATTAGCAACGCGGTTGCTAAGTGAATTTGGTTTCCCCCTTGGTTTTTGCTTGTCAGAAAGTCGCAAAAGGGGGTCACACGATTCCAGGACACGGCGACCGTCATAAATGTGAGCCGGTTTGTCAAGCACCCGAATGTAAATCACGTGACCGTGGGAAATGTGCAATGGATGTAAGTGTGAAAAATGATCCTAAGTTGAACATTTTTCAGTGCTGTCGTAACTTTGGTCTCTAAATGACTACCTGTATATTCCGTTGATTATATGAACTTTAAATTCATTGTCCTTTACTGAAATAAGGCAGTGCTGATCCCAACTGGTTATCTAAAGCAGGGGTCTCCAATCTTGACAACTTTAAGCCTGGTGGACTTCAACTGGGGAATTCTGGGAATTGAAGTCCGCCAGACTTAAAGTTGCCAAGGTTGGAAACCCCTGATCTAAAGTAGTCAGAATGAGGACCAAGATTTTTAGAACCTGGGATTGACAAAAGAATTAGCTCTACTCTCAACTGGAAGAGCTGTTGCCAAAGACCAGACTAAGCACTTCCTCAGCCGTTTAGCCCAGATCCGCCTTTAGATACCTCTCGCTCTCATCAGCTGCTTTCTCCGCCTCCTCCAGTTTTTGCAGAGCTGTGGCCAGGCGCTCTTGGGCGCGATCCAACTCTTCTTCCACCAGCTGGATCCGGCGATTGAGAGCAGCTACCTCTCCTTCAGCCTGGACAAGAGAAAGGGAGAAATCCTCAATGACTAAAAGGCTATTTAGAAACCACAGCGAAGGGAAGTGACATAAAACTGCACATAAAAAAGAAAAAAAACCCTTTTGGGGAAAAAAAATATTGCCAGCCTCCCCACCCCCCTCGAAATTCAACTTCTAAAAGACTCTCGAAGGCCTCCTGAGAGCAACTTCTGGGCAGACTCAACACTCAAAGAGGGTTAAAAGCCAAGTCCTACCTTGCAGGCTCAGAAAGAATCATTTAATGGATGTTGAAAGAGGAGAAGGACAGCAGTTTCAGAGAAGGAGAAGATCTTTTTTTCCCCTTTCCTGGAGTATAAGCTCAGTCTACATAAAAGTCCACCGGATCTGGCCCAATGTCCCAACTGGAGATCAAGGAACCGGCAAAGAGGCTGGGAAGAGCCGCCTCTCCAATAAGCCACTATGGAACCGAAAAGTTAAGACTGGATCAGACGAAGATGAAGAAGGGAAGAGGCAGATGGGTGGAGGGAAGGACCCATGTAGAGATTGTTAGCTTGGTGGGATGTTTGGTTTGTTTCTTTTCCATTAGCTGGGCTTCCTAGTTTTGGAAAGAGGGAAGGTGAGAGAGGAAGAAGGAACAGACCACATTGGAAAGCCCCTCCAGGCATGCTGTCCAAGTCCTTGTCTTTGGAGGCCCCCCCAAAATCCGTCGGCAGTTAAGCCCCCCCCCCCATATCCGAGATAGCGATGGAAGGGAAACAGGAGGAGGGGGAGGCGGGGCAGATCTGGGTGCGCTCGGACCATTCATTGCAAGCCGAGAGAGCTTCCTTTTTTTTTCCTTTTTTTTTTAAATTCCCCGGCCAGGCGAAATCTTGAATTAATTTTAGCGGGAGCCGGGGAAACCAAGCCAGGGAGACACTGCTTCCTGCCGCTCGGCCGGCGGCGGCCGCCCCGCCTCGCCGGCCGAGATCTGGGGTGCAAACCACCGGAGGAAGGCTAGGGAAGAGAGTATGGTAGCCAAAGCGCTGTGGGCAGCAGCAGACCCCGCGATGCAGGAGAAAAGGGGGAAGAAAGAGACGGCGGTGCCGCCCTGGCAGACGTGGAAGGCAAAGCTGTAGCCGGGCTGGCTCCACCCTCGTCCGCCCGTCCTCCAGCCTTGCCTTATACGGGCAAAAGGCATATCAGGCGGCGGCGGTCTGGGATGTGGGAAGAGAGGAGGAAGGCAGGCGAGGAAGCGGAGGAGAGGCAAGAGCGGGGGGAGCGGGGCGGCTAAGGGAGGCCGCCCCGAGCCTTTCCCCCGCCGTCGATGCTCACTTTCTCGCGCAGCTCCCGCTCCTGATCGCGCTGGCGTTGCAAGACTTGGGCGCGGTCTTCGGCCTCGTCGGCTTCTTGCTGCAGCGCCTGGATCTTGCGCTTCACAGCCTCCAGCGATCCTGTAGTGGCTGACATCCTAGCGGCGGGGGCTGCTCGAAGTGGGATCCCGGTGCCAAAGAAGGGCGACTGCGAGAGAGCTACACGTGGGCCCCGCGGTGGCAGCGGCGGCGGCGGCGGCGGCAAGGATGCGGCTCCGGTGCTGGCGGGAGGAAAGCAGCTGGGGAGGGGTTTTGACGTCAGCACCGCTGGAGGGCGGGGCCGTGACGTGGCCACCGCTGGCCCAGCCAAAACGAACCCGCTCGGCAGCCCTTTCGGAAGAGCGAGGTGGGGCTTGAGGGGCGGGAAGGGCTGCTGGGCGGCTACTGGCATCCTTTGTGGGGGCCGATCGTTTTGGCGAGGCTCCTGTCTCCCAAACGTCTGCTGAGTGGCAGCAAGAAAGGCGGTTCAGGCTGCCCCACCTGGAAGTGCTGGGAATTTGGCTGGGAATTTGGGGAATAGGAAAGCTTGGAGACGGATGGCGCTTTGTCTGCCTCCGCGTCGTCAAGTCTGGCGAGAGTTCCCGTGCCTCGTTCAAGAAAGAAAGAAAACCGAGTTTCTGCACCAACCCAGGGCGCGTTCATACATTCCAACTCTCTTACGATGTGCGGATATGATAAGATCAGGAACTCGGTGGGGGTCGAACTAACTCCAGACAAGATTTCTCCAAGCAAGCCCTGGTGTGCTCAGTAACACGCGGGGTACGATGCCTAGGGAGCAAATCAAGATCAACCCAGTTTGGGGGATCAAAACCCACCTGGAAAGGCAGCCGTTGCTTGTGTTAGCATAACCTGCTTCAACTGGTTCCTTTGAATACACAGTATACTCAAGCATAAATCAACAAAATAGGCTAGATGTTAATAACATGTTAACTGGCAAAAGAAAGGAAGCTTAGTGGGCGCACAAATACGCCTACTAGGACTTTTATGCCAACTGGTTAAGCATATGTGAACACAGCCCTAATTGGAAGCGGTCGAGCTGGCTCTGAGATCACCTTCCTAAATTCCTTAATCTCACAACGCATGGCCAGACTCAATTGTTTCAATTGGGAAATTTAGCACCGTAGACCAAGCTAAATCCACAGATATTAGGAAAATTCAGGAAGTTTGGCATTCAGACAGATTAATTAACCATCACATAAACTACATTTACACACTATTCAAAATAAACAATACGAAAGTTAAAGAAACCAAAAGACCGGAATACATTCTCTTCCGCAGCCAACACCCGGATAAGCAGGGATTAACACCAAACAAACATCAAGCAGAAAATAATATGCTAATCAAGAAACTACCAAGTAGCAAACCACACCCTCACCAATATTAGGGCAAGCTACTTCATATAAATAGGAAACTCTGCACTCCCTTACATGGATGAGGTTACCTTGCTGGGTAAAGAAACACCTGCAGGCAAATAACCAGAGAGCCCAAAGACGCCATTGTTCAACCCTCAGCTGCAAATGTTCTCTTCTAGTGGTATCTTCCTTTTGTCCCTCACTTAGTGGCTCTATGCTCCTGTATTGAGGGAGTGTTCACCTTCGAAGTTACTCATAAAGGTTGGGTCAGTATATCCTGATCAAAAAAGCAATTGTGGATTTTTGTCCCCCAAAAACAGAGCCTTCAAAGGGGCTTCTTGGCCTGCTCTGTGTGACTAGAAGAAGTGAGGGTGGGACCAAGGCAGGGATCCTTGTGTAGCATGGAGGAGCAGACCACCTCCCACAGACTCAGTGTAGCTAAACAGATTTTTCCGCTTTGGTCTAATGCAAGGGTCCCCAACAGAGGTGGGTTCTACTTACTCTTACTACTGGTTCGCAATTGGATCGCATGTGTGCCAAGCTTCTGCGCATGCACAGAAGCTTCTGTGCATGTGCAGATCGTCTATGACGACATCCAGGTGGGTGGGTGGGTGGGCGGAGGCTGCCCCCGGTTTTACTACCAGTTTGCAAGAACAGGTCCGAACTGGGGGCAACTCACCATTCACCAACCCCGGGTCCATCCTTTCAGAACCAGGCCGCAGAAGTGGCGGATGAGCATGAATGTGCACACATTCCCACTTGCTCAAGCAGTAGGCGACCTCGTACGTGTGTATTTGCCCGCTGCACACATGGGACCCTCCCCTCTTTCCCTCTCCCCCGCCAGTCTGCAAAGCTGAAAATTTTGGGGAACTCTGGTCTGGTGGTTAAGGCACCAGGCTAGAAAGAGGGAAACTAATTTCTAGTCCTGCCTTAGCCATGAAAGCCAGCTGGGTGACTTTGGGCCAGTTTCTTTCTTTCTCTCTTTTTCTTTTTTTCTTTCTTTTTCTTTTTTCTCTTTCTGTCTCTCTCTCTCTCTCTCCCTTCCTCCCTCTCCCGCTCGCTCTCTTGCTCTCTCTCTCTCTCCACCTCACCTCACAGGGTTGTTATTGTGGAGAAAATATGAGGAGGAAGGTTGTGTTGGATAAGTTTGACATCTTGATTTATTTGTAAAATTAATAAAGGCAGATTGCAAATAAATCTTGCACATGTTTTGTAGAAAACGTGGAATAAAGAGGCAGCCTTCAGCTAAGACTGAATAAGTTTTAGGAGAAAGCAGGAAGCAATTTTTGCTTCCCAATTATTGTAACTGGCTGGGTTTTTCTACACAGAAGTTTCTGCTATCAGGAAAAAATATCCCTCTTCCTCTTTTCCTCCCTATCTTTTCTTCCTTCCAGGTTCTTTCTTTACAATGTATGCCAAAGGCAGGGATCATTTGGCTCCTACGATTCTTGAAACAGTTCCAAGAACCTTTAGACTCAGGAGGAAAGTGCAAATACTTTAAAGCAAGAGTTAAGCTCACAGATTACAGCTTCAGTTTCTGTGGCCGAGGACGAAAGTGGACAAGGCAGCAACGCTATGGAGAAGCTGGAACTTGTTTCCGCTCCATGATAAAACTTTCCAGTAATTCATACATCAGTTTTGATTGTTCAATTTTTCAAGGATTTTTTTTCCTGTAAAATTTCAACAGTGCATTTGCAAGGAGTTGCAAAAAGAAGCAGCTTAGAAAAGAATATTTGTACCTCAAAGTTGAATTGTGGCTGTCCTTAGTACTCTCTGAGCTTAGCTCTTTTCTTGCATTACCGAACTAGGTAATATCATCAGTGCAGCAAACTCAGAAAGCACCAAAGAGAACCTCCCCTCCACAAGAAGAAGCTTGGAAGCAACCACCATTTGGTTATATGTGTTTTGAAATGAATTGGGATGATAAAGCCTTTTAGGGTGTGAATCTTAGAAGGATAGTGGGTAAATGTATTAGTTTCCTTGCTTTTGAAGTGAAGTGCTTGCACATCAGCAGTGGGAAGAATTAGGAGGTCTTGGCGCACTCTGAGCTTAGAGATGGTTCAATTATTTGACTACCAGGGGTCTGCAACCTTAAACACTCAAAGAGCCATTTGGACCAGTTTCCCACAGAAAAGAAAAGACCGGGAGCCTCAACACCTGGGTGGGCATGGCCAACTCAATGTCACTCACTCCCACCCAGTCACATGACACACACACCAGCAATGCCTACCCAGGTTTTGTGGCTTCCAGTGTTTTCTGTGGGAAACAGGTCTCCCTCCCTCCCTCACTCCCTCCCTCTCTCTCTCTCTCTCTCCTTCCCTCTCCCCCTCTCATCTCATCTCTCATCTCTCTCAGGGCAGGTGAAAAATGATTGGAAGGGGAGGGTGAGAGGTATTGTCAGCCAGTGGTGGGTTCAGCCGATAGGGAGCCACAGCAGGGGAACGAAAGAGCCGCATGTGGCTCCAGAGCCATGGGTTGCTGACACCCGGACTAGGCAACATTATCAATATGACTGAGTATGGATAATGAAATGTCTGCAAGCAAATAAACAAGCTCAGAGTGCACCAAACACTCCATGGCTCAACCCTGAGTTATGCTCTCCTCTATTGGAAGTGGGGAATGTGTACACTTCTGCAGCTAACGCTAATATGCTGTACCAATAATATGCTCTGGCTAATGCAGTTCTGGTCCAGTTCAGTTTCCTATAATTTCCCTTCTCTTTGCCTTGTTGGAGCATTAACAATGCCTTCCTTAGGTAAGCCTCAAGTTTTGGGAGAATTACTGCTACATACTCATTCAACAATCACTCATTCTGTAACCAAAGTTACAATGGCACCGAATGAGGGAAATTACGACAGATCCTCATAGTTTGACTATCCCTGCGATCATATGATCATGATTTGGGTGCTTGGTGACTGGCTCGCAATTATGACATCACAATATCTTGCAGCTATGGGACTCCCATCTGCAACTTTCACTGTCAGCATCTGACAAGGAAAGTCGATGGGGAAGCCAGCGGGAGGTAGCAAAGGGCTTTATAATTTGTTTAACAACAGCAACCAGAATTGCTGCCGGTATGCAGCATGGTCATATGATGCCATGCTTTATAATTATATCACTTAGTGACGGGTTACCATTGTTAAGCAAGGACTACCTGTGTTCTGGTTTCACTATACAAGGATCTTACAGTTTGCATGATGGAAATAGTAATAGTTGCCTCCTATTATTAAATTGTTGTTGATACAATAAGGTCCAAATTCTCGGAAGCTTCAGAGTTTATCCATTGTCACCTAGCCATGTCTTCTACCTCATTGAGTCCCCCAAATCTCTCTTTCCCAAAATCCCTTCTCAGAAACCTCCATGAAGAGTCTATACATACATCTGTAGCTTTCTTTTCAGCTTGCTCCAGTTTCTCCTGTGCATCCTTGAGAGCTTCAGAGTACTTATCCAGCTCATCTTCTGTTCCTTTCAGCTTCTTCTGCAAAGCCATCAGCTCATCCTCCATCTACCCAGAGATCAAAGTTAGCTATTAGACAACATTTCTCAAATTTCTAACATAGTGCTGGCTGGGGAATTCTGGGAATTATATCAGGGGTGAAATCCAGCAGGTTCTGACAGGTTCTGGAGAACCGGTTGCGGACATTTTGAGCAGTTCGGAGAACCGGCAAATACCATCTCTGGCTAGCCCCAGAATGGGGTGGGAATGGAGATTTTGCAATGTCCTTCCTCCAGAAGTGGGGAGGGAATGGGGATTTTGCAGTATCCTTCCCCTGGAGTGGGATGGGAATGGGGATTTTGCAGTATCCTTCCCCTGCCATACCCACCAAGCCACACCATGCCCACCAAGCCACTCCCACAGAACCAGTAGTAAAAAAAGAAAAGATTTCAAAACTGATTTTTTATATATATATAATATATATATATATATATATATATATATATATATATATATATACACACACACACACACACACACACACACATACACACACACTTAATGCTTTATTTTTGCTTTGGGTCTATTAACATTCATTTAGTGATCTTTTTGCATGTGTGAATATTATTTCTCTTCAACAGCAAGCCTGGTACGTATTGGGCAAATTATGCCTCTCCATGAAAATTAATACACAGTTACATGGGAGAAAAATGCGTTTCAGGTGCAATCTATAAGGTATCTTCTTACTTTTGCTTGTCATTGCTTCTAAAATAATATAATAACATTTCTTTCAAATTCTGACCCCAGGATACCCCTTTTGCTCAGCCCCTTCAACAGAAGATTTCCAAACATCTGGAAGGAGCTGGCAAAATGAAAACTGTGTTTTTTCAATAGCCATCAGCTTCCCTTTGGCAATTGAAGAAATATTACAGATGATGATTTTGACGTCGGGTTCATTCATTAAGCTAGATCGTAATGTAGTTCAGTTTAGGGTTAGCATAGTGTGTGAATTCTGCCTCTGTTGTTTGTTGAACAATCCATAATTATCTGGTTTGCAGACCATGCTAACCAGCAGATGAATTCACGTTCTACTAAGACAAAATCAAACTACATTATAGCTTAATATTATTAGCAGTTGCACACATACATTTGTACATGCTAATCTAAATCCAAGTAAATGACATCATAGCTAGATTGATTTGGATTACCATATTGTATGCATAATCCCATGTATTTATGCTATATGTAAATGATTTTTATGGCTGAGACTAGGTTCACCCATAGCATTAACCCGTAACCTGCTTGTGCCCTAAGATCTTGCACGAAATCAGCTGTTTTTGGACTGTAAACCATGGTGAGCCTATTTAAGTGTGGTTAATTCTGTAGGTCGTAGTTAATCAAACAATAGCTTCATTAGCTCAAAGTGAGACTTGATTTGGCTATTTACAGGGTCATTTTTTCCAAGCTGTTCCTTTAGACTGAGCGTCCAAAATATGCTCCTTTCTTATCTTAATGGCACTCGCTCTTCTTCCACTTTCCCATATAAATCCATATTGCTTCCTGAAAGCAGCTATTTATATCACGTTGAGCATGCTCTGAGTGTCAGTTTGTCCTTCTACTGAAGAGAGTTTCTGTTATCTAGTGACTGGCTGGTGATAATGTATCAGGTTGTTCCTTGGCTTCTGAGCGCTGGGAAAAAAATGCTTTGTCCTCCATCTTCTGATAGGCTAGGAAAATTCGACCCTAGATGTAAAGAAGTACCCCTCACTGAACCAGTTCAGGTTTGGGGCTGATGCCATACTCAAAATGCTATTTAAATGCTCTATATTTTAGTCAAGTTTATTTAGGAGACTTCAGATTCCGTTCTAGAAACTCATCCAGTCCCTACTTTTCCCAAGACTGCTCCAGCGATGAATAAGAAAGCAAAATGGACACTGGACACCCTAAAGATACATCACACTTTTTCAAAAGTTCTCAAACAATGAAGCACATTATTAGCTAGGCTCTAAACTCTACATTGCTCTAAGCCAGGGGTCTCCAACCTTGGCAACTTTAAGACTTGTGGACTTCAACTCCCAGAATTCCTCAGCCAGCTTCTGGGAGTTGAAGTCCACAAATCTTACAGTTGCCAAGGATGGAGACCCCTGCTGTAAGCCATAATTCAAGGTTTGTGAGTAAGCCAGAATGGCTAAGATCCTGCCACATACAGTGACAAATCATGGTGTTCAGCCCACAAGCCAGGATAAAACAAATGACATTATCTGTTTGTGTAATAGGTGAACTTCTGCATTGCTAAAATCAGAAAATGGGAGACAGAAGAACATCTGAAGCCTATTCTTAGATATTCAATTCCTATCTGGAGGAGCCTGTATCTGTATGCTGTTCATAGGAATAATTTTGTGAGAAGTGGTTTGCCTGGCCTGAACCCATTTCGGCCAGCTGTAGCCATTTGAACAGGAAAACATATAGCAGGTCTGAATCCATGTCTAATTCTGTAAATTCACAGCAGTTCATTTGGCTCAAGAAGCTACACGGAGCTGGTAGCTGGAACAGTCGAAACATCCATCAAGAGTTGGAAAGGAAGCAACAGCTTCATCCTAGCAACATTTTAGTTGCATTGTAGAGGGAAAGTAACACTGCCCCCACCAGCTATGCCAGAGTCCTGGCCCCAAAGGTCAACATTAAACCCAGATAGCGAGTAATCTGTGCTCTCCCTCTGTTACAGAAGTTACAAATAAGCACTTCTTAATCCTCCTTCCATCATATCAGCCATGACCTCATCCATCCTCACAGAAAATATGAGACAGCTGTTCAGTCCTTTCAGACAGTTTGTTTAGGAAAACTGAGGGCAGGGTAGGTAGAGTAAATGGGATGTTTCAGAATAATTCCCTATTCTAGAGGAAATACGCTACACCTAAAAATGAAAAATTGTAACAGTGTTTGTCTAATTACCAAGAACAACCTGGTGTTGATGAACATGAGGGATGACTTTATCTCTGCCTTAAACTTCCTGAGGGAAGTTTGAACACCCCCTCACATTTACCTGAGAGTAAGCCCCACTTATAAAGGGAAATCTGGGTCCCCTCAGCTTTGAGTCTCTAACATGGAAATGACACAATTGAACAAGCCCTGCTTTTGAATAATAACAGAATGACAGACTTGGAAGGGCCCTTCGAGTTCTTCTAGTCTATTCCAACCCTTACTCAAACAGGAAGCCCCATACCATTTCAGACAAATAGTTGTCCAATCTCTTCATAAACACCTCTAATATTGGAGCACTCACAACTTCTGGAGGCAAGTTGTTCCACTGGTTAATTGTTCTCACTGTCAGGAAATTTTTTCTTACTTATAGGTTGCTTCTCTCCTTGATTAATGTCCATCCATTGCTTTTTGTTCTGCTTAGAGGTGTTTTGGAGAATAGGCTGACCACCACCCCTCTTCTTTGTGGCAGCCCCTTAGATATTGGAAGACAGCTAACATGTCACCCCCGAGTCCTTCTTTGCATTAAACTACCCAAATGGAAAAGCTCTATAAGGAAGACCCAAGTATTTACTTCAGTAACTGTACCGCAACCGATATTCTTGCACATTCAAAAAGCATGCACAAATACCCTGCAAACAATGCACACTCGTCCACATCACACGCAGACCCTTCACCTGCTTGCACTTGTCCTCAGCTGCTTTCTTATCCGCCTCAGCCTGTTCCGCTCGGTCAATGGCATTCTCCTTGTCCAGTTTCAGCATCTGCATCTTCTTCTTGATGGCTTCCATCTTTGCTGTTTGGAGTAAAGGTGGTTTCAGGTGCTTTTTATGTAGAAAAGAGGAGGTGAAGGCTAGCCTTCAGTTGGAGGCTGCGTGGAGAGAAATGGGCACTTCAGCAAGTGAAGATAAAGTTCTCGGAGATATTTGTTGTTGTGGTAGGCTACAGTTCTGATTGTGTCCCCGGTGGCTCCCTCTTCTTTTCACAGGCAACCTTTCTAAGAGATAAGTTGGAACCCAGTCAGTCCTGGCATCTTCAGCGCTCAGGGATCACCTTATTTGGGCCTCAGCTTCTTTAAAGAAAGAAAAGCACTGTTTCCATTTTTAACCTTCCAGGAGGAGCAAAAGGGAACACAGGGGCTGGAGAGAAAACTCATCCGCCATTGTCAAGCAGTTAAAAGAAAGGTTGGCTTCAGGGAAGCAACTGAACTTTCTGGAAATTCAGAGTAGGCACTCCAGGTCAAGGATGAGACAAATTCATCCTTCTAGGAGGACAGCTTTGTGGTCAGGACAGTCTTTGGATCCAAAATAAGAAGAGAGCCCAGGGTGGTGTAATGATTAAAAGTGCTGGACCACGGCCAAGGAGACTCTGGTTCTTTTTTGTCTTCAGCCATGGAAGACAGATGATTTTGGATCAGCCACTTTCTCAAAGGAATTTTATTATCAGGAAAAACAAAAGGAGGAATCAGGAGCTCACCCCATTACGGGGCACTAAGGATTCGAACTGCTGAACTGCCGACCTTTCGATCGACAAGCTCAGCATCTTAGCCACTGAGCCACCGTGTCCCTCTAATCATTAGGTACGCCTCCTTAAATTCATGAATAAAATAAAAGCAAGCAGGCTCCAAAAAATAATAAGAGATCTAGCTTCTTCCATGATGTTGGGTGGTTACTTCAGGGGTTCAGTCCAGTCCAAACTCTTCTTAAAAATTCCTGGTAGCCAAAGAATGCCTTGTTTTGTATGAATCATAGCATGGCACACATCTGAAGCATTCATCAATGATGTGGGTGTCATGAGTGACATACATAACAAGGGATGGGTCTTATATTACAAGTTTGCTGTTGCCATTTTGACCCTTTTTACTTTCTCTCCCTTCTTGTGGGACCCTCCCATTTCCAAATCAGCAGTGAGTCAGGTCAAGATAAAACTGAAATTCATTTCATCTACATTTAAATCTAATTACAGGGAGTCCTTAACTTATGATTGGTTGTTTTTCAAAGTTACGATAACCCCTCGCAGAAGCCACTTTACAACCTGGTTTCAAATTCCCAATGTCAGCCCCCAGCCCCCCAATCACATGACTGCATTTTGGGTACTTGGCAAACAGCCCACCTGTTGCACCCCTCTGCATTCACATGACTGAAATTTACAACGGTTTTGCTAGAAACTGGTGCTTACTTCGGGTTTCTAGCATAACCACCCGGTAACAACAAACAGCGGATTCACTTAACAGTTGTGGCGTTGGTTTGTTTTTTAATTTGATTTATATGCCGTCCTTCTCCGGAGACTCAGGGCAGCTTACAATGCGTTAAGCAATAGCCTTCATACTTTTGTATATTTATACAAAGTCAGCTTATTGCCCCCACAAACTGGGTCCTCAATTTACCTACCTTAGAAAGGATGGAAGGCTGAGTCAACCTTGAGCCTGGTGAGATTCGAACTTACTAATTGCAGACAGCTGGAGTTAAATTACAATGCATTAGTCTGCTGAGCTATCCAGGCTCAATCATGTGCTTAGTCATTGCAGGGTTTGCTTAACAATTGCCACAAGAAACATTGTAAAGTTGGTGTCCAGTCACCGTGATGATGTGCTTTATGACCATCACGACTTACAATGGTTATGGTCATAAGTCAAGGACTACCCATAAAAGCAAATAAAATTGGTTCTAGTAATTTAAAGGCCTGCACAAAAAAATTGGGACACATTCATAACACATGGGCAGTAGCTTTCCACAGTCTCGTATTTATATATGGGGATTTCAAGGGGTACTGCTAGCAGCCTTCTAGAAATATAATTACTTCCAACTAAAATGGGTTGCTAAAATTATCCATTTTCATATAATTATGACAGCTGCAGTTTTCGAAATCAGCAAAAAAGGAAGTGGCTAATTCCTCTTAGTATGTCAGGTGGGCGAGTTTTCCATGTGTGTCCTAAGATAAAGGATCTAAATAGGATGTATAATAAATCATTGGCTGTTATTGGAACTGAAAATGTTCATCTGCTGTGTTTTTAATCTATGTTATCAGAATTATTGTTCTGTTCTTAGAAAACTATGAGCCTCAATTGCACCACAGGGCTTTTTTAAAAATTTAGCACTGATTCTGCTGCATATTAGCTTCTGACCTTAAGGCAGTCCTCAACGTATCCACAATTTGTACCAGAATTTCCGTTGCAAAGCAACATGGTTGTTAAGAGAGTCATACCCAATGCTATGAACTGTTTTGCCACCGTTGTTAAGTCAGTCATTGAAGTTGTTAAATGTATGCAGTCATTAAGTGAATCTGACTTCTTTTTGCTTGTCGAAGGTCACAAAGGACAAACGTGACCACGGGATACTACAACTGTTGTAGTATTGCCAAGTGCCTGAATTTTGATTACGTGACTTTGAAGATGCTTTGACGAGGACCGGTCATAAGTCATATTTTTCAGTGCCATTATAACTTTGAATGGTTGCTAAATGAATGATTTTAAGTTGAGGATTATCTAGGTCAGTGGTGTCAAATGCGATTTCATTGAGGGCCGCAGAAGGGTTGTGTTTGACCTCCAGGGGGGAAGCTGGGGGCGGCGTGGTCAGGGTGGATGTGGCCAGCATGACCTCACTCATGTCGGGGAGGGGAGCACCTGTGGCGGCCAAAGCACTCTGCTAGCGAAAACAGACTCTGGAGCGCCATTTTCAGCTGGGATGGCCTCCTGCAACATTCTGTCAGCCAAAACTGAGCTCGGGGAGGGCCGCGTGCTGGTAGAGGCACGGCAGGCTGGTCCTTCACTGTTTCCAGGGCGCCCCGCAGGCCAGATCTAAGTACCCTGCCAGCTGGATCCAGCTCACGAGCCTTGAGTTTGACACCCCTGATCTAGGTATTTAATTATAGGGTTCAGTTTCCAAGGATCCCTGTATAGCATGCACATCTGCAATCACATCTAAAAGTTATGGATTGCCTCTCCCTATTTTGTATTAAGCTCTATAAAAAAAAAGGAAGTATCTATTGATTGTATCTGTAATAACGTAGGGAAAAAAGATCCTTTCTACTGTCAGTAACACTTTATTATGGGAATTTTCATTGCATCTTGCGTCACCATTTCTGCAAATCATGGAGAATATTTGGCATGAATTGTAAACCAGGATTAGTCCAAGAGAAATTAAATAACACTTTAAAAAATGCTCTTGAGTGTAAGAAGCCCAAATGTTTCTTGGGTTGTGAAACAGGCCAGGTTTTAAGATGTCTCTTTTAGGAATCCAGTTCTTTGGGGGGGGGGCAGGGAAATTGTAGGAAACTGGCATATAAATGAGAAATTGTCCTACAAATAAATACATTTCCAGTTGCTCCAAATAGCTTTACTGTCCCGAAATCGATCTTGCTATTGTGGGATTTCTGAAGCCGTCTTTGCCAGTCCATTGTGTCCACAACAGATACCGCTGGGCCAAACAACACAAGTGGAACTCTGCTTGGAAACTCAGTGGAAATTAGATCCATCCCACAGGAACTGATGAGACCCTCGTCCATAACCTTGTATGGCAAACTTTGTGGAGTGTAGAGTGAAAGACAAAGCTTTGCAGGACAAGGCAGTGACAGGCAAAGACAAGAACCAGACACAGATTTGGCATCCTGTGAACGAGAAACAGTTGTTGGTTATTAGAATCCAGGTATGAATCCATCTTGTAGACTAGTCTTTTGATGTCTTTCAGATGCGTGAGGACCACAACTCTCAAAGATTCCCAGCTTGCATGGCCAAAGCCATTTCTGGGAGCGGCAATCCTTCCCAATATATCCAAAACAAAGCAATGAATGGAAAGTAATCAAGGAGAGAACCAATTTAGAAATAAGGAGAAGTTTCCTGCCAGTGAGAACAATTAATCAGTGGAACGACTTGCCTTCAGAAGTTGTGGGTGCTAAAACACTGGAGGTTTTTAAGAAGAGATTGGATAGCCGTTTGTCTCAAATGATATACAGGCTCTCCTGCTTGAGCAGGAGGTTAGACTAGAAGACCTCCCAAGGTCCCTTCCAACTCTGTTATTCTGTTACTCTGTTATTCAAAGTATCCCAGAATGTAGACTGTGAGTCTAGGCCAGCTCAAGGAAATTTTGAAGTTGGAAACCAGTAGGTCCTGCCAGTCACAGTTAATGAACATGAAAAAAAATATATACTCTTGGAATACAGGCCAATTTAAAAGCTCAAATTTGGTATCTGTGCATGTTCAATCTGCAGTTTTCAGGGCTTCTATTTCTGGCATAGAATTGCAAACTTGAAGGGCAGCCAGTTGGTGAATGAGTTTTCATAATCAAAGAGACAAATTATATGATTTCTCAGGTTGGAGACGGCCAATTATAGAGAGGATTCAGGGAGTTTCTTTTCTTTCCCTCATGTTTCCCATTTGCAGCATAAGGCCAATGCAAATTTATAAACCTTTTACTCTGGCCCTGTAGTTAAAAACATGTGATCTGTTCATAAATATCTATGAGCAGCCAATAAGTGTCCTGGGGGGCTCTGGAGAGACTGTCTCCTATTATTACTTTGTTAGGCTACTTTTAAGGACATTCTGAAAACTCTGAGCTTATACTGTTGACACCAGTCTTATTGTACCACACAGAAGGCCAAGCATATGCTCCATAAGCAGCTCAAAGAGGTTTACAGCAGGGATGAAATGCTACTGGTTCAGGCCAGTTTGCCTGAACCGGTAGGAAAAAATGCTACTGGTTTGCTGAACCGGTAGTAAAAAAAGTTTTTTAAAAAGTTCCGAAGATCAGATAAGGAACGTGCAATTATTGGAACTTTTTTTTTTAACTTTTAAAGCATTTTTTTTTACTACCAGTTCTCCGGAACTGGTACTTAAAAATGCTTTTAAAAATCCCCCCCCCCCAAAAAAAGGTTCTGATGATTGCGCGCCACAGCGGTGATCATTGGAACTTTTTTTTTTTTTTTACTTTTTAAAGCATTTTTTACTACCGGTTCAGATTTCACCACTAGTTTACAGTACTTAATTTAGCTGCTCTCCTGCCCGTCCATCTCTTCTCCTCCTCCTCTCACTTCAGGTGTCAAAGGAGATACAAGGAGTTTTGGTTCCTGCACTACTGATGGCCTCAACCATTGTTATTTAATGCCATTGTAGCATGTATAAGATAACAGATATAAGTATAAGCATGAATATGAATATAGGAAATGTATACGAATAAATGGGGACAGTAGGACAGAGATGGTAGGCACGTTGTTGCACTTATGCACACCCCTTACAGACCTCTTAGGAATGGGGTGAGGTCAACAGTAGACAGTCCAGTGGTACGGTGCTACCGGTTCACCCCAGTTCAGACAAACTGGTAGCAGCAGTGGGAGGCTCTGCCCACCCACCCAGACATCACCAAAAATGCTCTGTGCATGAACAGAACCTTCTCCACATGTGTATAAGCACCGCATGCTCCCAAAGCAAGCACATGCACCTGCACGCTCTGGATAGCGAACCGGTAGCACCGGGATTTGAAACCACTTCTGGTTAAACCCCAAATTTAAAACACCCAATTTAAAATCATTACATTGATAGCCCAGCCTGGTGGAACAGCAGGGTCTTGAGGGCACAGCGAAATACACGGAGGTCGGAGATCTTATGCATTTCCAGGGGCAGTTCGCTCCAAAGGGGAGGGGCTCCCACAGAGAAGGCCCTCCCCCTGGTTGTCACCAGCCAACATAACTTGTCCGATGGCACCCTGAGGAGACCCTCTCTATGGGAGCGGACTGGCCGGTGGGAGGCTACTGGTGGCAGAAGTCGGTCTCGAAGGTACCCAGGTACCTTCGAAGGTACCTATCTCATCTTGGGGCCAGGATATTTGAAGGAACTGCCTGTTATGTCCACCTGGTCCACCAGAGCTGAATGGCAGGGCATGTTACAAGTCTCATCAATTAGGAATGTACCCGGTTTCCCCCAAAATAAGACACCCCCTGATAATAAGCCAAATTGGGCTTTTGAGGGCATGGCAATAAGGCCAAGTGTTTATTTCAAGGTTCAAAAAAATGTAAGACAAGGTCTAATTTTCGGGGAAACACTGTACATCTGGTGGGACCGTGAAACAAGGCCTTCTGGGTGGTGGCCCCTTGTTTAATAGGAAATAATTACCCCCAAGGTACAGTTGGTCCCACCCTGTTGTTTTTCCAAAGGTCCTAAAGTGTGGTTTTCCCAGCAGGCTTGGGGACCATGAATGGAACCAGTTACATGGTTGATCTGTTTGTGTTGTTACTGTCCTGGGGTAGTGTGGTATTTTAATGTATTTTTTATTATACGGTGTGTGTGTTTTTAATATGGTGAGCATCCAGTCCCCTATGCATGAGTTTGGTGGCTATGTACATTTATTAAATAATAACAAAATAAATATCTCAGTAGCCAGGAATAAGGTTTCATTAGATGAGCAACTCAAATAGTTAGAAGAACCATCTCTGACTCTCAGAGGCTGACTCAGATTATTTCCGTTTCCATCACTCTTCATTTCAGCTGTATTTCTGTATTTAATTATTTGTGTCCTGCCCTTATTACTTTTACAAATAGCTCAAGGTGGAAAACATGCCCAGCACACCTTGCTCCTCTTGTTTTCCCCACAACAACAACCTTGTGAGGTGGGTTGGATTGAGAGAGAGGGATTTGCCCAAAGTCACCCTACTGGCTTTCTTAGCTAAGGCGAGGCTTGAACTCAGAGTCTTCTGCTTTCTGGCTTGGTACCTTAACCACTAGAGCAAACTGGCCCTCAGATGCAACCTAGAGAACATTTTTCATTATTAATGCAGTTATGAATTGAACAATGAATGTGTGAGTTTGATACACCTCCACATATCCTACTCATTAGTTACACCATCAATAGTGGATCAAGTCATTCCCCACATTGGCTAGATGCTAATATCTCAAGGAACCTCATCATCAACCAACTGTTTATCTGTTGCTTGTGAATTCTTACAACAGGGGGAGCCTATGAGCTAAAAACATTGTTTGTAATGTAAATATTACTTGAAAACGTTAATTCTTATTACAGAGGAAACATGAATATCAGCATTTTGGTAGTATTGGGAGGGAGGAGTAACCAACCTGAGATTTGCTAAGCTATAAACTCAGCTAAATAAGAGAGTTCCAGTTGAATGCACCTCTGATTTATAATTCTGTTAATTGATTTTATTAAGCCAGTGCTATGTCAGCCATGCAGAATTCTACTGTGAGTTTAATCATTGGTTTAGTTAGTAGTCTATAAATCATGGCTTAACAGTATATATACTCTGTTTCCCCAAAAATAAGACAGGGGATGTGTGCATGCACTAAGATAAGCTTTTATTTTCGGGGAAACACAGTATATATGAGCTAAATCAATATGGCTTACACAAAAGCCCATGGTTCAAACTGGTAGTTTGCTTAGTGCAGAGTGTAAATCCAATTAAAGCCATCACTGTATTACTTTGGGGGTGAAGGAGATCCTGAAATGGGAATATGTATTTATTTATTTATTTGTTTGTTTGCTTGTTTGAATCCTGCCTTTACTGTTTTTACAAATAACTCAACATATCCAACACACGCTTCCCCTCCTATTTTCCCCACAGCACAACTCTGTGAGGTGGGTTGGACTAAGACAGAGAAAATAGCCCAGAGTCATCCAGCTGGATTACATGGCTAAGGAAGGACTTGAACTCATGGTCTCCTGTTTTCTAGTCTGATGCCTTAACCACTAGACCAGTGATGGCAAACTTTTTTACTGTCGCATGCCAAAAGCACGAGAAGGGCAGGGTGGACGCATACATGTGTGCCCATACCCATAATGCAATGCCCCCATGCTTTCCAAGCCCCACACATATGCGCACAACCCACCCATGCTGCCCTAGGCCCTGCACATGTGCCTGCGCCTCACCGCACATGCGCGCACAACACCCCCCTCACCGTTTTGGGCCTAGCAGGCCTCCCTGAAGCCTCTGGAAGCCAGAAATGGCCCGATTCCGGACTTCCAGTAGGCCCGCTAGACCCATTTTTGCCCTCCCCAGGCCCTGGAAGCTTTCCTGGAGCCTGGGGAGGGCAAAAACAGCCTTTTCTGTCCATCCAGAGGTCCTCCAGAGTCTGGAAATGGCCCGTATCCAGACTTCCGGTAGGCTCATTTTTTGCCCTCCAGATGCTCCGGAGGGTCCGGAGGCTTTCGTGGAACTTCCAGGAGGGTGAAAATGGCCTCCCCCAGCCCTCCAGAGGCCAGAAACAGACCGTTTCCAGAGTTCCGGTAGGCTCGTTTTTCACCCTCCCAGAGCCTCCGCATGAGCCCTGTACTTATCTGGCATCCAAAATGGCCACTTGGAGACACCTGGGAGGGGAGGGGTGGCATGGGCATGCGCGCGCATTTCCCACATGCAAGGCAGAGACCCGAAAATCAGCTGGCTGGCGGGAGGCACGTACACATGCGCAGTGGAGCTGATCTAGGGCGACGGCTAGTATGCCCACACAAATGGCTCCGCATGCCACCTGTGGCACATGTGCCATAGGTTCGCCATCATGGCACTAGACCAAACTGGCTCTCCAAAAGATCGTTTGTGTGTGATTATAAATTCTAATTTTAAGCCTTATTTTGCATAATACAATCTGTAATTAAATTAATAGCAATAGCTCTTAGACTTATATACTGCTTCATAGTGTTTTACAGCTCTCTCTAAATAGTTTACAGAGTCAGACTATTGCCCCCGACAATCAGGGTCCTCATTTTACCAACCTTGGAAGGATGGAAGGCTGAGTCAACCTTCAACTGCTCAGAATTGAACTACTGGCAATCAGCAGAATTAGCTTGCAATACTGCATTTTAACCACTGCACCACCACAGCTCTTAATAATTGAGCTTCATACACATCCAACCATCATTAATTACTGCTTAAAAATTCTAGTTTCTCTTAATTACTAAGTGTTTTATTAAGTTTACTGATTTATGCAAGAGTCTTGGGTCCCAATATAATATACACTTAATTGGGAAAAAACAATAGACGAGGTAGCCTATTTGAGGGTTCATCCTTGTATCCTATTTTGTGCAGCACAAAGATGCCTTGGTAATTCAGGTAGTCCTCGCCTTAAGACCACAACTGAGCCCAAAATTTCTGTTGCTAAGTGAGATGTATTGATGAGTTTTGCCCCATTTACTGTAATGACTTTTCGTGCCACAGTTGAATCGCTGCAGTTGTTAACTTAGTAATACGGTTGGTAAATGAATCTGACTTTGCTTGTCAGAAGATCATAAAAGGTGATCAGATGATCCAGGACATTGCAACCACCATAAATACAAGCCAATTCCCAAGCACTTGAATTTTGATCATGTGAACATGGAGATGCTGGAATGGACGTAAATGTAAAAACCAGTCAAAAGTTACTTTTTGCAGTGCCCTTATTACTTTGAATCAGGGGTGAAATCCAGCAGGTTCTGACAGGTTCTGGAGAACCGGTAGCAGAAATTTTGAGTAGTTCTGAGAATTGGCAAATGCCACCACTGGTTGGCCCCAGAGTGGTGTGGGAATGGGGGTTTTGCAATATCCTTCCCCTGCCACACCCACCAAGCCACACCCACAGAACCGGTAGTAAAAAAAATTGGTTTTCACTATTGCTTTGAATGGTCACTAAGCGAACTGTTGTAAGTCAAGAACTAACTGTAATTTCTACGTCAAAATCTTGGTAGTATTACATATGATATCGCAAGACTTTTTTTTTTTTTTTACAAAATCTTGATTTGCTGGTGATCTTCCTGCCCAACCTCAGTGCATAAAATGCAGAATAACACCATTAACAGAGTAGAAAGGACCATTTCTCCTTTCAGAAATTTCTCCTGAATTTTTTCTTCTTCAATTTCTTAGTTCAGTGTAGAACAGTGTAGGTTTATTCCAGCATGGAATTTAAGCTCCTGCCAAATCAATATGGCTGTCTGCACTGATTACACGTAGTCCTCAATTTATGACTGTTATTAAGACCACAATTATGGTTGTAAGTCATGAGAGTCATTAAGCTCGTCTGTTTGATGTAAATTAATGTTGTCTGTTTGGATACTGCTAAGTCATGGTCAGAGGTGGCATTCAGCAGGTTCTGACCAGTTCTGGAGAACCGGTAGTGGAATTTTGGAGTAGTTTGAAGAACCGGTAAATACCACCTCTGACTGGCCCCGCCCCCATCTATTCTCTGCTTCCGGAGTCCCAGCTGATCGGGAAGAAATGAGGATTTTGCAGTAACCTTCCCCTGGAGTGGGGAAGGAATGGAGATTTTACAGTATCCTTCCCCTGCCACGCCCACCAAGCCACACCCAAAGAACCAGTAGTAAAATTTGTTGAATCCCACCACTGGTCATGCCCTGGTTTGTTTGAATGGCTGGTTGTTGTTACTGAGATTTCTTGTGAGTAACCATGATCCCGAAGATAACATTTAAATGAACAGGCACCCACCTACGCAACAACAAAAATCACAACCCATCTGTTCACAAGAAATAGGACTACGTCTCAGTAACAACAACCGGTTATTCAAAGGGACCATGACTCAGCAGTATCTGAACAAACAAACATTAATTTATACCACACAGACTGTACTTAAAACCAAAGAGGGTACTTACAACCGTGCCTCAGTTACAACAGCCAGCCAATCAAACAGTCTGAAATCAGATCATGACTCAGAAGTAGCTGGACACACACACTAATTTGCATCACATAAAAAGGTATTTAAAGGCCAGACGAGCACAATTCAAAGCGCATTGACGATGTCTCCTTGAATGGTGACAAAATATTTGCAGCCAAATTGCCAAACTCGGAGCTCAGACCAACAGCCCATAATTTTGAATGATCACTAAAGGACCAAATTGTAAATTGAGGACTATCTGTACATATCTCGTTGCAGCCAATCCCACACAGAACAGACACTCTGTTAAAATTCTACAACCAATCTCCCCTATTCTGGCTAGTTAATAAATAAATAACCCCTCCAAACCAGAGGTGGGTTTCAGCAGGTTCTGATCAGTTCTGGAGAACCGGTACCGGAAATTTTGAGTAGTTCACAGAACCGGTAGTAAAAATTCTGACTTGCCCCGCCCCCATCTATTCTCTACCATCCAAGTCCCAGCTGATCGGGAGGAAATGGGAATAACCCCTTTCCTTCCCGATAACCTTCCCCTGGATTGGGGTGGGAATTGAGATTTTACAGTATCCTTCCCCTGCCACGCCCACCAAGCCACGCCCACAGAACCGGTAGTAAAAAAATTTGAAACCCACCACTGCTCCAAATCCAGTTATTTGTACTTCATATATAGCTTTCCGTGCTCCAGAATTTGTCTTGGACCTGCCTTTTGCAATCTTGAGAAAGCAAGTTCTTAAATGCTTGAACGTTGAAGCTAATAAAAGTGGTGCGAGATTGCTAACAATTAAGACAGAAGTGGCCAGGGAGTATCTTGCATTATCAAGGGTTCCTCCTATAAAAATAAAAACCATATAGACCAGGAGTCGGCAACCCACGGCTCTGGAGCCTCACGTGGCTTTTTCATCCCTCTGCTGTGGCTCCCTGTCACTTAAAATATGTGTCACAACTGCCAATGTGGGACATCTGCCAGCAAGTGATTTATTGAGATTTTCGACCCTCGGTAGGCCAACTATGGATAAATCCAAGAAAAGAAAAGTTTCAGAAGAA
This sequence comes from Masticophis lateralis, assembly GCA_030761175.1. Lineage (NCBI taxonomy): Eukaryota > Metazoa > Chordata > Lepidosauria > Squamata > Colubridae > Masticophis > Masticophis lateralis. The sequence goes on from JAUDYJ010000001.1 coordinate 334,175,464, forward strand.
AACAGAATGTTTAATGGTATGTGGGCAGATTCATTTGCTTTCACTGCTGACCAGACTGATTTACCAGTATGCTTAATATGTGGTGAAAAATTGGCAAACAACAAAAACTTGAATGTTGCAAGACATTTGTGGCTCCTGATGTTTTATTTTCTGTGGGAAACAGATCCAAACGGCTCTTTGAGTGTTTAAGGTTGCTGACCCTTGATATAGACAATACACAGAAATCAGAACCGCTGCAGTTAAGACTGTGTTCAACTTTTGATACCCCATTGGCCAATAGAGGGCAGCAGAGACAACCGCTTAAAATGAAATACAGTTAAAAAGTCTTTTAAGTTCAGATGACTTCCTACTTTTTTTTTTTAATTAGTTTTACCAAACGAAATCCGGTAGTTACATAAATCCAATATACACATAGAGAAAAAGATCAACAAGAACAAATATAGAAAGTACCAAAGGGATCTAAATACAGTGTGAATAGACGGGTCCTATATATGTTACGGGTGTCAAACTCGCCACATCACGTTAAAAACCATCCCGGTTTTTATAAATCCTGTCATGTGACCAAGGAACTCTGCAAACGGTCATAAATGTGGGTCGTTTGCTGAGAGTCCAAAATTCAATCACATGACTGCAGGTGAGGCAGCCGTTGAAACTTGGAATCCATGTCGCAAGTACCTTTTGGGGAGTACATCAGAATTTTGAACAGTCACTAAGTGACTGGTCGTAAATTGAGTCCATATGAAAGATTTCAGGTGACTTTTTAATGACTTCATGGACACCCATGTCCATGCAGTTTTCTCGGCAAAGACACAGGAATAAGTTTATTACTTCCTTCTTGCTGCGATGTTTTTCCTGATTTTCCTGTTCAGTATTAAACAGGCTTTCGAATGATAACTTTGCTTCCCAGCCCCATTGGCCACCTGCTGAGACACCAGATGGCCTAAATCCTGCCCTACCATTAGGCTAAAACTGGATTAGTTGCTTTACGATTGGAATACCGGATTTTGTTATGAATTTTGGATTGTGGCTTAATGCATTTATTTTATACTGCTAGGTTACTGCAGCCCTGAGCTGACAAGAGTCCTGCCGTTTGATGTTTCCGATCTATTTGCATGAGTTATCCGTGTTGTTTTAAGGATTTGAGGATTTCTTTTTGAAAAAGCAGGTTGCAAACATGGAAAAGAAAACAAATATAGCTTGATACAATTAGGTGAGCAGAGTGCTTTAAAATCTGCAAGATCCTACAAGCTTGATTGCTTTCATGGCCTCAGGTTCAATTTGTGATAAAAGCCTGGTCAGAGAATAGTTTGGCTGATTTAATCCAGATTGTGAGGGCAACAGATTTGCAGCTTCTCAGAGACATTTGCCCCAAATATCGATACAAAATAAAGGAACTTCATCAACAAGTCAGCATTGCAATTTATTCCTTAAGCAAGAATCAATTATAAAACCCCTTCCTTGGGTCCCTATTCTTTTTCCTTGGATTATTTTCTAATCTTGCATGATATGGCTATTTCATCTTTCAAATGTTATCTGAATCTTTTTCAGCATGGATCCTGTTATCAAGCTGAACTTTGGCGTTGCATGTAAAGAGAGTTAGCACTTGTCTGGCACTTGGGGGGCCCAGTCAAAAGAAAATTTGATTTCACCTTCTGGGTCCATCCCAAATTGTTTCTGCCTTTGTCCTCCTTCAGAAAGAAATTAATCAGGGTGTTTTCCAATACAGATTAAACTGAATTTGCAACACTTCAACCCAAGTCTATAGCAGCAAAATACAGGATGAACGTCAACCCAATACAAATGTACAAACAGGAGATAAGCAATTAGTGAAGCAGAAAGCTTTTTCTACAAAAGTTCTTTTTTCTTGTTTTGGTGCAATTATTCAAAGTTCCTGGGGGGGTGCATTTTCAAAAGACTAAACCGCACCCAAGAAGGTACTTTTTCTTAGTAATTGTTCAAAGAGTGGGAAAATCTAAAGCGCATCTTCAGAGGATGAGTGAAGCGTTTGAGGTGGGATGAGGAAATACAGACTAATGTTATTCTTTAAATTGCTCACAACACTTTGCCCCTGCAAGGAATGTTGTTGACAATGCCTCAGGAGCAGGAAATTGAATCTGCATGTAGAGAAGCAACCTAGAACTAAGGAATAGAATAGAATAACAGAGTTGGAAGGGACATTGGAGGTCTTCTAATCCAGCCTCCTGCTTAGACAGGAAACCCTATACCACCGATGGCTAATCTTTTCCAGACCACGTGCCCAAGCGCATGCACCCGAACCCCCCAAATGCAACGCACGTGCAGGCCCCGTGCATGTGCCCCATCCCATGAATGTGCATGCACCTCCTGCATGCATCCTGCCCCTTGTGCATGTGTACATGGCCCCACTGCACGCATCCCGCCCTGTGCATGCATACCCCCCCCACCAAGCCCCCTGCATATGTATGGCAAAGACCCGAAGATCAGCTGGCTGGCGGGAGGCACGCACAAATGTGCAGTGGAGCTGAACTGGGGCGACGGCTCATATGCCCACAGAGAGGGCGCTGTGTGCCACCTCTGGCACTCATGCCGTAGGTTCGCCATCATGGCCCTATACCATTTCAGACAAATGGTTATCCAACATCATCTTAAAAATTTCCAGTGTTGGAGCATTCACAACTTCTGGAGGCAAGTTGTTTCACAGATTAATTGTTCTATTCTCCTTAGTTCTCGGTTGCTTCTTTCCTTGATTAGTTTACACTCATTGTTTCTTGTCCTGCCCTCAGGTGCTTTGGAGAATAGCTTGACTCCTTCTTCTTTGTGGCAGCCCCTGAGATATCGGAACATCATGTCTTCCCTAGGCCTTCTTTTCATTAAACTAGACATACCCAATTCCAGCAACCATCTTTATATGTTTTAGCTTCCAGTCCCCTAATCATCTTGGTTGCTCTTCTCTGAACTCTTTCTAGAATCTCAACATCTTTTTTACATTGTGGAAACCAAAACTGGATGCAGTATTCTTAATGTGGCTTTACCAAGGCATTATATACTAGTATTAACACTTCATGTGATCTTGATTCTATCCCTCTGTTTATGCAGACTAGAACTGTGTTGGCTGTTTTGGCAACTGCAGCACACTGCTGGCACATATTTAAATGATTATCCACTAGGACTCCAAAATCGCACTCACAGTTATGACTATTTAGCGAGGTACCACATATACTGTACGTGTGCATTCTATTCAATACACATTTAACATGATCTACATTAAGTATCCACAAGTGACATTTCCTACAGAACCTAGTATAACTAGGTTTTACATGTTGCACTGAAGTGTAATTCATGGTTTACAAATTGCAATACTTGTGCTAACTCCTACTGTAGTTTAATATTATTGTTTAACCAGTCACAGTTGCCCTGATTCACATGAAATCTGAAATTTCTTTGGGCTAACACAAAGCACTAAATCACAAACCACATTACGACTGACCCTGTTTTGTGAGACCAGCAATGCAGCACGGCACCTAAGCAGGGGATGGTGGTTAGATGGGAAGAGGAGAAGAGGTTACAGTAAAACAACAATAAAAAAACCTACTTCTAAACTCTAAGTAATAAAGCCAAGTAAACAATAATGACAACAACACAGCTCTTTTTATTTTAAAGACTAGCGGCATTACACCTTGTAGCTAAAATTAAAAGCAAACTTAATCATAGACACATGGAACGGTTCCAACAATTGAGTGAACCACAGCCTATCAAATGCCAAATATAGAATCAAAGCGCCTTTCCCCACTTCTGAATTAGTGTTCCCCCTCCATCCTTGACTCAGCAGAAAGACAGGCAAATGTAAACTGTGCAATTCCCACAGCCAATCCCTATCCTGGCTCTATTGCCTCTATTCCCCATCACTACAATTGGCTGGATGTATTTTACACACCTTGAGGTTGTGCTGAATGATGCTGTAATAAGTGGGAAAACACTCCTTTAGCATCAGTACAGCTAAAGACAATTCAGTGATCTCACTCATGGACCGACTATCATGGAAGGGTGTTGCTGGGATATGTTTCTTTCATGTTTAAGTGTGAGGGAGATGTTTATAAAGAGCCATTGTGGTCTCTGTTCAATGTTCTCAGTACAGGAATCCAAGTTTAAACATTGCTGACTTCTATCTGAACACATTCTGTAAAAGGAAACCAATAGAGTATTTATGGAGGAGAATATTTGTAGCTCAGGGTTGAACTGTGGAGTCCTGAACGGTGGAACCCTTGGTGCTCCCTGGTTGTTTTCTTGCAGACATTTAATTACCCAACTAGGCAACATCATCAGTGCACTGATGATATTGTTGTTGTTAATTGCGAAGTTGTGTCCAACCCATTGCAGCCCCATGGACAACATTCCTCCAGGCCTTCCTGTTCTCTACTATCCCTCAGAGACCATTTAAGTTTACGCCAACTGCTTTGGAGACTCCATCCAGCCACCTCATTCTCTGCCGTCCTTTTGCCCTCAATCTTTCCCAGCATTAGGCTCTTCTCCAATGAGTCCTTCCTTCTCATTAGGTGGCCAAAGTATTTGAGTTTCATCTTCAGGATCTGGCCTTCTAAAGAGCAGTCAGGGTTGATCTCCTCTAGGACTGACTGGTTTGATCGCCTTGCAGTCCAAAGGACTCACAGGAGCCTTCTCTAGCACCAGAGTTCAAAGGCCTCAATTCTTTGATGCTCAGCCTTCCTTATGGTCCAACTTTCACAACCATACATTGCAACTGGGAAAACCATAGCCTTGACTATAAATACTTTCGTTGGCAGGATGATGTCTCTGCTTTTTAGTATGCTGCCTTGCTTTGCGATGGCTTTCCTTCCCAGGAGCAAGCGTCTTTTAATTTCTTGGTTGCAGTCCCCATGTGCTGTGATCTTGGAGCCCAGGAAAATAAAATCTGTCACGACTCAGGGCGGTGTAGAGCCAAGAATAAAAAGCACTCCAATACAAAATTTAAAATATTAATAAAAGAATTAAATAATTTTGGCCCAATAAATTTAAAAAACCCAATAGGCAATTAAAATTTAAAACCCATAAAACTTTAAGCTTAAAAAAGAGGGGGGGGGGTTACACCAGCCCAGCTTGACAAAATAAAAAAGTTTTTAGGGCACGGCGGAAAGCCCGGAGATCAGGTATCGTACGGATCTCCGGGGGCAAATCGTTCCAGAGGGCTGATGCTGCCACAGAGAAGGCTCTCCCCCCGGGTGTCGCCAGCCAACATTGTCTGGCTGACGGCACCCTGAGGAGTCCCTCTCTGTGGGAGCGAACTGGCCGGTGGGAGGCTATCGGTGGCAGAAGGCGGTCCTGCAAGTACCCAGGCCCTATGCCATGGAGCGCTTTAAAGGTGGTCACCAACACCTTGAAGCGCACCCGGAAGACCACCAGAAGCCAATGCAGCTCACGCAGGAGAGGTGTCACATGGGAGCGCCCCCTTGCTCCCATAATCCCCCGCGCGGCCGCATTCTGCACCAGTTGGAGCCTCCGGGTGCACCTCAAGGGGAGCCCCATGTAGAGAGCATTGCAGTAGTCCAGGTGGGAAATGACGAGTGCCTGAGTGACTGTGCGTAAGGAGTCCCGATCTAGATAGGGATGCAACTGGCGTATCAGGCGAGCCTGATAAAAAGCCCCCCTGGCCACGGCCGTCACATGCTCCTCCAAAGACAGCCGTGCATCCAGGAGGACGCCCAAGTTGCGAGCCCTATCTGTGGAGGCCAATGACTGGCCATATTGGGACGCCGGAAGCCACAGCTACTCGGTCTTGGAGGGGTTGAGTTGGAGCCTGTTGCCCCCCCATCCAGATCCGCACGGCCTCCAGGCATTGGGACATCACTTCCATGGCATCGTTGGGGTGGCCTGGGGTGGAGAAGTACAGCTGAGTATCATCAGCGTACTGATGGAACTTCATCCCAAAGCCACAGATGATCTCGCCCAGCGGCTTCACATAGATGTTGAACAGAAGGGGCGAAAGGACCGACCCTTGCGGCACTCCACAAGAGAGGCGCCTCGGGGTCGACCTCTGCCCCCCTGCCAACACCGTCTGTGACCGGTCGGAGAGATAGGAGGAGAACCACCGCAAAACGGTGCCCCCTACTCCCAACACCTCCAGCCGGCGCAGCATGATACCATGGTCGATGGTATCAAAAGCCGCTGAGAGATGTAACAGGACCAGGATAGAGGAGCAACCCCTATCCTGAGCCCTCCAGAGATCATCCACCAACGCGACCAATGCCGTTTCCGTGCTGTACCTGGGCCTGAAGCCGGACTGGAGCGGATCCAGATAGACAGCTATCTGGATTCATCCAGATACCCAGGAAGTTGATGCGCCACCACACTCTCAACAACCTTCGCCAAGAAGGGAAGGTTGGAGACTGGACGATAATTAGCCAAAATAGCTGGGTCCAGAGAAGGCTTCTTGAGGAGAGGCCTCACCACCACCTCTTTCAAGGCAACTGGCAAGACACCCTCACTCAAAGAAGTGTTAATAATCCTCTGGAGCCAGCGTCATGTAACCTCCTGGGAGGCCAGCACCAACCAGTCCAATAAACATGTGGTCGCGTTCAGCCGCCTCAGTATTCTGTCCACGTCCTCGGGAGCAACAGGATCGAACTCCTCCCAGATGACATCCTCAAGACCGGCCTCCGTCATCCCACCTGTATCTACCCAGTTGGAGACCAGACCATTAAGACAACACCAGAAAGTTCCTGATGATATTACTAGTCTAATAATGAAATTATTAAATGCAAGAAAACAACCAAACTCAGAGACCACCAAGGATCTCACCATAGTGTATTATTCTCCCATCTCCTCTCTCATCTGCCATTAACAACACTTGTCTGTATATATTAGATTATGGGTCACCCATCTGCTGGAGTAAACTATAGAAAAACGTATGCAACAATAAATTGGTCTTTATTTACCAACTACATAAGACTGTTTGCTACTAAATACTTATGCCCCATCATAGCATTCATAGCATTCAGCTCAGTGGTGGGTTGCTCCTGGTTCGGTCCGGTTCCTGCAAACTGGTAGTAAAGATGGCAGAAGGCTCCGCCCATACACCTGGACATCATCATGGGCGATCGGCGCATGCGTAGAAGCGCACACATGTGCATGAGTGAAGCAAACCGGTAGTAAAGGTAAATAGAACCCACCTCTGATTCAGCTGCCATGAAACAAAATATCACTTCCACCTATATTCAGTATTGCATTGACATAAAGACTGCTATAGCCTAATTGCCCTATATTCCAGGAAGGATTTCAAAAGGGCAGCTGATGCCCAAGGACCACACGGATCTAAACATAAGATCTGTTGCTTAATCTTGGTTGTGTCCATTTTTGTCTTCATTTCTCATTTGCAAACCTGGAACCAAAACGAGATTCGAAGACAAACTCCAGAAAAGATGAAGAAAATAGTAGGCAATCTTTTTTAAAAAAAATTTCTTATTGAACTTTTGACTTTTAAAAACAAAATAAAGAAAAATACAACAAAAACAAAAACACATTAAAAACAAACATAACATTACATCATATATTATTTTACAGCTTACTGTATCGACGTGGATATATATTCTCTATTTTTATTCAATTGTTCATCTACGTACTTATATTTACATTTGTATCTATTTACACAGCCATCATTGTCGGGTTAACACTATTCAGTAATTTACACTTCCTAGTTTTAACTCGATTAAGTTAACATTCTGAACTATTGTTTTGATTCCTTTTTTCTAACCATTCATATAATTTGTTCCAAACTCTATAATATTACAATTCTTCCCTCTCCTTAATTTCCAGCGTCATCTTGTCCATTTCTGCACATTGTAAAATTTTTTGAATTACTGTTTCCTCTCCTAGTACGTTATTTTGTTTCCATCCATATGTGACAGTAATCCTTGCTACCATTAAAATATGAAGTATTAGATAAACCCTAAAATAGCAGGCAATCTTACATCCAGTCACATGGAAGCTCTAATGGGGACTGGCTTGTAAGCAATATTTTGTTTTAACCTGCTTTTAAGGGGTAAGAATGATTTGACGAGAAGTAGTCCTCGCTGAACAGTTGTTGTTGTTGTTTTAAATGCGTCAACTATCCAAAGTTCTATGGCTGAAGAATTCTGGAAGTTGAAGTCCACACAAAAAACACTGTTATAGAGTGAAGCCAATGCCATCTCTTAAAGTCTGAACACTGTTCTCATAGAGCTGGTAAGATGGTTGCCTTAGGCCACTTAAGGTTGAGCAAGATTAAAGGGAAACAAGTCATCAATCATATGATGTCATTACTATGATTTACTACTTCACAGAGAGAGGGAGAGAGAGAAAGAGAAAGAGAGAAGTCCAGGAACTGGGAAGGGGAAGAGACGACTGTTTGATTCAAGCTATAAAAAACGTTGGGTCTGCTTGTCGCAATATTGCTTTAGAGCAAGAATTCCCATGTCGTGAGCCCATGCATTCTGCTCAAGAGAACAGCTTCCCTCCCCCTGTGGCAATGAGTCCTATAGGCTGTGGGATTGCAATTGTCCAAGCTCCGAGAGGTCACAAAAGGTGACCTCGCTTGTGCTTGTGCTGGCAGCTGAAGTATCCCTCACTGCTGTCCTATGCGCTATCAACAGGAAACATCTTTAGCAGGGCAGGAAGTAGCTCTTTGTCATTGGCCAGGAATGAAAAGATGACGGGATTCGCTCGTCCTATCAGGGCAGAGATATTTTAGGAGTTGTATATAAAGGGGAAAAGAGCCATGGAGAACCAAGAGAGAAGAATGGTGGGTTGTGCTAATGCTTAAAGAAATAGTACTGCAATGAAACATTGCATAGATTCTCCATCACCCACAGGCCTTGAAAAAGCAAGTTAGGTATAGTCAGGGTATTCCACAGCAATGAGTAAATATAACTCATTTTCAGTAACAATATGTCACCCATGGTTTGCTGAATCAAGATACTTTCCTACCAACTCTCTTACTTGAGCTGCACGTGGAGAAAAATAAATTATTTAAAGGCAAAGAAAAGACACACAAACCACTGGCAGTTTATATATGTTTTCAGATAATTACTAAAAACCAGAATTCTGTGGGATAAATTACGCATATGCGCAACAGGTTTCTGTATCAGAAAAATGATAAGTTTTCAAAAAACAGTCTGATTTGCTCCCTCTCTTGTGGTAAGGCTGTTGTTTTACACACTGTAAAAAAAATCCCTTTTCCATTTGAGTGTTCTAAAACTGGGGTCTCCAACCTTGGCAACTTTAAGCCTGGAGGACTTCAACTCCCAGAATTTGCTGGCTGGGGAGTTCTGGGAGTTGAAGTCCTCCAGGCTTAAAGTTGCCAAGGTTGGAGACCCCTGTTCTAAAAAGTTAGCTGTTCAAAACTGAATTCTCAGGACTTGGAGTTTCAGAAGTTTGTCTATGTAAAGTAGGTGCATTACAAAACTACTGATGTCCCTCTGGTATATTGGAGGAATGATTTCCATTTCCATTAATGGCATCTGATAAGTAATCCTTTTTTTAAAAAAAATCTGCTTCTAGATTTATGGTTCTGCTCTGTACTGCTATGGAACCTGTTTTGATTTTCTGGGTGTTTTTGAGTTTTGGGTGAAAACAAAATGAATACCAGGCAAGTCCTGTTTCCTTTGACCTTGGCACACATCACTCAAGCAGGGTTGCGCCACAGCCTTAGTCTGAAGAGGCTGTACCCATTTGTGCTGCTATCTTAGATATCAGTGGTGGGAACTCTAGCACATGTGGTTAAAGTCAGAAGCAGCTCCTTAGATTCTGAGAAGAGAATACTCTTATACGCCTATTGATGCAAACACCTTTTTTTTTTTTGGTTAAATGTTTTTTTAATTTTCTTTCTTTCTTTCTTTTTTTAAAGTCCCCCTTATCTTCTCCCGTTATCAAGATGGGAGTGATAACAATCCTTCATGTTACGGCTTTAGTCAGTTGAGTTACAGTAAATGGTGCTGCTGCCCCAGGACTTCCTATCTATATAGCAGAGTTCTGCCTCTAGGAGTTTATTATTCATCTTCAGCTATTTTTTTTTTTTAAAAATACAGTCTTTTTACTTAAAGGGTGGTTTTAAGTTGAATATATGTGTCTTCAAATGGATAGACCCAGTTCAGAAAATAGGAAACGCATATGATTTCTCAAATTAAGCATTAATTCTGCAATCAATGCTTCCAGAAGAATTCAAGAGCCTGACAACTATTCACCATCATGCCAGCTCTTCACCTCCCATATTTTTAAAATAACACCTTTGTTCTTGCTTTTAAATTAAGTTTAAACATCAAGGATGAATTTGATGAAGCTAATTACGTAGCACTTGTAAAAAAATTGTTTTCATCTATTATCAATCAGCTTCTGAAACCCAGGGCTAACCTACACTTCCTGCTTGCGTTAGTTTGAGAATGGGGCCCCTAACCGTTTCAGGAGGGGAAGAAAGGATAATGTCCTCAACCTCCCCCACCCCCTCTATGGCTGCCGGGAAGGTGACCTCCGTCCAGATTTCCTTGCTCTACATCAGAAGAAATGTTTGCAAGTAGGGTGGCCCAGATTGCCAGTGCTGTGCGTCATGCCATCTTCTATAAAACGCTGTGATTCAGCTGGCTGGTCTGTGTTGTAGTAGCAGGCTTAGTCTCACTCCTTGGCCCTGCTTTGTGCCTTTACCAGCCATTCTCTGAATGAAATTGTTGTAAGTCGAGGACTACCTAAACTAAAATGTGATATTGTTTTTTCTTCATTTTTTAAAAAATAAATGCAGCCTTTAAAAAAAAAACACCCGGGGTGAAATTGGCAAATTCTTTTGCCATTTTTCATTCTAGGCCAAGGGACAAGAAGTAATAGAAGAGGTCATCCTTGTCTTACGACAACAATTGAGCCCCAAATTTCTGTTGCTTAGTGAGACAGTTGTTAAGTGAGCTTTGCCTCATTTTATGATCTTTCTTGCCACAATTGTTAAGTGAATCACTGCAATTGTTAAGTTAGTAACAAAGTTATTAAATGAATCTGAAATCAATGGCTTCCCCATCTGTTATGGATTGCACCAGAGAGGCTAAACCAATTTCATTGTATATATGATGTACAATGACAGTAAAGGCTTATACTTCTATACTATACATTGACTTTGCTTGTCAGAAAATTGCAAAAGGGGAACATCAGTGGTGGATTGCTACCGGTTCGCCCCGATTTGAGCGAACTGGTAACAGCGGCAGGAGGCTCTGCCCACCCACCCAGACACGCTCCTGATAATGAACTGGTAGTGCCAGGATTTGAAACCCACAAACTAGATCATATGACTTTGGGACACTGCAACTGTCATAAATATGAATCAGTTGCTAAACATCTGAATTTTGATAAGCTGACCGTGGGGATGCTGCAACGGTCGTAAGTGTGAAAAATGGTCGTAAGTCACTTTTGTCAGTGCTGTCGTAACTTTGAACGGTCACTAAATGAAAGGTTACCTTAGGACTACCAGGACTACCTTAGTTATTTTTTCACCATTTCTCCAAAGTGCTGCTGCTGGAAGGAGTTCTTGCTTTCCTGGCATGGATGAGAAAGGAAAAGAAATGGGGAATCCACCAACTTGAAGCTGTGTTAACCATAGTCCGGACAGGACATCATAGTGAGCAACGTGGAAGAAAGAGTTGAAATCCAGAAAAAGATTTCTTAAGGTGGTTTTATTTCTAGACTTTTTGTACACAGGAGGCTAATAGAAAAGTGGTTAGATACCAGGAGTACCGGTATTTGTGTGATTTGGCAGCTTTTGAGTGGAAAGTAGTGCTGCTTTCGGAAAAACAAAGCCAATGAGAAACACAGTTTGCCGTTTTTCAGTTTCATCTTTGAATTAAATCATACTGCTCATCGTCAGCAGGAATTCTAGAAATTCTGTTCTGAAATTGCTGATCTCCTTTTTTTGGTTTGGCTCTTTTCAGTTTTAAATTGTCCATCGACCAAACTAAATGGACAGGACAATGCCACCCAGGAAAATGAGGTGGGATTTCCCCCCATTCTTGATATTTTAAAAAAAATTCATGCACCCTAAAAATACAGTACAAAAATACTGTAAAAATACTGTATACTGTACAGCATACAGTACAAAAATATTTAAAGTGCTGCAGATGTCTTAAGATATTTTGTTGGTGTGATTGTGGGAAAGACTCTAGAGGTTTAAGATTTGTGGACTACAGCTCCCAGAATTCCCCAGCCAGCATGCTGTCTGGGGTATTTTGGAAGTTGTAGTCCACACTTGTTAAAGTCATTATACTTGAGAAACATTGCTATGTTGTTTTATATTAATCTTCTGTAGGCCAACCTCCTCTCCCCGCAGTCCTGTTTTATAGAAGAGATTTCTTTATTGACCAAGGGTGATTAGACACACAAGGAATTTGTCTCCGGTGCACAATATGCACAGTGTACAATACGCACAGAATAATAATAATGATAGTATTAATAGCAATGAGGTGGGGAGTAAAAAAAAGATAATAGGAAGGATAAGTGGTGATACTACAGCCATACTACATGGGTAAAAATATACATAGATATTAAACAGCATTGTGAGAATTAGTGTTCAGTGGAAGGAGTTCAGCAGAAGAATTAAGCATTCAACACCATGTCTTGTTACATTACATGAATTGTTCTTTATACTTTTCGCTTCTTTCTTCTTCGTGATCCATCCTCTCTTCTTTCGCATATTCTTTTTCCTGTTTCATTCTCATTCATCTTGTCTTTTACAACCAAATCACTACAATGTACATCTTTCATATTTTTTTTTAAAATCTGCATGCTTCATTCTGGGCTCCACCTCCTATTGTTTTAGTTTCTTGTTTAGTTTTATTTCTTCTGATCCATCCAACACTCACTAGAAAATAGAGTTGGCAGGTACAGGCTTCTTTCTAACACACTTCATTATTGCACCCAGCATCTTTTTACATATTAGCTTAAAAAAATAACTCAACACCCCAATCCTGGACTACAGTCATTTAGCAAGTTGCACGATTTCCCCCAAAATTCATTCTTGGTTCTTCTGTTATCGTAATTCACTGGAGCATAATGCAAACTATCAGCAACCCATGGCTTTCTACTTTCACATACACCTACAACAATTGAGATGACACAGATTTGTACTTTTGACATAACTGTGGTCTTTTCATTCATAAATAAACCTACACCATATTCTTTCATGTATCCTTCAACTTGTAATGGGCAGAAGGGATACACATAGTCCTCGTGTTACGACCGCAATTGAGCCCAAAATTGATGCCACTGAGTGAGATATTTGTTAAGTGAGTTTTGCCCTGTTTTATGACCTTTCTCGCCCCAGTTGTTAAGTTATTAACAGTTGTTAAATTCCAATCTCCTATATGCCGTCTAGTCATCACCAGATGGGCCCGCAGATATTATCGCCAAATGCTGCTTTATTTGATCAATAGACATATATAATATTTGCTAGGATAATATATAATCTATAGATCTCTAATCTAGAAACTACTTTGCAAATGTTGCTTGCATTCCACCAATTAAGAGATAGACACAGTATATATATCAACACAGGCATTCAAGAGGGGTGGGGGGAGGAAATATCTGCGAAAGAGTCATCCTCCACTTTCCGCAATCCAGATCCTACAAATTTCACTCGGCTTGGAATTTCGGGAGCTGCAGTGTCAACCCACCTGAAGAGTGCCAAGTTGGAAAAAGTTGCGTTTTTGTGTTTTTTTAAATGAAACCCATCAAATCCGGAAGGAAATATATGAACAAAAACACACTCAATCCCATAGCTCTGGGAATCCGTGCTTCTGCCCCTCTGCGTAGCAAAACTGCAATATCTGTCATCTGCAGTGCACCGTTGCTGTACAGTGAGCCAGATCTCAGAAAGCAAAGGAAATAAAAAATATTTTTTTTAAAAAAAAAACCCTCCAAGCTGAAGCCAAGTCATTTTTGCTTTGGGCACGTGGCTTCAGTTCCAAAACCACTCAACAGCCTCGCTAGAAAACTGCGGCTCTCCACCAACTATCTGAGGTTTACTGATACAACTGTTATGTTAATAACAAGTTTTTAAAAAAGACAAACCACTGAAAGTGATGCACCAGCTCTGCCAGCATGTGGCCCAACTGAATCGTAAACTGTAGGCAACAGTTTCTGAACCCTGAGAAAAGGCCAAGCTTAGGAGCACAGGAAGGACACTGCACTCACCCTGTGAAGCACATGTTGTATCCCAAAGCTCTGTTAGGTTAGCACCCCTCCTTTTTCTTGTACTTGTTAAAGAATGACTGAAACTAGCTGATATCAACAGAACAATTTCCTCCACTGCCCTATGATGCACTTCTAGCTGCATGGCTGATAGGCACTACTGATCCCGTGGGGACCAGCAGATGTTTCTGTGATAAATCATGCTAGTACATGGAGACGGAAAAAAAAAAAAGAACACGTGCAAAGTTGCTGATACAAACGTCAGGGCCTGCTTCCTTGTTGCAGGAAGCCCTCACTTTATGACCGTAACTGAGTCTGGCAATAATGGCCCTTAAGTCGTGATGGGCGTAAAGCAGGGGTTAAATCCAGCAGATTCTGACAGGTTCTGGAGAACCGGCAAATACCACCTCTGGCTGGCCCCAGAGTGGGGTGGGAATGGGGATTTTGCAGTATCTTTCCCCTGCCACACCCACCAAGCCACGCCAGTAGTAAAAAAAAAAATCAATTTCACCACTGATGTAAAGCAAGTCACCACATGACTGGATCTTTTTGAACAATTTTTTTTTGGTGGCAGTCATTGCTGAAGTCATTAAGCGAACCTATTGTTTTTGTTATGGGTCTTTTTTTTTTTTTTTGCAGGAAATTCCAGTTTCTAGCAAAACTGTGGAAAATCGCAGTCATGTGACCATGGGGCGCTATGAAGGGCTATAAATGCCAACCAGTTGCCGACGCCCCAAAATTTGGTCCTGCCTGTCCACAAGCATACCACGCCAGACGGAGTTAGATGTGTTTATTAGTACAACTAGCCCCAATCATTCCTCTGGCCCCATCGTGCTTGTAAAACATCCTTAGAGCAAGACCTGTTTCAAGGGGGCCGGGCAAAGTTCCCCCAAAGTTCTCAGGCCAACCGTACAAAGTTCAAAACCCCCAAATAAGGCCAGGTGCTGCTCCAACCAAGGGTTGCACAGCAAGGGGGAGGAGAGCCAAGACAGCAAGCCTAGATGCAGCATCACAGCTGGACAAGACAAAGACACAACAATGGCAAGACGAAGGCATGACGAAGACAACAGCAAGATCACCGTGTTCAAGACATGACAAAGCAGGACGAAGCCTTCAGGACACACACAGCAAGTTGCATTCCAGATGGTTGTCTCCAACACCGGCTACGTTTTAATGCCTGTTTAAATAAGCACTGCCGGGTGTGCCTCATTGAAAAGGGCAAGGCTACCTACTCACGAGCAGCCTCACTGATCTCCACTGCACCTCTCTCCGCTTGGCCCTGTGCCGGGCAGACGCAACTCCTCCTTGTCGACATTGGTTGCAACTATGTCTCCTCCTCAGTCTGCAAAGCCATTCCTATGATGGATCTAACCCAGTTGTCTTCATCACCTCCTGAGCTGCTTTGCCTTGAACTCTACGATTCCCGACTTTGGCTCCCCTGAGTTGTCCACCAAAACTATCCCAGGTTCTGAGTCCTCAACTTTGCCCCTCTCGGGTGGCCCTAAAGATGGCTCTTCCTCCTTGTCCACATCCATCACAGTTCATGTGACTGGGCAGGGTAACGTCAGAACTCTGAGTATTCTGGAAGGGCCTGGTGGCTCAGCAGACTAAAGCATTCTGATTAATATCAGCTGTCTGCAATTACTGTAAGTTTGAATCTCACCAGGCTCAAGGCTGACTCAGCCTTCCATCTTTTCTAAGGTAAGTAAAATGGGGACCCAGTTTGTGGGGACAATAAGCTGACTTTGTATAAATATACAAAAGTATGAAGGCTATTGCTTAACGCCTTGTAAGCCGCCCTGAGCCTCCGGAGAAGGGTGGCATATAAATCAATTTTTTAAAAAAAGGTTTTGTAGTATCTTTGGTGGTGTTCCATCATAATTTTGAACATTTGCTAAGTGACCGGTCATAGGTTGAGGATTTTCTATTATTTGTCCAGCAAGAGCCATCAGTTTCTTATAGTTATATGGCTGAGCTGAAATTCAGGCACTTTCAAAACTGCTGTTCCCAGTTGAATCTTGAATCTCCTCTTGAATGTCTCTTAGGCAGGAGCTGGCAACTATGGCAACTTTACAATCTATGGACTTCCTGAGTGCTGGCTTCTGGGAGTTGGAGTTCACAGGTTACCATAGTTGCTTATCCCTGCTCTAAGGCAGGGATGGTATTCACTTACCTTTGCTATCGGTTTGCAAATGTGAACACGCACAAATGTCAGAACCTTCTGCAAATGCGCAGAGCATAAAAAAAGAGCCGACGTGGCGCAGTGGTTAGAGTGCTGTATTGCAGCTACTTCAGCTGAGTGCTAGTTCATCAGATCAGCAGATCAAATCTCACCGGCTCAAGGTTGACTCAGCCTTCCATCCTTCCGAGGTGGGTATTATGAGGACCGAGATTGTTGGGGCCAATATGCTATTTAGTATACTGTCGATTGTTGTAAGCCGCCCAGAGTCCTTGGAGAGTGGGCGGCATAGAAATATGATAAATAAATAAATAAATGTGATGATGTCCAAGTGGGTGGGCAGAGCCTCCCGCAACTGATGCTTCCAGTTTTCCCGAACCGGATAGAACCACCTGAATACCATCACTACACTTCTTATTTTAATTTGCGTTTGCCCCAAATCTATTGAATCAATTCATCCTCTGCAGAATCCTCCCCTCATCCAGGGAAGGGCTGAATACAGGGCAGGGACCCGATAAACCTCTTGACATAGTGGTTAATTAGAGCTAAGTTCTGTGCATGATGATTCATTAATATGTTAAGTGAAACTCCCAGGGAAACTCATACATACAGTAATTGTAACCTTAAGTTCTTTTTCAAGTTTAACTTTTGCTACTCTAAACTGTATGATATCCAGTCTAAGGGGAAAAAATATTATTTATCATATTTAGAGACTGCCCATCTCCTCCATAAAGCAATTCAGTATACAAATAGACATAAAACATAAAACTATATATAAATATTAAAATAAGAACAGCTAAAACAAGAGTAAAGTTTCAGGTTTTAAAAAGGCAGGGGAGAAGCACCAGGTAATATCCAGCAACATTGATGCGTGCTTCTCAAAATTATGCTGTATGTGCTACCATATAGTTCTAGGCTCTCATCCCTAAAAAGCCTATTTAAATAATAATATTTAGATTTTTAAAGAAAATTCTGAATCAAATGGTCTCTTTTTCCTTCCCAGCTTGCACAAGAAGTCTCTTCTCCCAGAGGTGAGAACATTTTCAGCATGAATGAAGTAATTTGATAATTAGATACTTTTTGAGACTACCAGTGGATAAGTTCTCATTATTCCCACTGATGTAAATTGAGATATGATCTCCAAATTAATATAAGACTTCAATTTGAAAAAAAAAAGAGGACGTCCCAATTATATAATCAATCACTTTTGATATGTTGTAATACCCATTCTGAATTATTTCTTATAATTCTTAAAATTTCAAATCTTTATTGTCAGCGCACAACGTATGTACAATGAGATTGGTTGAGCTTTCTAAGTGCACCCTCTCAACACAATACAACTCACAGTGAAGACAGAAAATCCCTAACCCAATAAATCATATTAACAATCCCCAGGCCTATTGCACCAGTGTGAACATGTTCCACGTTGCACCAGCCCTGCAAACCAGATAAGAGGCATGGGGTTCTTTCTGTGCCTCCAGAATCACTATCTGCTGAATAAATATCAGAACATATAGAATTCAAACTACCTATTTTTATTTCCCAAAGGTGCATTTTCAAAAGACAACTGGACTTTCTTTGTTTTTCCTTGAAGACGTTTCGCTTCTCATCCAAGCAGCTTCTTCAGTTCTGAACTGACATGGATGGTTATGATTTGACCTTAAATTGCAACTGCATCTGGTAAGTTAGAGGTCCGTGATGGCGAATGTATGGCACGCGGAGCCATATCGGTAGGCACGCGAGCGTTGCCCTAGCTCAAGTCCAGCATGCATGCGCGCTCTGACCAGCTGATTTTCAGGCCTTCTGGGCCCACCAGAAGTCAGGAAACAGGCTGTTTCTGGTCTCCGGAGCGCTTCCAGGGGGTGGGGAAGACCGTTTTTGCCCTCCCCAGGCTCCTAGAAAGGCTTTGGAGCCTGGGGAGGGCAAAAAAACCCTACCAGGCCCACTGTGTCATTGCGTGCCAAAAGCAAGGGGAGTTCAGGGGGATGGGGCGCATTGAATTATGGGTGTGGGCATGCGCATGCATGGCCCCCTGCACTCCCCCCGCTTTCGGCACGCGATGGCAAAAAGGTTAGCCATCACTGTTATAGGTGATGCTCTTCTAAAAAGTAACAGGCAATAATAACAGTAAGTATATTATTTTTGTATTGCCCTACATGGCTACCTTGAGGGAGTTTTCTAAACTAAAAAAGAAATGGATAACACTAAATAAACCAATAATTGCCTATTGCTTTACAGGTTGCCCTACTATGGTATAGGTTCTCAATTAGAGTTGGCTGGCTTGCTTTGCTTTCCAAGCCACAATTTTGACTGTTTAAAAGATCAGCAGAAAATATTTTCCAGACACTTTTCTTTACATTAAAACGATTTGTTTTTAACAAATGTTAAGGAGCAAAGTCTAGGCCAGGAGGAGGCTTTCTGGCAGAGACCAAAGTTGGCAATCTTTTCTTTTCCATTCGTTTTCTAGAGCTGCTTTTCTACTCTGCCAAAATTCTTGCAAATTATACAGCAGGTTCCTCCCCTTGTACAAACCAACAGAAATATCCCAAATCTATTCCAACTCACTGCTCAGTTTCCAAAATATGCGAGTAGGCTCCCACTTGCTAAGCCAGGCTGAACAGAAAAGAGTAGGCTATTAGTCTCCAGACATCTTATAAACTTGGCTGAATGAGCAACCTTCTCCTCTTATCATAAATCCCCTTGAACATGTTGTTGTTGGGATTTTTTTTTTCACAGAAGAAGAAAATACACTGTGTACCTTTTGATCTGGATGGCATGTTTTCTTCTGCCAGCTACATTCCTGGCATTATCAGGTGAACTCCAACCAAGCACATGACATAGGTTCTTATTTTTCTTTTTAATTGAACTGAATACTTCATTTGGCCAAGTGTGATTAGACACACAAGGAATTTGTCTCTGGTATGGAAGCTCTCAGTGTACATGCAAAGCAACCAAATAATGATAATCATAATAGTAATACTAGTTGCAATGTATGGCTGAGAAAGTTGGACCATAAGAAAGGCTGACCACCAAAGAATTGAGGCCTTTGAATTATGCTGCTAAAGAAGACTCCTGCGAGTCCTTTGGTTTGCAAGGTGATCAAACCGATCAGTCTTAGATCAACCCTGACTGCTCTTTAGAAGGCCAGATCCTGAAGATGAAACTCAAATACTTTGGCCACCTAATGAGAAGGAAGGACTCACTGGAGAAGAGCCTAATGCTTTTGAGGCTCTGATTGAGGGTAAAAGAAGAAGGGGATGACAGAGAATGAGGTTGCTGGATGGAGTCACTAAAGTAGTAGGCGTAAGCTTAAATGGACTCCAGAGGATGGTAGAGGACAGGAAGGCCTGGAGGAATGTTGTCCATGGAGTTGCGATGAGTTGGATATGACTTTGCAACTAACAACAACAAAAATACTAGTAAGGGGAGAGAGTAAGAAAGATAATAAGAAAGATAAATAATAATACTACAATCATATTACGTGGGTAAATACACAGAGATATTAGACAGCACTGTGAGAATAAGGCGTTCAGCAGAGTGATGGCATGAAGGGAAAAACTGTCTCTGTGTCTACTTATTTTGGTTTGCAATGCCCTGTAGCGTCATACCAAGGGGAGGAGTTGAAATAGTTTATGTCCAGAGTGTGAGGGATCTGCAGATATGTTCTCAGCCCTCCTCCTGACCTGGGCACCCAAATATAAAGTCAAGCTGGGGACAGCTGTTTATTGCCCAAGCCTGAACCTAGTAAGGCAAAAAGCCCTTAGTTCAGCCTCCAGTTGAAAGAATTTCCACTGGGCAGGGAAGGATCTGATAGAAGAGAATATCTGTAACTCAGGGTTGAACTGTGAGATCCTTGGTGCCACAGTTTACCTAGTTTAGCAATGAATCATCTGCAAGAAAATCATCAAGCTCAGTGAGCATCAATGATACCACAGTGAAGCATCTGGCCTCCCTTGAAGTTTGACAAATTTCAGTTAGGCTGAGACCTCAGGGCTCGGTAGCCCAAAGTTATAAAGCAGCCTTGTAGGCGTTAACTACTCGCACTAGAATCATAACAACAGTCAGGCCTGCCAGATTCCAGTTGTAAAAACTGAAGCCAACGAAAGCAAGACAGAATTCACTCTGCAATGTTAAAATAATCATCAAGCAGAAAAGCAAATATTATGTCCATTAACTCTGGATAAAATATGCCCTGCCATGCCCCTCTCTCTCCCAGCATTGAGAAAAGAATTATTTTGCATCTCGAGGTTTGCCATTCCAGTCTTCTCATCGGATTGCCACATGGAGGCTTCAAATACTATGCACCGAAAGCAGAAAATGCAGGCTCTTCAAAGCATCCATGAAAGAGGAGCCCTTGTGTTTCAAGTCTAGGCCAAGTATTTATCCAGCTGGCACCGTTCAGCGCAGCGCATACATGCCAAAATTGTGCTTGCGGTCGCCATTGTGTATAAAAATACTGCCGCCTGCTCCTGTGCCTCTGTCTGCAATAGAACCCTCTGTAATTCTCTTTCCAAATAAAAGGGCAACCTATTTCTGGTGGTTTTCTGAGGCTTCCTGAGTTGTAGCGAGGCAAATTTCTGAAACGCTAAAATTGGCTCTTTCCATCCCCATTCTCAAACCAGCACAACTCTCTAGTCTACCCCGTTCTGGGGCTTATTGAGCTGGTTACTATATTAGCCTGAAACTAAGCCACCCTGATTGCAGGAAGGCCGTTGGGGCTGTTCTTTCTTGGGGCAAAAGGATTGGAGAAGCCTGTTCTTCACCTACATCCAGCATAGGGGGAAAATCAGGGGTTGGTTGGTTGAAAAATAGGAAGGTCTCCTAGTCTGTAGGATGCTTAAATCAATCGATTTGAATTGGCCTGTTCTCTGCCATGACTGTGAAATTGTAGGTATGTGCTTTGATGTATTTGGAAAATGCAGGATGGAAACCACTTCTTTCATCAAAACACAGCCAGTATTTGTCCATGACATGGATTGGTACCTAGCCAGCTTTTTTCCAAGGCAGCTCTTTGAAAAAAAAAATAATCAGCTAATCTGTATATAACTTTCCATTTTGCATTTTGCAAGGGGGCCTCCTTTCCTGCAGGAATTTTGCCAGAGGAATGTTTTGGACTCAACATCATGCCGGTCTTCCCAATCCCCTTGTTTGAACAGCATTTTGTAGTGTTAAAGGTGGGAGAGGAGCTCAAAAGCTCATCTTATCAAAGAATTTATTCAATTCAGTTTTAGAGAATCAGGTTAAAAACAGAGCGATGACAGTGGGACTCTTTCCTGTGGATTAACATGATGTTTGGGAGAGAGTCAGAGATTTACAATCCCTGCTTTATAAAAAGTCAGAAAATGACAGCATCACCAATCCGATTACATTCGAGAGGCAGAGAGAAAGAAATTATAGCCTAACCCTGTTCAATGGGATTTCAGATCCCTTTTAACCCAGGTAGTCCTTGACTTATGACCACAATCAAGCCCAACATTTCTGTGGCTAAGTGAGTTTTGCCACATTTTATGACCTTGCTTGCCACGGTTGTTAAGTGAATCACTGCCATTGTTAAGGTAGTAATATGGTTGTTAAGTGAATCTGGCTTTCCCATTAATTTTGCATGTCAGAAGGTTGTAAAAGATGACCACATGACCCCAGGATGCTGCAATTGTCATAAATACGAGTCAGTTGCCAGGCATCTGAATTTTGAACATGGGACCATGGGCTGCTGGAATGATCATAAGTGTGAAAATTGATTGTGTCATTTTTTTCCAGTGCCGTTGTAAGTTTGAATGATCACTAAATAAACTGTTATAAATCAAAGACTACCTATACTCTTGGCGGCAGTCTATGGAAGCAAAAGTTGGACTTTAAAGAAGTAGGATAGGAAGAATATTGATATCTTTCAACTTTGGTATTGGAGAAAGCTCCTGAGAATACCATGGACAGACAAGAAAACAAATGGGTGGGTCATCAAACAAAACTAACTTGATGTTGTGGCCCATCAGCGGCCTGTGCAGCTAGTAGCTGATTCCAACAGCGAGGAGGCTGGTGTGGTGCTGTGCCAGCAGCCTGTGCAGCTGGCACCCAAGTCAGACAATGAAGGAGCTGGAGAAGATGTGGTACCAGAGGCGGGGATTCAGCCAGGGCCTTCAGAACTCCAGAAGCTCCTAATAGTGAAGAGGAAGAAGAGGAGGAGCCTCTTCTCAATGCAGGGCGCGCAGAGCTGCCAAAAGGCAGGAGTGGCTCCCCAGGAGGAGGTCTCAGGAGTAAGGCTTGGGGCTAATTGGCCACTCTCTTAGCCTATTTAAGGAAGGACAACAACTGAAGCAATTTGCAGGGAACAACTTCGTTCTTTGCTTGATCTTAGTACTCTTATCAGTTTCCTGCAAATTGCTTCTGGGCTTTCTGCCAACCATAGTAAGATTATGATTATTTATTCTTTGGATTCTTGTAGGCTGTTAAGATAGTTAATTAACAGCCTTTGTTTGAAAAAGACTGATTTAATTTAGTAAACTAAGGTTTGTACAGACTTTCTGTGTGCTGCGTTCTTTGGGATCCGTAGCTGGGGCAGAACATTTGAGTTCTCACTTGAGCCACAGATGAACAGGCTCAATTTACTAACCTGTTGTTGCCCGCCAGCGGCTAGTGAGGAGGTTGGGGAGGAACATGGGCCAGTCCTGGAGTCTGGGGAAGGCTCTGATGAGTGCTCTGCGTTGGAGGCAGAGATGGGGCCAGGGCCGTCTGATAGTTATCAGCTGCCTTCGGACTCAGACGTCAGTGGGGCAGAAGAACAGCTGGAGCCTGTTCCCGATGTGCACAGGTGCAGAGCTGCCAGGAGAAAGGAACAGCTAACGAACAAGGGCTGGCTCGGGAATAAAGCCATAGGTGGATGGCGAATGGCCCCTCCCATAGGGAATAAAGAGGAGCAAAGGGGAGGGGAATTTGCAGGAGACAATTAGTTCAATTCATTAGGGTGTAGACCTGATCCTGACTTCTTGACAAGTAATCAGTGATTGGTTGTTCCCGGTTCTGTCCGGTTCTTTAGAACTGGTAGTGAAAGCGGCGTGAGGCCCACCCACCCGGATATCATAAGTGATGATTTGCATGGTCCTGTTGCAAACCTATAGTAAAGATAGTAGAACCCACCCCTGCAAGTAATTGCTGCTACAGCGTGGCATTTGGAAGATATTAGCCTGGCCACTCTCCAAGCCTGATAAAGGTCTGTAGTTGTGAAAGCTCATGAAAGACTGTTTGCCGGGACTTTGCTGAAGAGGAATTCCCTTTAATCTAAATAAAAGAGGTTTTATCCGGACGAGGAGTCTGCTCCGTGATCTTGGGAGGCCTAATTCACAACATATTCTTCAGGTACTATTATGTGAAGACCTAACTCTCTGGAAAAGGCTCTAATGCTGGGAAAAGTGGAAGGAAGGAAGGATAAGAGGATAATTGATAAATAGTTAAGGGAATTAGGTATGGCTAGTTCAACAAAAAGAAGGACTAGGGATAACTTGATAGCTATCTTCCAGTACTTGAGGGACTGTCACAGAGAAGAAGGGCTTACCGAAGCACCTGAAGGCAGGACATGAAATAATAGGTGCAAGCTCATTAAAGAGAAGCCCGACCTGGAACTAAGAAGAAATTTCCTGACAGTAAGAACAACTAATCAATGCTTGCCTCCTGACATTGTGGAGGTTTTCAAGTAGAAATTGGCTACCCATTTGTGAGGAAGGTATAAGGCAGTGATGGCTAACCTCACACACCAAAAGCAGGGGGAGCGCAGGGGGGTCACATCCATGTGTGCCCACACCCATAATTCTATGCGCCCTGACCCCCCACGCATGCGGGCCTCCCCTGCGCTCCCCCCATTTTTGGCACGCAATGGCATGGTGGGCCCAGTAGAGCTGTTTTTCACTCTCCCCAGGCTCCAGAGCTTTTCTAGGAGCCTGGGGAGGGCGAAAATGGCCTTCCCCATCCTCAGAGGCCCTCTGGAGGCTGGAAGCACCATGTTTTCTGACTTCTGGTGGGCCCAGAAGGCTCGAAAATCAGCTGGCCGGTGCATGCATGCATGCTGGAGCTTAGCTCACGTGCCCACCGATATGGCTCCCTGCACCACCTGTTTGCCATCACGGGTATAAGGTCTCATGCTTGAGCAGGGGGTTGGACTAGAAAGCCTCCAAAAGTCCCTTCTGACTCTATAATTCTATGAAAGAGAGGAGGAGGATGACCAGTTGCAAGGTGGACAGACTCAGTTACAGTGATGATGAGTGAAAGAACAGGCTAGGAGGAGACCATCATGGAGAAAATCTATCTATGTTGTTGCCAGGAGTCAAGGGTGACTTGATAGCACAAATCAATCAATCAATCAATCAATCAATCAATCAATCAATCAATCAATCTGCTATTTTTAGAGTTGCTTTCCCAACAACTCTAGTACTAGGTGGTGCAAGTGGGGAAAGCTGATCCTAAAACAATGAATTGGAAACCCTCACCATGCAAGATTTTAATCTGTCATGAACACAGGAGATGTTATTTTACGGTCCTCTCGTTCTTCACTGGGACAAACCCTGTTATCGTTGTAAAGATTTAAAAAGGGACCCATTGGTCGCATGTCAGAATCCTTTGCCAAGCCTTGCTTCTCCTCCCACCTGTACATTTCAAACAGCTTTATTCTCATGATTTAGTTACAGAGTTTTCCCCTCTGGTTTTATGATTTTAAAGCATAAATACTCATTGTCAGTAACCATTGGTCTAAAATAGATTATGTCTTACAAAATAGCAACTGTGTATTGCATGAAGCATTCTTGGCATTCTGTTCCCTGGTTTCCAGATTTAATTCTGCCAACAGTGGATGTTTGCTTCTCACAACAGACCTTAGAAATTTTGTTCATGTCAGATATAGCGCTATATTGCAGTTGTTTGGTTTGGGCTTAGTATTTTTTTTTTAATTTGATTTATATGTCGCCCTCTCCGGAGACTCAGGGCGGCTTACAATGTGTTAAGCAATAACCTTCATACTTTTGTATATTTTATACAAATCAGCTTATTGCCCCACAAACTGGGTCCTCAATTTACCTACCTTAGAAAGGATGGAAGGCTAAATCAACCTTGAACCTGGTGAGATTCGAACTTACAGTAATTGCAGACAGCTGGAGTTAATTACAGTGCATTTGTCTATTGAGCTATCCAGGCTCCTTTATCCAATTATGATTTATAAATCACAGTTAAGCAACAATAAGCTTAACACAATGTGTGAAACTAGTTTCACTACACAAAAATAAACACTGGGATATTGCAAGGACTGGGACGGGGACTCCAAAATAGAGACTGCTGGAGGTTCAACAGGGACTAGCAGTTTGAATTCTACAGAAGGAGCAATGTTATTAGCTTCTTCTGTACAGTGATTGTAAGCATTAGGAAGCTGCTTTATTAGTCCAAACGTTCAACAAAGAGAGACTCATGGTCAAATTCCCACTGAGTTGCAAAGCTAACTGGGCGTCTTTGGGCCGATCACTATTTCCTACCCTTATTTACCTCCCAAACTTGTTAAAGGAAAGAAAAATTCCAAAGGGGAAAGAGAATTACATATCATGTCTTGACCTCATGGAAGAAGGGAGGGATGAATAACTGAATAGAACGCTTGTCACTTATTTGGGGCACTCTTGAATATTATATATTTAAATGGAGTCAAAATACGGAAGCTGAGGGGATGAGGAACACTGTCATTTCCTCAAAAGCCACCTTTCGAAAACGTGAAGGAGGGAGGAAAAAAAAGCAAGCCCCCTTTGCCGCCATCACAAAGGCAGCCTTTATAAACGTAAGGCCCAGGTTGGACAGCAAAGGGCCTATTGAAGCAGGAGCCTTGGCTTCTGGTGTTGCTGGAGAGAAGATCTTCACTGGAGAAGCCATGGCCTCCTCGGCACCCGGCGTGCTGGCTGGCTGCCCTCTGAGACTTTCAAAGGATTTCTGTCAGGTCTTGAGCCCTTGCCAAGGTTTTTTTTTCCTCTCACCGTGCTGTGTTGTTGTAGTACTCCAGATTTTGTGCGCCAGGACCGCGTGTTAGCAGGAAGCAGAGCCAAGCGGGCTTCCTGAACGCCTGGGAGAGGAAACGCTACCATCAGCAGGGGAGGCTGTGGTTAAAAATAACTTGGGTATATAAAGGTTGCAGAGGTTCCCCTCACATTCGCTGGTGCGGCTGCCTTTGACTTACATGCACAGCGCGGGCTCCGGGAAGGAACCGCCAAGAGGCAGGTGTCTCCAAGCGGGAGATGCCAATTGGCTGGGGATGCCCGAAGGAGCAAAAGGCCAGGGGTGCAGTTGTCTTATACTCCTCACTACTTTAACACACCCCAGACAGCAAGGGACCCCGTTTCCTTCTCCTAAATTATTCTGCCTTTACAAGGCGTGAATCATTCAAAGTGGTTATTTTTCTCAGCTCCGCTCCCTCTGTAGCATCATTTTTTTCCTTCTTCAACACCCATCCACCCCCAGATGATCTTGTCATAAATGGAGACACCCCATTTTGTAAGCCGCCCAGTTGTGTGGTGAGCGGCATATCTATTTAATAAATAATAAATAAAACGAACTTTAAAAATTTTCCGCCAAGATCAAGCTGTGGGCTGAATACAGATAGTCCACGAGGTACGACCCCAATTGGAATTAGACTTTCTATTGCTAAAAAAAGTGGTTGTTAAAGAGAGCTGCACTGACTTTGTTGTTCAGTGAATTACACGGTTATTAAGCGAATCCAATTTGAGATTCGTCTACCGAAAGCTGGCTGGGAAAATTGCAACGGACAATTATATGATCCTGGGATGTTCAAACGGTTGCAAATACATCTTGGTTGCCAACCGTGCAAATTTTGATCATGTGATTCTGGGGAGGCTATGATGGTCATAAGGGCAAGGACAGGTTGTAAGTCACTTTTTTAAAAAAAATTGATTTATATGCCGCCCTTCTCCGGAGACTCAGGGTGGCTTACAATGCATTAAGCAATAGCCTTCATACTTTTGTATATTTTATACAAAGTCAGCTTATTGCCCCCACAAACTGGGTCCTCAATTTACCTACCTTAGAAAGAATGGAAGGCTGAGTCAACCTTGAACCTCATGAGATTCGAACTTACAGTAATTGCAGACAGCTAGTGTTAATCACAATGCATTAGTCTTCTGAGCTATCTAGGCTCGGTGCATTTCATTTCATTTTATTCAAATATCTCTGCTCCAGAGAGAACTGGAAATATGCTCTTCCTGAAGTTGTGCTTAAGGGAACACTTGGGATTGCTTCTAGGGTCCTGCACTCCCTGCTGCCTGGCAGCATCTCTGCCTGGAGTACTGGATTCCATTCCATTGCTGGGTTGGTGCTTGGAGTCCCCAGCTGGTTGGTGCTTGGGGATTTCAATTTGTCGGTGACCCTGAGTGCAGGGTAGCTCAGGAGTCCATGGATTTCTCTCAAGTCACTGATGGCCCAACACATACTGGGAACTACTTGTTGGTTGTGATTTTTGTCTTAAGGGCGTTGAGATATGATCTGGTAGTGGAGCATGTTGACATCAGTCCATTCACTCTCTGATTGGCTTTTGACTTACTGGTGTCATCACTCCCTGCGAAGAGACAGGGTCCATTTGATCATCCCACCAAGGTGATTGACTTGCATTGCATATAGAGCTCAGGATTTTTCCTGAGTGTCTGGTGGATGATTTGGCCAAGACCCTAGTTGTTGCCTGGGGAAAACACCAATATTTTTCTGCTGTTACTGCATTCACTTATAGTTGTCCAGTGGCCCAATACAATACAAGCTTAATCCCCATTGGGCAAGGAGGGTTCCTTAGAATATCTGCTAGGCTACTCTGAAGATTATTCAGGCTACCTGATGGATAAAGTCATCCACACCTGCTCTGATTCTGACTGGGTAGGCAAACTGGGGTGCCTAGTGCATTGTCTGAGGGTGAAACCTGGGATGAATTTAAACTTAGGGAAATGGAAGTGGTCAGAGTTCTCTCTGCTATGAGATTGTCCACCCGTTTACCAGATCGAGATCCCTTCTAGCTTCTAAAAGCAGCCAAGAAGATGAGCCATATGCTGTGATTCAAAAATTTTAGCAAGGGGTTCTCTGCCCGGCTGCTGGATGGGCATGGCCATGGTGGGCATGGTCTAGTTGGCCTCCTGCACCACGGCGGGTGTGTGTGTGTGCATTTTTGCCCTTCTCAGGCTCCGGTGGCTTTTCTCGAGCCTCCGGGAGGGCAAAAACAGCCTCCCTGGGCTCCGGAGGCCTTCCTGAACTTCTGGTAGGCCAGTTTTTTGCCCTCCCCAAGGCCCTGCTTGTGCTCTGCACTTACCTGCATCCAAAACAGGCCACGTGGGGACTCCTGGGAGGGGTGGGGCAGGATGGGCGGGGCCAGACAGGAGTGGGATTTGGGCGTTCTCCAAACTGCACAGAATCTTAGCTTGAGGTTCTCCAGAAGTCCCAGCAGCCCACCCTGGCTGTGATGTTGAAAGACCACCGGGAGGTAAGGAGAACCTTCAGACAGCCACCCACAGCTTTTTTACTGTAATGCACCTGGAAAAATTCAAAAGGATAATTATGACTTATCAAGCCCTACATGGTATTGGGTCTAGTTACTTAAGGGACCCTTTGTCTCTTCTGCCCAGCCAATCCAATCTGGTAGGATTGGCATGTTCTGGGTTCCTTCAATTAAATAATGCCAACTGACAGAAGAGAATATTTGTAGCTCAGGGTTGAACCGAGAGTCCTTGGTATTCTCTGAACTTGGTTGTTTTCTTTCAGGCATTTCATTACCAATCTAGGCAACATCATCAGTGCCCCATAATGGGGCTAGGTTACATCATCAATGCAGCATAATGCCATCTATTGGAACCCCAGAAGTGCATTTTCTCTGTAGAAATGCTTGTCCTCTAGAATGAGGTTCCAATTGAGATCTGTAAATTGAAGGACTGGTTCTTCTTTTCCCATTTGGCAAGCATGAATGAAGGCCTCTTGGACCGGGGGTATTGTTTATCTCTCCTTCCTATTCCATTGTTGTCACCCTTGAACTTTTATTCTTTTAATTTTTTTCTCCCTTTGATGTTTTAACTTGTGAATCGCTCAAAGGAGTAGGGAATCGAGCAACATACAAATTAAATAAATACATGGATGGGAAATGTATTTCATTTCAATTTTGGTATGGCCTCCATTTTGTCTTGATTTCCCGTTTCTTGGGATGTGACACCCCCCTCCCCCCCTCAGGTGGAATGCCACACACAGCATTCCACCTGAAAAATACCATGCATCCCCACAATTAAAACACAGGAGTGTTAATTTGTAGGCAAGAAGTGAGCCTAAAGTCTTCTGTGTGGGAATCTCTCATGCAAACCAGACTTACTTTCCGGAATTAGTTTTTAATTGCTGCAATGAACTAAGAAATACGAGTCTGCCCTTGAGCATTTATGAAGTAGACTTCCAAGATAACCTGTCATCTTTTTCTGAAGGAGGTCAAGACAATAGGATTTACATTTGCATATGATGTAATTAATCCTCTTGTCAGGCGGACGTGGCTTCCAAAGCGAGAGAGCTCTTTTCGTGCGACCCGTTGGCATCTTCCTTCTGCAAGCAAAGCTGCCTCTGATTCACACTTCCAGGAATTCAGCCTAGGAATGTGGCAGCCCCAGCAGGTGCTGCTATTCAAAGACCGCTCATTTCTGACTCAGCTTTGAGTGTGACACAGGCCTTGCATGACTAGAGATTATCTGGGGGAGGGCCAGGACCTCAACCCTTCCCTCTTTGGTAGCATTTGACCATCAGAGCATGTAGAAGCCTTGAGTCTCCAGCCAATTCTTTCTCTGTCCATCCTTGTAGAACAGGGGTCTCTAATCTTGGCAATCTTAACCCTGGCAGACTAAGTCTACCAGGCTTAAAGTTGCCAAGATTGGAGACCTCTGTTTAGAATACATCTGGGCATTTTACAGCCCTTCCTCCCCCAGGCCACATCCAACCCTCTGGCTATCCCTGTCTGACCCACAGCGATCAGAATGGGACAACTCTCCACAGCCGATCCATCAAAGCCAATTCGCCACAGTCAATTCACCATGGGACAACCCGCATGTGGGACAATTCAACAATTCAACTTAAATAGTTAAAATAATTTTAAAAATCATTTAAATTGTTGTCATTCACATTTTATTTTGTCCCTGTTTTGGCACCCTTTCTTTAATTAATGTATTGGATTATTTCTTTGATATGAGCATAACTCTTGTCCCACGCCTGCAGTTGTCCTGCAACAAATTGGCCATGGTGAATTGGCCGGGGTGAGTTGATCGTGCTGAGTTGGCTGCAGCAAGTTGGCTGCAGTGAGTTGTCGTAAACCCTATGTGGATTGCTTTTATTTTTAAGGAAATTGGTTTCCCCCCCCCCCCGCCCCCCAATTTATATAGGTCTGTGCATGCATGCCTATTTGTCAGAGAATTCATGACTGGCAGAGACATGGTAGCAAGGTCAGCCAATGAATAGGCATAGCAACTAAGTCAGCCAATGAGGACTGTTTGGAAACTGAAACTGGAAGGACCCTGGGCGTGGCTCTGTAGCTCTGTGGTCAGCTCTAAAACTGAAACTAGTCTGCTCTCTGAATTGAAACTGAAACTCATCTCTGCTGTTCTCTCCTCTGCCTGTGTTTTTGGCCTGTAACTCTGTACCACATTGGAAGAATCTGCTGTTGGTATTGTATGTGTTATTATGTATATAAAGAGAAGTGAATGAATCCTGCTGAATCAGTTATCTGTGTGTGCTTTCTGGATTTGATTGCTGCAACAAACTCTGACACTACTCACCTTCGCATTTCTGCTGGTTCGGTCCTCTGTAACAGGCCCAGTTTTTCATGTGGTCCCTTGGGAAAATTAATTGCCCACCTCTGGTCTAGAGTAGTGAAGAAAGAGGCTGGATGGCCAACACAGATGGGTTGCCCCAGAGCAAGAAGGAGTCATCATTGCTTTTAAAAGAATGAAAGACGTCATCCTTCACTCTCCCCCAGACCCTATGGAGGCAACCTTCCCCATCTTTTCTTGCTATAAATCAGAAGTAGTGTTTTCCAATAAGTCAATGCAAGGGATGAATGTTTGGTCTGCTGTCCTTCATTTCACTACAGGCAAACCTTCCACTCAAATTGGCTACTGGACTTCCAGTTACAGGCCACTGCCTTCCATCCATGGCCAGGTTTTCCTGGATTTGGGAATTCCTTGGATGGACAGAACAATTAATCAGTGGAATGGCTTGCTTTCAGAAGTTGTGGGTGTTCCATCACTGGCGGTTTTTAAGAAGAGACTGGACAGCCATTTTTCTGGAATGGTATAGAGCAGGCAGGGGTTGGACTAGAAGGCCTCCAAGGTCCCTTCCAACTTTTTTTGCTTTGTTATTCTGCTGAAATACTGTGGGTTTCTCCGTCCTTCTTAAAGATTCACTGACTAACTATTGGAATCTCATTTTTTGACCAGTTAAAAGTTGGGGGTTTTTTTCTTTTACAAGTTGACTAATGGAAAGGTGAAATGGTGAATTTTCTTCCTTTTTAAAAAAAAACAGGTAATACTGAGAAGAGTTCTGCCAATTTTCCTCTTCTGTCCCAAGTGATAGGAAGACAAGTGGAACTCATGGACCAGTGACGTGTGTGTGTGTGTGTGTGTGATTCTTTCTCAGTCCCAACTATCTCTCAGAACAATTTCAGTAGAGTCAAACTTAGAGGAGACTTTTCATATATCGTTTTGAGCATCCAGAGCAGGCTTGCAGAACATATGACCTATGGACCCTGTGTGATCTACCAAGCAACCTTTTATGGGCTGATGGAGCTTTTAAAAAAGTAATAAATTGACCTCACTGCTGCTGAGCTAGGGACACAGTGGCTCAGTGGCTAGGATGCTGAGCTTGTTGATCGAAAGGTCGGCAGTTCAGTTGTTTGAATCCCTAGTGCTGCATAACAGGGTGAGCTCCCATTATGCAGCTTCTGCCAACCTACCAGTTCGAAAGCATGTAAAAAATGCAAGTAGAAAAATAGGGATCACCTTTGGTGGGAATGTAACAGAGTTCCATGCTCCTTTGGCGTTTAGTCA
This sequence comes from Masticophis lateralis, assembly GCA_030761175.1. Classification (NCBI taxonomy): domain Eukaryota; kingdom Metazoa; phylum Chordata; class Lepidosauria; order Squamata; family Colubridae; genus Masticophis; species Masticophis lateralis. The sequence goes on from JAUDYJ010000001.1 coordinate 334,207,897, forward strand.
TGCCGGCCACATGACCACGGAGATGACTTTGGACAACGCTGGCTCTTCGGCTTTGAAATGGAGATGAGCACCGCCCCCTAGAGTCGGGAACGACTAGCACATATGTGCGAGGGGAACCTTTACCTTTACTGCTGAGCTCCACCAAGCCCTGTTGCTGCTGCCAGTTCCAGTATAGGTGGAACTTACAATCAACTTACAATCACAATTGGGACCAGAATATCTATTGTTAGGCAAACCAGAGTCACACCCAATTTTTGGACTTTTCTGCCATGTTTGTTAGGCAAAACATTGTCGTTGTTAAGTGAATGACACAGTTGTTAAGTGAACCCAGTTTTCCCCATTGATTTTGCTTATCAGAAGACAGTTCTTTGGAAAGTCCCAAATGTAATCCCATGAACCGGGATATGCAGGTAAATACATGGGTAAAATTCACACATACATGTCAGTGGCCAAGCGCCCAAATTTTGGTCATATGATTGTGGAGCTACTGTGATGATTGTAAGTACAAGGACTGGTCATAAATCCTTTTTTCCCCAGTGCCATTGTAACTTTGAATGGTCATTAAATAAATGGATGTAAATCAAGGACTACTTGTAATGTCACTGTTCTATTAGCTGCCCCACTAATAGCTGATTGGCACTCCGGGTATTTCTTTGTGACCCGTATTGGTTTTTAATTCATTAACCTGGCCATTTATCCTCCACAAGTAGAACAGATCTAGTCTAGAGGGAATATGAAATATAATGCAATAAATCAATACGCTGCCAGAATGTGCTTCCAAATGGCTAAACATGGTGCAGATTCAAGATAAAATGCAGGCCAGTGTTTCGCAACCTTTCCAGTGTGTGGACTTCAACTCCCAGAATCCCCCAGCCAGCTAGATCTGAAATTCAGGTCATAAGCATAGGAATTACAGCCAATTACTTCAATTGCCTTATTGTGACCTCACCAGAATTGCTGGCTATGCTGACTGGGGAATTCTTGGAGTTGAAGTCCACACATCTTAAAAATTGCTGAGATTGAGAAAGACTGATTGTAGGCAGTTCAAATGGGGGGAAACCAGGGGTGGGTTCTAATTTTTTTTTACTACCAGTTCTGTGGGTGTGGTTTATTTTGTGGGTGTGGCTTGGTGGGGAGGTAATGTGACTGGGTTGGCGTGGCCAACTTTTTTTTTTTTTTTTTACTTTTAAAAGCATTTTTTCTACAACCTTAAGAGGTTGCAGAAAAAAATGCTTTTAGAAGCTTCTGATGATCAGGCAACTCAGCTGGGATCGCCAGAGGCTTTTAAAGGCATTTTTTTTCTTACAACCTCTTCGGCCAAAGAGGTTGTAGAAAAAATGCTTTTAAAAGCCTCTGACGATCCCAGCTGAGCTGCACGATCATCAGAAGTTTTTTTTTTAACTTTTAAAAGCATTCTTTCGGCTGAAGAAATGCTTTTAAAAGTAAAAAAAAAAAGCCTCTGATGAGGTGGACAGGCCGGGGACCGGTTCTGGGGCGTGGCCAGCCAATGTTATTACCGGTTGTCTGAACTACTACAAATTTTTACTACTGGTTTTTGCGAACCGGTGCAAACCAGGAGCAAACCCACCACTAGGGGAAACCCACTTATGCCATTTGCTTATCTCATCTCTGCTTCTTGCAACAACAGCACAAGTTCACGCTAACTCCGGTGCCAGTGGAATGCATTGCTCTTCTGTTGAGGAGAAAACTGAAAATCAGCAAGTTTTCGTCACAGAGTAGAACGGAGCAAAATCAATCACAGGATATCAGTGACATTACATATAAATACCCAGCAAGGGAACCATGATTCATCTCTATGATGTGTAATGTGGGGTTTTACTTTCATGGCATCCACATTTTTTATTACTCATGAGAATTTCAATGAAGCCACAATAATGCCATTTAATTAATTGGCTGTAATTCATACATTCCAGATATAAAGTCCCAGATATTATACCGGTAATTCCACCCCCACCCCCACCCCCCCTTCAAGAACTGGGAAATGCCACACATCTCTGTTTTATCCAATCCAGTACTTTGCATGAATCAAGCCACAATGTTCTTCTGTCTATACCCATGATGGCGAACCTATGGCAAGGGTGCCACAGGTGGCATGAGGAGCCATATCAGTGGGCACGCGAGCTCAGCTCCGGCATGTGTGTGCCAGCCAGCTGATTTTCGGGCCTTCTGGGCTCACCAAAAGTCAGGAAACACACTGTTTCTGGCCTCCGGAGGGCCTTTGGGCAGGTGGGGAAGGTCGTTTTTGCCCTCCCCAGGCTCCTAGAAAGGCTCTGGAACCTGGGGAGAGCAAAAAACGGGCCTACCGAGCCCACCATGCCATCACATGCCATAAGCGGGGGGAGCACGGGAGGGGGGCACATAGAATTATTGTTATGGGAACCCCTCGTTACTCCCATATAACACCTCTCCTGCATGAACTGCACTGATTACCAGTGGTTCTCCGGGTCTGCTTCAAGGTGCTGGTTCTCACCTGTAAGGCCCTACATGACTTAGGACCGGGATATTTGCAGGACCTTCTCCTGCCTGCCTCCCACCATCCTGTTTGCTCACATAGGGCCGCTCTCCTCAGGGTTCTGATGGTGAGCCAATGTCGTCTGGCAGCGCCCAGGAGTAAGGTGTTCTCTGTGGGTGCTCCCACCCTCTGGAATGAGTTACCTACCGAGCTCCGGATGGCTCCTGATCTCTGCTCCTTCCGTCGGGACCTGAAGACTTGGCTGTTCAAGTAAATAGGCTGACTCTGATTCTGGGTTTTATTATTTATTATTTATTTGGTTTAAAATGGGATTTTGCTGTACATGTTTTTAACTTGTGTTTGCCACCATGAGTCCTTCTGGAAAAGGGAGGCGTATAAATACATTAAATAAATGAATGAATGAATGAATGAATGAATGAATAAATAAATAAATAAATAAATAAATAAATAAATAAATAAATAAATAAGTCATAGTCATTGGTCCATAGTCATCCAGACTGGATGACTATGGACCAATCACCAGGCGACAGTGACTTTTAGTCCTGCCTCAGATATGAAAGGTGGTTGGGTGACTTGGGGTCAATCTCCAGGCAATGGTGAGTTTTAGTCCTGCCTTAGATATGAAAGCCGGTTGGGTGACTTTGGACCAATCAACAGGCAACTGCGAGTTGTAGTCCTGCCTTAGATATGAAAGCCAGCTTTGGGACTTTGGGCCAGTCACTTTTTCTTAGCCCACCCAACCCCACAGGGTTCTTCTTGTGGGGAAAAATAGAAGGGGGAAGGAGAATTGTATGTGTTCGCCACCTTGAATTGCTTATAAAAATAATAAAGGAGGTATATAAATAAAAATAAAATATACAAAGACAACATGGCTCTGAAAATCAAATGCTGAAGACATAGAGGGGGGAAAAGACAGAGTCTTTATTACTTGGCTTGCAAGCTTCTTAAAGCATCTGGCTGCTGACCACCATGGTGGTGTTTAAAACAGGATGGCTGAAGCATTTATATAAAACGTTAGAAAAAGCAAAGACCCATAATACTTCTATTAGGCCAACTCAAAATACAGACAGAGTGCAAACAACTGAATTCTCCAGAATTCTTCATTGGGAAAGATGGTAAACAAAGGCAAAAAACAAGAAGGGAGAAGGAAAAAAGTGACTAATGCTAAAGCCATGGGATCTGCTCTTAATTATGGTCTTGACGAATGAGGGAGTAGGCCTCAGACTTTTAAAGTAAGGTGCATAGGGATTATCAGGAATCTTCCAAAGGCTGCCAACATGAGGACACCAACAACTGTTGACATAGCTATATAGACATATAACAGCTATGTGAAGGGGCTGTTGTGGCTTACGGGCCATCCAATGAAGCAAATACCAGAAGGAATTATCTCAGAATAACAGAGTTGGAAGGTCTTCTTGTCCAATCCCATGCACAGGCAGGAAACCCAGTACCATTTCAGAGAAATGGTTGTCCAGTCTCTTTTTAAAAACTTCCAGTGTTGGAGCATGTTGGAGCACTAGCACTAGCCCTGATAATGTTACCTAGTTGGGTAATGAAACATCTACAAGAAAACAAGCAAGCCCAGAGAACACCAAAGACCCCTCATGTCAACCCTGAGCTGCAAAAATATTCTCCTTTATTAGCAATGGATTTGCTTAATGATCACCACAAAAAAGACCATAAAATTGGATCAGTCACAGGATGACCTGCTTTATGACTGTCATGATTTATGACCAGAATGAACTGGCATTAATTATGATGATAAATCAAGGAACAGCTGTATGCTTTCAATTTTTTTAAAAAAATTGATTTATATGCCGCCCTTCTCCGGAGACTCAGGGCGGCTTACAGTGCGTTAAGCAATAGCCTTCATATTTCTGTATATTTATACAAAGTCAGCTTATTGCCCCCACAAACTGGGTCCTCAATTGACCCACCTTAGAAAGGATGGAAGGCTGAGTCGACCTTGAGCCTGGCTAGGATTGAACTCGCAGAAATTGCAGGCAGCCTGATCTTAATTGCTGCCTTTAGTAGGAGGCATTAGCCCCCTACGCTACTCAGGCTCTTTTTTTTAGGTTGTCGGGTTTCGCTTTGCTTTTTGTCTTTCTCGTTGTGCCACCTTTGGAATGAAGAGCTGGTATAAAACTTTCATAAATAAACAATTGAGAAAAATGGGATTGTGAAGCTCCTTCCATAATCCTCCTGCTTCCCTCCAAACATATCATGCAGGAAGCTCTCTAATGTAGCTTTGGTGTTTCTTTGCTGGCCTTTTCAAGCTCCGGTTAGTATAATGCAGGGATGAAATTGTTTTGGAAAAGGGAAGGCCATCACGGTGGGGGGCAATCAGGCAAAAGAGATGTGTAATTCAGAGGTCTTCAAACTTGGCAGCTTTAAGATTTGTGGACTTCAGCTCCCAGAATTCTCCAGCCAGCATAGTTTGATGCACAGTTTGAAGACCTCCGGGGTAATTGAAACCTTTCCTTTCTCTTTCTCTTTCCTTTTTCTTCTTCTCTCCTCTCTCCTCCTTCTCCTTCTCCCCTTCACTCCCCTTTCTCATTTCTTCTTTCTTTCCCCTTCCTTTCCCTTCCCTTCCCCCTCTTTAGGGAGCCAATTTGGTGTAATGCAGTGTTTTTTTCAAACTTGGAGATGTCTGGACTTCAACTCCAAGGATTGAGGACACCGGTCTAATGGTTAAAGTTGTGAACTAGGAGCTGGGATAAACCTGATTTCTAACTCTGCCTAAGGCATAGAGTGCAATTGTGTGTCTTTGGGCCAGCCATTCTTTCTCAACCCTAAGAAGGCGGCAAGAGCAAGTCACATCTTGAAAATGTTGCCAACAAAACTGCAGGACTTGTCCAGATAGTTGCCAGGAGTCAAGACTGACTGGAAGGCAAGTGTCTTATAAAACTATTTCCAGATGTATCCTTTAGCGGTCGTGTGTTTACCATTTTAAAAAAGCAGGACATGGAAATTAGGGAGAATCATAGGGATTGCAAAAAATAAAAGGAGTTTTGCCGATGGCCTTGAAATATAAGGATGTCAAGTTGCCTGTCATATGTAAAATGTGTCATTCATTCTTTTAGTAGAGACTTTCCTGTAGGTAGGAATCCAGATTGGAGTCATTTCTGCAGGAACATTTCTAGATGGCCCCAGGTTAGTCAATTGCAACCCAACCTACCTTACAGGGTTCCTGTGGACGAAGACAATAATGAGAAGCATGCCACTGGATACCATGCCTACTATCTGCTCTGTGCATCCAACAGAAAAGCAAGAGATAAGATAGATAGATAGATAGATAGATAGATAGATAGATAGATAGATAGATGATAGATAGATAGATAGATAGATAGATAGATAGATAGATGATAGATAGATAGATAGATAGATAGATACATAGATAGATAGATAGATAGATAGATAGATAGATAGATAGATAGATAGATATAGCAAATATGAAAATAATGTGGTTATTTTGAGTTGATGGGGAAGGGCCTTTTTTTTTTTTTTGCACCGGAAAGACTTTGCTTCTAACATTTAGTAGCTGCAGCTTTTGCAGAGGAGCTAAAACCGTGTTTTGCAATAGTGGCGAACATTTGTAGCTTGGGTGTAAGATGAGGGTGAAAGTTCGTTCTCCGAACTTGTGGGTTGGTTTAATGAATGTTTCATTACCAGGCTAAGCAACATCTTCAGCGGATCCCCTAAAAGAGGGGTCTCCAACCTTGGTAACTTTAAGCCTGGCAGACTTCAATTCCCAGAATTCCCCAGCCAGCAAAGCTGGCTGGGGAATTCTGGGAATTGAAGTCCGCCAGGCTTAAAGTTACCAAGGTTGGAGACCCCTGCCCTAAAACTCCTCTGAAGATGTTACCTAGACAGCTAAGGAAACGTTCAAAAACCAACCCACAAGCTCGGAGAACGCACCTTCACTACCATCCCCAACCCCCAAATCATGTTTGCTCGAGAGAGGAGAGGGATTTTTTTTTTTCCACCAGCATCCATCGCAAGAAATTACACAAGTGTGAAATTATGAAGGCATGACTCACCGCGCTTTGTGTACTAGGTAACCGGGCGTCTCCGCCTGAAAGCAATCAGTGCTCGCCAGTGAACTTTTCTTCCACGCCAGCCTGACATCACCGTGGTGCAAGTTCACTCGCGCGGGCGGAGGAGGAGTTGACCGTTGCCATGGAGACAATGTTTTCGCGGAGTCAGGAGCCACGGGGATTTGCAACGTGGAGTTCGGGAAAAACAGCGGACAGGCAATGTGGAGGAATCTCGCGGAAGCTTCGGAAAACCCCACATCTGCGCTAGGCGCTGCGCACACGCACACACACACACACACACACACACAGAAGAATCGTTCCGGGATGGAGGGTGGGGGGGGGGGAGACCGCGTTCGTTTAGGGAAGGGGAGAAAAGGACCCCCCCATCCCTTCCCTGGAGGGCGGAGGGGAGGAGCATCTTGGAAAGATGCTGGCTAGGTGGCTCAGTGGCTAAGACTTAGGTCGTCGATCAGAAAGGTCGGCGGTTCGAATCCCAAGTATAGGTCTCCTGCGTGAGCAGGGGGTTGGACTAGGTGACCGCCAAGGTCCCTTCCAACTCTGGTACTGTTACTGAAATGCGGGCCAGAAAGAATGCAGGTAGAGCCTTTGACACAGGGGGGCTTAGAAGCAAATAAGAGGAGCAATTCGGTTAGTGGCCAATACAGGCTCACCCCACTAATATAGAAAGAGATGAGTGTGTGTGTATGTGTGTGTGTGTGTGTGTGTGTGTGGAGGGGGGAGGAAACACGTGTCCAATGCTCTGATCGAAATGGGAACGCGCAGGAGCCCCTTTTCCCCTCAGCCTTGGAAAGTGATACGATCCCGTTATTTCATCCTGCTACTTATGCGCTTGGACTGTGGGAGACGGAGAGCCAACAAAGCCTTGAAAATCGGTGGCAGTATTTTTTTCCCCGCCTCGGCAAGAGGGGTTCGACTAGATGCCCTTTCAGGTAACCTCTGATCCCGGTGCGGCTATGGTTCAAGTCGGAGAAGTCCCAGGGCTAGCTTCCCCCCCCCCCGCCCCCTGGTTTGAAAATCTAACCACCTGCTTGCCCCAAGACAAAACTAACGCCTCGCCGTCTCCCCGTTTCCAAAAGACCTCAAGCTTGAACTGGGGAAGGTGGGGGGGGGGGGGGGAAACGAGAGGAGATAACGGAATATCCCCATTTCAGCTCCCAGGCACAGATTGTGGGTCTGGATTGAGCTCTGCGGAGATTTTCGTTTTACATATAGGGTTTCCCCGCTCCAATCACTTCTTTCCTCTCTTCCAATCTCCCCACCCTCACCCCGCGTGTCAGATTTTGACGGACTCCCCTTTCAGTCCGCACCCCTTTTGGCGCGCTGGTAAATCGTTTCTGGAGCTGAAATTTGAATTCGTAGCCTGGATCTTGCGGGGGCCAAGAATTAACAGTGGTCGTGGCGAGGCATCCCGCGTAGGGAGCCTCCGAGGAGCTCAACCGCCGCCGCAGCAACTTCGAGGAGCTGGAAGCGAGGAGGGGACTATTCACTGTCCCTCCTCCTCCTCCTCCCCGCCAAGTTCGCCTCCCTTCGCATCCTGATACGACCGTGACATCTCCATCGAATCACAATCACCTCCCCGTTGTTTTGTTTATATGCCGCCCCGCTAATTTTCGTTTTGTTTTGGAGCCTGGGAAAAAAACCATAACAAAACTTTCCTTTTTTTTTTTTTTGCAAGCGTTTGCAAATCCAGTCGAAGAAAAAAAAATCCGGCCCCATAATTAACATTCCGTTGTTCTGGCCCATAGCTGAGAAATACCTTGGCGGACAAGGAGGGGCGGTAAGGGTATCTGGCTTATAGGAAAGAAAGCCAAGGACGAGCCCCTTCCAAGAGACCCATTGGCCGGGATTCCTCTCCCCACTGAATCATCGCTTCCCCCCCCCCCCACTCACCCCCCAGCAGCTTCATTTCAGCAGCCCGATCCAGCCATTTAGAGCCCCATCTGAAGCGCGGAGGGCTTTTCTTCCCCCTTGAGAGTAAAAGCAGGCGGGTGGGTGGGCGAAGGGTTAGATAAATATTATCTAACTGTTAGTTGTTCGTGTTCTCATTCCTTGTTGCAATAGGACCGGGTTGTGAGGAGGAGGGGCGGCAGGTTGCTTTCTGCCCTGCCTCGCAGCCGAGATGATTTCCCGCGGGGGACCTTCCAGGATTTTAGCTGAGCTTCGTACATCGTTCTTGAATCACATCAGTGGCCGAGTCCAGACGTTACGTTGCGCCATCATCTCTGCTCTGGTCCATCGAAGCCGATCCCGTTTACCCAATGCCCTAAAGCAGGGGTTTCCAACCTTGGCCACTTTAAGCCTGGAGGACTTCAACTCCCAGAATTCCCCAGCCAGCTTTGCTGGCTGGGGAATTCTGGGAGTTGAAGTCTTCCAGGCTTAAAGTGGCCAAGGTTGGAGACCCCTGCCTTAAAGTCCATCAACAAACCATAATGGTGGTTTAGGGCGACGTGTGAAATTTGCCAAACCCTCGGCGTGCCCCGTTTCTAAGCAAAAGAGAACCCGGGGAAATTTCTCCTCCTTTATTCAGGATTCTTTTTGGACTGTTTCGGAAAGTGATGGAACCAAACAGGCTGAGCTCAGATTTTTTTTCCCCTCAGCCTTGGAAAGTGATACGATTCCGTTATTTCATCTTGCTGCTTATGCACTTGGCCAGTCACGGGGAAAAGCACACTTCACATGCCCAGAGGCACCAGCCTTTTCCAAACGGCCAATGGAGCCGGGTGTGTGTGTGTGTGTGTGTGTGTGGTGGAGGCAAGCAAAGAGGTTTATGAGGTGGAAGGGTGCTTGCAGGCAATTCCACCCCCAACCCCCATTTGCGTGCTGTCCCAAGCGTTTGATGGCCATATGTGGGTACTAATAAACAGGAATATTTGTAGTTCGGGGTTGCAGCTCATTTCCACCCCAGTCCTACAAATATCTTCCTTTATTGGAAAAAAGAGGTCGCGGTTTGGCAAATCCAGATTAACTACAACTCTGCAAAAGCTTTCTGCCTTTTTGCTCCGGATTAACCTCCTCAGGGATTGCTGGGCTCCCTCTCTAATAAAGCGGGAGGCGACGCGCCAAATGCAACAATTGCCGTTTTGTATCGGGGGGACCCCTCAGTTACGTCTCTTGGGGTCCCAAGTCGTCACCTTTTGTCTCCCCCAACGTCAAAATGAAATTTAAGGCGGTTGCCGGGGAGATCAGAGGGATAATGGGTATAAATGTCCCCGCCGCGCCGGCTTGAGGCATCCGATGCTCTTGAGGCGAGTGGGAGCGGTGTCGTTTCGCACAAGCTCGGATAAACTTTTTGCCCTTCGTTTGGGTGTCTGTCTTAGCGACATGGAAAACTCGCGCCGAAGACCATCTAAGCCCCCAGGCAACCTGGGCAGCGAATGTTTCCGTCGCACGAAGAACGCCAGACCCGTGCTGCTCGAGCCTTTGGCTCGCCAGCCGGGAAACAGTCCGGCTAAGCCGGCCGTTAGCTCGCCGCGCCCCGAAGATCAGCGGCCGCGGCAACCAGAGCGCCTTCCTCCGCTTCGGCCTCGCTCTGGCGGCTCTCCTTTTATAGGGGAGCTAAATTTAGGCCCGCTCGACCAGGCAGGAGTGATAACTGTACGTCCCCCGAGCGGCCTCCCCCCGATCCAGAGACGCGTTTCCTCCGTTAGCGCCATTGGCCTGCGCTCTTACTCGGCGCGTCTTAAAAGCTCTCCGCCGCCGGCCAGGCCTTCCACAGCGCTGCAGCCTGGAGATCGGGGCAATCCCGAGGCAGACATGGCGTTGCCGGCCTCCAGCTTGCCTTCGTTCGCCTCTTTCCGCAAGGACAGCCGCCCGGCTTCCCAAGTGAGTGTCCCGGAGACGGTGGGGAGGGGAGATGGCGCTCTCTGCACATGCTCAGAGGCACGCTTGCTTGCCCCCCGGGGACGGGAAACGGGCCAGCATGGAAGCTTCGACCCTGGTGTCCCCGATCAAACCTTGAGAAGCGGCCCCATTGAACTCGAAGGGATTCCCTTCGCCGGTCGCTCTCGCAGGAGCGCCGGCTTTTTGCCCGGGGGATTCGTGGGAAGGCGCCCTCTGTTCTCCGTCACTCCTTTGTGAGGCTACCTGGAAACACATCCAGGGGTGTTGGGGGGGGGAGGACCCCGACCCCTCCCCGGGCCAGCCCAAGGACTCAGGTCAATCAAAGCGGGTGTGGGACGAAGATGCTTCCGCACGCAGAGGGGTCTGTCTCCCCCGCGAGGTGCAGCCGAGGGCGGGCGAGCAGGGTTCTGCCGGCCGGCCGGCTGGGTCAGCGCCTACTAACGCGGCCGCTTCTGCTCTCCTCTCCAGCAATGGTCCTGCGGCTTGGAAGCTGCGATGCCGCTCAGCCACTGCCCTTTGCCGGACCTGAGGCCGAGGATGGAGGGTGTCGCCCCGATCAGGGACGAAGAGCTGAGCACCGTCTTGGATCTGGTCCTCTCCATGGGCAGCAGCGACAACAGCCTCCTCTCGGACATGCCTCGGGGAGATTACGCCAGACCGGACGATTATTACGGGATCAATTCGGGGGCTGGATACTACAGTCCGTTAGACACTCGCACGCCGACTCCCTACAGCCCCACTTTCCCTTCCGAATCGGAACCCTCCGACGTGGAAGGAGGGAATTTCGCCCAAGGGCATTTCTTCGTGGGCTTTGGTCCCTTCGTGGACAATATTAAATCGGAGCCCGAAGTGGACACTTACCTGCCTCTGACAAGCCTGGGGTCCCAGGTTTGCACCAGCATCAAGCTGGAGAACACGCCAGCTCCCTGTATGCTGTCCGGCTCTCCCCAGCTGCCTTGTGCAGAGACCCCCCCAATGAGCCCTGACGACCTGCTGATGGCCACCAAGCGCCACGGACAGTTGATGCCTCTCTCCCAGCAGGGATACCACCCAGGCTTTCCACAGCCTCAGTACCCCCAGAGACCCTCCCCTTATGGACTCTTTGACGAGAGCCACCCCTGTCAGGCCTCGGCCTCCAGGACCCTTCTCACTCCACCTGCCTCACCCCTGGAAATGCTGGAAACCAAAACAAAGAGGGGACGCCGCTCTTCGTCCCGCAAACGGAGCGCCACACACACTTGCACTTACGCCGGCTGTGGAAAAACCTACACCAAGAGCTCCCACCTGAAGGCACATCTTCGAACTCACACAGGTAAGCATCGTTTTATTGCCTCATAGGAGGAAAGAAGGGAAGGCGGATTTGAACCTAAGGGAGTAAGTAATAGTTTGGCCACACATAATTCCATGAAGCTGGTAAGCTTAGCGGAAGCTGCAGCTCACTTTTCAAGTGGGAAGTTTCAGAGGAGCCCCTGCTAAATACACTTTCTCTTCCCACACCATATCCTCCTGAGGTTTGCACACAATTCTGGAGAGGTGGGGAGGTGGACACCGAGGGAGGCATAGTTATGCTGATACAGCTGAGGTCATAATGGGTATTTCACCTGTGCTAGGGGAGGACAGGGCAGGAGAGAGCACATCCCTGTGAGAGAGCACATCACAATGGACAGGTGTGAGGTACACAGCTGTCAGAAAGCCACAGGGACTTTTGAGTTTTACAGAAAGGATGTTTTGACAGGCTTTCCTACTTAGGATAAAGAGCAAGGTAGATACATTTGTAAGGCATATAAGTTTAATAAAGTAAAAAGAGAGATCAGTTCAGAAGGTCGCTTTTGGCCTGGCACATATCAATTTTTTTTCCTCTTCTCCCCAAACAGGTGAGAAACCCTACCACTGCAACTGGGAAGGATGCGGATGGAAGTTTGCTCGCTCAGATGAACTGACCCGCCATTATCGGAAACATACTGGGCATCGTCCGTTTGAGTGCCACCTGTGTGACCGGACCTTCTCCCGTTCTGACCACCTGGCTTTGCACATGAAGAGACACATGTAGCTTTCTCATGCCTGTGACGTGACCTGAAGAACTCTGGGGATGGGGGGGGAAAATCTTGTAGCTGGTACTACTATGTCTGTCTACGCCGAGAAAAGACTTGGAGTGAAGCCTGACCCGAGGAAGCCAGCCGTTCCAGTGCTTCCTGAAGAGGCCAAGAACCTGACTGACTGTTCTTTTTTCATGGAAGAACGGGACTTATTTATAGGATGGAGAAGAGACCAAACTGAGATCCGAAGGCAACTATAGCATTTGGGAGAACTGCAAGGACTGCCATGAATAACACGTGGACGAGTACATATTCAGTCCTGCAACCAAATTTAGATTAGTTAACCCGATAGGTGTTATAAGTTTGCTATTTATGGTTGTGAAACCCGGATTTCCAAAAAATAAGGTTTTTTTATGTTGCAGTAAACCAGTCTTCAAATACAGCTTATGTTTGGGGCATGGTCAGTTATTTACATATAGCCAGCCCTTTGTCTCTTCTCTGTCATCAGCCATTCAGTTGTTTTCGACCGTCGGCTGGAAGTGATCTGTGGATCACTTTGTTTTGCACTGCATTCTCTGCCATGGCCATCTCAGTGTCATCTTTTATAGTAGCCAGCCAGCAGGTGCTGGGGCAGCCGCCTCCTCCTTTTTTCTGCCGATCACTCTCAGCGCAATTGACTTTTCGAGTGAGTCAGCTCTGATGACCAAAGTACGACAGCCTCTATTTTGGCTTCAAGTAATATTTTTGGTGAGGGTCGGTCAAGGATTATTATTATTATTTTTTTGTATTTTTATGTGCATGGCCAGGACCACGGTTTAAAAGCATCCATACTTTTATCTGCCTTTTTCTGAGACAGGAGGTTCTCACAGAGAACATGCCAAATTTATGCCGTACACACAAAAGTGTGCACTCAAGGTGCCTTAAACTATACTAGAACTACTGGGTTACAGGTAAACTTGTGTTTGGACCAGAATTGTATAAATATTGTAAATAGTTCTATACTGAAGTTGGACTATAAACAGGAGATAAAATAGGTTTTATTTCCCCAATGCCTATTCTTTTGTTTTAAATAAATGTTTTCTGAAAAGTTGTTAAAAAAAAGACCTTTTCTAAAATAAAGCATTTGAATTGATGTGTCTTTCACCCTTATTTAAAAGCCATTTGCTGAGAGTCAAGTGATAGGGTGAACCTATCTTTTAAGACTAGCCTTAAAGCTGCTTTGTGGTTCTACCAATGTCTCAGCTGCACCATAGGACAGAGCTCGGTAGCAAAACTCTGGAGTTCAAAAGCGATCAAGGCTATAATTTGAGTCTCATTTTTAGTTTACTTGATAGCTATTTTGGTAGCACCCTCAAATCTCTTCCAGATGTAGATAGAACTGTGCCAGCAGTAAACCTGTGGGCGGTTTTGCTTGTTGGTTTTTTTCCTTTTTTTTTAAACTTTGGAAGGTAAATACTGCTTTTCAGTAATTATGGATTTTAATGCATGATCTTTTCACTGTATTTGCTCTCAAATGCTTGGTGGCAGGATAAATTTGTGAGGAAGGCTTCTTCATAAGTAAAGATACACCTTTAAAACAAGCCCAATTCCTAGAGCTCATGGGTCTTAACACATTATCTGTTTCTTAAACTGGATATTAGTTACATAGCAAGTTGCATAGCAAGTGGATGGCCACACAAATCAAACTGAATAAATAAGGTACTATAACCATTTATACAATGCTTCAAGTCCTAGTATTAGAAGAAAGTGGAATCTTTATGAACTTTTCTCATTATAATTCTATAAGCCTTCAATTTGTCCTCCCTTTCTCCATATTTTTCCCTAAAACAAAACTATTCATTGCGGACAGCAGATTTCTGGGCATATTTCTAGCTGTCTTTTCTGAGCTTCTCCATCGCGGTTATGCTTGGTGAGATGGAATGTCCCAACCTGCATAAGATTACACAAATCATTATCTACCTCAACATAGGAAACAGTTAAAGAGGTAAAATCAGACTACTAGATCTGGGCTGCAAGAACCCAGATGACTACAAGGTGACAGCAAAAAGAGGTTCTGTAGCTCTTTGCTACCATCTGGTGTTATTCCAGCTTTTTGCTGTCAAGATTTGGCAGTCATAGGTAAAATAATTTCAGGATCCAAAAGAATGGGGTTCGACCAACTTATTGATTCTTTGCTGCCCTGGTGAGTTGGATATGTTGTCCTATCAAAATCAGGTTGTGATGCTGGGCTGGAAATGTTAGGAGTTACAGGCCAATTAAATGACAACAGCTTGGGAAAGATCTCGTCCATTGTCTTCACTACTATGCCTGAAGATTTTCCTGATATCCCACTCAGTGGTTCTACATCTAAACTAAAGTTTATACTGAATAGAATTAGATCCTATCAACACATTAGTCATGTCTCCTATTCCATCCCATGGCCAATCAGAACACAGCAGGGTCATAAGAACAACTTCTGGCTGCTATTTACTACCCAAACATTGACATTCAGCAACATGGTCTTCTCTGATCCCAGGGATAAGGCATCCTGACTGGTTGAATATCTACTGAATTTCTCTTTTATGCTAATTGAATCCGTGGTCAAGTAGACTATAATTTTCCAATCCAGGGTTTCAAATCTGAGAGGGGGGGAAATAGCTCTTTACCCATTTTATCTACACTGCACATAATTTTATAAATTCCTTCTTCATCCCCCACCTTTTTTTTTTAAAAAAAAACCAAAACGCTCCAAATTACATCATATTTTCTCATAAGGAAACTGCAATATCCCTGAACATTTTGATTGCTACTTTTTGCTATTTCTGCAATCTCCTCGAGAGGATGTTTCTACACAATATTCCAAGTATGTTTGTACTACAAGGCTGTATTGGCAATTCTATAATTACGCTGATGCAAAATTTGCCTCCCCCCCCCAGCTATTGCATTTGGGTTGACATTTCCACTGAACGTTCCACCATAACCGCAAAAATCTTTCCTGGCTTAGTCATTCCTAGGTCAGATCTTCTCAATTAACATCCCCAATACTTAAATGGTTAACTGGTAAAGATAGAAAAGGAAAACAAGTTTAAAATTTGCATGGAGGGATGGGCTGTTGTACACATTACTAAAATTAGCACTTCAATTACACACTTGCAGAAAATGACTGGGAAGTTATTTAAAGTAGCTACAGAAATAACCCCTCTGCTCTCAACAATGAAATCCTGTCATTTCTTTAAAGTGGCAAAACAAAAGTAGATTTCCCTCTTGAAAACACTGCCTAGAGAAGAGATTTTGCTGGGTTTTGATGGTGGGCGGGAGGCCCTGTGTTTTCACTGCAGAAAGAAAGCATTGCACAATCCCTTCCAGAAAGTATGAAAGATATGCTAAAATGATCATTCCGATTACTGCAATTGTTGCAGCTCCTCCTCCTCTTTCACCAACGACAGGGCACAAAGACATCAAACGCAACTTGGGGCTTATGTAGTGGTGTAATAAACAGAGAGTGTTACAAGAGCAATATTTGTGCCTTGAAAAAAATTACACTTCTTCTTTCAAGCGGCTTGTTTGACCACAAGTTGGAAAGCTCAATCCAAACTTCGCACCCCCCGAGATCAACCTATATCCCAGTTTGATTAGATCAAATATGTTTGAGGAGGTGATTCACACAAGCCAGTCAACTCCTTATCTGTGTTTGAACTTTGCTGTAAATCACGAAACATTAATTAAAAGCATATTTATTTTAAAACGTTTCAAATCTCATGGAGCGAATTCATATTCCCTGGAGTTGAAAGTTGACATGCAATATTTCCTCTGACTCCTCATTTCAATGATTTAAAGTAGAGTTTTTCAATTTCAAGAATCTTAAGATTGTGGACCAACTCCAAGGATTCCCCAGTCCACAAGTTCTTAAAATTGCTGAGGTTGAAAGATACTGGTTTAAAACATTTTAAAAAGTTTGTTAGAGAAAGTGGGCCAACTTTGGGTCACATTTAACTTTGGGGAATAAGATCATAATGCAAAGTGGTGACCCTCCTCACCAATGTCAACAGTGCCAAAGTTTTAAGATTACTTTTTTAGGATTGGCTGGCTGGGGAATTCTGAGATTTCAAGTCCACAGATCTTAAAGTTACCAAAGTTGGACATCCCTGTGCTATAGTGTCAGTATAGTATAAGTGCGAGACATAGTATCTTGCTATCTTGCTATCAGCGGAAGAGTACTCACTGTATTTCACATTTTGGAAATAGGTATTTAAAAGGCAAAACTGGAATATTGGACCAATCAGAAATTATCCATCTCCTATATTCAAAGCTAATTGGTAATTTCCCATTGATCTTGGAAAATTTCATTCCACGAAAATGCTTTAATCATCATCTGTTTCCTTAATCCTTTGGAGAGCTCCTCTCTAACATATTTAAGCTACATTCTGGTTCAGAGGTGCCCAACTGAACACAACGATGCCTGCTCGCTACCAAATCAGGATTGCTTCTAAGGGTAGAGATTGATGTCTGTTTTATATGGAGAAGGTCATTTAAATCTTCTGCCTGAATTCTACAGACAGCTGTATCTAGCACAATTATGCAAAACACATTAACCAAAATAAAAGCTGGTCTGACCAAAATAAAAAATGAAAGCCATCATTTATTATATTAAACAATAACACTTCTATTAAACAATAAACATAGAGCAATCAGCAATCCTACCTTCTCTTCCACTCCATGTTCTTATATGATAATTTCAAAAATAAATATAGGTGCCACAATGTACATATTTGGATATACATTAGTCAGCATCTATAAGCTTGCCCTTTCCTACCAGATTCAGGGGATGGATCCTAAAAGCAGGGTTTAGACTCCAAACTCATCTGGACGGTATCCCTTCCATTAATAAATTCCTCTCCCACCAAATCATGTGATCAAATGTTTGAAATTCTCTACCTAATACGATTCACAGTAACCACCTTTGTGATGCTTTGGAATTGGAGAATGAAGTGTAACTGTTGTTGTTTTTTTAACCTACAGTAGTGGCCAAAATTGTGGAAATCTTTTGGGAAAAGTGTATTTTTGAGGTTTGATGGCTAATAATACCACTTTTTGGAGGGGAAGTTTCAAGATAATCATATTCCACTGCTGGAATGGCCTGGGAAAAGCCCAGACCTTAACCCAATTGAAAATCTATGGAGTCAACTAAAGAAACTTGTTAGTCAGAAGTGACCCAGCAATAAAACCCAGTTAATAGAAGCAATCATTCAATCTTGGTTTCACATTATGACAGTTGCAGAACTAAAAGATTTGGTTCACTCCATGGGAAGACGTTGTAAGGCCGTAATTCACGCTAAAGGTTAGCCAACTATTAACTGACATGATAATTTTTGTATATCTCCTTTTTTCTATGGTGATAATTTTTGTATATCACATTTTTTCCACGTTTTTCACTTTTCTTCTTTATACTATAACTGCTATTCTAATAGCAAATCCTTCATAAAAATTATTGCAATATATTCTTGATTAAATTATCTTTCCATTGATATATAATTTTATGGTACTACTCCAAAAAAAAAAAAAGGGTGTGTGTGTGTTATTAGCTAGTTTTAGAAAATACACTTTTCCTAAAAGGTTTCCACAATTTTGGCCACTACTGTATGTACCCTTTGCATTCTGGGACAGCAGAAAGAGATGAGAAGAAGAATCCCAAAAGACGACAAAAGGAAATAATCTTTTTCTCTTCCCTGCTGCCATTAATGGCAAAAAGCCCTTCCTTCCCTCCTGAAGAAAAGCTAAAAATGTTAGAAGAAAGGCATCTCTATCATTTAGGGCTTGCTTAAAAATAATCCATGGCGACGTAAAAAAAAAAAAATCCACTTGATTCAAAGATAGATTGCATCTCCTCTATGGGAAGAAATAAAGTTTGACAGAGAGGTAGGAAACCGGTAGAAAAGAATTAAAAAATTAAAAAGTTTGAATTTCAAGTTAAAAGAATGAGAACTGTTACAGACCCAATGGGATGAACAAGTTATTCTGGCATAGATAATACATGTCTGTAAAGAGGACGGACTGAGTAGCACATCAAGAACAGAAACTAGGGGAGTTTATAAGCACCGAACGGAAGGCAGAAATGGAGAGTGTGTGCATTTGTTCCCAAGCCATACATTCTCGTGTGTACCATCAAAAAAAACAAGTGTGCTGGCTGACAGAAAGCAAAGGAGGAACAACCAGGAACACTTAGAGAAAGCCAAAGAATTAAACTTACTTGTGAGGTACAAACAGCGCCCCAACAAAGTAGTGGGTAGCTGAACCAGATGACAACAGCAGTACACCGTGTTCACAAAGGATCACGAGGAATTTTCTATAAAAAGCAAAAGTGAGTGAATCTTGGGCAGCTGGGAGGCTGTATTTGCCTGCTCACCTCACCAAAGTCCACAAGAAGCATCTATTTAGTGACATAGCAGTGTTACCCAAGAGGGCAGGCTTCGAAAACACTAGCCTGTTCTTGAGGAACTTTGGGAGTTTATCTCGCAAGGGTTTAATATACTTACTTGCAAAATACTTTTTAGTGCTGAAGAAGAGAAAAACTTCACTCCAAAACCTGGCTGACCATCAAAGTTTCAGCAGCACGATCTGGGGGAACTTTGGGTAAATACAAAACAGGCCAGAGTTTTTACAATGCAGCTCAGTTTGCTTGTCCTGCTATTAAAAAAAAAAAAAAAGCAAGGCCCAAGTGATGTGCCTGTGTGTATTTGTCTGTCTTGCAATCCAATCAAAGAACTAGCCAAGCTGTAGTACTTTAACACAGGGGTCTCCAACCTTGGCAACTTTTAAGACTTGTGGACTGCAACTCCCAGAGTTCCTCAGCCAGCTTTGCTTGCTTCAAGGAGGAACTCTGGGAGTTGAAGTCCACAAGTCTTAAAGTTGCCAAGGTTGCAGACCCCTGCTTTAGCAGTTCCTCTGCCCTAAAAACTATTTAGAGTTTTGTAACTAAAAACTATTTAGAGCTTTGTAATCCCAAATGATGCGCATATGTAAAACAGCATGTGGGATGTAGCCTAGGCTGCTAGTGAGAAGTGCTTTTTTGCGACTGTAATTGCTATTGTATTAATTGTTCCTCCAGATTTAGGAGGCCAATGGCCACCAGGAACTCTTGAGAGAAGTTATCTATTCTTATTTCTTGAATTCCTTTAATTACTTCTCAGTCTCAGGGTGTGAGTCCCTTTCCCTCACTCAAGCCTGCAGTTTGTTAACAAAAAATGAAATGAAAAATCACTGCATCTACAAATCAAGGAAAGGTGAAGAATATTATTGCAGCAGTGGCGAAAAGGAGATTTATGTTCATCCAAGAAGTTACTTGGATGAGTAATGAAACGTCTCAATTTAATAAACTTTGGTCCAGTTGTGCCATGATTTAATCTTTTTTAGATGTTCATCAAATATGCATTTCTAGACTTGGCAGCTCAGTATATTAATCAGGATATTAGATGCCCATGCAAAATTAGACAGAGATCTTATTCTTGAACTGTTTTCGAGAACAGAATGGGCCAACTTGTCACAGCCAACTTGCCATGGAATAATTTAACCATTCAGTTTAATTACTTAAAAATAATTTAAAAATTATTTTGATTTTTGTCATTCACACTTTATTTTGTCCCTCCTTTTGCATCCTTTCTTTAATGATTCTATTCCACCATTTCTTTGGTATTAGTATAACTCCTGTCCCAAGGTGTGTCGGCTGTGGCGAGTTGGCTGCGGCAAGTTGACTGCGTTGAGTTGGCCATGGCCAGTTGGCCACAGTGAGTTCTCCTAGACCCGTTTGAGAAGCATCTGTCTGAATTTGGGTGACATGTTATATGTCATTTATACTAGGAACTTGAAATTATAACTACAACTAAATGATGCACACACAAACTATACATTATTTATGTACAGTATATAATTATGTTCCATTAACAGGCAGGTGATAATAAGAGCTATGGGAAATCTGCCAGTCTGTGTGTGTGTTTATATATAAACACATCCAATGCCCAATGCCAAGTATCATGGAGTAATGATAGACGAGCTAAGAGACAATAAATGTATACAAAGCAAACCAGTGATGAAATCTGAACTGGTTTGCTACTGGTTTGCTGGTTGCGCATGTGCACCAAAAGGAGGCTTGGGAAGGTAAGTAGAACAGCGCGGGGGGGGGGAGGGGGAGGGATTAGCTTTGGCGTGTGATCTTGAGAATCTTTTTTAAAACTTTTATAAAGCATATTTTTACTACCTATTTGGGCAAATAGGTAGTAAAAAATGCTTTAAAAAAAGTAAAAAAAAAAAAAAGGCTCCGACGATCACAGCTGTGCGGTGCGATCGTCCAAGCCTTTTTTAAAACTTTTTAAAAGCATTTTTTTACTACCTATTCGCCCAAACCAGTAGTAAAAAATGCTTAAAAAGTTAAAAAAAAAAGTTACAATGATCGCGCGTCGCTCATCGTCGGAACTTTTTATTTTTTATTTTTTTACTGCCAGTTTGGCAAACCAATAGCATTTTTTACTACTGGTTTGGGTGAACCAGTCTGAACCGGTAGCATTTCATCCCCGAAGCAAACTATATACAACATAATGGATGTTTTTTTTTAAAAAATCTACAAGCATAGACCTTATTTACTTCTTAGTAAAAGAAAAGGGGCTCCAAGCCACTGTGGTTAGATTCAGGGCACCCCTTCAATACCTAGAATGGTTTGCCTGAGCACCAGACGATCTGCATTTGGGTCCAGAGATATGCTCAGGTTGCATAAATATGGTTGAACATGACCAAGATTTATTTTTAAGAGCTTTCCTGAACAAATCTCCATAATAAGATTTGTGGCAAACATGACTTACAGCATTACCTTTAAAATTCTATATACATTTTGATTATTTAAATGAGTTGCCAACACTATTAATGAATTAAACAAAGAGGCTTAAATCTTGCTATAACTGTGCCACAAATTCATTTGTTCCAAGGCTGTCATTCAGGATTTTCAATCACTTTGCAAAAGCAGGGTATCAAACCTTTCTGGGACCTTTATTTCTTGAGCTCTCCAACCCATATAGTTTGGTCCTGGATCTTCCCAGATTAAAGGAACGGGTAGCAGAATAACAAGGAGAGGCTTAATCCTGCCACTAATGTAAAGGGTGGGAAAACCAGGAGATGAAGAATGGTAGTAAAGAGAGAATATTCCCAAAAAGGAAATTGCAGCATGAATCCAAGCAGGATACCAAGCTGTGCTAGAAAATAATTTTATTCAGGCACAAAGCATTGAAAAATGGAGAGCTAGAAGAGACTTTGTTTCTGCAATGCTATTGAGAGGTGGCTTCAGGAGGATTTTTTTTTGAGGTGTGTGGGTGGGAAGGACAGAGAGACTTAATTCTCCATGTATGCAAGGAAGAAGAATGCACAGTGAGATAAAGGGAGTCAAGGAAATGAAGGCATATGAATGGGTCCTCTCTACACTTCAAATGTCACAACTGAAGAGAGAAAATGTGCTTGGATACCACATTTTCATTCAGGCTCTGGGAGAAAATGGAAGTGTTTTCAGAATGTAATACTGGAATGACAACCACAGGGTCATCTCAATATGGGCTGAGGAAGTGTGCTGTACCTGTCAGTTTTGAGAAGATGCCATCCTAACCAAAACTACAAAGACAGTTCTCTTACAAGTAGAGAACCAGAAAACATCACCTTTCCACCCCGTAACCCAGAAGGTATGGCACGAGAAATCAAGAATGGAAGACCAAGCAAGCAGAGCGTAGTTTACAGTGGAAAAACCCAGTGTTGTGAAAGTGGCCTATCCCCAAGATAAATAATGGAATTCTTTTTGTAAAGTCAGGAATATTTTCTGAATAAGGCTATGAGGAGATGAATAAGACGATCAATGGAGAACTAATTACTTTATAAAAAAAAGGTAGGGGGGATTATATACAGTAGCCATAAATCAAACGTTCAGCATAATCCCAATATTTCAATTCCCTTGCCCCTTCTCTCCCTTTGTATGGAATCTCAAAGCCCAAATACATACGCAAGTCCATATGTAATCCTGAAAATTAGCTGAAGTCAGCTCACAGAATAAAGTTCCAACCGGCTCTTCCCTAAATCATGGGGGACCGATAGCTAAAACGGAAAGGGTGAAGTTAAAAGAAAGTGTCCCTTTCTTTGCAAAGCTAGCAGTCATTTATGCACGATCTGTTGAACACCAATTGTTGCATTGGCATCTCTTCCCATTAACTGAACCCATGACCTCCCCCCCCCCCACATCTCTCCCGTCAACATTTCAGAAAGACACACAGGAGGGCAGCCACAGTTCCGAAGATACCAAATTATTATTATTTTTTCATGTTTTCCAGGTAGTGTACACATAACGGCCCTGCCCTTTAGCCGCAACAGTTTCCCCTGGTTTCAGTATGATTTGGTGTTGGTTAAAAGATGCTCTCGTCTGTACAACAAAGCGTTTATGGTTAGAAGCGAAACTTCTTGTTCAACAGAGCGCACTTTTGGTTGTAGTGAGATCCGGGCTCAGAAGGTAACGGACTCTGCGCAACAGGTTTAATCAAAGGAGTCGCTTAATTTTGGCCTTCTCTCCTTATTAGCATCTCAGGAGAGAACTCGGCTGGGATCTTTTATTCTCTCTGACAAGTTGGCTTTCTATAAATGGGGTAGGCTTTTTCACGGAGAAGCATCCTATCGTCTGAGCTTGCAACCTATGGTTTGGTGAACGTCTACCCTCTAAATTTATAAATATCTAGGGAGAGGGTGTTATTTTCTTAAGACAAAGCACAAAATGCACAAGAAAGGAACTCTGATGACGAGTTGTATTTCAGGCCACTGACCAACAGAAGAAAATCAAAAGAGACTTAACTACAGAAGAAAAACAATCAATCTCTTTATGAAGATCACACTTCTCCTTGAAACCAGAGGTGAGTGGCAGCTTCGGTGACTGCGCTGCCACTCCGCAACAAATGACGTTTCGAGAGGCAGCTCCGTTAATGCTACTGTTTTTCTGCAGCGCAGCAAAATCTGGCAGTCAGTGGGATGGGGCTGCTGTAAGTTCTCTTACAAGCAACATTTTCAGCCTAGAAAGTCTAACTTAATTTAAAAAAACAAAACAAAACGAAAAGACTGCCGTGAAGCCAAGCCCATCAAATGCAGTTTGCTCCTCAACAGTCAGCCCCACAGGTAGCTGGAAGTCATGAAATAAAAACGGGAGGAAAAAAAAAAAGGAAAATGGCCCAAGGACATCAGGGATCTAGAACAGGTACCAGGAAATAGGTCTGCTTGATGGCCACCCTTGCTTTTAAGAAGTCGGCATGTCGGCCTTACTGAGTGCAATGGCCAACTCCAGGTCTTCCTGCTCTTGTCTTCGCAATCGCGCCAGCCTTTCCTGCTCTGCCTTCTCACTCTCCCGTTTGGCCCACGCCAACTGCTGCTCCTCATTGCCAAGCTAAAAAAAGTAACAAAAACGAGACTCGGTTAACAAGGTAAGAGAGAAGAAAAAGCCCAGGGTGGTAGCAACAGCAGCAGCAGCAGCAGCAGCAGCAACAGCAGCATTTGGGGACAGATTCACCTCCCACAACCCTCCATACCTGACTTGTATCAGTAGGAACTAGGGATGGGAAAGAGGCGAAGAGTGGTCAGGGAACCTTTCTCTTGGCTAGTTCTACTCAAATTTCTCCACCCATCATTTCTTCAAGGCAACGATTAACAATCCCCCAACGTTCGCAGGACCTGCTTTCAGTTTAATCTTGCCTCTACCACTGTTTCTTCTGATCACCAAAACAAATGCTTGATATGGATGATCTAAGTAATTGAATGCTGTCTTTCTGGCCCGCTTTTGTATCATTGGTCCAATTCACCCTCTAATCCAGTGGTTCTCAACCTTCCTAATGCCGTGACCCTTTAATACAGTTCCTCATGTTGTGGTGACCCCCAACCATAAAATTATTCCTAAAACCATTGAAAATATGTGTTTTCCGATGGTCTTAGGCGACCCCTGTGAAAGGGTCATTCGACCCCCAAAGGGGTCCCGACCCACAAGTTGAGAACCACTGCTCTAACCAATCAAACCAAAATGGCCTCTAGTCTGGGCTTTTAAAATCTTTTTGACTGATCCTTCTTGCCTGTCCATTTTTCATTTTTCTTTATGGCCCCAAACTCTTCTACATATCTTGATACTAGAATTCCATATCAATTCTGAAGCTTACTGTTTTTTTAATGTCGTAATTATGTTAAGATCCTGCACTATAATTACATAAAATAACTATTTTGTATTAAGTAACTCTGACTTATAATAGACTTAACAAACCATTTATAAAATTGCAAAACCCAATGTTCGTATCTTGTAACAGAGAACCCCAACAAGCGCCCATGTATCTAGGATCAGGCCAAAGATTGCTTTTCGCATTTGGGGCAGGATGGTTCATGGCTTGGATGGCAATGTTGTGCATATGTTTGGTGTTTTAGCTGTAAGTAGTGGTTAAGATGTTGACCTAGAAACAGAAGACTGTGAGTTCTAGTTCCACTTTAGCCATGAAAGCCAGCTGGGTGACTTTGGGCCAATTATTAGGAGATTGTGAATTCTAGTCTCACCTTTGGCATGACTAGCAAGCTGGCTAGGTGACTTGAGGCCAGTCACTCTCTCTCAGCCCATCTCACAGGGTTGTTGTTATGGGGAAAATAGGAGGAAGGAAGGAAAGTAATAAAAGGTAGGGTAAAAAATCTAATACATACATAATAAATAAATGTGGCTTGTGTTACAGTTACAGATTATAGATGATTCCTATTGCAAAATGTTAGTGGATTCTCAGCAATCATAACCAGAGAGGCTAAGGCCCTTAAAGACCCTTCAGATTTTCATCACTGCTGTATAAGAAGGGTCCCAAAGGGTCTCTTTCAGATTCAAAGTCATACCTGATATGGGCTACAACTATGAACATTGTCGCTGTCTTCATTTTCCATTACGGGCTGGTATTAATGGAAGAAGAAAGGGAAAACACACGCAATGTATTTCAAAAAATGACACCTGACATAAAAGCTGAGATTTGAAAGGCTCCTCTAGGCTTGGGTTTAAGTCTGCTCTCTGAAGAGATGCTCTATTTGGCATGTAGAAGCCCTCAAAGTCAAGTCCTGACACTTTTCATTAAAAAAAAAAAAAGAATTGGGGAGCATGGGAATGAGAAATATTTTGCAGCCTGAGATCAAAATTCTGCCAGAAAGGCAGAACAGGGGATGGATGGATGAATAATCTGATATAAAAGCGGCAGCATCTGTGAGACAACCAGTGTAGTGCAGGGATTAAATTTTTGAATAGACAAGCCTGATGAGTTTATATCCACCACTGCTCCCAGAAACTCAGTTGAACCAATTATTTTCTCTCAGCTCAACCTATCTCACAGATTGCTGTTGAAGGGGAAAAAAATGGAAGAGGGAATGCTATATATGCCCCCTTTGTCTTCTGGAGGAAAGGCAGACCACTGTGTAAATCTAACAAATAAACGAACGTTGCAATCCTTTGCTAACACACATTGAGGCCACCACTAATTACAAGGTGAGGGATCCTTAGTGCTCTCTGAGTTTGGCTGTTTTCTTGCAATCAACCAACCAAACAGCCAAGCCCAGAACGCACCAAGGACTCCTCATTTCAACCTTCATTTACAAATATTCTCCTTTATTGGTATTTACAAGGTCTCAGGTTAAATATGACAGAACTAAAATCATGTGTACTGCATCCATCCCATGCATAAAAACAACTGAAGCTCTAAGAAGAAATGTCTCAAAACCTGTCAATTTCCCATCTTCTCCAGAGCAACCCAAGTTTAGTGAAGAAAGAGGAACTGCTCCTCCAATGCCTCTTTATTTCTTGAATTAGATATCAGGCACTGATTAGGTATCAGCTGCTGAACAGTAAGATGACAGAGTAAGGTTTTTAAAGTGACCCCCTGAAATAAAACTATACTCTCCCAAGTATTGAGGATGAAACTATTTTTAATTGTCCAGGTGGAGAAAGCAGGGAAATCGGAAGTAAGTAGGAGCCAATCTGGATTGGTTATCAGGACCAGAGGTTTTCTCTTTTGGATTTATGCTGGAGCCCATCTTCAGGGAACTTCTCTTCAACCAGAGAGAAGTTCCCTGCAAATGGGCTCCGGCAGGAGTCCAAAAGCTCAGAAGAGAAAGCCTCTCTCTCTGAGAGGTTGGGCCAAATATTGGATCCTGCAATATTGTCTTGGGACACATTTGCCTTCATTTGTATATAAAGTAAGGTCCAAGAAAGCCAAAGGCATTTGGTGAAGATGTTTGGTGAAGATACCAGAATTAGATATTTCTATGCTTATTCGATGGTTTTCAAAGCAAGATGGGGGAGTTATAGGTAATAATGGCAGTGTAATGGAAATCTAATGAAACAGAGGGACATTGTACAGTACATCAAGAGAACATAATGTCAAACCACAGAAGGAAGAGACTCCCTCAAAGAATCACAGCAGCTAACCATGGCATCTACATTCATTTAGTAATACTAGAGAAGATCCTGAAGGAGAAACTTAAATCAGGAAGGAATCTAAAGGAGAAATCATTCCAGCAATTTAATATGAAATCAATGATTCTCAGACTGAATTATGGCAGCAACCTGACATGACTTTCTAAATTCATGTCTTGTCAAAATAAAGAGGTACAAATTCTATAACTCTAAAAGATTAAACACAAAGTCATGAAACTTGAATCGATGGGATGTTAATTTGGATTTAATCCTAAACGGTAGGCAAGATATAGTGCTGGATATATTCTTGAAACAAGTGGAAAGAAGCCAATATAAATTTAGAGCCATGAGGGTGCAGTGGTTAGAATGCAGTACTGCAGGCTAATTCTGCATTCCCACTGCCAGGAGTTCGATCCTTGCCTGGCTCAAGGTTGACTCAGCCTTCCATTCTTCCAAGGTTAGTAAAATGAGGACCCAGACTGTTGGGGGATAGATAGATAGATAGATAGATAGATAGATAGATAGATAGATAGATAGATAGATAGATAGATAGATAGATAGATATAGAGATTTTAAAAGAATGGTTTGGTAAGAATGTGTTTGAAAAGGAAATTCAACAGGCCAAGTCTATTCAAAATAGATAGAACTCTGGATATCATCTAGTCCATGAATGTCCAAACTTGGCAAGGTTTAAGACTTCAACTCTTCATGGCTGGCTGAGGAATTCTCGGAGCTGAAGTCCACAGGTCTTAAAATTACCAAGGTTGGACAGCTCTGATCTAGTCCAATTTCTGCCCAGGAATTCATTACTAAGCAGTTTACTGTTTCTACTTGCTATTAGTCTTGAATAAGGCCACCAGAATGGGATGAGACAGCTGGATTAAAATTTGAATTGTATAGAAAAATAATCAGAATACTCATTTACTTGGAATGAGTTTAAAATCTCTAGGATCAAATGAACTGTATCTGAACAAACTGAGAGTCTGCCCAAATCTTTATTTGAGAAATCCTGTTGGTTAATTAATTAACATGGTGCTCCCCTTGAAAAGCACCCGGAGGCTCCAACTGGTCCAGAATGTAGCCGCGCGGGTGATTATGGATGCATCTCATTGCGCCCATGTAACACCTCTCCTACGTGAGCTGCACTGGCTCCCGGTGGTCTTCCTGATGCGATTCAAGGTGTTAGTTATCACCTTTAAAGTGCTCCATGGCTTAGGGCCTGGGTACTTACGAGACCGTCTTTTGCCACCAATAGCCTCCCACCGACCAGTTCGTTCTCACAGGGAGGGACTACTCAGGGTACCGTCAGTCAAACTGTGCCGACTGGCGACTCCCAGGGGGAGGGCCTTCTCTGTAAGGGCTCCAACCCTTTGGAATGAACTGCCCCTGATATACGAAACATCCCTAATCTCCGTGCTTTCCGCTGTGCCCTCAAGACCCTGATGTTCAATCAGGTGGGGCTAAACATGTTAACTGGGAATGATTAAAATATTTAAAATAATTCTGGGTTTTATTTAATTTGGGCTAAACTATGCTATAATTTTAATTATCAATTTTATGATGTTTTGTATCCTTTATTTTTTCTTAACTGTACACCGCCTTGAGTCCTGCGGGAGAAAGGCGGTATAGAAATATAATAAATAAATAAATAAATAAAATTTTCTGAGTAATTTATTAGGTGAAGGCTAGATGGCACGACTCTTAAATGGATACACTGCTGGCTCAATAAGAATTCACAAAGGGCGATTCTCCTCCTTAAATTAGAGGGGAGAATCAGGCAAGGTGTCACAAGGTACAGCTCTAGCCCCCGCACCCACCTGACAATTTAATCGTTTGGATGAAGTGTAGGGTACCCTTATTCAAATTTGCAGGTGGATGAACTATATGCTGTATACAAGGAGAAATAAAATTCAAAACTATCTTGGTGGGTTAGAAAAACTGAAACAGAATGCAATTCATCAGACAGAAATGCAAAATCATGTACAGTACTTAGGTAATGAAATTCTTATACAGAGGCACAGAATGGGGAGTACTACTTTGGCAAAATTATCTGTGGGAAAAGATATTGGAATAATAACTATTCTACTTTATTCCATATAGACCAGACCTCCTCCTTGAATATTTCTAATTCTGAGCATCACATTTGGAAATAAAAATATTCAGATCACTGGATCTAATTCAGAGCAAGGAAGTAAGGACAATGTGTGGGGGCTGGAAATTAAGTCCTATTAAAGATTTAGAATCTGAATGTGTTTAGCCCTGGGAAGCAAATACTAAGAGAAGTTATAACAATACTCTAACTGTACCTGAAAGAAAGCTATCACTTGTTTTCTAATATCACAGAGAGCAGAACCTGGAATAATAGCAGAGAGCTCTGACAAAACGTGATCCACTGGAGAAGGAAATGAAAACCCATTCCAGTATCTTTGCCATGATGGACAGTACCAAAAGGAAAAAAGATATGACGCCGGAAGATGAGCCCCTCAGGTCGGAAGATGTCCAATATGCTACTGGAGAAGAGCAGAGGGCTAGTACTAGTAGCGCCAGAAAGAGTGAAGCGATTGGGCCAAAGCCGAAAGGACGCTCAACTGTGGATGCATCTGGTGGTCAAAAGAAAGTCTGATGCTGTAAAGATCTACAGAGAGCAAGATGGCTGGATGGAGTCACTGAAGCAGTAGGTGAGAGCTTAAATGGACTCCAGAGGACGGTAGAGGACAGGAAGTCCTGGAGGAACGTTGTCCATGGGGTCGAGATGGGTCAGACATGATTTCGCAACTAACAACAAGGAAGGAATTTCTAGGCTGTGAGATCTGCTCCTCCTAGTGGTCCTGCTGGATACTGCCCACCCACCAGGGTGGTACTGAATTGAACACAGACCAAAATTGCCCATCCTGGTGGGTGGACAGCTGACAAGTGGTTGGTCGGCTTTTTTTTGTTGCAATCCATGGATCTACAGTCAATATGTTAAAATGCAGACATGGCCTAGATGCTGCTTTTGATCCTGCACGATGGCATTTGTCAATCCGAAAAAAGGAACCCTGCACCTGTGGGAATAACACTAGGAAGATGACAGGAAGGAGTTTCTAGCTAAATGTTTAGAATAAAACACCACAAAACTAAACTTCCTAACAGTACACTGAATTTAACCCATGGAACCCGTTACTCAGTTACTCAGAAGAGATTTCCTTCCTTGGAAGTATTTCAACAGAGGCTGGACAGCTGTCATGCAGCTTTAATTTCCGTATCTGCACCATTCAGGATCTGGAGGAGCCGCGATGGCACAGTGTTTAGAATGCAGTATTGCAAACTAATGCTGCCCACAGCCAGGAGTTTGGCCTTCCATTCCAAAATGAGGACCAGATTGTTGGCAGCAATGTGCTGCCTCTGTAAACTGCTTAGGGAGGATAGTAAAGTAATATGAAACGGTATATAAGTCTAAGTGCTATTGCTATTGCTATTGATACACTGCCTCTTCCAATTCTATAATTCTATGGTATTATTAAAACATTTAAAGTGGTTAAATAAATAAAAAAGGAATAGTGAGAGGTTACAAAAAATGTCTTCAAACAAAAGAAAATGGGCATTTTACCTGTCACATAAAGGGATCGGTGGCCACCACAGAAAACTCAATGAAAATGTCAACCTGATATGCTACATTTTTATAGGGTTCAACAACACACAGAATTCTCTGCGTAGTTCTGCTTCCTGTACCATCAAGGGAATATGGCAGATTTGGAAAAAATACTCTTCAAAATTTCAAGGAGCTGAGGAAGGAATGAAGTTGCCTTCACTTTTTCTCAGAATTAAAATCTGGGCTTTTTCAATAAAGCTGAATAAGGAGGTCGAGAATAGTTATTTGATCCTACAGTGCAAATTACAGAACTCATCAGAAAATACAGTAGTGTAGAAGGAATGGCAGAATCTGGGCTGGAGTGAAAAGAGAAGTCAGCTTAGAATCCCTACATAGCCACGAGCGAACTAAGTCCAACCCCCTTTAAGTGCCATTGACCCGTATCTAATTCTAACCAGATGCTGACTGTTATGAGATGGATTCCTGTACATCGGCCATTAGCAATAAATTAACTTAACTGAACTTTCACATGCGGATCTGGTCATAGGGTCTACAAATCATTTAAAGATGATTTGTAGAGCCTATGAATCCTGGTAATGAATCCCGTATCAAATAATGCCTCACCTCAATTGTCCTCAGGACCAGCTTGTGCACTTCTCACTACAATTGCTGGATTAAAGGCCCATAATCTGATTGAACAAGATTTTTCTTATATTTAATATACTGTATGGTAGTCACAATCTTCAAAAATATGTCTGATTCCCCACGTAAATCTAACTAAGCCCAATGCCTAACTCATCTCTTCTATAAATCCATTATGCATTTCATAATGAAGGATTCACTGCCTGTCTGCCTGAAATCAGTTGCCAATTTTCTACCCATAATTTAGTTTTTCCTTGTAGGGAAATGGCCTGACCTGATCAAAGGGGGTATCCTATTACTTGACTACACCAGGGGGGGGGGGGAAACATGTTTTCTATCTGTTATGCAGCTGTGAAAAAATTTCCTCTATTTCCTCTCTCTCTAGCAAAGCTCAGTTCTGTGCTTGACACCTGAAAAGAGGCATGTTGACAGCTCCAAAGGGTGTGGGAGAATCAGGAATGTAATGAAGCCCATCCCATCTAAAATTGCAAGCAATGCAAGCAATGGAAAGGTCAACAAGTCCCAGAGGGCTTTCCCCAGCTTGGAGAAGTGGAAATCATGCCAGTTGCTAAGGTCACAGCCTTTGCAAGGATTCATTTTGCATTCTGCTGGTCATGGATAACACAAGGCGCGACAGAAGCTAGCCTAACCCTCTTCCAGGAGGGTCACCCTTCTGAAGCTGTGGTTGATGGACCTTAGGAGGAAGAGGTGAGGACTCAAACCAAACATCAAGCCAGCGGGAATGCAAAGCTCAGCCCACAAAGACAACATCCTCTATGCTTTCTCGGTGCTTGTATTTCAAAGTAATAGTAGAAGAAAAATCAGAAGCATCCTCCTTGCTGCTACAGATGCATGCGTGCTATGCTATGCCCCAAACTGCACATACAAGCTGTAAGTGAAATTCAGTGTTACGATGCAAGTGGGAATTAATTGTAAAATAAATAAATAAAAATTAAAAAAATCCCCACATGGCTGGCCAAGATGGTAGTAGGGATAATCAGATTTTTAGCATAAGAGGTTTAAATCCACAGACACAACACCCCATTGCCCCATTCATGTACACGCACCCAGCTGGACGCAGGGGCTATATAAAGCTCTAGGTTAAATGGAGTTTAAGGTATTCCAGACCCTTGTGAGCCCTTTCCTTGTTCTCTGCAGTGGACAGGCTGCAGGCATGCAAGCACATGCAGTGCCAAGAAAGAACCAGCTGCTTCCACTGAAGGAATTACACAACTCTTTCTGAGAAGTGAGGAGGGCTTTGGGGGAAGGGGATGACTCTGGCTCATCCCCCACTCCATTCAAGGATCCAAGGCTTGTATGAGCTATCATAACGAAGATGGCAAACCAAATGGCAGATTCAATACCAGACTCTTAGAAAGATTGCATAACCAGAAATAAAACAGGATTTGGGTTTAAAAAAAAAAAAGGAGTGGGGGGGAGGAAAAGCAATTTTCACAGGTGGATTGTACTATAGCTCAATTTCTGCTGAGAAACTGAATGCCCAACAAGAGGTGGAAAGTGTCTTTGAAAAGACAAAATAAAACCAAGATTGTGTTATTTAGGTTTTCCTTTTTATCATTTGAACTTCAATCATACCAGCATTCATCTAAAATCTAGGACTAGAAACCAGATCTTTTAAGTAACGGGAGGTTAAACAGACACCCCTTGCTTTTCCATAACGTTCTGCTGCACCATGGAAGTATCCTTAGTTGCTTAGCCTAAACAAGCCTGGACATATCCCTGTGTAACCTTTTCTGGGAGGTGATCAGGAAGGAAAACGCTGTAGCATGCTCCTTGTTCATCCACTTTATGGAACATGCACCTTTCCATGGGTACAATACTCCCCAAATATTCTAAATTTGCTTCCTTCCAACGCAGGGCAATTATTTATCATATATTTATGAAGGGAGGAAGCATTCCCTTACTGCTTCTGAGAGCTTTCTAAAGATTGGATTGTCCTTAGTTCCAAGTAGTCTCTATTTCTCCAGGGTAAAAAAAAAAATCTAATTTGGGAGCTTTAAGACATATGGACTATAACTCACAGAATTCTGGGAGTCAAAGTACACATATCTTAACGTTGCCAACTTTGTGACACTAGTATAGAGCTTGGATTGTGTAACTACAACCACCATCCTGACTTTTAATCTCATCTGGATGCCCCTGGCAACAGTATATATATTCCGCAGCCTGAAACACATATATAACCACTTTGTACATCTGATGGTCCTAATAATGCAGTAAAGTTACTTCTCCGTATCTATCCTCAGTGCCTAATGGCTGAGTTCAATATGTTGATTATAAATTCCCACTTCCATGCTTCGACATATTTTGTACATTTAAACCTACAACAATGATATTTATTACTATTCTATTATTCTCATTCCTAAACATTACACTGTTGAGACAGATCACTTTACCTCAGTGTCCTTCTTTGAACAAGGAAGTCAATCAGAAGTTTGGTCTTCTCTATTCCCCTCAAAATAGTTGCCTCGAATTGGCGCTTTCTAAATAAGTAGCAATTATAACATTCTTCATTGGCTATGGTACTTGGGCATCCTGGGAGTTGTAGTTTAATCATGTTTGGCGCACACAAGCAGGGGAAAGCTGTTTAAAAACTACCTACATTCCCACATGGCCTTGTTTGCTATTTATTTCGGGTTTTATAATGTACACGTCTACTAAGTGTGTTAAAATAAAGGTCTGGTGTATCCTTGCAAATTATTGACTGAAACAAAATTCGGGCACCACTATTAGCCCTCATTTTAATTGGTGGAATAAAGACAGAAAATGTTTGGTTGTAAATGCTGAAAACATTACAATAATAGGCAGCATTTTTTTCCTGGATTCCAGAAGTTCCTGAAGGAAGCTTCAGGATGTCATCCCCTCTCAAGGCCTCTAAAGAACTCTGGAAATATTTGAAAGAAAAAGCAGTATTCCACCAGACAAGCAAGCAAACAAACCTCTCTAATTAGCAGCATCAAACTCAGACTCTCTTTATTGATATGTCAAGGTGTTGGAATACAGAAGTAAATACAGAACTACATCAGGTGTGTGTGTGTGTGTGAGAGAGAGAGACAGCATGAAGGATTAAGAGACAAAAAGCTGTGGAAAGAAAAAGGAGAAGAGGGGGCAGTTGAAACAGAAACGGGAGCCCAGAGGCAACTGCTGTTAGCAGCTTAGAAAAAGCAGCTGTTGATGCAGAGAGAAGGAACTTAACTTACAGAGCTGAAGTCAGCAAACCCCAGGGAAGAGTCTTTAGAAGGTTTACTTGAAGAGGAAGGAGCAAACAGGACTCTTCCACTAAATAGGTCCCCAAACCCCTTTTTACTCTGAAACGGGTCACTGCTGTCAGCCCCGAATGGCTGAAATGGATCGGGGGGCTTGGCAAAATTGGAAGACCCGACTTGGCTTACAGGAGGACTTTTACCTGGAAAAGGTTGAGAGAGAGAGAGAAAAAAAAGGAGAAGGAAGGAAAGAACAAAAAGGAAGAAAGGGAAAGGTTACTTACCATAGGAAAAAAAATATCTAACTCTTACCCAGGAAGGTAAAACGTCCACCAGTGGCACCACAAGTGAGTTCATGAGTTGCTAAAATTGAGAGGGGGGGGGTGGAGGGGGCTTTTGCACAGCCAGACTGGGCCCAGATTTAAACGAGGCCTTGCTTTTAATAACTCTCTCCCCTCCCCAATATGTCTGCGTTACTCAAAACCAAAGTCATCCTACAGAAAGCTCCAAGAGTATCTTAAAGTTTCAGCCCTGGTATCTTTCAGGGGCTGCTTAGGAATCCTGGGAGCGGCGAGGGGACACAAGACTGAGGAAAGCTAGGCCTTACAAAAAAAAAAAAAAAAGAAAAGAAAAAAACAAAACAAAAAAAAAACAAAAAAAACAGATGCAGTTCAAAGAAAGCTAGAATAATTTTCTTACGATGATCAATACCACAAGTGGGCTGCTGTCAAGGGTTGGAAAAAAAAACACACACATTGCTGCTGATATTTTAAGTACTCTGTTGTTATCACTGCCTAATGTATTTTCTCTTTCCCCTTCCCCCAAGTAAAACAGATCCTCGGCTGAAAACCACAAGATTTTCAGCAGTTGCCTAAGTGGTGAACACAAACCGCACAGAGGGCTCACTTCAACAAAATGACGATAAACAGCAGTTTTCAATGCAGGGGGGAAAAAAATTCAAACAAGCACCAGCAGCTTCCCTCACCCACCCACCCGCACCCTCTGCAGCTCTGAGGAAAGACCCATGGGGGCGATGAGGAGGGCCTTCTTCCCATCTATTTGGGACTAGAAGAGGAATGCACAGGGCCCTTGGCCGAGCCTGCTAATCTGACAGAGTTACTCAGAGCACCTTCCATGACAGTTCAAACCTCCGGCTCAAAGCGGGAGGCACGTGCAGAGTGGCTTTGCGGCAGCTGCCGCAGCAGAGATTCGTTCAACTTCCCTTTTCTATTCCAGCGAAGCTGCCTTCGATTGAGTGAGGCCATTGGGGTAGCCCCCACCCAGCGTTTTCTGCTCTGGCTGGTAGTGGCTCCCTAGGACTCCAGTGTGGCACTGTTCCCATGGCCTACTTCTTGGGAGGTGAACTTTCTACCCACCGTCCACTCACCGTCTTTTGGTAGGTTGTAAAGTTCATGATCTAAGAAAAGCCACGAAACTTCTAGATGCACATGGTGGCGTCGGATGTCTGTTTCTCCAAAAGCAGCCATCCCACTACAAACCAGAACACAGCTTTGGAAGCAGTGTGCCAAGAAGCTCTGGTGTTCAGGGAGGGACAGCAATTCGTACCCCGCCTCAAACTCTTGGGCAAGCTAGACAAGTGATTCTGGGTACAACTCCCCCCCAATCTTCCAGAAGTCTTAAAATAAGGAAGATCAGGAGGCAGATCTTGGTTAAAAAGACTCTTCTGTTTTATCCACCCCACAACAACAACAAAAAGCTATTTTCTCAATCCTCCCATGTACTTTTGGGAACTTCAGTCAACATTTGGGTTCACCTGAGAAAGCACCAAACAGGTCCAGTCTACACAAGGAACAGTGGGAAAACAGTGCTCAACATCTTCTGCACATAAGAAGGAAGGAGGCCTGAATAATTCCAGGTAAGCAGTAACATATTACACTATGCTCTGCCCTTTGCTCAAAGCTGCCTCGCCAATGGATGTTTTTCAAGGGAAAACTATCTCAACCTGAAAGAGAGCTGCACTAGCTCCCCCTCTCCACCCCTCTGGCCCATCTGGAAATAGTTTGAAGTGATAGATCCCTATTCTACCATTTCTCCTTGCTCTGTGTCCAGGTCAAGACCACAATCGGATCTGCATAGGAAGCACCTTGGGAAATAGTATCAAGAGCTGCTAAAAGGCTGTTGGGGAGAAAAAAGTCATTGATGCCACTGCTGAGATGGCCAGAGGGGCATTCACTAATAATTTTCAGTGAGAGAGAGCTCCATCCTGGTCTTTTCACAAGCAAGGCTGCTCTCCCCTTGAAAGGGCACAAAGCAGAATTGTGACTGTAGTGCTCCTTCCCCAGAGACACTGATGCTGATGGGCACAAGTTACCCCCATCCTGCCAGATCTCAGGGCAGCCTCCTCCTTTTCAGGTGGGGTTTCCTGCCTATAGTGAGAGGAGGCAAAAAAAAAAAAAGTGCAGGGGAGGGAGACAGAAAAAAAACAAAAAACCAGCAATGCCCTCAGCTTGCAAACCTCTCCCAGGCAGTCGATCGAAGTATCTGCAAATGCTGGGGAAGCTGAATGTGCCCACAAGCAGCTCAGCTCCATCAGGAAGTCCTCTATGCAATCTAGGAATAGAGAACTTTCTGATGGAGCTGAGCTAAGCTGAGCTGCTTGTGGGCATATTCAGCTTCCCCGGCATTTGCAGGTACTTTGATGGACTGCCTGGGAGAGGTTTGCAAGCTGAGGGCACTGCTGTTTTTCTTTTTCCTTTCTCCCCCCCTCCCCCCACCTGCCTCATAGACTGCTAAAGACAAGGCAAACATGATTTTCTCATCTAGCATGCAATCTCTCATCTCTGCATGTGCAGCCACTCTAACCTGTCCAATTGTAGGGGAGGGGAATGCTTACCCTGCACATAAAGGACAATCCCAGACACTTTTTGAGAATTCCCCCTGCCGTTAAAACAAGGCTACAGTACAAGTGGAGAAAGTCCAGCCACAAAACTTGTGAAGATACCTGTGAAACCTGAAAGCTAGATACCATCTTGAAAATATCAGTAGCTCATAAATAAAAGATATAATTTAAGTGTCCCAACAGATCAACCCAGCTACCATAAGTGGCCTGGTGATGCGTCATGGGATTTTTTTAATATCGCAGCCGCAAGAAATGGTCTCCGGAGATGTGAAAACAGAGTTTAGGTCCGGAATTCAGAAGCAGAGGCGTTAACCATTGAAGCAAGCAACAGTGCCAACTCTGCAAAGGCAATTTCTCACCAAAGCAAACTTTTCACGAAGGTGGAACAGGCTAACGATGCTAAGAGAGATATCTATGCACGTGGATATATATTTGTTGTTTGAGGATTCCGTTTCAAAGATCCCTGATATACCAAATCTTGCAATCATGTCCGTTCTTTGAAACTGATTTCCAACATTCACACGTGCACAAGCCTCTTTCTTTCAGTGTTGGTGCTCAGCAGTGTTAAAAGGTCTACAAACAGCCACATAATTTCAGGTCAGCTGGAGCACCTGATCCCAAACTGCAATCTCAGCATAACAAATTAATCAGTTAAGCTTTCTTAAATTATGGACCGTGAAAACACATTTTAACAGATTAGAAAGCTTATCTTGCAAATTCCTGTTGAGCCCCTGAAAGCACTTTTACTAGAGCACTGCTTGAAATGTCTGATAACATACAGTGAAGCATCTCAGTCAGGAGAAAACAGCCTCCCTTCTCTTTCCGGCTCATCACCAGAATCTTGCAAGTATATTCATCCTATACATTTAGTTCTAGAATCTGCAGGGAAAAAATGGCTCTGTTCTCCTCCTACTGATAAAATAGCAGCAACATCTTTGAGAAAAGACTTGCTTCGTCTCATACCGTGTTCAATTGCAATTCTGAAAAGCCTCAGCCAGGGTGGCCTTTAAATTAGACTGCGATTGATCTATCAATTGAGAGTCATCTAATTTCCTTGCAATAGCTAGATATTGGCTCACAACCAGAAAGCATTCTTGTCTATGTTCAAAATGTTCCCTATTTCATTGCCTCCAACCCCTTGCAACTTCTCTAGCATCATGTCTCCATAACATAGTGAGGCACTTGCAGCCCAAGGATGCTGAACTAAACCCAAACCTGGAGATGAAGGGCACTATACACATTTTGGTTTTGTGCACAATGGACATTCCATCCAGAAGCCTGAACAGCTTCTTCTAATACCCCAACTGAGCACCTGGTCTGTCACATCTGTTGTAGATTTGCTCAGAAAGGGAAAAGCAGGCAAGCCTGCGGCAATGGGGAAGTAATTCCTGGAGGAAATACATGAAGTCACCTTTCCGCACACTCGTGCCCAGAAAATATAATCGGAGAAAAGCTTGGCCAGTTTAAAGAAAAAAAAAAGTAGAAACGAACTTGATTCAGACAGCAACCACCTGGATGAGGCCTCATGAATGTTTTGAAAAAGAATGGCAGGTTTTTCTGCACTATTATTTTGCAGGTTTGAAAGAACACTGTCACCCTACTCTTCTGTGTCAACAGAAGAATGTGCTTTCTGATACTGCTGGCGAGCACTGCTGCTCAAACCATGTTAAGAGGATGTGAGTCTGGGTGGGGCTGATGCAGCTGGTCTCAGGATCACAGACCTACAAGGGCTACACTAAACTGACTTGCAATCACTGACACCCACACAGACATTTCCTGTACTTAGAAAAAAAATCTGTTTCTCTCTTTTGAGGCTCAACAACTTTTACCTAGAAGCTAGATAGCGGTGAGCACTGAAAGATCTCTTATCAGCAGTTGGGTTCCTTTTTTGTTTTTGCACTAATAATCTGTTTGAACTCTTAGGAGAGGTCTTAACTGACGGTTTTTAGCAGATATTTAATGAAGAAAAAAAAAAGAGGAGGGGGGAAGGGGAGTTTTGATGCCCAAATGACTGAAATGAGCAACTAACCTCCGGCGGGGAAACGCTTTGAGATTCTTCACATTAGCATGGTACAGTTACATGGCTCCTTTCTGGATCTTTGAGCAACATAGCATAGCACTGTCTGCAAACCTGTATTAGACCTTCAGCAGCAGGGTGAGAAGAAGTCTGTGGAGGTCAATGAATCCGCTCCAGATTTGAAGAGGTGGGGGAAGAAGCATAAATTTTTACTTGTGTCCCAGGCTGGCCAAATTGGGCAATCCAGGACCTCTTTAGCCAAGCCTAAAGCCAAGAAGTACTTATTGATACTATGAACTGTAGGATAGGAGAACCTGCCAGCCCGATAACATTTCTAAGGGGGATTTTGAATTTTGGGTGTGCATGCATGCGTGCATGCACGCACGCATTCGTGCATGTAAAACAAGATCACCGAGGGAGAGAAATATTTGCATGTCATAAAATAATTTCGTGACTTTTCCTGTTGGGTGCCATGCAGGAAAAAAGCGAAGCAAGGGACAAAAGAGGCCACCGAGCAATTTCGTACAATGTTCGGTCTATTCGAGTCGTGGTGGAAGAAACAAATAACAGCATAAAATTACTTCATTTGATTTCTATTCGCCTATTTATTTGGGAACTTGGGAAGTGAAAACTCAAGCCACCCAGCACAGAAACTAATATGTAGCTTCCAGAAACCTTGCAATTATTCCAAGCAGAGGAACAGAAAGAGCGAAAGGGACAGAATCAGTGAAAAGGAATCAAAGCAAACAAGTGAAAGTAAAAGGGGATGGGGAGAGAAAAGCTACTCCCAAGAAAAAGTTTGCTTTAGAGGAAACTCAGGGAGTTTCACCACCCCTACCCCTCAAAAAACTGGCCAACCCTTTGCTGTCATTGGTGAGCAAGCATCCCAAAAGAAATATAACTCACCACTGGGTGGCTCAGGCCTGGGAGGCATATTTTTCTTCGGCGGGAGGGCAGGAGTGTCTGCTTTAGTCTTAAAAGGATCATCAGAGAATCCAGCTCCTCCAAAAGAGGAGAATGGATCAGAAGCCGGAGGCTGCATGAGAAAGATCTGCATTTAGACTATTGCACAGAGTAGCAAAGGGGAAAAAAAAACACCAACAACCCAGGTGCAGATGCCGAAGACAGAGGAGGGCAGGCTCTGTTGTAAGTTTGTTGAGAGGCGACGGGTGGGAGAGAAGGACCTTGGAAAGACAGCAGAGAAGCTGACAGAAAAATCCCCAAACCATCTACTCAGCATTTTTGG
Organism: Masticophis lateralis; assembly: GCA_030761175.1. Lineage (NCBI taxonomy): Eukaryota > Metazoa > Chordata > Lepidosauria > Squamata > Colubridae > Masticophis > Masticophis lateralis. The sequence continues at coordinate 334,248,340 of JAUDYJ010000001.1, forward strand.
GTGCAATATCAGTGTTGGATTTAAGAGACACCTGTTTAAAATGGTAGAAGTTCCCATTTTGCCCAAAGGGCAGGCCTGGAGTGAGTGAGGCAGCAGTTATACTGTACTTTTAAGCTATACAAACTTGCACATGTCTAGGTCGGTAACACATTCCTTCCAAGTTTGACAATTACTGGATACCATGCACGTATACACGCACACACAAAAAAACACTGCTTCTTAAGTGAACCAATGTAGCTGCTTCCACATCCAAATATTAGGGGGGGGGGGGAAGCAAAACTAGACATATAATAACTGCAAAGAATTTGTCAATAACAGGAAAAAAATCCTACGCTCGGACACAAGTTGCCATTGCACACAAAGTGAAGCTGTGCTTGGGTTTCCCGAGTGGGCAGAGCTCCAGTAAAATCGATCTAATCACTGTCTTGAGCAGGGGTTTCCAACCTTGGCAACTTTAAGACTTGTGGACTTCAACTCCCAGAATTCCTCAGCCAGCTCTGGGAGTTGAAGTCCACAAATCTTAAAAGTTGCCAAGGTTGGAGACCTCCTGATCTAGAGTAGACTATTCTGGCATTTAGTGTAGGAAGAAATACGGAAGTCACTAACATTCATGGCATGGGACAGGGTCAAATTCATGGCATGGGACAGGGTTATTTGAGGGACTGCCTCTCCCCAATTACATCAGCCCATCCCATTAGATACACCAGATATAGAGCATGCCATGAGTGCTATCTGCGAGGGATCTGCATTGGGGGATCCCAGGAAGCAGCCTTCTGTGCTGTTGGCCTTATGGAACATTTCCCACCCCCAAATTCAGGTTAGCTCCATTTCTGTCTTAATGTTGAGGAATTCCTCAAATTGGTTTCGACCTGGTTACAATCACAGGTTTGGGGTTTCCAGGGGCCTGGCAATATCAATAAGGGGGGGGGGACTCCCTTATCCTGCGGTTGATACAGGTAAACCCTCGACTTAAAACCACAAGTGGGAGCAGAATTTCCATTGCTAAGCAAGGCAATATGTATTTGGCCACAGTTGTTCAGTGAATCATGCAGTCCTTAAATGAATCTGCTTCCCCTACTGATTTTGCTTGTTGGAAGCTGGCTAGAGAAGATTATAAATGACACCCAGGACACTACAACCATCATAAATGCATGCTAGTTGCCAAACACCTGAATTCTGATCATGTGGCCATGGGGATATTTTGACAGTCATAAGGGCGAGGATCAAGTCACTTTTTTCAGGGCCATTGTTAACTTTGAAGAGTCACTGAACAAATGGTTGTAAGTCAAGGATCAGCTGTAGGTGGTTTATATATTTATTCTGTGGTTTGTATGCTCTAATTTTTAAATTATGCTTTGATTTTTTTAATAACGACTGTTCATATTTACGACTGTTTTTATAATCCCTGGTTTTATATTATTTTATTTGGTTATTGTATGCTGCCCAGAGTAAATTTTGGTGAAATAGATGGCTATACACATTTGATAAATAAACTGGTCCTTAAGAGCACACCAAAGATTACAGATAGTCCTCAACATACGACCACAAATGAGCCCAAAATTTATGTCGCTGAGAAATTTGTTAAGTGAGCTTTGTCCCATTTTATGACTTTCCCTTGCCACATTTGTTAAGTGAATCACTGCAATTAAGTTAGTAACATGGTTGTTAAGTGAATCTGGTTTCCCCATTGACTTGGCTTGTAAGAAGGGCTGCAAAAGGGGATCGCATGTCCCTGGGATATTGCAATCATCATAAATATGAACCGGTTGTCAAACATCCAAATGTAAATCCTGTGACCATGGAGAAGTTGCAACGGTCGTAACTGTGAAAAATGATCATAAGTCAACTTTTTTTCAGTGCCGCTGTAACTTCCAAATGGTCACTAAGCAAACTGTTGTAAATTGAGGACTTCCTGTACTGTTGTAAATCAAGACTTCTGAGGTGAACTCTCTCTTGTTACCAGACAATATATTTGACTGTTTTAGAGCCTCTGGAAGCTACTCAGACCCTCCCACCTTCAGGACTGGCAGCAGCTTACATCGGAATGCCAGAAATGACACAATGACAACAACAGAGAGGAAGGAGCTACTTGCCTGCTCATATGTCCTGCTCCTAAGTCTTCTAGAGACATCTGTTTGCGACTAAGAGAAATAGGGATATTGACTAGATGGATCACCTCTATTTTACTATCAACTCTAAAGAGCAGCAGTGAATTAAAATCTCGCTAAGAGCTTTTCACATCAGCTGCTGTAGAATAATTGGAGGAAAGATCCAAGGAGCCTGAGACCATTTGCAATTAAAAGCATGGACCTTACGCTGACTTAATGGATTTTCACAGAAGATATCCTTGAAATTAATCTTGTTTCTCCTGTTCTTCAGCCCCCTTTCCATACATGTATAGTAAATATTTATGATTATTGTAGATTTGCAGGAGGAAAAGAAGGGTTTGGATAGGATAAAAAGAATATGTGTTTCCCGGCTGCTTAGCTAAGTGAATCTGAACACCTTGGTATGAAAAACAGCTGCTGCCATCTAGTGGGATAAAGGGCTTTTCATTAAAAATGTTTTAAACGTGTTTCTCTAAACCACAGGTGTCAAACTTGATTTCATTGAGGGCCGCGTCAGGGTTGTGTTTGACCTCGGGGGAGGGGGGGCGGGCCTGGGGGTGTGTGGCCAGGGTGGGCATGGCCAGCTCAACGTCACTCGTGTTGGGAGCGCCTATGGAGGCCCGAGTGCTCTGCCAGCGCGAACAGGCTCCCGAGCTCCGTTTTTTAGCTGCAACAGCCTCCTGCAACCCCCTGCCAGTGAAAACAGAGCTTGGGAGGGTTGCAGGAGGCTGTTGCAGCCAAAAACGGAGCTTGAGAGCCTGTTTTCACTGGCAGAGGCACCGTGGCCCGGCCCTTTACTTTTTCCAGGATAGCTCTGCAGGTCAGATCTAAGCACCCTGCGGGCCATATCCGGCCCCTGGGCCCTGAGTTTGATACCCTTGCTCTAAACCCTAGAAAAGGATGGTTTCTGCTCCATAACCATTTCTAGAGCCTCACAGAATAGGCTGAGCTGTGGAAAAGAAGAAATAACGGCCATTTACCCAATAATATGCAGCAACTACGTCAGAATGAGCCAAACTCAATTTGCTTCAAAGAGAAGAACCGCAGTATTGGACACAAGGTGCTCACAGGCGCAACGAAACCTATGGAGCTGGTTATGTTGCTTGTGAAGGAAAAAGATAATCTGATCTTTCTTTTGTGTAGCCCTTGGTGCTCTCTGAGCCTGGTTATCTGCCTGCAGACATTTCATTACATGACTAGGTAATGTCATTAGTGCCAGTGAAATCTGGGGGTTTGCTCCCTGTTTATATAGAGTAGCTTGCCCTGCCAGTATTGGGGGTGGGGGTGGGTGGGTGGTGCAGTTTTTCTCCTTGGTAATTCCTTGATTAGGGTATTGTTTTCTGCTTTGTCTGTCTGCCCCGAGTCTGCCCTTTGTTCAATCCTGAGCTATATATGTAGCTATATAACTTCTCTTGGAGTTCTTCAAGTCTCCAGGCCTGGTTCCTGTTTTATCACCAGCTACCCCTGCAGAAAGCAACCTTCCCATTTCCCTCAGCAAAGAAAAGGAACCTTCTGAGAGAAATTTACCTTTGACATTCGACTGAAATCTGCAAATCCTTCACTACTATGGGTACTGAAGCTGCTGCTACCAAAGGCGTCTAATGTCCCAAAAGGATCTGAAAGCAAACATCAACAGTGCAATGATTCGGGGTTTTAACGATCAAAATGCAGAATGAATTCTGGTCAATCTGTGTCCCGGCTGGGGACATCTAGCCAAATCAGGAGTCTTGCAATGTGAGAGAAACTTGATTATAGATAAACCTTTCCCTGTAGGCTTTTGACCCCCAAAATAAGCGCTAGGGCTTATTTTCAGGGGTGTCTTATTTTTTTCCTCATGGACGGGAGGCCCACTTCTTCTGCTTGCACGCGGCGGGGCAGGAGGCTGTGCAGTGCTGCCGCGAGGCACGGAGGTGTGGAGCTGCCCCACATCGGTTTATCTCAGGGCCCCCGCATCCAGGCCATCCATGTTCTGAAAACTGCCTTGCCTCGTGGCCGCAGCACACCACTCAGCCTCCTGCTCTGTTGTAGCCACGAGCAAGCAGAAGAAATGGGCTGGCTGCAATGTGGATTCCTGCTGCCCAATGTTGCTAGTGCTGCTGCCGTGAGGCAGGAGTTGGGGCATGGATGGCCTGGATGCAGAGGCCCTGAGGTAAGCCGGTACAGGGCACGTGGGGTAGCTTCACCCCCACCTCTCATAGCCGCAGCACCGTGAGCAGCCAGATGGAATAGGTGTGTGGCTGACAGTACAGGCTCTTAAGTAGGGCTTATTTTGGGGATAGGGGTTATATTAGGTGCACACGTAAAAACATGCTAGGTCTTATTTTTGGGATAGGTCTTATTTTCAGGGGAACAGGGGTACCAATGGCTGAAGTTGAATGGAAATGGATGGATGTAAATATGGACAATTGGAAATACCAAAGCATAAACGATGAATTCAGACTTGTCAAACAGAAGGAGAAAGGAAGAACACCTCTATTCTTACCTGGCCCTTTCGAAGAAGACATGCTCAGAGTTAGGAAAGGGTCACTGTTCTCAAAGAGGTTTGGCTGAAATGGAGAGCAGAAGGAAAAAAACATTAGAGGAAGTTGGCTTGTTAGAGACAGGGAAGAGAACCATGTTACAGGAAGTCCTCACTTTACAATGGCAATTAGGATCAGAATTTCCATCACTAAGAGACACAGTCACAAAAAGCGATATGTGACTGACTGTTCTACTTATGTGAAGGCAGTTCCGGCAGTTCTAATTGCCTTTATTAAACCAATTCTCTGCTATTGTAAAGCACAAGGTCGCAGGATCACTTGAGACAGCTTCCGCATTGATGTTTGCTTGTCAGAAACTGGTAGTGAAGGTTATAAATGATGATTATGTGACCACGAGAGTCTACAATGCTGTACTTGGGAGGCTGTTGCCAAGTGACTGAATCCCAGTGACCATGGGGACACCTAAAGGGCCCAATGGTAAGTACACCTCCTTTAATGCCATCGTAATTTCCATCGCTGATGAGTATCGATAAATGAGGACTACCTGTATCACATTTAATTTATATTCTATCACATCTCAAGATTCTTGGCAGTTCAGAATTATGAAATAAAACAAGCATCCAATTAATTTTTTTTTTAAAAAATCATAAAACCCAAAGAGTATTACAAGTTGCCCCCTGGCTATCCACAATAACTCAGTTTCACAAGTTCCCAGAAGTCATTTCCATTGGAGTCAATCTTGTCTCTGGGGAAGCCATGCCTGGGGACCATGGCCATCACAGAAAAGCAATGCCTTTGAGCTCTGCTCCCTCATTTCCCAGTAGAGGGCACGACCCAGAGTTTCTCCTGGGAAAGATATCTCAGGTAAACTGAATCCAGTGGTGGAGTCAGTCCTGAAGATATCCAGGGACAAGCCATAACAGGTTTTATAAGATAAAACCAGCACATTCAAGTGCCTGTAGAAACCTAATGGCAACCAGCACCACATCTGCAGAATTGACATCACATGAGCAAAACACCAAGTGCTGGACAGGACAAAGTATGAACCATCTCATTCTGAATGAGTTGCAGTTTTCGAGGCTCTTCAAAGGCAGGCCTTATGAATATACTACAGCAGTCCAGATGTATGGTGATCTGGGCAGGTGTCAACATAATAAAATACTCCAGGGTAGAGCTGTAACTGGCACAGCGGGCAGAACCGACACAGCAGGTGGAACTGGGCGAAAGACCTCTTGGCTGCATCCTTTTCTTGACTCTGGAAGACTTCCAAGCCACAGGTCTGTTTCCCCAGAATGTTTGCACTTAAGTGCTGACCATCTATGGAGATACTCCAGAGCTCCAAACCTTAAATACCACCCCTTTCATTCTGCTGCAATAATGGCTGTCTCAACAGGTGCTCTGACCATCAAAAATGAACGCTGGATGGATTTCTGAAATGCTTTCACTCAAGAGGCTTGTTTGACCTTTTTATATTGGTTCCAGTCAAAGACCATTTACTCAGGTTTTCAGATCTTTGTGATTTTATAATACATTGTGGCAATTTTGCTGGATCCGTTGCCATTTTGCTAGTTATTCTTAGAGAACTATTAGTCTGAGGGGTGGAATAATGAACAATCCTAAATCATCAAAACAGCTACAGCATCAAATTACTTTCTGGAAAATGGAATCTCCTCCAGATTGCTTATGGAGACTGGGATGATGATATCTTTATGCCTTGTGGCTACTGATATTATGTTGGCATTATGTTCCTTTGATAAGTTTTTATTTGGTAGAATCACAGGACTGGAATGGACCCCAAAGGTCTTTTAGTCCAACAACGCTGCCTAGTACAGGAATCCTTATATCACCCCAGACAAATGGATGTCCAATCTTTTCTTGAAAACTCCAGTGATAGATCATCCACAATTTTAGGAAGCAGGTTGTTCTGCCGTTTAATAGCTCTCACAGTCAGGAAATTCCTCCTTATTTAACTCCTAACTCCTTTGTAAAGTTAGCAGAGTTAGCTCTATAAAGCTAACTCCTCTGTAAAGTTTCCAAAAATTGCCTTTTATTTTATCCTCATGTGCTCTGAGAATAAACCCCCACTCTCTTCCCTATGCAGCCCTTCTTGCATCAGTAATCTGGTATCCCAACTCTCCTTAGCCTACCCTTCTTTAGGCTAAATATAGCAAGTTCCTTCAACTGCTTTTCACAGAATTTATCTTCCAAGCTTCTCTTCATCTTTGTCACTCTTCTCCGTATTCAGTCCTGTTTCAGATTTCAAACAGGCACAGTTGCTAAGAGACAGTAAGCAATTTACTCCAGACTAAGAAAACAAGTGGCAGACAAGCAAAGGAGTATAAATCAAACAGTCTCTAGATATTACAAGGCTGGTCCTGAGTAGATTTCACTTTTCGAAGAAGCACACAGAAGGCTACTCAAGATCCAATCCAAAGTCAGGAGAGCCAAACATGATTTGTCAGCTGGTTTGACAATCAGTTTTTCAGATTTCTCATACAATCAGGAGGCAATGGCATGTCAGACACAGAAGATCTGATAGTTGCTTACAAGGAAATGTGGGTCACAGCTGCCTCTTAAATTAAAGTTTCAGCCAGCTGTATTTAATTAAGGCAAGCACTCCCTTGTTGGCAAGAAGCCTAGCTGAGCATCTTTGCTCTCTCTCTCTCTCTTTCTCTCTCCCCTTGCAGAGTCCTGGGGCTTTGAAGCCACACTGCATCATCTGACAGCTGCAGCTGTACTGATGCTTCTCTGTGTTTGATCAGCTTCAGAAGATTCCTCACTTGATGTCTCCTGAGGCTGACATTCCACCAGTTCAGCTGAAGCAGCTTCTTTACAGTCAGAGTTATCTACGTCATGGGTCATGACATGCTGTTTCCAGTTCCTAGGCATTCTTTTGTATTGTGGTGACCAAAATTGGACATTGCATTTTAGGTGTGGTCTGACCTATGAGCCCAGACGGTACATTCACTTCCCGTGACCTTGATTTTCATATGAATAACTTTGAGCTTTAACTTAATGCTTTCTTATTCTAGAATTCTAGCTATACAATTGTGGGCTATATTAATCTTGCTTTGTTGTTAACGATTCAACTACAGTGGGGCAAAAGTCTAAAGAATAACTTAATTAGAATAAGCCAAGCCTCCTTACTTTAGAGGGCAGTGTGGAATTTTGCAAGAAAGGATCTGAAGTGAACGGATCACTTTTTTCAGCCTTTTTAAAGAAATCCTCAGGCACAGATGTCCGGAATGGGTCACTTTCTTTAAATGGATCACCTCCAAATGGATCTGATGTAAGACAGTGAAAGGTAGATGATTAACAGGAAAATAAGACAAATCAAGTACAGGAAGGCTGATTTTAACGGAATGTCAGAAAAGCATTTCTAAGTACAGGAACAGCAAAACCCACTATCCAAAGAAGTAGAGGGCTTCCCTTCACTTAGATGTGTTCAGGGGACCAAGGACTGTTTATCTGGAATACTTCAACTTAAATCTCTGAAGAAGGAATTGGACTATGTTGCCCTCTCCAACTTTGTGACTCTACAAATTTAATAGCCATTTTAGTGTTAACTATTTATATATTCATTTTAAATGCTTGTCCATCTCACTTGGAGGTGAGACTAGGGGGCTTACGATAATTGGAAACTAATAAAAACATTAAAGTAATAGACAGTAACATTAGATGAATTAAAAATGACAGAGATGGGGAGGAAGGGAGCAAGATATGGGGGAGAGGAGATGGGGTCTTGTCTTAATCCATTAACCTAGGGGTGTCAAACTGGTGGCCTGAGGGCCAGATGCATCATGCACAGGCCACGCCCACCCCAGCTCTGCGAAGGGGAAAAACATCACAAAATGTCACATGACGGCAATGTGATGCCATGGGTTTGACACCCATGCATTAACCACTTCCAGAATGTGTCCTCAGGCTAACTGGAAGAGCAATGTCAGTTTTGAAGGCCTAAAGGGTAGGTGTGGATTTTTGGGGGTGGGGGGTGGGGGGAATGGACGCACAATGTTCCAAAGGGCAGGAACCACGACAGAAAAGGCTCTCCTCCTGGATAACTGCTACTATTGTAACTATGGGATGCTTTGCTTTGTTAGGATGTATTATGGCTAGTTTTAATCACCATGCATGACCCTACTAACTATAATTCATATTAGATTATATGGTTTCCCTTACCGGCTTTTGTTACAAATATATTACTGCCTAGACACCTCGCATCCAGAGACAGAAAAGCTTAACTTTTAAAATAACAAATAAATAAATAAATAAACCTTTAAAATGTTTGTCTTACCAGCTGCTGCAGGAGGCTGTTCAGCAAAAGGGTCATTCTGAAAAGGATCGCCTGTATGAAGAAAGAAAGAAAACAGAAGTTAAAAGCTATAGAAATCAACATTAGGATAAAACAGGAAATAGAAAACACATTTTGAAATGTATTTCTTCATCAACAGAAATGTTTTTGCTTTGCTTCTGAAATATCCTGATAATGGGATTCACTTGCAGATTCAAGGAAGACTGTAACAATTGGATACTGCTTCTGTCTTCTTTCTCTGGGCCGCGTTTAAAGTGCCAAACAGCCCCCTGTCCTATGGAAACTTACTGCCTTTGAAGGGATCTGCTCCTTTGAAGGGATCTTCAGTTTGAAAAGGGTCCGTCTGCAATTCCTGGGCATTATTGCTGAAAAGTAGGGCTTTGTTCTTGAATGGATCATCCTGGAATCAAACATAAAGTGATTATGAAGGTCGGAGGGCCAGCAAAGGTGCGAGCCTCAAGGGACCTCTCAATCAAGATGGCCAAGATAAACATCCCTTAATATGATACTCTTTAATAGTTTCAAGGTTAGTTCAGTTTAATCAACTGCTTCGTTATCCCTAATTTTAACTTGTTTAATAGCCCTTGTTCTAGACCAGTGATGGCAAACCTTTTTTTCCTTGGGTGACAAAAGCACATGTATGTGTGATAGCATGTGTGTGCTTAGCATAATGCCCCCACCACACGCCCTGACCCCCTGCGCATGTATGTGCAATCTCCCTTGCTGCCCCGCCCTCTGCGAAGGCACATGCGACCCCCCCCCCCCCATGCCCCGTTTTTGGCCTAGCAGACCTCCCTGAAGCCTTGGCAGGCCGGAAACAGCCCGTTTCCAGACTTCTGGTAGGCCCGTTTTTTTGCCCCCCACAGGCTCCGGAGGCTTTCCTGGAGCCTCCAGAAAGGTGAGAACGATCCCCCCCGGTCCTCTAGAGGCCGGAAACAGCCCATTTCTGGACTTCTGGTAGACCTGTTTTTCGCCTTCCCAGAACCTCCACACGAGCCCTGTACTTACCTTACTCCTGAGAGGGGAGGGGTGGCATGGGCATGTGCACACGCCTCCTGCATGCACAGCAGAGTCCCAAAAATCAGCTGGCCGGTGGGAGGCGCACATGCATGTGCGGTGGAGCTGATCTAGGGCGACGACTTGCGTGCCCGCAGAAATGGCTCTGCATGCCACCTGTGGCACGTGTGCCATAGGTTCGCCATTACAGTTCTAGACAGTATTTTATCTTGTATACTGAAATTGTATTTATCGGACACCAAAACATGAAGTCATGCAGTCATGTTTGGGGGGCTGAAGTGCTAGGTGACAGCCATTAGATTTTGTTTTTCTAACCATTTTTTGCAGCTTTTAGATTTTAAATTAAAAAATGAACTTCCAAAGATAATGTGGCTGGACCCTTATTAACTATTAGTGGACTCTTATTAAAATCTTCGTATAATGGACATAAAGGTCTTTAACATAATCCAATAGGCATCTCCTTGCAGCTCATCTGAAATCCAGCTGCTAGGACTAGACTTCACAATCCTGATATTTGGGCAACATAAAGAGCTGCAATCCAAATGGGTAAGATAGGACCAGCTATCCAACAAAAGAGGGTTTCTTTTTTAAAATCAAGAGTTTTATTATCGCAGAAGTGGACAACCCATTATCAATATCACGCAGTCTATACTCCCTAGAGCATTTCCATGAAATCTACTACAATCTGTAGCAAATGCAGAATATTTGGCAACATTATTTCCAGTTTCTAAATTGGAATAAAGTGCAAATTAGTCATTTCAGTTTCTCCTCATTTCTCTAAGGCCATCCTCATGCTATCAGCTGCATATCTTTTAGCCCTCAGAGGGTGAATGTTTTTAAAAATAAAAGCGCACCCCATCAGCTTCCGAAACATTGCCAGCTTCCGTTGTCGGCTAATCCTCAAGGCATTAGCTGATCTGGACTGATATCAATGAAGCTCAGCCGAGTCAGAACTGGCCAGTAATACTTGGATGGAGATCAGTAGGAAATTTGGGACTTGTGAGCTGGTCAAAAAATATCTCCAAACAATGGCAAATTGTTTCCATAAGGTTACCAAGAAAACAAGATTGGACTGCCGATGGAATCACCAGGAAACAACTTAATTTCAAAAAAGGTTTCATTACAACCACTAATTTAGGATGAAAAAGATGTTGAAAAACACCGAGAATGGAGCACAGAGTAGAAATGGGTGGCATCAAAGCCAAACATAGCAAGAGTATATTCTTTTCCGCTATCGTGACAGTTCATTCTCTGAGCTTGTTCTGAAGAACACTGGCACTGACATCATCCTCTAAACTGAACTGAAGATGTTACCTAGTCTGCTAACAAAACATTCGGAAACCAACCCACAAACTCAGAGAATGAACCTTCGCCCTCATTCTACACCCAAGCTATAGATATTCGCCACTATTGTAAATTTTGCAACCACTCTCATTCTTTTCCACACGTTTTCCCTACTCCCTTCTGTTCAACACGTTCCTCCATACATAGGGCTATGCACACATGCGCTCCATCTATTCTACACAATTTCTCACCAAAGTCCCAAACCCGCCCCGGTCTTTTTGGATGTTGCCCTCATTCAGATCTGCCAGGTTAGTCATGCTGCCACTGTGAAGTCCATTTAAAGCTTCATTGTACTGTTCAATGCTCTGGTTGGCTTCCTGAAGGGTCTCTTGAAGCCGAGATAACTTACTCCTTGCCTGTAAGAGGAAGGATTGAACCAAGGTTAGAAAGAGTCCACTGATTAAAAAGCTTTCATCTTCCCACCTACAAGCCTAAAATAATAGAACAGAAACTGGAAGGAGCCATTTAGGACACTTGTCCAAACCCAGTGGCAGCCGTGAAGATGGTCCAAAATGGCTTCAGGGTTGACAGGACTCTTGGAGTTTTGTTTGCATTGTGTCTGTTACTTAGAACCCTGGCACCCACAGCAGATTAAAGCATTCTGAACCGATGACCTCTGCTTGAATATACCAAGTAAAGGGGAATCCACCACCTCCCTGAAGAAATAGTTCTACTACCGTGTTTCCCTGAAAATATGACCTACCCTGAAAACAAGCCCTGGCCCAATTTTCACACATGTGCCTAATATAAACCCTACCCCCAAAATAAACCCTAGTTAAGCCCTGCCCACCATCTGGTTGTACAAAGTGGGGCAAGGCGCAGGCATAAAAAAAAGTCAAGCTAGAGTGGGGTGTGTTTGTGTGGAACTGCCCCGTGTGCCCCGCGCCCTCTTACTTAGAACCGCCGCAGCCAGGCCTCCTACATCCTGAAACCTGTTGCGCCGCTTCCCAACTTTTTCTGCAACTGCCTGCGGTCGTTTATGGCCAAATGCCACATGGTGCATTGTGCTGGTGCAGCTGCTCGCATGCGCAACAGCACAACTCGCTGCGAGTGGTGGTGCCGGCGCGATGAGCCACATGGTGTCGGACTGCAAGCGGCCGCAGAAGTCAGACAGCGGCACAACAGGTGTCGGGACATGGGAGGCGTAAGCGGTAAGGTAAATGGATAAGGCATCCCCCAAAAATAAGACCTGGTGCTTGTTTTGGGGGCGAAAAGAAAATAAGACTGGGCCTTATTTTCGGGGAAACACAGTACCAAGTTCTATTTACTTTTACATACAGTAGATTTTCTTATCATCTTAAAAGGTAAGAGATACAAATTTTAGACCACTTTCACCTGTATATCTCAACTCATCAACACTCATTTAATGACCATGTGAAGTTACAATGTCACTGAAAAAAGTGACTTGTGACCAGTTCTCGTACTTATAGCCATAGCAGAATCCCCATAGTCACATGATCAAAATTTGGACAGAACCACTTGTATTTATGATGGTTGCAGCCCTTAACAATTATAATGATTAGTTTAACAACCGTTAACAAAAAAGTTTGAAAACTGGGAGCTTCTCACTGCCTTGTTTAGCAATGGAAATTCTGATCCCAATTGTGGTCATAAATTGTGGATTGCCTCCTCTGAATGCCTTTAAAAATAAGGCTGAAGCATACACTTTTTTTGCACTCTGTTCTCATACTACGATTTTTAAAAACTGACATCAGGAAAGGTTTCAGTATTAGTGAAAATATTTAGAACAGTTTTTAGTATAAAACCGGGAGTATATTTTTCTTAATTTCCACTTAAATCTGGTGTTAAGTTGAAAAACAACTGCAATTAAAACCAAAGCAGGGAGATAAGGGACTGTTTCCTTTTCCAAACAAAACAAAACAAAACAAAACAAAAAACAAAACAAAAAACACAACAACCAAACCAACCAACCTAAAAACCCAGTGGAAAGGGACTTTGGCTTTCAGAAATAGAAAATCTCAAATGAATGATAGAATTAGGCACATCTCCTCAAAGTAGAGAATAACAATGTCAGCATGGTAAGTTTTAGCATCCTGAACCTACAAAACTGATTTGATTGGCTAAAATCAGCCTTTGAGCCAAAAATGGGGAAGACAAGAATCTATTATTAGAAATGCTCACACTACCTGGTTAATTTCTTCCTGAGTGGATTTTAAAGATTTGATTATTGTTTCCAGTTGTACTTTCCCAGCCTGGATGCTCTGCTCCAACTGGGTCTCTTCCTGCTGAAGCCGATTCAACTCAGTTTTTGCTCTACTGATGTCATCTTCTTGGGACTTTAGATCTGATTCCTGGGACTGAATCTGCATTTTTAATGATGTGATCTAAAACAAAGATTTCAACTCAGATTTGGTAGCAGGAAAGGTTTTTAAAAATTAGTGTGAAGTTGAAAACCACCTGCTATTTCCCATCTCAGCATCTTATACCCAACTCAGACCACCACTACATATGGAGGGTTGGTTTAGTCAGGACAGATGAGAAGATAGTTGATAGATTTCTATGCCATAAATTTATTCGTGCAGATTTATGTATAAACTTTGGTCAAACTCTTTGAAAATGGTACCCTCATATGACTCAACTTAGAGTTATGTTCAGTAAATTCTTTGAACTTTTCTCTCGTTCTTTGAAGAAATATTTTACATTCTAGGGAATAAAAAGAATTGAAAATGGATTTCATCCCACTCAGTCAGCATCTTTCACACTCACCACTTGTGACTCCTCCTGGCACTTTTGCCTTACATCATTTAACATATCTTTCAGCTTTGCCTTTTGTTGATCCATCTCATCCAGGCGATCTTGAGCATCCTGCTTTTGAGCCTCCAGTTCTTGCAAGCTGCTGGTTTCCCGGTCTAAATCATTTTGCAGTTCCTGGAGAATGTTTGTTAAACACAGCTCTATGATGATGTAAACATGTATCTAACACAGAAGATACTAAACAGATATATTTATCTAACGCGGAAGATACTAAAGACACACCAACAAAATAAACTATAGAGCAATTATCATAGCATTTTGTCACCCTGGTTCCAAAGGTCACAGGCTTGAATATTTATCAGGGAATCAAAAAAGAACCACATCAAAGCTAAGAATTATTTCTGCCTCCCGAAAGAATAAAGAGGGCTGAAGGACTTGAAAACTTGTATCAGACACCAATGAGGAAAGGTTGGGGGAAATTGTTGATAAAGTAGTAAGGTTGAAACACTGAAGGGCCCTGGAGGAAACAAATTATGTGACTCTGTTGCAATTGAGTTTCAGGATGAGATTAGCATCAGGAAAGCACTGATTGCGTGTGTAAGTCACCTCTTGCAGGCCCGGGAGATGGGCAGAGTATCTCCTTGATCTTTCAGTGTAGCTTTCAATGCCATTGATCAGGAAATCCCTTTAGAGAGGCTGAGGAGGCTGTGAGTGAAGCAGACAGTTCTTTGATAGGTTTTCTCTTTGTTTAGAGGTACAGTAGGTTCCAATCCATGTTGTGGGGAGGGGGCATGGATTTAAGTATCATCAGCATGCTATAAAATTCAATTATACATTTCTGAATTAGGATGTCGAATTGTTGCTATTGATGTTCTTTCTCGGTGCTTGGAGGCTGTGAAGTCTGGATGGGGAAGAACCGTATTTTGTTCAATCTTGGTAAAACTGAGTGGATGTAGGCTTAAAGTCTCTTGTATATAGTGATTTTCCATAATTAATTCCGGATGTGGTAACACTCTTTCAGACAGAGCTGGTGTGCCATCTGGGGGTTCTCCTGGACTTGTGGTTTCTACTCAAGAAGCAAGTGTGGCATGAGGACTTTTGTACATTTACATCTGGTTTGCCAGTTACAGCCATTCCTAGACCAGGAGGCATTGCTCATGCCTCTCATATCTTAGTCACTCCCGACTGGACTATTGTAACATGCTCTACATGGGGCTACCCTTGAAAAACATTCAGAAGCTTCGCCTGGTCCAAAATGCAATGCCATGTTCAGTATTGGGTACACCATGATGCGTCCACACAATAGCAATAGCACTTAGAATTATATACTGCTTTTCAGTGCTTTACAGCTCTCGCTAAGTAGTTTACTGAGTCAGCATATCGCCCCCAATAATCTGGGTCCTCATTTTACCCACCTTAGAAGGATGGAAGGCTGAGTCAACCTTGAGCCTGCTGAGATTTGATCTGCCAAACTGCAGGCAGGCGGCAGTCAACAGAAGTAGCCTGCAGTACTGCACTCTAACCACTCATACTGCTGCTACCTGAACTGCACTGTATCCCACTGGGCTACTGAGTGCAAGTCAAGTGCTGCCTATTATCTTTAAATCCCTACATGGCAGGAGAAGCCCGTTACCTGCGGTAGCGCTTATGCTTCACGGTTTCAGCCTATCCCACCAAACCTGACAGAATGGCCCTGCTTTAGCTTTGATTAAGGAAAAGAGTGTCACCTGGTAGGCCTCAGAAAATGTGCCTTCTCTGTCATGGTGCCTGTCTTATGGAACAAATCTGTCTAGCTAGTTTGTCTTTGGGAAAATAATTTAATACATAAATGTGTTTAAACAAACAAAAAAATTTCTCTCTTCCACACATGTTATAAAGCCTAAGGGTCAAAGTCTGTCATTTAACATTTTGGGAGCCATGCTTGAATTGGATTACTGAAAGAACTTTAAAAAAAGAGATTGCATGTCAGGATATCAGGGCTTATTCCTTACCTATTCCTACAAAATCTTTTCTATGGCCAGTGCTAAAATATTGCAGTCACCTACACAATGGGAGAAAAGACAAGTAAGGCATTTGGGATTATTTAGAGTCCTCCCTTAAATCTAGGGAATGCTACTTGATGTTTGTGTTCTGATAGATATCAGGGTAACTAGTTGGATTCTAGAGTAAGGATTATTAAACAAATACAATCTTACATTCTTCTTTTTTTTCTGAAAAACACATAAGGGAGAAGAGAGAAGGAGGGAAAACCACTTTTAATCCACCCCCAAGCCCTTGGAGAAAAAACTGTTTTTCTTTGAAGAAAATGATTTTTTGGGGGTTAGAGGATTTAGTTCGTCTTATAACTTTTGAACTGTGGTTCTGATAAGAACAAACAGACAGACGTATGGATGGACAGACAGACAGACAGACAGACACAGTCATTCATAGCATTACCTGAACTTCATTGGTTTTCTGCCGGATAGCTCCTTCTCTTTCTCGGATGTCTTGCTCCAGAGAATATTTCTCTCTACAGTGTAAACAAAATAAAACTTAAAAAATCATGGCATGCCTATCTCATTTTCTTCCTCTAGCTCAGGGATCCCCAAATCACAGGCTGCGGCTCAAGGTTGATTCAGCCTTCTGTCTTTCAAGGTGGAAAAATGAGGATCCAGATTGCTGGGGGCAATATGCTGATTCTAAACCGCTTAGAGAGGGCTGTAAAGCACTGTGAAGCGGTATATAAGTCTAAATGCTATTGCTATATGAGCTTGTAATGCTGACTGGCTGGAAGAAAAAAAAATCACAAACTGAAATATGCATTAAATAACCCAGGTGAAAATCCTTTCATCTAAATCTGAATATTGCAACCATGAAAAAATGATATCATGAATGCTTTAGTTCTAATTAGAAAATCACACTCTCACAAATGTATAATTAACACTGACTTTAGTTACATGTTGCAACTACCGGTAATTTGGGTCCTTGAATCATGACAACAAAGCACCACCTTTCCAACAAGTTTCAAAGAGGAAGTTGTTATTCTAGTTATATTGCTATTATTTTATTATATTACCGTGAGCATTTCTAGCAATGTAAAATGTAAAACTTGTTTTGTATAACACCTAAAGAATCTCAGCTTGTCAAAGCGCAAATTCATTCTTAGGAATGGAAAGAATTCTCAGAAAAGTCTATCTTCTGTAACTAAAAATAAGGCATTATAAAATGGGGCAAAATTCACTTACCCTCTTTCCCCGAAAATAAGACCCCATCTTATATTTTTTGAACCCTGAAATAAGCGCTTGGCCTTATTGCCATGTGCTTGATTGGGCTTATTATCATGGTATTAAGGTCTACAATACTTTGCAGTTGGATTAATGGCATTTTTATATTGTTTATAGATTTTAGTTGATTTTTAAAACACAGTCAGACTCAGCATTCTATAGAAGAAAAGGTCAACAATGAGGCTACTCTAGAGAGTAAGGAAGAGGCCTTTGATGGAGATATGCAGGCACTATTGTCTAGACAGGAGGGGCTTAATCAAAATATTGGATTTTCTGGATTTTCTTTTTACTGAACATGGAAAAAAAACCATTTGAAAATGGCTCAGAAAGAAGCCTCCCTGCTTCACTGGAGTATAAGAAGGGGAAGAAGCTTCAGCATAATCAGACCTGCAAGATTCCAATTATTATAGCCCAACTCAATAAAAGTAGTTTTAGCTTTTCTGTGGAGTTGATTTCCTGACAACCTTGTGAGGCTGTCAATTACAGAGTATCACATAGAACCATTAATTTACAGGCTACATCACACACACACATATTAAAACTGCTACACGATAGATTATATGAAAACAAACTTTGCAACTCATGAGATTGTTTAAGAGACCACTCTCTCATCCACATACTAGCTTACCTTTGTAGCTGTGCAATTTCTTGGCTGATATCATCCAGTTCTTTCACGCCAGTGAATTCCCCTGATCCAACAGAACTTGAGCTGTCCTGTTAGAAAATAAATATTCCCATTGAAGCAGTCATATCCCATGTCACACCCAGCTTCACAAGCCTGTTCATTTTGGACATTTAGTACTTTTCATTCAAGCATAGGGCAAGTCTCTTGCATTCCCATTCTACAAATGCACAACTCCAGCCTCTGGCATGTGGAATGGGATATAGCAACTCTTAAATTACGAAAAAAAAAAAAACCCCAGCTGGTGAACCACCTTGCAGAAAACCAAAATTTCAAGCAGCAGAAATAGCAAAAATAAAAAAAAAGCCTGACGAGACAAGGATGAAACAGTATAGAAAAGAGAAAAAAAACCCTTCACACAATGGATGCCGGCAAAAGAAAACATGTCTGAATCAAGATCCACTTTTATCCGTTTTGAGCTGCTATTAGAAATCATTCTAAGATGACTCAGGAATAGCAGAACTCCTTCTTTCTCATCAGCCACCACCCCTAAACCCCCACCCTGTCCTCTGCATCATGTGGGGAAGCTCCACAAAGCTGCTTAGGTGGAAAAAAAGGTGTTTTGCATGGACAAAGCAAATGCCACCTGAGGTTTGATGGGGAGGGGCTGCGTTCTTCAGAGTGCCCCGTTTACTCACACGACGCATTTCTGTGAGTGTCGAGATCTCAGTTCCTACAGAGGCCAAGTAGCCTGAGAGAGTCTAGAGGAAAAAAGGACAGAGGGGCAGGAGCTCAGGCAATTCTGGGAGAAGTCAGTGAAACAAGAGGACTTGTAGTCTTCCACAGAACCAGAGACAAGAGGAGGAAACAAGAGAACAGGAGCAGGGACAAGCAAGAGGGCGGATTCACTGCGTCTGGGCCACAGTGATTTAACTTTTCAACTGCTGAAACCTGGTGCTGGCCTTTGGACATCATTCTACAGATACTAGACAACCCATTCTTCTTTCTATATGTAATTTAGGCTTGTGCCATTTCCCTTCCCCTCAGGAGACCCTGATGAAACTGCCACCGCCTCCTCCTCAGCTGATCTGGAGAACTCCCTGCCACTTTGCTGAGGGCATGGGAAACAAATAGAGCATCAGACCACAAGGAAAACTGAATCCGAGTCACTCAACCTTCCCTCAATGGACCTAGCCATTAAAACATTACAAATATCAGCCTCGGTTCCAAAGCAGTCAATGTCTGTCTGCTCATTGAGGCTTGCTGCCAGCTGATAGGGCACAGGGGCCAAAGGGAAGTGGAAAAGAGGATGGCGATACACCCCTCCCATCTTCCTTTCCACCATGCAGTCTACATGTTTCTGGGTAGTATAGTCGGAAGTTATGGAGGTCCTGAAGTGGCCACAACTTTTCTAAATTTTACTCCTACAGGTGCCTGGGCATTCTGTAAATTAAGCCATTCATGGCTTAATGGTTCAATAATTGCTGCCCAATTTTTCCCATTTGAAGGTTACAAACGAACAGACCCAAGAGCTTTAGCAGTACATAGATTCAAAACAAAAACATCAGCAGCAAACAGGGCTAACTTTCTCTCTCCAAATATGGTCTCCTGTTTTTGGCAGCAGGAAGACAAAACCATTTGATAGTAAATAGTAAAGTTTTTCCCCGCAACGTATCAGTTGTCAGAGGAAAAGGCAAGCAAGGTCCTTATGAGAGTGTCAGAATAGATGTCTATGCTATGAGTTCACCTGGACAGGAGTGGTCCTTTCGGAAGGAGGGATCATATCTGGAAGCAGCACCTGTGGTGGGTCAATGCCTTTGCTGACCTTCTGCTGAATGAGGTACATGGCGAGTGCAAACTGATCTTTGTTGAGCTTTCCCATTTGCCTGGTATCAGCCAATGCCCTGCCAGGAAAAAAGAAACAATAGACCACTCAATAGACAATTGCTGTTCAAGAGTTTGGAAGTATCTCAGAAGCTTTCAGCTGATTCCACAGCTTATTCAATCTCAAGTCAGCATCTGTGGCATTAAGAGCAATGCCTGTACTTCCCATAAACCAATAAAAAGGACAATTTTACTCAGTACTTTTGATTGGAAAACATCATCTTGTATGATAAAAAGAGAGAAGGGAAGGAAAATGCCTACCATATGTGTGCTAAGAGGTTCTGGGAAAGACCCGAGTGCATGAAAATATCCTTCACTTCCTGGCCGCTCACAAAGCCATCCAGGTCCAAATCTGTCTTCAGAAATATTTCATCATACCGAATCTTGTCAGTCAATGGCACCACCCAGTTTGCAGACGGCTGAATTAAGAACAGAGCCTCTTAACTGATTTTGCAGATGAACGTGTCATGTAAGAAGTTACAGCCTAAAGCAGAAAAACTGTCCCGCCATTGGCTGTATGTCACTACTTTTTCCAGTTGTCCCAGTATTCCTCAGCCTTCACAAATACAGTTTATCTAAAAATTAAGCGTATAGTTTTAACCTACTTTGGTTTCAATTATTCAGGATAAAGGTCCTGAAAAGAGGCTTCTTCACTGTTCAATTCCAGAAATCATTCATTGTGAGCAGTTTAGCAGCATGGCAAGATCTCTCCTAAGAAGTTTCTACTAAGTTACACTGATAATGCAGAGTTAAAAAGGCCGGCATTTAAAGCCAGAAAGGCTAGTTGCAGATGGCACCCTTAGAAAGATCTCAAGTGATGGCCAATCTACCAGTCACTTGTGGAAGCACTATGTTCAAAGAATGCAATTTGCTTCTCAATGCTTTTGTTGGGAAATTCTACAAAAGAAGAGTTTTTGCCCACTATTTGGAGTTTTCCAGAAAAAGAAGTAGTCATTTCTGAAGGTAGGATACCGTAGGATCAAACAGTATGGATGTAGGATCAAATTTGGCACAAGTATTATACTAAGTACGAAAATCTGTACTGAACTTCTGAGTGGCCTGAGCACTCAGCCAGTGGAAATGGACTCCTGAGCTCCGTTTTCGGCTGGACTGGCCTCCTGCAATCCTCTGCCAGCAAAAATGGAGCTCTATTTTCACTAGAAGAGGCACCATGAGCCGGTCCTTCACTATTTCCAGGGCAACCCCACAGGCCAAATCTTGAGTTTGACACCCCTGTCCTAGACACAATCCTGTCTACACATATACAGTCCAATAAAAAAAAAAAAGGGGGGGGGGAGAAGGCTCACCTTTGCACAACATGCTCACATTCTCTGCCAGAGGCTACACCTACCTGTGTTTGCTTCAGGCTGTGTTTGGGGGATAAGCTTCCTGTGCTGTTGAGGCTGTTGACGCTGCCGTGTGACGGAGTAGACCGCAAACTGTCTTTGGGGGGAGGACTGGCTGGAAGAACTGGCACCGCCCCAGGAAAGATTGGCACTTTCTTCCGCTTGGAAGGTGGAACAAGAGATGGGGGCAACACAGAGGGGACGGGTTCCTTCTCAAGGGCACGATAGACCAGGTGCATCGCCTGCAAGGCCCAGAGGGAAAAGACGTCTGCAGAGGGCAACAAGGAGGAGGAGGAGGAGGAGGAAGAGGAGGAGGAGGAGGAGGAAGAGGAGGAGGAGGGGAAGATGGCGGAGAGGTAGTGCCAAGCATGAGAGAGCAGGTCAGGCAAGGGCTGGAGGGAGGGAGGCTGGACTAACAGAGGTGAATAGAACCCTGGGAAAAGGAAAACTAACCAAGGAGTTTGATACTGTGATTCCTACTGTGATCGGCCTCCTCTATGCAAATGAGGGCTTGGGACATAACCCTGTCCCTGACCCGAAAAGCGAGGCACTCAGGAATCCCCTTCGGTTACATGACAATAGCAAGCAGAAGGAACTTACCACAGCAAATTCATCTCTGTCAAGGTGCCCATCTTTATCAATATCACTAAGATCCCACACCTATTTGGACACAAAGGCAAGGGAAAAAGGATGTATCAGAAGAGGACTTAAAAGAATGTTCTTTTTTTTAAAAAAACATTTTATTATGGTTTGTCGTGGATAATCCCAGATTTTTTATTCAGCTGGTTAATTCTTTTTGTACCACCATCACCCCATATGCAAGTTTAATAATTTACCTGACCATCACCTAATTAACAATTTAAAAACTTCAATAACTGATTAGCAGCAAAACATAAGGTAAGAAGCACAGTAAGTAGATTTTAAAAGCACATGCAAAAGAGTGAGAAAGGCTAATATTTGAGTAATCTGATTTTGAATACAGTTCTTTCAGCGGAGCGTTTCTCAGTTCCCTCGTTCTTTAAGGCAGCAAGATAAATAAACCAGAACCGAACTTTAAGAGGCCATATTGCTTGAAATTCTGGGAAGGATCAAATTTTGATGTACCCTAGTACATCAAAGGGATGTGGTAGCTTAGTGACTAAGGTGCTGAGCTGGTCAATCGAAAGTTCAGCAGTTCGAATCCCGAGTGCCGCGTAACAAGGTAAATTCCCGTTACTTGTCCCAGCTTCTGCCAACCTAGCAATTCGAAAGCACATAAAAAATGCAAGTAGAAAAATAGGGACCACCTTTGGTGGGAAGGTAACAGCGCTCCGTGCGCCTTTGGCATTTAGTCATGCCAGCCACATGACCACGGAGACGTCTTGGGACAGCGCTGGCTCTTTGGCTTTGAAACGGAGATGAGCACCACCCCCTAGAGTCAGGAACGACTAGCACATATGTGCAAGGGGAACCTTTACCTTTACTAGTATAAATATTTGCCTCAATTGAAAGCACCAGAAGGCCAAAGTAATGCACTCAGATCATGTGGATGGAAAAAAAAAAAAAGACAGAATTTTGCTTACCCTTCCCAAGACATCAAGAGGTAGTTTGGAGTTCAGCAATACTGGCTTCACTTTATCTCCCGAAAGTAAACCATTGACTGGTAAAAGGCTTTCAAAAATGCCATCAAACTTGGCCCTTTCTTCCACCTAGTTAAGAAGGAACAGATTAAAATTGGTTTATATTGAGGTGTAAGCTGTTGTTTTCCAAAGACTGTAAAACATTACTATCTTGAAAATCAGTTTTCTATTGCCATATTAAGTAATCCTTTTGTATGGGCAAGTACTAGAGGCTATTAATAAAAAATTATGTTACATAGCTGTCTTTTCTTCCACAATGAATCCTTTGCGGAAGGATTGGACATTAAGCAAAGCAGTTGCTAAGTGTGACTATGCTTATGATCTCATTTCAGCTTTCCTATGCTTTATAGACCTGCAAAGGTTGTAAATGGAAGAACTGGTCACAAAGTTATTTGCGTTTTTTTGTCATTAGTGTAACTGTAAATATTTTCTAAATGAGGCAGTCACTAAATGAGGACTAACTATAAAGAATGTTCCCTGAAATTATTGTTAAGGTTTTGTAAACGTTGCATACATTCTTTGGTAAATGTTGCACATAGGTGGTATTACACAACAAGGAAAATAGTAAATTCAACTTCATGCTGCTTTCAGTAATTTACACAAAACTGGTATTAATCCTTCATGCTAATAAAAAATAAGAGTTCAACTGAGACACAAAGTTAAAAAGCTTAATTAAGAAAAGGGTCTCCTTACTGGACAAGTGAGGCCAACTCATATTTTTCTCTTAGGCACTTACTCTGACAGCCCAATGAGCATCTGTGGAAGCAAGCAGCAGCGGGCTTGTATTGTCGTGCTGCAACAACAAATAAAATACATCAAAGCACTTCCTATGGTTTTCTTTGAAATATAGAAATACTTAACTGAGGCAGCCAAGCCTCAAGTCACAAAGTTTATCAGCCACATTTAGGAAACCAAAAACTCTTAATTCTGTATCTGTCAGGCACCACTTATGTTCCAGTCAAAAGCAGCCCTTTTCAAGGCAATTATTAACAACTTACAAATTTCGGAGGAGGTAACGTCAAATTTAAGTTGCTGAGAATGACATCGTGACCGCTCTGGGCACAGGCAATTAGCCGCAGCGCAATGAAGAATCCCTGAACGAGACAGAAAAAGGCATGGAGAATGAGAGGAAAAAGGGCCTCTGTTCACAAGCCTAATGTCTACCTTTATTTTCATGAAAAAGAGCATTCTTCAATAGACTGTCTAGCTCTCTCACCAGACTGGTAGACATTCAGTGACAGCATTGTCTTTATATTCACGCAGAACTAGACCTAATTGTGTGTTCCTCTCTTTCAAACAGACATTCGCACTGGAGATGAGGCCCTAGTTTCAACCCAGATTCTTTAGGTTTAGCTATTTCAAAGGAGA
Source organism: Masticophis lateralis (assembly GCA_030761175.1). Taxonomy (NCBI): domain Eukaryota; kingdom Metazoa; phylum Chordata; class Lepidosauria; order Squamata; family Colubridae; genus Masticophis; species Masticophis lateralis. The sequence continues at coordinate 334,272,418 of JAUDYJ010000001.1, forward strand.
AGTTTCAACAGATGGAGGTGGCTTTATCTCAAAATTGATGTACTCACATACCTGTTTATCCAGAAATCCTTTGCCCTCTGGATCTGCTAAATCCCATATCTATGAATATACAAAATTACATGCTGACATCATTCAATTTAAAGCAAAAAAACCTTTTAAAATTGAGGCGGAAAGTAATCTGCCTCTTCAAATCTGTTCCTCCTAGAGACAGGAAGTGCTGCATCCAATGTTGTATTATTTTCTTTTGCCTTTATTCTTATGTATAGCCACAATCATAATTCACTGAATGAAATTAATGAGACCTAGAGCCCATCAAGCACCTGGAACGTAGCAGGGAAAGAAGAATTTCTCATGCCTTTATCTTTGCTAATATATTTCAGATTATTTTTAAAGCCTTTATATTTACTTAGTATCATTCCATACATATATGTGTGTGTGTGTGTGTGTGTGTGTGTGTGTGTGTGTGTGTGTGTTTTCTGAGGTTTTCGCGGGTGTTTGTATGTAGGTCTTTGGTTATTCGGGTTTTCTCCCACGTAAAATTGGAAGTGTCTTGGCAACATTTTGACAAAGTCTCACTCGTCATCTTCAGGCTGGTGTTTTCAGCTTCATGCTTCTAGGAGCAATGAAGCATGAAATCCCCACTGCTCAAATCCCCCTGCAACTCAGACTAACCCGAGCACAACCAAGCACCCACCCAAACAGAACACACCTCCAGCCAATCAGAGTACAGCCAAGCCCACAACCAATCAGAACACACCTCCACCCAATCAGAACACAGCCAAGCTCCCACCCAATCAGTTCACACCCCCACTAGCAGTTAAAAGGAAGAAACAGCTGTGATCACACATTGCTCCTAGAAGCACGAAGCCGAAAACACCAGCCTGAAGATGAAGAATGAGACTTCGTCAAAATGTTGCCAAGACACTTCCAATTTTACGCGGGAGAAAACCCAAATAACCAAAGACTTACATACGAACACCCGCAAAAATCTCAGTATATATATATATATATATATATATATATATATATATATATGGCATAAAGAATAATACACATAAAGACCTATGAAAATAAAATAATAAATATTTGACTGTTACAGGGCAGAGTCAGAAAAAGGGGGTGTGGCTGGCCGAAGAAGGCAAAGAAGCCAGAAACAGATCTATCCCAATCTCTCCCAGATATTCAAACAGGCAGCAAAGTGGCTGCTTTAATGTTTGAGAAAGCCTAAAAACTAGTGAATGAGATTTCACTGAAATTTGGCTATGAAACATCTTGATTTACGTAGGAAAATCCTGGCATAAAGAATAATACACATAAAGACCAAGAAAATAAAATTATACATACATACATACATACATACATACATACATACATACATACATACATATGTTTTCTGAGGTTTTCGCGGGTGTTTGTATGTAGGTCTTTGGTTATTCGGGTCTGCCAAGAACACCAGCCTGAAGATGACGAATGAGACTTCGTTGGAACGTCGCCAAGACACTTCCAATTTTACGCGGGAGAGACCTGAATAACCAAAGACCTACATACAAACACCCGCGAAAACCTCAGTATGTATGTATGTATGTATATATATATATATATATATATATATATATATATATATATATATATATATATATATAACAAAAATTATAAACTGATGAATCACTATGACTCAGACATGACAGAGAGAAATTTGGGTGTTTAATAATAAACAACAGCAAGCACTGTTTCTCAACCGTGGCAAGTTGAAGATGCGTGGACTTCAAATCCCAGGATTCCCCAGCCCTGGGTGTCAAAGTCCACATATCTTCAAGCTGCCATGGTTGAGAAACATTGGTAAATAGTATTGCTGATGTATTTATTATTACACTTTTATGCCGCCATCTCCCCTATGAGGTGACTCCTTATAGAGGAGAGTTAAGACCTTTCCAGCGGATTCTCTTTCATCTTCTTACATCTGTTTTATCTGAAAGCAGTTGCCAAAGTCAGAAAAGCAGCACAAGGTTTCTTCAGGGATTCAGGCAGTCATTTGTGTCAAGTGACTCCAGAGATGATCTCTGAATAATGTACATTTGCAACTGGTTTCCCTAACCAGTTGTATTTTCTTCTGGTGTTAGAAAAGAGAAGATGCCTGACTTACTTTCCCCAAGATAGCATCGGTAAGACCAGACTTTTTGAGAAACAGAGCTGCATCACTGGACCCAACTCTACCAGTGCAAGCTGGATCCACCTGCAAAGAAAATATTAACTCTTCAGCAAGCCCCAAAAAGGAAAGGAACAAGTCAGTTTTATTTTACTTCCTCACTATCGGCCAACTCATGGGATGGGGACAACTATATAAATGTTTTGAATGAAATAAATAATCAGACTCTACGTCCTATTTCCCATTGAAATTAGGCCTCTGTTGGCTTGTTCTGCTCTTACTATAGCAGCAGCAATAGCACTTAGACTTATATAATGCTTTACAGAGCTCTCTAAGCAGTTTACAGAGTCAGCATTATTGCCACCAAACAATCTGGGTCCTCATTTTACCAATCTCGGAAGGATGGAAAGCTGAGTCAACCTTGAGCCTGGTGAGATTCGAACTGCCAAACTGCAGGCAGCCAGCGGTCAGCAGAAGTAGCCTGCAGTATTGCATTCTAACGACTGTGCCACCTGGCTCTTCAAGAATGTGTTAAGATACTTCTTAAGGGTGCTTTTATCCACTATTCTTTTCAATTTAGCTTTTGGCCTCATTAATGTGGATTATTAAAGATTATGATGATATTAACAACCTTATAATGCCGAGGACAACTTAGATCTTTGTTGACATGATGTAAATCACCTAATCTTATTTCTTTAATGCAAAAGTTTGGCATTCAATCTGGTCATTTTATAAATTGCAATAACTCTGGCTTGGTGCCAAAAGTTGTGATATCTCCACTGACAAAGCTTTCTGAGTTGTTTACACTGAGTTTGAAACTGAAGTAAACTTCTTTTGATTTGAAAATGCAGGTAATACAAGATTTCCCACATATTGGATTAAAGTTACGAATTTTGCTGAAAATACAATATGGAAGTCGAAATGCTAATTTGTAGGGTCTGAGTTTGCCTTACTACTGCTACCTTTTGATCTGAAGTTAACAAGGTCGGGTCTGTTACAGATGTATATGTTCTAGATTTGAGTTCTCAACATAATAGGAGACTCTGTAGTAGGAGACTCCAACAAAGCTGGCTGGAGAATTCTGGGAGTTGAAGTTCTCCAGGCTTAAAGTTGCCAAGGTTGAAGACCCCTGCTATAGGGGACTTCTTCCTTCATGCCCTACAAGCTCCAATCCCCAGGGCTCAGTGGGGCTCACAAAACCCTCTTGGCAGTCATTTTGTGAATTAAACATTTCCCCTTTTATGGCAGAATCCAGAACATACCTCAAAATTCCAAATGAATCCACTAGCCAAAAAGTTTGAACACAAGTGATATAGCAAAAGTTATGGATATCTTGTATATAGGATAAATGTTCTATATAGTATTGGAAGAACAGACCTATAATGGACTAAAGTAGGTAGACTGTTACTATACATTCAATATGTTTTTCCACCACAGTGAATCAAGGAAGATGGTTTACAGGTAATTTGGTTATCCTATGAACTTCATCTATGCCTGTGTAAAGTCAAGCAAATTTTTAATTTATACTTTGTGACCTATTGACAGGGTTTCATCAAAGCATGAGCATTATATGCTATTACATTCTATCATATGTGACATGAAGATAGAATTCATTACAATTCTAGTGTCCCAATGCATCAGCAGCATGTTGATGTATGTTATTCTTGCTTTGTTTATTAGACAATGCTGTTTGCTTAGGATACGGCTTGTTCTTGGTTTCTTTTGGGAACTAATTTAAATAGAGCAAACCATGATCCTTATTTCACTTTAAAAGGGCTTTGTTAGCCAGGTTCACTCACAGGAAGATTCAAAGGGTGCAAGAAAAAACTTACAAGCTACAAATAGCCACCCAGACTCATGAATTTAAGACAGGCAGCTATATAAATTGACATCACAATAATACATAAATCAATGCTGGCTTTTGTAATATTAAATGAACTTGCAAATTTTGTATTCACTTTCTAATAGACTAGCACAATGTCTACAAAACACATATGCTGGGTGCCCATACTAGCCAATAGATAAGAAAAAAGGCAGGATTTCAAGGGAGAGAAAAGAAAAGAAGAAATTTAGCACACTTGCCTGCTTGTAATATGTCTCATACAGAGGGTTACTGGCGGAGAGCTAGAAAAAAAAGGGAAAAATGCAAGGTGAAAGTTATCCTTACACACAGCCAGGTCTACCCATCATAATGCAGAGTCCCCCAAGATTTCCGGACTGGGGAGAGCGAAGGGGATAGTTCTGTGTGAGCAGCGGGCAAGCGCCCATGCATATGCAGCTCCACTTGCACGCCTCCTGCTCACGCAAGTGAGGAGGCACCCATGCTCTCACTTCTCTTCCATGGCCCGGTTCCAAAAGGCTCAAGGCCCGGTAGTGGGCTGTGGGTTGGGGACCTCTGTTTTAATAGGTCCTGCTCTATTTCTGCTTGGGATCTTCTAAAAATGCCCCACCACCATTCCCTCCCCTCCCAAAGAAATGGTTCAGTACAAGGATAGGGAGAGGAGAAGTTAAAAGGACTTGCATAAGAATGGCATCAGATCATTTGTAGCCAGCCAGAACACAGGGCCTACAGATGCTGCCTACCATCTCAGCTTCGCGTTTTCTGACTGCAATAACGTATCATTCACTTGCCCTCCAAAGAATTATCAATGGACAAACATTTTCTTTCTTGAAACAGACTCAAGGACAGTTCGGTTGTTATAAAGGACTTCCCACTGCTCTCTAGTTTGAGTTCAGTCTAAATAACACCCAAAAGCAATATTTGGCTTTCTCTGAGAAAGCATACAGGAGCTGCATGGTATACGTTCAGTAGTGGAAGATAAATACAGATAACGTTTTAAAAAAACATCAGTTACTGCACCTTCTTTTATTTATTTCAGTTAATTTATAATGAAGACGGGAAAAAAAGACAGCCACCTTGGTTGAGCTTAACAAAGATAGAGTGAGACAAAAGCATTTAGAAGCCATCACTTATAAACTGAACTAACAACATTTTTTTTCACAAGATCAGGAGTAAGCCCTGAAACTCAGCATGGGAACAGAATGCTATGGAAACAAGAGAGAGAGAAGATGGAAGTTCCACTCTCTCTTGTCCTCAATATACAGTGCTAGAATACGATTATCACAGTTCAGGTAAATTGCAAAATTGCTACAGAATTTCACCCCATCACCCATTCTGATCTTGCTAATTTACAGACATCCCCCATCCCCAAACAATAAATAACTTACTTCTGCTTTTTGCACAATTGGTTGGTTGGTACATAACTTCAGGTAGTCCTTGACGTATGGCCATAATTGAGCCCAACATTTCCACTGCTAAGCAAGACAACTGTTAAGGGAGTTTTGCCCCATTTGATAACCTTTCTTGCCTCGGTTGTTAAGTGAATCACTGCAGTTAAGTTAGTACCACTGTTGTTAAGTGAATCTGGCTTCCCCATTGATTTTGCTTATCACAGGTCACGAAAGATGATTATATGACCCTGGGACACTGCAACCGTCATAAATATGAGTAGTTGCTAAGCATCTGAATTTTGATTATGTGACCACAGGGATGCTGCAATGGTCGTAAGTGTGAAAAACAGTCATAAGTCATTTTATTCAGTGCCACAGAACTTTGAACGGTCTCTAAACGAATGGTTGCATGTCAAGGACTACCTATTTACACATATGCCTCCCTTCTAGAAACCATCTATCTATATTTGACTTCTGTTCTAATCAGCTTCAGACAGCCTGACCAATTATTACCGATAATGGGAGTTGTGTCTAGATACGTCCTTCTGGAAAGTTTCAACAACCTCAATTCAGGCTTAATTTGAATGCCTTTCTTTTATTCTTTTTTACTGTCTGAAAGGCAAACAGAACTCACAGTGTCTAAGGTAGTCATGAAGAGCTATGCAGCTGTCTTTACGATTCCTTCATCGTCCAATGGGTAAAATAAAGGCTAACCACATGTCATGAATACCCATTCTGTTATACAGAACTGCGGCCTACCATTTGGTTTTAATGCTATGCAAAATCACCAACAATGTTTCCTCTGGTTTTCCAGCAAGAGACAGAAATCCAAATTTTATCTGTCCTGAAGGGTGGGAAAGACATGCAAGGTCAAAAGAGATTCTTTTTGCTCAAGACAAACGATAAGCTGTAACTAACAGCTCTGATGAATGGGCAGCCCAGTACAAGTTCTCATCGTACAGAATCCTGGTATTCAGCAACCAATTCTATTTCCCACAATGAGCGTGTGATATCTTTGGCAATGTATGGAAGCTGCGATAGCTCATACAAAAGCTATCCACATATACCCTCTTTAAGAACTGCTACTCAACAGAGCCTAGATCAGGGGTTCCCAACCTTTTCTCTACCCCGCACCCCTAGAATGCTTCTGATATATCCTTGCACCCTTTACAAAAGTAAATAATTATATGCATATAATTATGCATGTACACTATAATTTTGAAACTTCTAAACCCAAGTTTTCGCATCCCCTGGAATATCGTCTCACACCCCCAGAGGGTGTGAGCACCCTTGGTTGGGAACCCCAGACTAGATAAAAACTCCTCTTTTATCTCTGTAATTGGCAGAACTAGAGCATCAATATATTCAGCATCCGTGTGTAAACTTGCAGGGGGATACCATCAGAACACAAGAAAATGCCTTCTACAATCTTTTAACAGGTGGATTAAAATGATTTGTTTAATTAGGAGCAATCTCAGCAATCACCAATTTTCATTATATCAGAAAAAAAAATGGAGAATGGGGAAAAGGTCCACATTAAATAATAAAGAGAGTCAAAGGATTCAAGGGGAAGGATATTTTGCCTGGGCCTCTTCCTCTACAGTACACAGCCTTGGAATTTACAAGCCAGAATGAGATGCGCCCAAAGCTTCCAGAAGCGCTTGGCTTCAAAACACCCTTTCTGAAAAGAGCAATTTATAACTGACTGGTTGTGCTTGACATCTGGGCTATGCGTGGTTCTGCGCTTTTCTGCAAGCAGAGCCAACATGGAGATGCTTTCTCTGCTAGACAGCAGCCATTAACTTTGCAGGAATACAAATCAGCCTGGGCAGAAGCAGTATTCAGGGTTCTAAGGACTTTGGGTCTGTGTCCAAAAAAGGAGCCTGGAAAACAGCACTTGGCATCAGGCATAGGATTCTCACTTGAGCCAGAATAAGCTCAGAAGGGATGCTCTTAGCAACATTATTTATTAACATGCATGCAACAAATCTACTCTTTATCTATACGGAGATCGCTGGATTTTCTTTCCTATACATAGATCTCTGAATCAACTTCCCTCCAAGAGAAAGATGCAAATGTTTCTTTTTCTGAGTACTCGTGACACATTCCATACACCAGAGATCCTTCTGCCATCTTCCTTTGTGGCTGAATGTTTACTGTTTACTATTTCATTTGAAAAAAAAAAACTTGACTAAAGCCCTGTTAATTAATTAGAATAATTAAGCAACCAGTCTATTAGCATGACTGAATTTTTGCTCAAGAGGTCCTTAGTTAACATTATCCCTAGGAACCTGTTCTTAGTTTTTGCTAGGAATGTCTGTAAATCAGCAATAGGAGATATGTGGGGCCGGTACACAAAGTTCTAGATTTAACCAAGGCAAGAAAGGAACACATCAATCCTGGATTACGTTTCCCCATGTAACCCTACCAGTCATTTATGACAGTTCATCATCCAGGGTTGCACAAAACCCCTCCCTTATTGTGACAGACCTTATCCGGTAGAGCAGCCAGCTCAATGTCAGAGGCCTTTGTATATTCTCTTCAGCCTTGCATTAATTTCCATTCCTTGCAACATTCCTCCAATCTGGTAAGGAAATTCTTCTGTGGCTGAAGCTGCCTAAGGAACTGAAACTTCCCTTGAACTTCAGTGCAGAACCCAGGCAGCTTCAAAAAAGGCCATTGAGCCACTTTTTAATGGCATCTGAATTACCGTAGGCTGCAGGTTATGAGGCCATCAAAAAGGTTATCTTCAACTATTGTAGGTTACAGACTATCTTCTCCAGAAAAGCTCTCTCGGTACCACTTCTACAAATACATTCAGGTCCTCAAGACAGCGTTCTCCAAGGCCTTTGTAATTATTATATTTTAATCCCTAGTTCTTACTTTATGGGCTAACGTGGCTTTTAAATGTGGTGGCAGTATGTAGCTTTTTACCAAATAACTTTATGATTTTTGGCCTTCTTTTACAAAACGTGTAATATTCCATATGCTATTATTTGACAATCTCATCCTCAGATATGTTTTAATTGCTTATATATCATTGTTAAATCGTTTGTTATTCAGTAAGAAATATAAGACCTAAAAATCCTCATACTTCCCCAGTTGGCCATTAAAACGCTGGAGAAAGCCGTGCCTAAACTGTCAGATCTACAGCCTGACTACACCCATCTTTATCTGGAAATGATTTTTATTTGGCTTAATTTCTAGATTTCTATCCACAAGCTTTGTAATGTTTTCCCAGAAGAAAAGACACCACTTGCTTGAATTGGTCCCACATCAGTCTTTCGGTTCTGTACTGGGCTTCCCAAATTTCCCAGTGTTTATAAACTGAATAAAGTCTCAATGTTTAGTTCTAGCTGGGTCTGTTGTACCTCTGCAAACATGCAAGCGCGCAAACTGCATCATCTGGGTCCTCCTTTTCTGGGAAAATATACTTCTGTGGCTAGATTTGGCAGCACTTAAAACTCTTCAGCATCTATTAAGAGTCTCTCCAAACACACACGCACACCCACTCCTATACACAGGCAAAGGCAATGCATCTGTGCAACAGCGGTCCTTCAATCAAATCCCGGCCTAGAGGATTTGCAGCCCCTTTTCTCTTCCTCCGCTGTAGCATCCCAGCCAGCTCTAGTCGCGGATAAGGTTTCTTTCCCAACAGCCCTGTGAGGTAGGCTGGGCTGGGTCACTTGGATATTAAAGAAGGAGCTTTTCTCGGGCGTGGATCTGAAGGGTGGCGGTGACGGGACCCTCCACGTTCCAGTCCTGGGGGAAGCTAACCAGCTGTCCCCCCTCCGGGCTGAGTTGCCTGACCCCTTTCCGCCGCCGAGGACGAGTGGCCTTCCCCGGTCCCTCCCCGTCAGCGCCCGACGCCCCGTCTCCTTTCCTGTGAAGGGAAAGAACGGGCGCCCCTCCCGTCCGAGAGACCACCTCCCATCAAGGTCGCGTGTTTTGCGGGGAGGAGGTGGCTGCCCTCCCCTCCCCGACGCTGCTTCTGACTCACGCCGTGGGTATCTCGGCTTTCTCGAATTGCGACCGCTCTTCCTCCCGCCGCCATTCTCCCTTCTCATCCCTCCGCCGCCCTTCCTCTGGGTTCCCTACCTGAGCGCCGCCGCCGCCGAGGGGGCCGAGCGCCGCCATCTTCCTCCTCCTCCTCCTCCTCCTGGGAGGGGAGCGGCCAGAGAGGGACGGGGCGTGGCCACGAGAACTACAACAGCAGCAGCAGTGAGCGCGGAGCCAGCGCCGCCAAGCGGCCAACCGAGGAAGCACCGAAAGATTCCCCATCGCGGCGTCGCCTCCGAAGGTCCGCGGAGGATGCCTCGCCGCCCCGCACCCCGACCTGCTTTCCTGCTGGGAGGCGAGTCTGCCTTCCTCGCCACCATTCAGTACAAGAGGGGCGTCTGCGGTGTTGCTGCTGCTGCTGCCGCCTAGAAGGCTTCCGAGGCTAGAAAAAGGGGCATTTTCTCCTCTTCCTCTTCCATTTTTGCATAGGAAAGATTTTTTGGGGTAATTCAGAAATAGTAACCCAAGCCCCGGAGATAAATTAATCGCCTTGACAAGGATGGATGATTGGACTTGAAGGGAGAGAAGGAAACGAAATCATTATGGACTCTCTTTGTCAACAATTTACTTTACTAAAAAAAAAACCCTTTTGATATCATTTTCAGCTGAGACCACTTTCCCCAGGTATCTGCTTAAACAAACATGGTCCCCGGCCCTTAATATTCCTCTGTTAGCTCCAATTTAAATTCTGAGGGGGAAAAAAAGGTCAGAGCTCCTCCTTCTGTGCTACAATCCTCTCAGATTTGTTCTTTTGAGGTGATTTCTTTTTTGGCATCTTCTGCATTTTTCTCTTTTTCCCTTTCTTTTCTTTCTTTATTTCTTTCTCGCTCATTGTCTGTTCCGGCTCCTGGAAATTTTAAATGGAAAATGAAAGGTCACCTTAGGAAACCTGCTGTCGTCTCAGATAGCCAGCTGAGGCAATCTACTCCCTTGCGGGAATTTTCCTTGATCTGTTTCCTCCCAGCTAATCTAACATGACAACTGGAAGAACAAACTGCAGGCGGAATAGGCTCCGCTTCCAGTGCCACCTGCAATAGCTGCTGGCATTGGACAGAGCAGAGAGGCTCCCCCTTTATTTTCTCATCCAGGTAAGAAGGCTGTCAGCATCCCGTCCAGGTGTACTGGGAAAGTCACCTCAAGCAGCCTTACTCTGTGTCTGTAGCTATTTTGGAAAGGCACCTACAGAACAATCATAGTGGATTCCCTGTTCCAATATCAGCCATCCAAGCAAAAATAGCTCTTTGAGAAGAGGGTCAAGTAATATAGGAGAACAATACAATCACAAAAGGAATCTACACCTTGGCTGCATTCCAGAGAAGAGATCATTCTTACCTTCGTTTTGCCCCATGTTTCATCACCAAATTTCTTCGCATATTTTTCATCATCAGTGATTAAGAAATTATCAAAAATAGTTCCAGATCTCACCTGCAATTAAGGAACACAATAGTGTGTCTTTATATACATTTGAATCAATAGCTCTGTGTTGCTAATTTTTTTCTCAAGACGGCACAGTAATTAACGCATGAACCAGGAAGAGGCCCAACTAACCTGCCAAAGATCTAGACCAATGACGCTGATGTTCTCATAGACAGAAAGGCTTGGATCTGGCACATACTCAGGATTCGCAATCTGGGGATGGGGCCAAATGCCTTTGTAGTTGGGGTTTGGGATTTTCCTGGGCCGCCACTCCCCCTGAAATAAACCAAATGTTCTCAGTTTATGGCTGCCCAAATGGCCACCCAATTCCTCAAAGTTCACTTCAAAACAAGGAAGAAGTGACGCCATACTCTGTAGAGAGGATTCTTTAGCAGAGGAGGTTGCCAGGTGCCCTGTGCTGCATCATCCCAGTCTTTAGGTTTTTCAGCGCTGTTGTCCACAATGTATTCATCAATATCCCAATCCTATCACAGGGATGGGGGGAAAAAAATGAAAGGAAAGCAAAATGAGCAACTCCTAATATTGTGCCTCCCATCCATTACAGTTCACCATATTGTGGCGTCTTTTTGGAAGGGGGATGAAACAGTATCATGATTTGCTACAGCCATCTTCTAATATGTCTTTTTCAAACTCCCAGCTCTGAAATTCATCGGAGATCTCCTGCCCAATTCCTAACTAGGCCTGATCCTGCTAAACTTCTGAGGCCAGACAAAGCACATTGAGTCCTACCAGTTGCTGTACATATCCAGCCAAGTAAAGGTCTTTGATTTTCAAGACAAAATCAGTTTGGCAGCCAATCAAGAGTTAGCAGCTCCATTTGAGGGAAGAGAACTGTTTTTGTGCTCAGGGATTTTACAGGCAAGCCATCAGGCAGTAATAGCAGTTTATAGTGCTCTCTTCGGAGGTAACAAGCACTGGCAGATTATACTAGTGCTAGAGGTAACCTCTGCTGCAAAAATTGAAGTGGCCACTAGAGAACACAAAAGGTAATTGTTCTCTGTAGCTCTCTGCTGCCATCAAGAGGTTGTTCTTGTCAGTATGCACCAAGAGCTTTGACAGGCTAGATTCCTCTGTAAGTGGCATGCTGCCTCTGTAGCAGAACACAATCAGGTTGATTATTCTGAAGCCTGAAGATGTAGCTGGGTCCCCATCTCTAGTGGTTTCTACCACATCTGCCTTGATTCTAGTCAGGCCACAGTCTCCAAATACCTTGAGCAAATTTAAATCTTCAGGGCCAAATTGACCCCTAACACAAAACAGGGATTTTATGATTCACATGCAAACAAAGCTCTGAGAAATTCTGAAGAATAGATGTCACAGAAATATAAACACATTTATAAAGCAAAACAGAAGAGCCAGGAAAATAAAGACTGATCTGCCCAATTGCAATTCCATATTAATGAGAAAGGAATAAATTTGTTACAGTGAGATAGAAATCCAGACATAATGTTTAGTAAGAGGATGTGCAGATTTGCCGAGAAAAAAAACCTGCATTTTTATAAAAATCAGTTACTATCTTATTTTTTTACAAATATTATTTACATAATTTATCTTATAATTAGCAAAGCAAAGGTCCTTTTTATATCCCAGTAGGCCAACTGGCTAATTGCCCATGAAGAACACTCAGAGGCTGTAGCCAATCCAGAGTGCAGATTGTCATGGGTGTGTCTTGTGGCATACCTCTGCTGCATGAGCTATAGTATTTAGTTTCCAGGTGGAATTAATCTCTCTCTGTGTGTATACATATACACATATATATTTTTTTTCGTTTTTAATATTATTCACCCATCCCAATTATTTACTGAATTATTTATTGGCTATTTAAATAAATTCAAGATGTGGTTTATCACCCATAGTATAAAATCCATTATGGTATAGGACAGTGATGGTTAACCTTTTTGGTGCCAAGTGCCCAAAGCGTGCACAAATGCATCCGTGCATGCGCCCACCCCCCACATGCGCTCCATCCCCTTGCATGCCGTTTTGGCTTCCAGGTTGGTGCAGGAAGCTTTCTAGGCCCAAAATGGGGCACAGGGGGACCTTATGCAGCACCGCCGTGCCCCATTTTGGTTTCCAGGTGGGTGCAGGAGGCCTTCCAGGCCCAAAATGGGGCGCAGGGGGATGCACGCGTACGAACCCCCCAAATGCAATGCGAGCAACCCCTGTGCATGTGCCCTGCCCCCCACGCATGTGCATGCATGTCCCTTGCATGCGTCCCACCCCATGCATGCACAGCAGAGACTCAGATCTGCTGGCTGGCAGGAGGTGTGTACACATGCGTGATAGAGCTGGGCTGGGGCGACAGCTGGCATGCCAGGTGACATGGCTCTGCATGCCACTTCGGGCACATGTGCCATAGGTTCACCATCACGGGTATAGGACTTAGCTATTTGAGAAACCTCACTCATTTCCATTGTTTCTGCCTATCCTGTAACAATGGACAAAGAGTGGGTGTGTTGTGGCTCCCACCTTTAAAGCAGCGCCATCTGATGGGAACTAGGTGACACACTTTCTCAGCTGTAGTGCCTGTCCCTCTGCAAGAGTATCTCCCAGATGGCTTGAACAGCCCTCCCCCTGCTGTCCTTTTAATTAAACCTGAAGGCCTTCCATCGGCTCTGGAATAGGTAGAGATATATGCCCATCTTGAATGAGATTTTAATAACTGGGATATGATTGCTCCCTCACTATAGCTTCCTTGCATTATTACCTTTTTATTATTTTATAGATACAAAGTCATTGTGGGTTGACATTATAAAGTCTATAAAATTTAATTCTAAATAAATCAATAAGCATAGTTAAGAATTTAAACAAAAGTAAAACCTGATTAACATTAACAGGCTTTCATATCTTTTTAAATTGCAACAGGAAGGAGGCCAGGGTAGAACTCTGGAAGAAGCACATTGCATAATATGAAGGTAACCATTGAGAAAGCGGATGATCTAGTCTTATCATCCAAGCCCCTGCACATCATTGCTGGTGCAGAAATACCATTTCAGATTTCATGCATCTTCTCTGCAGATAGAATGAAGTTGCCCACCAATGCTGGCACAAAGAAATGGGAAGGTGCATAGCAGCAGCTGTCCATTCTTCTTTTGCATGCCCTTCCACAAAAAGGACAAAACTTGTAAGATCTGGTACATGTGTTTCCTACTAGACAAGGTACATGCTGGCTTTTCCTGTTCACCACTCATGCACCTTTTTCTATAAAGGAGGAAACAAGAATGGTGATTCCCCAGGTCTTAAACAAGTAAAAGGATGTTAGTAGGTGAATCTTTTAAGGAGTGGGTGGCCTTTTCTTCCTTAACTCCTCAATCTGCATATTACTTCACCTACCAGCAAATAAAGGTTTGGATCTGATTCCTAGAGCAGACCTTTCTGCTCTAGAAATTTTGGATCTGATTCCTAGAGCAGACAAATGAAGGTTTGGATCTGATTCCTAGAGCAGACCTTTCATCTATATAATCTATTATTAATACAATATACCATATGATATGATACAATATCAATAAAAAAAAACCTGGAGGACGGGATCTTATCAAATTTACAGTTGACACAGAATTTGGAAAACAACCGGGAGGTGCAGAGGGGGTGGGGGACACCTGATCTTGACAGAATGAACTCTAACTGAAGTCAACAATAATTTGGAGAGACAAATTCAAATGACAGCAATGGTACATACATAGCAAAAGGATCTCAGGATTGTAGATCAGCAATCATATCAAAAAGATCTAAGGATTGTTCAGACCCTTGCAATCTGAAAAGAGTGTGATGTATAGTATGAGAAATAATAACTTGACTCTTTGTAGCACTAATCCACTTGTATATTATTTGGCACACTGAGTCCAGCTGTTGATGCTGTACTTTAAAAATAGAATGAACTTGGTGAAGAACAATAAAAATTTGTCAGCATCTCCTAGGTGGGAAAACTGAAAGTACTTTCATCCTGAGAAGACCTAATGGCATTTTTTAAACCTTCAAAAGGCTATCCCTAAGATGAAAAATGCTTATGCTCTGCTCTCACAAAGCCCTACATTACAAGGGAATCGTGCTTGATCAAATGTTAGGACAACTATTTTAATCATAAAATCCATACGCTCTCCCTGTGGGGATGCCCTTGCTCTGGATTTTTCACATTGGGCAGGGGATTGTCCACTTCCATCCTAGAGCTTCACCTCTGGCTTAGTGTCCTCTGGATCATCAATTTCAGCTTCATCATCCCAATTCTCTGGTTTCTTCACTGCTGGATCATTTATTTTTCTTGGTGGCAAGAAGTCCCAGTCATCTTCTAAAATGCCTAATATCACCAATTTATTATCAATTTTCACTTTATATGTGTGATCCGATTTTAAAACCAGTGTATATAGGTGTGTGAATCCATCCACCTAAATCAAATGTGGAAAAAGATAAACATTGGTTTGTTTCAACACCTTCAGTAAAACTAATTTCAGACAGATGGCCATAATAGTGTGTAGTAACACCATGTAAGTCTAGTAAATGTGTAAAGTATTTGTACAACAATGTTTGCTCTCTGTAAATGTGCATAGGATGTTAAGTTTACCATAGTTTAACCAAATAGCACCTGCATTGTTTGCTGTACAAAATATCACTTATGTATGGTTTTGATTCCTTAAAATTATATGGGCATATGAACACAGTTTTCTTGGCAACAAATTATATTCTTCCATGCCTTTTTTTTCAATTTCCCAGTTTCCCAATTTACAAACTTAGTACTCTCTTATTATATTTAACTGATATCTTTTATCTGAGTTTGATGGCTCAAGATCAGAATATTATGGATCACAACTTTTAATTATCATGATTTTTTTATACTTACTTTGCAGCGAATTTGTTTCTTAACAGGATAAACTTTGTTCTTGTAGTTTAAAATTACGTGGACTTTCTTTGTATCAGAACCACATATATCAGGCCCTGAAACAGATGACAAAGTTTGCTTTTTTTATTTAAAGTACAGAAAATGCCTCAGATTATTTCAGATTGATAAAATCTTTGACTTTCTAAAAATAATGAAACCTACCTATCTCCAGTAATAACTGCAGAGAGTAATGTAAGAATCACAACTATCAGGATCTTCTGTGATTAAAGCTCCTGATAC
Source organism: Masticophis lateralis (assembly GCA_030761175.1). NCBI lineage: Eukaryota > Metazoa > Chordata > Lepidosauria > Squamata > Colubridae > Masticophis > Masticophis lateralis. The sequence continues at coordinate 334,288,404 of JAUDYJ010000001.1, forward strand.
AAAAGCTAAAAGGGAGTTCTGGAAGTATTTTAGTCAAATTTATCTTAGATGAATTTTAATGAGTAATTATAGCTTTATACTTCTGCCTAGGATTCCCCCTTATAAATTTTGGGTTTTAGTACAAAAAGTTAGTGCCAATTTTGTTACACAATTTTAGGCAAGTTTATCAAAAGCAACTCACCAAACATGATGTAGTAAAGAGATTCCCCACTCATATTCTTTTGGTTCAGATTGGAGGGAAATAATTTTACATAACCACCACCACAGTCAATTTTCTGTTCATGCTTTACTGTATACTGTATTATCAATGATTTCCCCTTATTGCTGAATGGTTTAAATCGTGATGAGATGGCATAAAACTTTACATTTTCACTTGTCTGCAGACCTAGAGTATATGAGAAATCATTTCAAACAGACACCAAAATTGTAAATAGAATTGTCAAAGTGCTTTGATTATCATAATAATTAGAAAACAATAAAAGCATTAACAGCTGTTCCTAGCATGGGGAAGGGAAAGAGAGCACAAATATTGGACACTTATATTGGAAATGGAGAATAAGTCTTTTTAAACCGTTACGTTCTATGTTAAGATAATATAATATCTTTATCTAGATAACAATACAAACTCTGAGCAGGGTGAGGCAATAAATGAAGGGAGGGAGGGAGGATAGGTATTCAAGCAGAATAACAGAATAAGTGATTAGATTAACAGAGTTGGGACTTTGAACTGTAGGTCATCTAGTCTAACCCACCACCCACCACCCAAGCAGGAGATCCTACACCATTTCTGATAAATAGCAGTCCAATCTCTTCTTAAAAGCTTCCAGTGATGAAGCTCTCACAACTTCCGAAGGCAAGCTATTCCATTGGTTGATTGTTCTCACTGTCAGAAAATTTCTCCTTATTTCTAGGGTGAGTCTTTCCTTGATTAGTTTCCATCCATTATTCCTTGTCTGGCCTTCAGGTGCTTTGGAAAATTTCCTCTCTGTGGCAGACCCTCAAATATTGGAACACTGCTATCATGTCTCCCCTGGTCCTTCTCTTCACTAGACTAGCCATCCTGAGCCTGGTGGCGCAGTGGACTAAGTGCTGTTAAAGTAGCATTTAGTTGCCAGCTGCCTGCAATTACTGCAAGTTCAAATCTCACCAGCTCAAGGTTGACTCAGCCTTCCATCCTTTTGAGGTAGGTAAAATGAGGACCCAGATTGTGGGGGCAATAAGATGACTTTGTATAAAAAGAACACCGCTTAGTGGGGGCCGAAAGCCCTACTAAACAGGTATATACATATAAAGGCTGTTGCTTAATGCATTGTAAGCAGCCCTGAGTCTTCTGAGAAGGGCGGCATATAAATCAAAAAAAAAAAAAAAAGAAAGAAAGAAAGAAAAAGAAAAGCCATGCCCAGTTCCTATAACAGTTCTTCATACATTTTAGTCTCCAGTCCCCTAATCTTCTTGCTCTTTTCTGCACTTTTTCTAGAGTCTCAACATTGGTGTGGTGACCAAAACTGGATGTAGTATTCTAGATGTGGTCTTACTAAGGCTTTGTAAAGTGGTATTAATACCTCATTTGATGTTGATTGTATCCCTCTGTTAATGCAGTTTAGGATTGCATTGGCTTTTTTGGCTGTCGCTGCACACTGCTAACTCATATTTAACTGGTTGTCCACTAAGACTCCAAGATCCCTCTCAGTTACAGCTATTAAGCCTGGTTTCACCCCTCTATATGTGTACTTTTGGTTTTTCTTGCCTGTGTAAGACTTTACTTTTCTCTACATTGAATTTCATTTTGTTAGATAAATTGGAAGGGACCTTACAGTCTTCTAATCCAACCCCATACTCAAGCAGGAAACCCTATAACATTTCAGACAATGATTGCCCATGTCCAATCTCTTAAAAAATTTCCAGTGTTGGGAGTATCCACAGCTTCTGGAGGCAAGTCATTCCAGCTAGCCCCATTTGTGTTCATAGGACATGCCCAAGGCTATGAACCTGAATTTAGCAGAAATGATCTCTGATTTAGAAACAAGGACAGGTGGAGAGAAGACAATAGTATACTCTCATGACTGGCTCTTAGTATTTATAATCTCAGTGTGAACTTAAAAAAAAATCTTCTAAGGAACAGAAATCATATCCAAATGATGAGCACCCATATAAATAATTATAAATTTCATATTAACTCCAAACCTTTGTCAGCTTCAGGATCACCATAAAAATTTCCAGCTGTCAACCTAAATTTTCCATAATTGGATTTATGTTGAGAGACCACCCATCTCTCCTTCCATTTTGCTGTTAACAAAAATGAAAGCATTTGTCACCAAGTGGAACTGCTGGTAATAGCAAGGCAGGAACCAGAAACAAAACCAGAGACAGACAAAGTATACAGTAAATACATAAAGGGCAGAGGGCTAATGATAGGTATAAGAAGTTGGAGTGGATAACACATACATATTATATGATCAAAAGTATTACATACATGTACATACGCACCTATTCCTGTACATGCATGCAGTCATTGCAAATTTGGAAAAATCAGATTAAAATGATAAGCACTGAACAAGTAAAAAACATAAGACATGGAAATGGAGTTCAAGAAGAATGTTTAGATGCTTAATTGTCCTAAAATCAGCAGCGACTCTTTTGATGAAAAGAAACGAGCAGTTAAATACAGGCTACAACCACAAAAGATTTTTGGTCATCCGCAAGACCACTCTTTTTGCAGCCAAGTCTTAACATGACTTTCCTGCTGGAAGTGGTTACAACTGCTACAGGGTAGCTGGAAATCATCTATTCAGTAGAGAGAGAGAAGAAAAAAAAGGAAGACATAGCTAATTGCAGGGATCATATTATTTTAGAAACATTGTAACAATGATACTTATTTAATTCTAGAGATCCAAGTTGCTCTACTGTATTATACAATATATCATATACACAAGATAACATAGAAGGGTTGAACAATGGAGTCCTTGGTGCTCTCGGAGATGGTTGTTTGCTTGCAGACATTTCATCATCCAACTAAATAATATCATCAGTGGGAGTGAGTGTGGAGTTTGCTCCCTGTTTATATGTAATAGCTTGCTTGGCCAGTTTTGGTGTAGGGTGTTGCTTTCTCCTTAATAGTTCCTTGTTTAGGGTATTATTTTCTGCTTATTTGCCAAGGGTTAATCTTTATTTATCTGGGCTGAGAGGATATGTTTTGGTCTTTTTGTTTCCTTCATAGTTTTTTTTAATTGTCTCTTGAATTGTGTGTAAATATGGTTTATTTCTATGTCTCCACTGAAGGCTGATTTGTCTGAATGCCCAACTTCCAGGAATTCCTCTTCCTTTTTGCATTTAGCTTGGTCTAAGTTGTTCAGTTTCCTAATTGAGTCCATTAAAAAGCTAAAGGGAAAAAAAAAAGAGTAGAATACATCATCTCCAGCAGCCAATACTCGGATAAACTGGGATTAACTCCAGGCAAACAATCAAGCAGAAAACCACATCCCCATCAAAACTGACACGGAAAGCTACTGTATGTAAACAAGGAGCAACCCAAGCTCACTGCACTGATGTTACCTAGGTGGATAATGAAATGTCTGCAGGCAAACAACCAAGCTCAGAGAGCAGTAAGGACTCCACTGCTGTATCATCCTAAAGATCTAAGTGACAAATAATATTTACAGAGTGATTTATTTTTCTTTTGTTTTGGGGATTTATATTTTAATTGGTTGACTATTTTAGCCAATCAGCAAATCCTTTAGTAATGAAAAAAATCCTTGCAAAATGGAATATGCACGAAAGCTTTTTAAATGAATAAAAACCTAGATTGTACTATCTCTGGATGGGGCTGCTGCATATTTGTGTTATTACATTTATGGGTGGCTAAGGATATTGGTTTGCAACCTCTACTTTGTCAAATATATATTGGCTGACAACTTCCACTTCTCAAGGAAAGCTAATTTGCTGTGAAATAACGTGAAACTGACACAGGTAAATGTCATCCATCATTATTTATTCCATAGCCAATAAAGTAGCCATGCTTTTGATTATGATTTAACAAATTCTTGAACGATAGAACAAATGAAAATTGCATGAACATAATTATCAGTATTCCTAATATTTTGTAGCACACCCTTTTGAGGCAATAACTGCAATCAAGATTTTCTGTAGCTCTGAATAATTTATCACATTCTTCTTGAGCTATCTTTTTCTCTAATTGTCTTAGGTCTGATGGCTTTCTCCTCCCAACTGTGAGTTTCAGCTCTTTCTATAATATTCTATTGGATTCAGATCAGGATTCATAGCAGGCTACTTCAGAACAGTCCAATGCTTGCTTTTCAATCATTCTGGGGTCCTCTTAGATGCACCCACAACATGTGGGATAATGACCCACATGTTGTGGGTCATTATCCTGCTGGATGAACATGACCTATGTCTGAGAGAGTTTTCTTATTTTAATGTGCCCTGAACAGATCAGATTCAAGCTCAGGTAACATTATACAGTTATAGTGGTTGGTTGGTTGGTTGGTTGGTTGATTGATTGATGAGAGCCCCTTCCATATTTTAATAAGGATGGTAGTATTTCTTTAAAAACATTTTTTCTTCTGTAAATATAGAGTTGTGGCATACCCAAAAGCTCTAATTTGCTTCATCTGTTCAAAGGAGGTTCTTCTAGAGAGGCTGTGGCTTGTCAACATAAATTTTAGCAAACTCCAGTCTGGCTTTTTCATGTCTCTTTCTTTCAGAAGTAGGGTCTTCCTAGGTCTTCTGCGATGGAGCCACTTCAGTCAGATGGTGACAGAAATCAACCAGGATGTTTTGAAGATCCTCCAGTCATTGACCCTTCTGTTCAATCTTGTCAACTTTCCACTCAGCCATGATCCAGGAGGTTGGCTAAGGTGCCAGGGACTTCAAATTTAAATTTCTTGATAATATTAACAAGAATGGTTACAGGATCACGAGGCTCTTTGGAGATGGTTTTACAGCCTTTATCATGCTTAGCTATTACTGTGCCTTCTTCCTTTCCTCCTGACAACTCTTAGCTTTTCTAGTCTTTATTCACTAAACTGTACACAATGATAGAAAATGCCTGAGTACTTGTCTCTGTTCAAGCAGGTTGAATGATAAGATGAAAGGCAGCTATGATACCAATGAAAGCAAATAGTTTCCTTGAGATCACTAAAGTCCAGGATCTTTTATCTTTTAATGGTGCCAGTAATTAGGTTCACATCATTTTCATGCAATTATTTACAAGAATATGTTTAGTGATCCATCAAAAGCAAAGTGTCTGTTCTATTATGGACATAAAATAAAGAATGCATTTACTTCTGTCAGTTTCAATTTATTTTACCATAAATTGGGATTCTTTTGAGGAAAAATTGGAGGGGTATCAATACTTTTGGCTGTGTCTCTATAACCTTTTTGGTAACTCTCCTTTCACAAACTATTAGTATATGCCAGATTGGGAAGTAATATTTGATCCCATATCACAGAGGGAACACCATCCCCTCCTTGTCTGCTATATTAATCTTTCCACATTTGCATAAAATCCCATCCATCACATTCAGGCTTAGGTTAACCGTTCTCCAGCCTTTGCAGCTCAGATCCAATGGCTTCATTTACAGGGCCATAGTGTTTAAAAACCATGTTTATCTAATGGAGAATTTAATGTAAATACTATTTCATCATTGTTTGAATGTCTTCTCTTTTCATACCAAGCTTTAACAGGTAAAAGACTGTGGCTGAGTTCCTATGACATCCATAGACAGGTCAGCAAAGAGCTAGTACAGGTAATCCTCGATTTACAACAGTTCATTTAGTGACCATTCAGTTACAATGACACTGAAACAACTGACTTATGACCATTTTTCACACTTAATGACCATTGCAGTATCGCTACGGTCATGTGATTTATATTTGGCTGCTTGACAACTGGTTCATATTTATGATAGTTGCAGTGTTCCAAGGCCATGTGATCGATCCCCTTTTGCAATCTTCTGACAAGCAAAGTCAATTGGGAAGCCAGATTCACTGATCAACCGTGCAATTCCCTTAGCAAATTGTGACAAGAAAATGGGGCAAAACTCACTTTAACAAATGTCTCACTTAGCAACATAAACTTTGGGCTGAATTGTGGTCATACGTCAAGGACTACCTTTATATATATATTCGCACATGTTCAGTGTGGCTATTAACTTTAGTTGAGTTCTTATGACTCAAAACATTGCCCAAACTCAACTCCTTGGCTCATTTGTAATCCAAATGGGCAACTCTTTAAATGGCTTAAGGCAGGTGTCAGCAACCTGCGGCTCTGGAGCGGCATGTGGCTCTTTCGTCCCCCTGCTGTGGCTCCCTATCCACCACTGGCTGGCCCCACCCCTTGCCCTTCCCTTCCTGTCTCTCCTCACCTGGCCTGAGAGAGAGACAGAGACACACAGAGATACCTGTTTCCCACAGAAAACACTGGGAGCCACAAAACCTGGGCAGGCGTGGCTGGAGGGTGTCATGTGACTGGGTGGGAGTGAGTGACGTCGAGTTGGCCACACCCACCCAGGTTTTGAGGCTCTCGGTGTTTTCTTTTCTGGGGGAAACGGGTCCAAATGGGTCTTTGAGTGTTTAAGGTTGCAGGCCCCTGGATTACGGAATCATTTCGCTCCAGTGACTTGCCGACCTGACCCCGCCCCTTGCCCCGCCCCTGCTGCTGCCACCACCTCCGTCCAGAAACTGCTCCCGGAAATAGACCGTGCCGTGGACTGGCAGAGGCAGAGCTAAAGCCAAAATCAAGGTGAACGATCCCATCGAAAAAGAGCAGAGAACAATTATTCCTGAGGCAACGGCTGCCGGAGGCCAACTCCCGGTTCCACGCGCATTCAGAAATGTTCCCTCGCTCTTAATTGCTCATTTTCCCGCCTTTTTCGCCGGGCGGGGGGATGCTCATTGGGTGCCGTTAGGCGTCCTTTCTCTGATTGGTGTTTTGCCTTCGAGCGCCGCCCCTCGCTAACTACCAGCGCATTGGTCCTTACGCGACGCTGATTCGCTATCGGCTTTCAACCTCCCGGCCAATGAGGGAGTCCTGTTAGGGTGGCTCTGGACGAATCAGGATCGAAGATAGTGATATGTGCAGTTGCTAAACAACGCAGCGCTGGGCCGGGGAGAAGGACGAGATCCTGCGGGGCTATGCGGAGGGGTGGCTGGCAGGAGTTTACTGGGGCCGAGGCCCTCCTGGCGGGGAAGCGGGTCGTCGCGAAAGGGAAGCAGGTGATGGTGACGAGGCTGTTTTACCTTTAACGGCCATAAATAAGCACATTGTATGTCTGTTCTAAGTCTAAAATCTTAAACTTGATTTGTAGGAGCAAGAAGGGATTGGCCAGAGCAAGCCGACCATCCGGGCCTCCAGTAGCAGCACTCGCTGTCTTTCCGTGATCCCCACGGACAGTGACTTGAGTAACCTCTCCAGCTCGAAGAGTCCTCGCGTGGGAAGGGAAGAACCGGAAGATGTGGGTCCTGCTGTCACCACCCGACTGGCACAGCCTGGGAGCCGGTTCCTCAAGCAGAAGCCACAGAATGTGGTGGTGGACATCCAGCAAGCGGGGCTCGGTCCCGTCACGAGGGGGGGACTGGGTGCTGACTCCAAGGGAAGATCAAATGCCATCCTCAGAAAGTTGGCACAGATAGAGAGCAAAATCCAGAGCCGGAAGACTAAACAAAGCATAGAGCAGATACCTGTGATGGATGTTGAACTCTCGTTGAGTGAATCTAGTAAGGATTTTGAATTGAGGACAGGCGATCTGAAATTCCTGAAGAAGCCAGCTAGGCTGAAGGAGAGTGTCAAGTCTCAAACAAAAAATATGACTCTAGCAGACACAACTGGGGATAGCGAGGAAGATGAGGATAGATACAGACAAGAAGTTCCCCAAAAACCCAAAGGACAGGAAGATAAATTCAAATTCCAGCCCAACGGAAAGGTAACTTAAGGTCTTTTTATCTTGATGATTTCGACTGTTAGCTGTTGGTGAAGAGGAACTTGACCCAACTTGCATCTCCATGTTTATTTTTCTCAAAGTTGGAATTTGTTGGCAAGTACAGATAATCCTCCACTTAATTAACGCATTGTAAGCCGCCCTGAGTCTTTGGAGAAAGGCAGCATATAAATCTAATTTAAAAAAAAAATTGAGCCCAAAATTTCTGTTGCTAAGTGAGAATTTTGTTAAGCGAGTCTTGTCCCATTTTACGACTTTTCTTGCTACATTTGTTAAGTGAATCATTACAGTTGTTAAATTAGTAACACGGTTGTTAAGTGAAACTGGCTTTTCCATTGACTTTTATCAGAAGTTGCAAAAGGTAATCACATGACCCCAGAATATTGCAACCGTCATAAATGTGAGTCAGTTGTCAAGCATCCAAATGTAAATCACATGACCATGGGGATGCTGCAATAGTCATAAGTATGAAATATGGTAATAAATAACTTTTTTCAGTGCTGTTGTAATTTCAGATGGTTGCTAAATGAATTCTTGTAAATGGAGAACTACCTGTATGTGGTCTGACTCATCCATTTCATGGCTGAGGAAACTTTCTCTAGACCTGAGAATTAAAAATTTAGAACATTGTAATTTTTTTCTACTGATCATGGAATCTACAGCTTAGATTTCTCTATTTAAAAAGTTTGAACATAATATTTGGAAAGCTGATGATCCAAAGGCATGGAGCCATTTATTTTTAAAAATCAAATGTAAGGATTTGTAAGGATTAGCTGCTTCAGGTAGGAGCTTTTAGTCCTAGTTTTCTTCAGATACAAACCTAAGCACACATATAACTATAATGTTCACAGATCCTTTATGTTTTGTTTCATCTGAAAATACTTCTATTGCAAATGAATTACTTTGAAGACATTTATTTTGAAAACATGGAAAATGTTTAGTTCTTTCAATATTACAGACTCCCAAAATCAGTAAAATATCCTAATCTTCTTTCTTCCCTTCCCTGCTTGTTTCCCTTCCTTTGCATTAATTCATCCTGATCCAGTTGCCACCAGAGACATCTTCCAATTTAAGATCCCTGCCTGAAGAAAGTCAAGTGAACAGACCTCTATATCTTCCTCTCTACTCACCAAATAGGGATACAGGAGCAAGCCATATAGCTTCTTGTTCCTGCTCTCCATCTATGAAAGACAGTCCAGCAGATACAATATCCCAGAATAGGAGCTCCAACTGCCAGAGGAAATCTCTTTCTGAACGGAGTATCATCCGATCCTTGGATGAGTTGTTCTCAGAGGTGACTGATATACACAATGATATTTCCAGCAACAGTGGTGAGTTAAACAGATCACTTTATGATGGCATGCTCATTGGAGGAGTAAAAACTTATTGTGGTCCCGAAGTTGCTGAATTGTAATTTTCTGTATTTGGGTTCAGCAAACTTTGGAAGATTACCAAATTCCCATCTGTGTTTACTATACAAAAAGTAAATAGGTTAGTAAACCCATCAGTTGCCCAGAGTCTCTGGAGAAATAGCACAACTGACCTTTAGGATTATTTCTTTTAGGAAAAGGGGCATCTCAAAGTAAAAGATAAGCAATAGTTTTTAAAAAACAATGAGAAATGGTTTGACATTTTTCTCCAAAGGTGGTCCTTGGAGTAAAAGGTAATGGTAAACTTTGGTTACATCCATTTGTTCAGCAATTGTTTAGTTACAGCAGTGCTGAAAAAATAGACATATGACTAATCCTTGAAATTCTATCTGTTACCTCCGTGATTGTGTGATCACAATCCAGGCATTTGTGTGCCTGGTATGCAGGTTACAAAGACAATCCATGAAGCCTTGCTTGCTTGCTTTGCTTCCCACAAGCAAAGTCCATGGGTTAAGTCCCCCTAAATTGTCTGCACATGCACCATGCCATGGTGGTGCAATGGTTAGAATGCAGTACTGCAGGCTACTTCTGCTGGCTGCCTGCAGTTTGGCAGTTTGAGTCTCCAACCTGGCAGCTCCAGGTTGATTCAGCTTTCCATCCTTCCGAGGTGGGTAAAATGAGGACCCAGATTGTTGGGGGCAAGATGTTGACTCTAAACCACTTAGAGGGGGCTGTAAAGCACTGTGAAGTAGTATATAAGTGCTATTGCTATTGCTATACCCTCCATGGAAAAGCCTTCTTGGATTTGCGCAGGGCTGCACTTTCCACCCCATGACCTTCCTGTGCTTACATAGCACCCCTTCCCTGGTTTCTCTTGTGTGTAGCCTATGCCTGAGCTCCCCCAGTCCCTGCAGCACCTCCATGCTCCTTAGTTGGATTCCTGCTACTTCTCACTTAACCTGTGCTCCTTGGGGTTAGAGTGGCAACCGGGACTGCTTGGATTGTCATTAAATGATGTGATCATATAACATCATACTTTACAACCATATCACTTATCGACAGCAATACCAGTCCCATCATAACCTGAGAACTAGCTGTACTATAGAATTACGAAAATTACATGAATTTTATGCAATATATTTTCTGGCACTAATAACATTTTCAGGACTGCATTCAGATCTCAGAAAACTAAATTATTAGCATTGAAGTTCAATCCTATGCATAGTTTTACTTTGGTCCTTCCTCCCAGTTTGAGCTGTGACTTACAAAGTCTGGCTATAGAAATTCTTCAGGAGAAAAAAAGCAATTGTTGAAATGCTTTCTGTGGAAATCATGACAAAATTGGCAAGATATCAGCAAATAAATAACATAATATAGGAAATGAATTCTATCGTTAGATTACCCTAAGTGATATTTCTTGTTGCTGTAGATTTCAGAGTGAATATTTTGAGCCTGGATGAACTGGAACCCTGCCAGAAAACAGAATTAAAAGAAAAGGTAAAGCAACTCTCGTGTTTTCAATAGGAACTAATCTGTGCATCGGTACTGGTCTGGGTCATCCTATGGATCCTTTATTAAGGAAGCAAAGATTCTGGACTGTGGGGTCATAATTGTTTTCTGCTAATGCTATCAGAAAAAAGCAGTCTTGTTCTGACTAGCATGTAAGGATGGAGGAATTTGTAACATCTGTTCATTTGTTCCAAGATAACTATTGCAAGGAAATATGTTCTTTTTTGCTTGCTTAGCTTTCATTTTGTGCTGCAGTCTTGATCCATGCTGATAGAAAACATCTTTCTCAGGTAATACAACCAGTTGAGAAGTCAAACAAGAACTTAGGAGGAACAGTTCTGTCTCCTGCTAATCCTCAAAGCCTCTTTAAAACCTCAGCTGTGTCCTTGGAGGAAGAGGAAAACCTGGAAGAAACAGAAATATCTGAGCAGCTAAGCAGCAGTTCTGATGGATATTCCCCCTGTAAGGAGGAAAGCCTCAACAATACCGAGTATTCTGAAGATTTTGAGCCCTCATCATTTTCTTCCACATCTAAGGAAACAGGAGAATCGTCTTCTGAAAAGTCAGATGATCTTTTGGGTGCCACAGTTCATTCCATCCAATCTAATTTATCTTCTCCCTGCTGCCCTTCTGTGGCACCCAAGTGCACCAAAGCCATAAAAAAGGTAGAGGTGAAAGAAGCAGCTGTTCAGGCCGGTTCCTGCTCACTTGCTTATCATAAATTACAATGTAAGTTAATCAACATGCGGTGGATTAAGATGCAGATTGGTTTTTAGAAATGGTTCAGTTGCCTCAGCCCCTCTGCCATAAAGTGTCTTATTTTCCCTGTCCCATAGATGATATTCCTGCTGTTTTTGGCCATGCAATACAGCAAAGCTCTGCTGAAGCTCCGTGTATTAGCAACCATAAATTGAACATGGAAGTCATAGAAGGTAATACTTCTCAGATGCCTGATGAACATCATCCCTTGTTTTAGTTAACTTTACAGAGAGGCACCTCATTATGGAACAAAATTATATCATTATGGAACTGTTACCGTTCCTCATGATTGGCCGTTGTCATTTAAGTAATTTGTAATGTAAATTTTCATTTTAAAACCCTTCATCTGTCAACCTGGTGCATTCTGCAACCCTGATTATACCTGAAATCCTCTTTAAGTGAAGATAGCAGGAATTGAGCCAAAGCTTGCAAAGTCTGAAGTCCATTGAGACACATTTCCTCCCTAAGGGCTGATCCCATCTGTAGAAATTGCCAGAAGCAAAAACATCTTAGACTTGAAGCATATCTGCAATCAAACTGCTTTTCCCGAGAGACCTAGTTATAGCCAGTCAGAGCAATTAAGCTATGCTTATATCTTTTTGCCTTCTGCAGCTCTGTCGATGTACAATCCATCTATTTCCGCTTTGAATAACATGTTAAAGCAAAACTTGCTGCTTATTCAGCAGTCCATAGAGATCAATCGACACCTTCATGCCTCCTTTGTGGCATCGCTGGAAGAAGAGGAATACCGCTATCACACTTTGGAAGAAGCCAAAATGGTAATTTTTGTAATCCCTAGATTATGTGCACTTAAAAAATATCTATTTTACTGATTTTCAAATCTGCTAAATTTATTGTTTTATTCTTGCATTTTGAAACTGTGACATTAAATATCCAGAAATGGAGTCTTAAATAAAAATGTAAATAATGCTGTAGATACTTAAGTCTTCCACTATCATCCATTCTTGAGATCTAAAGGGCTGATCTAGAAAGGTTTGTGTATCCCACATCTAGTACTTAGGACATGTATGGGAATTGTTTTGTATAGTAAAGGGATGCCTTTTGTAATAGTCCCTATCATTTAGGTGAATTAATTCAGTTGCTGCATCAGTCATAAAACAAAACCTCTATTTTAGCTTTTGAGAATTGCTGACAGGCCAAGCTTCAGTAATTCCATTTTTAAATGGTAAATTTCAGCTCATAAACAACAAATTTTAAATAACTGAAAGCTTTTTAAATACATACTCTCAACAAGTGTTATTTCCAATGTCTTTTTTGGTTTGGTTAAAAATAAAACCAAATTTTTGTGTACATAACAAAACAAAAATAAAGGAAAAAGGTATGAGTGTGTGTTAAATTGTTCCAAACTATTTAATATTAACAAAAAATGTTCATTTTTTACATTGCATTTGTAGTCTCCATATTCCAATGTTCAATAATATATAGCAGCTAAGGTTGCTGCTTCAATCAAATCTAGTTTAAAGTTTGTTTTTATGTTTTACAAACCATCTGTATTTTTTTTTAATGTAGGGAGAGAATATGTTCGTACACAATGCTATTTAAATTTAGTCTGCTTAATGATGTTGAGCGAGTTGTTCGTAGGAAGCCCAACCTAGTATTGAGGATCAGGGTAAAAATTCTCATCTAGTAATGGACTAGATGAGGTCTGACATTCTCTTAACGGATGGTTTGTTTAGGTCAATTTTTCTCAGCCCCAGGAATTGTAAGATGTGTGGACTTCAACTCTCAAAATTCCTGAGCCAACATGAAGTCTGCACATCTTAACAGTCACTGAGGCTGAAAAACAACTGATCTAAACATTGGGTTAGTTGTTCTGAAAGGTTTTGAAAAATAGTACTCATCTCAAGTCATATTTTTAGATTAGAGATTGGCAACCCATGGTGGCAATAAGGGATCTCCCCATGATCCGATTTATCATCTCCAGAAAGGATGAGGTTAACCAGTTTCACCCTACACCAGTTGCAGCCAAATAAATGAAACCAAATCATAACCTGTATGTACACTCCCAATAAAAAAAGTTGTGTTTTAAAGCTTTTTCTTAGGGGGACAGGTATCCTCAGTAGTGCATAGTACCTGCACAGTTTACAGTATTGTGACAATTACAGGACTGCTGGAATATATAATTTGGTTTCAGGATGTACCTTGGTAATCCTTCGCCTTGATTACTGCAATACATTATGCATGTGTCTGCCTTGAGGTAGTTCGGAAATTTTTTAGCACAATAGAGTAATTGAAACTAGGCTGTTGTATAAAATTTGAATTAATTTTACATGATCTTCATTGGGTCAGAAATTAATTTCTGGTTCCAATTCAAAGTGCTGTTGTCCTGTAGGAACAATATGAATGTTCCCCAATTTCTTAGCCAAACTTTTCTTTTAAAAGAAAAGTTGGGATAAATGACTCACCTGAAGCTTTGGAAAGTACTATCCAGCAAGGCACTTTAGACACACATCTTTCCAATGCAAAGACATTGTGTTACACTTGAATATTTTATTTTTTTTAAAAAAAACTGATATTAATAATTTACATTGGAACGAGAACGTTACTGATAATCTCCCATTATGTTGTTATAGTTTTAGGTCCTGCGTAGCTTCATTAATTTTATGGTTTGTGGTTTCAAAGTGCTGCAATCTTAGTTTTGAAGATTGGCAGAATTTTTATTTTTTAAAAAAATACATTGATCTAGTTTTATCCTTTGATATTAAAGATGATTCTAGGATTGATATGGCTGCAGCACCAACATATCTTCCCATACAGAAATTCATAATTCCAAGCGCTCCGATTCAGAGTAAAGAAAGCTGTGGGCATGGAGTGTTTTGGTACATTATCTTGTTTTTATCCCGCTTTGTTTCTTGCAGTATATTCAACAGCACAAGCCCCTGCCTTTGACCATGGAACAAGCCTTGCAAGAGCTAAAAGAATATGAACAAATGGCTTCTTAGGCTCATAAGTGCCTATCAGGCCTAACAGACAGCAACCAGTTTTAGAAAGAGGCTAAAGAAGTTGTTTCTTCAGTTTCTTCATGCACAAAGTCTTGGGAATCACAACTTGAAATATGCATTCAACTGGATTTTTGAAGAGAAACCTCAACAGAGATAAGGAATGACTCTTCTTTACCACATTTTGATGTAATTATGCAGTGTACAATTCAGTGCTGCAAATTGAAGTCAATCTCTAAACTTTCCTCTACATCAAATGAATAGTATCAAATGAGACTGAGAAAATATTCTGTTGCTGCATCGCCTATTAATAAATCCCATCCTTATATAGAAAAAAGTTTTTATTGGAAAGCAACAGTAAATACAAGATGGTAGCTGACTCATGACAGAAGGGAGTTGAAAGATGAATAAATTTCACAGCTATAGTAAGTCAGTCTACAACAGTTGCTACCTTATGTCGAAATGGATGGCTGTGAAAGAACAATTCTACTAGACAGGGAGGAAAATGGTTCTTTCAGTTCGCTCAGGGCAAGCCTTGGATCACTTAGAACTGCTGGTCTAGGGGCACCCAGAGTTACAAAAGATGTTTTCAGAGAGGGCTTCTAGGAATGCTTCATATTTTGAAACAAGCAAAGAAATGTGATGGTGCTATAGATGAGTCAGTCTACAGCACTCCTCTTAATTCTTCTTAAAAGGATATATACAAAAATATAAAAGGCCTAAATATTTTTTTTCTTGTTACAAATCCTTAAACATTTAGAAGTAACTATTGAGTGGTTAAGCCCTCTGTTCTGGATGGAGCTGTGATGGCTGCAGAGGGGTGTCTTGGGGATTTAGAATGTACAGTAGATTCTTGATTCATTTGCCCAGTACTTGGTAGCTATCTGGCTTCCTCCACTTGAAACACCATTAGCCTTTAGGAGAAAAATATAATTGTCAGAAAAATATAAATTGTGAATCGGGGAGCTTGAGTACACTTCTGAAATGATCAACCCCTTATGCGCTAAAAAAAAAGTAGTTTCACACTTGAAGTTTTGATTTCAAAACATTTTGCATACACATGCTATTAATTTATATAGCCAATCCAAAGGGAAAGATGTGCTATTGGTTTGCACTGCCCGCAATTTCAACGCATGCAGTTGTTACTGGGCGCCTTTCAAATGCACCCAAGCTTAATCCAAACATTAAAAATTTAACATTATTCTTAGAAAGGTAGATACTTCCTTTTTATTCTTTTAAATATGCATACACTACATTCAAAAAGACAAAAGATGGTTCACAGCAGCACCTTGCTGTGCTGCTTATTAAGCATTGGTACCAAAAGCACCCAACACATCTTCCTAAAACAAGGATTCCCTTTTAGCCAAAGGCTTGCTAACCTTATGGAAACTATCAAAAAGTTTATTTGCCCTGATTATTGTTAACCTGCTGAAGTGGGCACTTACTTTCATCTCTGGCCTTCATACGAGCAATAAAGGAATAGCTTTTGTTTCTGCGATAATTCTCATAGGGATCATCTAGGGATACTCCCACACCCTTATACTGATCCCATTTGTCTCTGATATCCCCTCCTTTAATAGGGTCCTGGATCCCTTGTTCCTTGGCACCCAAGCCCCCAGATCCACTCCATCCTGAAAAACACAGAATAGCATGATCAAGCACACAAAAATGTTCTAGTTGCCAACCAATAGAATCATGTCTATGTGTTCACTTCCAGACATTCCAGACCAATTTTGCTCACTCCATGTACAGATCTGCCTCAGGAAAATTCTTCCAGCAGAGGAAATCCTGTATAAAGAAGTAGATTCAGGACCCTGGATAAATATTTCACAAAGTAGGCTAGGAAAATATTTGGAAGACTTAGGCTTTTTGCAAGACTAGAGTAAGACTGCAATTCTTGCCATACAGACATTTTTGATAAAATGCAGCCAATGATTCAGATGGGCCTAGATTCACTCATCCATGGTTGAGTCAGTGGGACATGCAAACCATTCAACTCCCTAAACATGTTGGAATCTCCCATATCAAATATAATGTGCCGTTTTCTTACAGAATTACAAGGATTAAAAATTTCAAGTTATAAAAGATTTGAAAACTGCAGCTAAAGATTGAGCATGTTGTGCAAATCCTGGTTCAGAGAAACACAACATTTCTGTTCTCAACTCAATTGGAAATGAAGCCCCCAGATTCTTTGTACATATGGGTAATAGATACATTGGCCGAGAATTCTGGGAGCTGAAGCCTCAACACATGTGTATGAAAGCAGTGATTTCTCCATATTGGGAATGCATTTGGAATGCTGCCTGAAAGACAATGCAGAGAGAAATAGGCAGCCTTTCTTACCCATTTTCACCAGCATCTGATGTCCTTTATTCTCCTCTCCAAGTCTCGATTCTGGTATGGGAGGTCCTGAGCTGGAGCCCAATCCAGCTGCAGAGCTACATCAGTAAGCAGAATATAGTAAATCAGACCTTTTATATATTCTTGGTTAACACTTGCTGAAGAATGACTAAATGAAGACAGCAACTGTGGCAACAGCAAAGAATCTACATAAGATTTTTTTTAAAAAAATACAGTTTAACTACTGTGTTAGATAGTTCCTCAAACATTTCAGCCTTTTGCCCCCTTCTGACCAAAATCTTTGCAGAATGAACAAGTCAAATCTTACGGAGGTGTCTGACTGCGAGATCGAGACCGGCGCCGCCTACTAGGGGAATAGGATTTTGATCGGGACCTGGAGCGGGAGCGACTTCGTGAAGAGCGGGATCTGCTTCTACTCCTACAAAATAAAGAGATGAAAATTAGTTCCATTCTATAGACCAGGGGTCTCCAACCTTGGCAACTTTAAGCCTAGCAGACTTCAACTCCCAGAATTCCCCAGCCAGCTGCTATAGACAACAAACATACATTGTGTGTTTCCTGATTCCTCCCTACCAATAAGAAAAAGCCTTGGAAAAGCCTTGGAGCGATTGACTGATACTAGGGAAGTAATCAGAAGGTATCTGTCAGTATCAAAGACCAGATCCACACCTGAAGGTTCAATGAAACTGTTTTATTCCTAAAAGGAATACAAACAGTGAAGGCCCCTGGATTGAAAGGCAAAAACAGAAGTAGTATGCTCAGTCTCATAGTTGGGTAGACTAGGTTGCCCTGATAGAGGGGTCCCACTGGAGAAAAAGCACTTAATCTCTCCCCTAGTATAGCTGACAAAGTGAGGAGAACACATGGCTTAGAGGTTAATACATCTACTAATAGGCAAGCATTTGAATTCCAGAAGAGTAGCTCTCATCAGCTAAACAGCTTGAAATAGATCTATATTAGTCTCCTTTTATTTCTTTGTCAGTAAAACATAAATTTAACAGCTACAACATAAGACAAACACCACTTCTGTAGTTTTCCAACAATAACATACAAGCTCCTTAGGAGACAATACAAAATGGTACAATCGCTAGCCAAATAGAAAAATCTTCTCAACCGTCTTTTTCTAAACCTAGTCCCCCGCCCCATTTTTTTTTACCTGGACTGAGACCGAGAGTAGGACCTTGATCTGGAGCAGGATCGAGATCGAGACCTTGAATATGAGCCAGAAGATTTTGAAGACCTTGAATTGGAGCGGGAAGAAGACCGTCCTCTGCTTTTAGACCTGCTGCGGGATTGTGATGGGCCACTGCACCGGCAAAAGGAGGAAATAAAAATACATCTTTAACTGATACTGAAAAAGCAGCATGCAGGCATATCTAGCAATATGAATGCTGGAAGTGAATCTGAATTTAAAATACGATCCAGTCCTGATGCACATTCATAAGCAAGCAAAAAAGGTAAAAAGCTTCGGAAGGTGAAATAATTGATACCTTTCACAATCATGTAAACTTTGTTAATATGAGATGGGTTTACATGCCAAGTGCTTGCCAGCCTAAAGTAAGGTCACATTTATGTTTGAGAAAGTGTTTGTGATTGAGATGCATTCTGCCTATCTGTAAGTAAATTTGGACCTATGCAAAAACAACTTTCCACATTTATGCATCACATATACTACAGTACTGTCCTATACTTTTGTACTTTCACTAGGATAACATGAATGAAATGGCTACCTGTTTCTTTTCTCTTGTCCTTTGCGGCGCCGGGCTCGCATCTTTGCTCTAAAGAACTCATACAGTCCATTCTGTTCCCAGCCCTCACTGAAATAAGAAAACAAGTAGAAAAATGAACGGGGAGAGAAAAATCAGTTTGCCTGCTTATTTGTTTATCAAATGTATTGGCTGCCCATCTTACCATAGGGTAACTCTGGGTGAGTTACAATATTAAAAAAATAAATAGAATGCTACAAAACTATAAAATATACAAAATAGGATAGTTAAAAGAGGTGGAGTGGAGTGGAGGTGAAATCTGATATTAATCTATAAGCCATCTCCAACACAAAGTCCTTCCTTTAGAGCCAACTAGGCAATAGCGATAGCACTTAGACTTATATACTGTTTCACAGGGCTTTTACAGCCCTCTGTAAGCGGTTTACAGAGTCAGCCTATTGTCCCCAACAATCTGGGTCCTCATTTTACCGACCTCGGAAGGATGGAAGGCTGAGTCAAACTTGAGCCTGGTGAGATTCAATCTGCCAAATTGCAGTCAGTCAGCAGAAGCAGCCTGCAATACTGCACTCTAACCACTCTAGCCACTGCAGCTCTTATAAGCAGAGCAGAGCCAGGTCTTTAGGCTCTTAAGGAAGATCAGGAGGACTGAAGCTGACCTGACTCCAAGGGGTCAAGATGTTCCAGAGGGCAGGTGCAAAAGCAAAGAAGGCCCTTGAGGACCTCACCAGACTCTACTTCTGTAAAGATGAAAGTTCATGGCATTTCCTGCTGTAACCTGAAAATGCCAACAGTCTAGAAATTCTCCAGATTTGGAGCAGTCAGAAATCAAAAAGATCAAGAAGACTGCAGAATCCGTGGAACACTTAGGCCTAGCTCAATCTTTTTTACCTGTTTCTTGGCCTATCGTGGGATGGGGGACTATAAAAGGCTTCAACTGCAGCCAGTAATCTCTCACTGGGAGGCATCGGAGGGGGCAGGCGGATGTCCTTGGGATCCAAAGGCTTGTACTCGTGATCTTCCAGCTAAAAGGGGAAAAAATATCACAGACTCAAATGAGGCACTTGTAAAAACTGGACCCTTAAAAAAAAAACCACCTTGCAGTGCAAATGGAGCTAAATGTCCAGTAACTGCCGCAAAGAGAAGTGACAAGTGGAAACAAGTTACCTGGCGTTAAAAGAAGCTAGGTTCCTAACACTAATTAATTATCAGCCCAGACACCTTGCCTCTCCTGCAACCATTCAGGAGAAACATTCATATGTTTCTGACAATGCACATGTTTCCCTTGGAGAGCCCATAATCCAGTCGTTCCCAAATCAACTATTGAAAGCACTTACTTTGACAAGAGGGGCCATGAGTCCAGCAGGAAGATCGAAGTAAGGGACGTTTGGCACCAGGCTGGGGTCATCGTGGTTAACATGAGGTGGCCCCTGCCTGCGCATGTGAGGTGGCTGTCCATTGAAGCCATGGGGAGGAGGTCCAAAGTCAGGATGCTGTGGCCCACCCCACGGAGGGTGCTCACTTATTCCAGGATGTGGCATACGGTGCCCAGGGTGGTGGTGAGGCGGTCCAATTTCTGGAAAGGAATATAAGAAGTTCAAACTTGAAATGACTCAAGGCAGTCTTTTTGAAAAGGGACTTATGCAAATAACAAGAGCAGGGCAGAGGACAGAAACAGACAGGAATCCTTTTTTTTTCAGTCCAGAAACAAGGTTAGAAAATGGAGATATTCTTCCCGACCTTACCCCACCTGAGTTCTTCACACACATCAAAACTGTCTCACAAAGGTTAGCTAAACTAGGGTTCTCCAACCTTGGCAACTTTAAGACTTGTGGACTTCAACTCTGGCGAAATGCAGAATTTGTTACTAACAGTTCTGTGGGCGTGGCTTGGTGGGGGGGGGGTAATGTGACTTGGTGGGCGTGGCCAACTTTTTTTTTTAAACTTTTCAAAGCATTTTTCCTAATGCTTTGAAAAGTCTCTGACAATCCCAGCTGAGTTGCCTGATCGGCAGAGGCTTCTGAAAGCATTTTTTTACCACCTCTCTGGCCAAGAGGTTGCAGAAAAAAATGCTTTGAAAAGCCTCTGATGATCCCAGCTGAGCCGCGTGATCATCAGGGGCTTTTTTTTTAAACTTTTAAAAGCATTTTTTCGTCGGAAGAGATTATAGAAAAAATGCTTTTAAAAGTTAAAAAAAAAAGCCTCTGATGATGGTGCTGCTCAGCTGGGCATGGGGGGGGGGGGGCGCGCAGGGATTTTTGTTACCAGTTCTCTGAACCACCTGCCGCCATTGCTACCAGATTGGGTGATCCGGTCCAAACTAGGAGCATTTCACCCCTGCTTCAACTCCCAGAGTTTCTCAGTCAGCAAAGCAGGCTGAGGAACTCTGGGAGTTGAAGTACACAAGTCTTAAAGTTGCTAAGATTAGAAACCCCTGAGCTAAACTATGACTACTTGCAGCTTTCCTTGGCAAGGATTTATAAACTCAACTTGCCCCAGTAGCACCTGCAGGATTTCAAGGGCTTTTTCCAACAAGCCCTGTTTCAAATAGGGTTCACAAAAAGAGGGATCAGAACAGCTAACCTGTAAAGAAATAATTCATGCAAGGACAGGGAAGGTAGCCAGATTCAGGGAAGAACGAGGACAGCTGGTGCAGAAGAATCACTGATCAGCAGATTCAAACCAATACTCGGAAGTCAGAATTCTAGGCCAAGCAGATCAGTGGATTGGGATTTATTAATAAAAAGAGAGCCCCTCCTATCCCTTTGGGGCTGAAAACAGCAACTTCAGCATTTCTTCATACATTATAATTGTTGCAACAATCAGTTTTTAAAAGCTCACCACTTCTGGGCAATGATGAAAAGGACCCTGGTTTTGTTTTAGGGGGATAGAAAAACCAGTGACCACAAGCATCTATTTAGAAAAGCCATACCTTACCGAAAAGGTATTCAGAATCTTAAGTAGGAACACACACGTGCCTCCTTTTTCATTTTTCGGAATGTGTTGCTTGTGAGCAGTCGGAGGATTTTTCAAATAGGCAAAGAATTTTAAAGGATCACTTGTGACAAAAACTGAATACCACGATAACCCCGTTCTTTCCAGCCCTACTATCCACTCACCTTGAGGGAAATCCCCCTGAGGATAGTCAAAGCGATGGGGATATGGAGGCCGTTCGAAGGGGTGCCGTGGGGGAAAGTCATCTTGCATGAAGCGAGGTGGGAAGCGGTTGAAGTTATGTGGATGAGGAGGCTGATTGAACTGAGGGTGTTGTTGGTGAGGGGGGAAAGGCCCTCTAAAGTGAGGTGGGCGCTGCATACGGAAAGGGGGTTCTCTCTGGCCCCCGGCCCATGGCGGCTGCTCATGCTGGTTGTTCCAGGGGGCTTCAAACTGATTATTCCAGGAAGGGTCTGGCTGGTTGTTCCAGGGGGCTTCACGCTGATTGTTCCAGCCAGGCTCCCTCTGTTCGTTCCACATTCCCTCGTGGTTACTGTTCCATGGAGGACAGTGGGGAGGACCCTGGTGGTGTGGGAATGGAGGTTGATCGGGGGGCTGCAGAAGGAAAGACACAGAGTTAGTTGATTGGGGAGGGCTGCTCAGAAAACCAAAAGCTTGACTAGATGCTGCTTCACACAAGATCTTTACGTCCAGAAATACTACCCACTCTATACATCCCAGACCTTCTACTAGGTACCTGCTGTTGGCCCCAAGGTGTGACAGGATGCGGCTGATCAAACCAGGGTGGCTTATTAGGAGGAATGTGATCATGAGGCCCAGGTCCACGAGGTCCAGCTGCAGCTGGATCAGGAGGTCCAGCTCCGGTGGCTTCGTATTCTGTGGAGCCTGCAAGGGGCAGCTGAGCCTTCCCTTCATCTGAAAACAAACCACAATGTGAGAAAACACAGCCTCTTTCCTGGGCACGGCATAAAATCAGCCCAGAGGAGATTGCTGAGGGCACGGCCTCAAAGCTTTGCTCTGCTCAGGGCAGCTTGTTTTACTGGATAATCCCATCTAAGGAAATCTAGACATTAATATTCAGAATGCCCACTCACTGCATCCCCAAAGTTCTCAGACAGACAAACCAGAGATTTGAGCGGTATTTCTCAACCTTGGCAAATTGAAGAGATATGGCCCAATCTTGGCTGGGGAACTCTGGGAGTTGAAGTCCATGCCTCTTCCAAGTTGCAAAGGCCGAGAAACCCTGCATTAGAAGCCATTCTCTAGAGCAGGGATGTCAAACTCGATTTCATTGAGGGCCAAATCAGGGTTGTGTTTGACCTCGGGGGGGGGGGGGGGGGCAAGGCCAGCATGTCACTCATGTTGGGACGTCTGTGGTGGCCTGAGTGCTCTGCCAGCAAAAAAGGGCTCCTGGGCATGGCCCTCCCCAAAAGCTTTGTTTTTGCTGGCAGAGCGCTGCAGGAGGCCGTCGTGGCCAAAAACGGAGCCTGGGACAGCTGCACGTGGCCCTCTCAGGGTGCTTAGATCTGGGCCAGATCTAAGCACCCCACAGGCTAGATCCAGCCCGTGGGCCTTGAGCTTGAGCACCCCTGAGCTTGAGACTCAGCAGAAACAGAAACTCTTTGTCCTCTCAGAAGAGCTGTACCTGCTTGCGTAATGGAAGTAGCTGGAGGAGGGGCTAAGGCTGGAGGAGCTGGTTTCACCTCACTTTCCAGTGGGGGGATTTGCATCTGTGGCGGTTGCTGCTGCTGCTGTTGTGTGAGGCTGCTGACAAACTCCTCATGCTGAGTTTTCAAATTCTGAATCTGCTGCTGAAATGCAACCTGAATTGGCTGCACAACATTGGCATATTCTGTGATCAGAGTAGCCTGCAAAGGGGAAGGGGAAGAGAGGGTTGGAAAAGGAAAGTTGTTTTAAAGTACTAATATCATAACTGAGAGTCCTGCCTAAGTATCTTGCTCTGTCTCACATGGCATTTTTTACCCAATGCCCATAATCAGATCAATTATCAAGATAGCACCTGGGTTTGTATAACATATTCAGCCCAATCAGTTTGTTTTAGTATTTCAATAGTAAATTAATTAAATTAATTAATTTAATTTGTTAAATCCAGTTTGTCTCTTTACTATAATTTTCATTTCAATGTATTTGTAAATTTAAATAAGGTTGATATTAGACTCCAAAATTAAGAGATACATGGTGACTCTTCCAAGCTGAATTCTTAAGGGATCCACACCTATAGAATCTTATCAAACTGAACCACTCTACGATCTGTATCTACATACACTCTGAGAACCATTAGGGACAGGTGGTCTACCCTCTTTCTCTTGCATAAAATATTTGGACTGAGCAGGCTCTTATTCCTCCTGAATGTACCCCGTCCCCCTGGAAATCCGGTGTATTACATTCCATTAAAGGTAAGTACACACACAAGATTGTTACTAGAGAGCTGTCCAAGGCCTTTATCGGCATCAACATTTTATTCTGCGTAATGAAATAGCTGCTGCGTTTTTCTTTTTGTGTTTCTGCTTTGCCCTCATGAGCCTTTGGGTACACGTGTGCTGGGAAGCACAGGGGAGGCTGTGTATGCTCTGCCCCAGGTCACATGGACAAAGGAAGGTGGCTTCAAATGGAGAAATGGACAGTATTCTAATCTATCCCCAACAGACTCCATCTTAAGGATACATCGCAGTATGATGCTTTCCTCCACAGGCACAGTCTGATGTAGCCCTCCTTTTTGTATTTCTTTAGCAAACCTCCTTTGTCATATTAATTTGCCATATTAATTTGGTTCTGTTCTGTTTTTGGAGAGTTATCCTACCAGTAAAAAGGAGTTCGAAGCCACTTCATGTAATTTGTATCCAACAATCCATTGGGTTGGGAAAAATGAAAAGGGATTAGTTCAATTACTAAGTTAATTTCATTTTTTTAAAAAAATGCAGCTTACAGGTCTGTATATTGATAGTATACTGAAATAAAGGAAACAGGTTTATCTCCAACAATAATCTCAAGTCTATAAACAAGATTTTGGCAATTTCCTGACAGTTAGACAATTAATCAGAATTAACCCAGAAATTGTGGGTGCTCCAACACTGAAAGTTTTTAAGAAGAGACTGGACAAGCATTTGTCTGAAATGGTATACAGGATTCCCTGCTTGAGCAGTGAGTTGGACTAGAAGACCTCCAAAGTCCCTTCAAACTCTGGCAGTTATTCTATGTGGCAGAATGCTGGGCAGTATCCCAGGCCTTTCAATTAGTGATATTACCAAATGTAATTATTACATAGCCACTTCTGTTCCCTCCTGTCAGCAACTTTTTTCTGAAAAATGTGTTATGCATTTTTCTTCATGAGCCACAATGGATCCCAAGAGATTATAGCAGATTTCACTCAGATGAGCAGCAGAGGTAATTTGGCTGAAGACATGACAGTTACTGGCTAGCACAGTATATAGTTGTTTAATGTACAGTCAGAATCTGTGAACAGTAGCTGCCTAGAGTTTAACTTCTGTGAGAAATCCAGAGCATTAGCTGCAGTAAGCAGCAATATGCTGTCTTCATGCAACTTCACCAAGTATTTACTCCTATCTCAAAATTCTGTAGCACTACTTAATTTTTCAAACTGGCTATTAACATTTCTTATATTGTAGATCAAAAAAGATGTTTTTAGCAAAGAAAGAATGTAGAGCTGAGGTCAACATCTGGTTCAGATTAAATCTAACCCAGCACTCTTTCTACCAAGCCTTTCCTTGCCAAAATCTAGTACCAAGACTTACCTGATACTGCCCGAGTCCAAGGGCTGGACTCTGGAGCTGCTGGATAATCGATTCATCAAAGTAGCCATTTTTCTCCCACAGCTGAAGGAGCTGTGGGAAATCAAGAGGAAGAGAAAGGCTGTTACTTGGCAGGCCGGACTTCAGGCAAGCTCTTGGCTGCCCCTGAAGTAAAGCCGAGCTGCTCACCCTGGCAATCTTCTGTTGTTTGTCCTCCTCCACAGCCAGGAAGCTAGTGCAGTAAATGGGCACCACCACTTTTTGCAGGGCTGCCAGGAGATCACGTTGTTGCTTCCGCTGGCTGAAAGTAAGGCAAGAACAAGGGCATCATTAGAGGAGTATATTATTTTAAATATGTAGAGTTCTTGACCTGGACATCTAAAGCATTTCAAGTCATGCACAAACTTACTATATCCTAGGTTCCTCTATATGTTTGTCAAGCAGCCTTAATACAGATGCAAAAACCCCCCCAAAAACAACAACAACCCACACTTATATCCCAATAAGAGAAAGGGACAATTTCATGTATATTTGGCTCCCTATTCTTCACAATTTGCTAAAGTTTTTCAACCAAAACATTTTTATTTAATATTTGGTATTTAAAATAGGGATTTTGGTTACCATTTCAGATTGCTTTACAAATGATTATTAGAATGATCTAAGTCACGGGTGTCAAATTGGCGGCCTGCAGGCCAGATGCGTCACGCACAGGCTATGCCCACCCCCAGCTCCGTGAAAGAGAAAAACGTTGCAAAACATCACATGACGGCAACCTGACATGGTGAGTTTGACACCCGTGATCTAAGTGAACTATGGAGTAATGTCTTTAAATTCTCCATAGTGCCAATATGACATGCAGATTAGTAACTCCTGGAACCTATCTTTCAAGGTGCAAACCTTGAAAACCTGAGCAAACATTCATCATCCAATTTGCCCTGGGAACCTAAGAATGGGCCCTGAAAGAAACACTTCTCACCAATGGTGGAGGACATCGTTAATCAGATAGATTAAATGTAGTCGCAGCTCAAAATGCGCCCCTTCGGCAGTGATCTGATTGCGCAGATGCTCAGCCATTAGTTCACAATGCTGGGGAGACTTGGCATTACTGAACATCCAGTTCTTTCCAGCCTGAGAACATAAAATGGTGTGAAAGTTTGCCATAGTAAACAAAAGTTCAGGTTCATAAAAAAGATCAGGCACAAAAAAAAAAAAAAAAAAATCCCAGGAGCCGGGATAGAGTTCAAAAATATTATGCATTTATTTCATGCTCCTACACACAAGAATCTGATCTACTAATGGTCAAGGCAAATTGGTGCTAGATAAGAATCAATGGAATTCAACGGGGACTGGACTTAGGTCTCTTGTGTGGGTGGCGTAACTTCAAACTGATGATATGTTTGACCCCATTAAGATTATGATTACTGGGGCTGTGATTCTGCTGCAAAACAATGCAATTGTCAAGTATGACTGCATTGCTTACCAGCAGCAATTCCTGCAGTCGTGTGCTGTTGTTAACTGACTCCCACAATCATTCGTCTAGAAAACTTCCTACTGGCATCTCATAACTAAAGTCACTGGGGAAGCAGGCAGGAAGTTGCAAGTTGCACACAGGTAAGTGGCTGCTGCTGGGAGGGGGAGGAGGTGTCCGTGAAGATCAGGGAGAGTGCATGAGAGGCACGAGGAGGGTGTATGAAGGTGCAAAGAATGGTTATCTTTTATGCTGTATCATGGACCCATAACAACATAGCAGTCACAGTAGTTCACACAGTAGAAATCACAGGCTGAAATTATAAGCTATAACAAATAATTGGAGATCATTACATGGATTCATACTTCACCCAAGAATTCACTTTCTTATCTAAAGAGTTTATATCAGAACTTTGAGAGCTATTTCAATTTGAATGTAGTAGTTTGTCAGCCTTAACTCAATTTTTATAACTTTTCCAGTTTTGTAGATATACCAGATCTGCTCAAGATACAAAGACAGACCCACTTCATTGTTCTACTGTTAGTACTCCACCTATCTTAAAGCTACGGTGGAAACACTGCTCTAGAGAATAATCAAAACAGATGGACTTGATTGCTAACTCTTACTAATATTTAAAGAGAATTTCATGACCATTTGAGGAGAATCTTCAAACATGTAACAAACATTTTATCTTTGTACCAGATACCACTTTGCTCTGATTTTGCCATTACTTACTGAGATAGCATCTTTGGTGCACGTGTCAATGATTGGTTGTAGCAAGTTATCAAACTCATTCATGTCCAGTTGGGTTTCCTCCAAGACTTTCTGCATTTGTTGCTCAATACCCACAGCTATTGCAGAGGTGATTTGCTCCTAAACAGAAAATTAAAGAGGACATCCCGGGAATTAAAGAGGACAACCCAAATCACACTTAGCAGAGTCTCCAAATTTTCCTACTTAGAAATCATGTTTGACTGTAACACTTCTGACATTTAATGATCCATAGCAGAGGCAGTCCTTTCTTTTAAACTACAATTCGCTCTGCTTGAGCTATAAAATGGCTAAAAATATTCCTTTTTTCCCCTTCAAAGAAAGCAATACGCCTGGCCGGAGCCAAATCACAAAGGAAGAATCCACCCAAACAAAAACACCAGAAAAAGTACTCTATTTAGGTTCTTAGTAGATTCAGCCACCACATTTCAAATAAAGTCTTTGCGGTGGGTATAAGAAAAACAAGGTAATACTTGGTAATAATTCTTCCGTATCTTTGAAATAGCCTGTATTCTAAAGGTATTGGGCAAAATACTTCTGAATGAATCATTTTCGCATCTTGGCTTCCCCAAAAGAATCCAAAGTCTCAGATCAACAATACTTTTGTCAAATCCATACCTGTCGCAGGGCAAGGAGGTGCTGCTCCTGCTGCTGCAGATTCCATTGACTTTGCTGGATTAATTCCTCCATTGAAGGAGTCCCCTGAGGAGTGGCGATCGGGGCAGGAGCCAAAGGTGGCTGGGGAATTGGCTGAATTGGTGGGGCAGCCTCAGTATCTTGACCTTGCTTGCACAATACTGTAAAGGAGGAGCATAGAAGAATCCTAAGATAGCCATGTCTGAATACTGGATCACATACTCTCTTCCCAGTTATCAAACTCCATCAAACATTTTGCAAACAGCATGTTGCAGGTGGAAAAATTCTCATCCCAATAAGGGAAATTGCTTTCCCTTATTGGGATGAGAAGTGAGGCTCTAGAGTGGTTTTTAAAAATGGATTTTGGAAACGAGGATTTCCGAGTCCTTTTCCCTATCTAACTTTTGCTAGTCAGCAAAAGTTACACTTATTGATTTCTATGGTAATTTCAAGTAATTCTGAAGTTATCCAAAGAAACTGGGACCTTCAGCTAAAATATTAACAAGTATGCAGCAGCTTTGCTCTAAAATGATCAAGATCAAGTTGCCTCCAAAAGTTGTAAATGCTCCAACACTGGAAGTTTTTAAGAAGAGACTGGATAACCATTTGTCTGAAGTAGGGTAGGGTATCCTGCCTAAGCAGGGGCTTGAACTAGAAGACCTCCAAGGTTCCAACTCTGTTATTCTATTCTAGTCTATGTTTCAAAATATGCAAGTGACATACTTGTTCTTTTCTATAACCTCCAGCAATTCCCAAGACTGTTTAAACTTCAGAATGAAGGGGGGAAATTCAGGCAGTTCTTGAAATTAAGATACATAGCAAATAAAGAACCAAGGCAACAATATCTTGCCTCTTAGATTAAACCTAGCTTGAATGCTACATTTTTTTAAAAAATTCATGGGTCTCCTAAGAGTTCAATTGAATGATGGACTGCAGTGAATTTCATCTGCTCAAACCAGTCATCCCCAAGAATATTATGGAGCAGAAAAGTGCAGAAGAGAGGCAGTGTAACTAACCCAAGAATTAATAAACTCAAATATTATAATCATTTTATAGTCTCTCAGCTTCAGAAGCTCCCATTCTATTTGCAAAATGGGGCTAAAAATCCACTTTTTAGCATTGCTGATATCATGTAGTATGTTTTGAATAATTTATATTATCCACAGCAAATTCTCTTGCCACCCTCCTCCCTAACTCACACTGTTGCTGCTCCAGAGCCAGCTTGTATTTGTAATAGCCATAGAAATCTCCTCCAAACAGAAATGAGAATTTAGGATTTTCCTTTTGCTTCTCCATTGTCATCTTTTCAAACTCAGGGCCATTCCGTGCCACAAACTGGGCCAGTTTGTCAATGACATTGCGTAGTTCTTGATCTGTGAGGAAGGAGGAGTAAGAGTAAGAACAGATATCACTGTGCATTTATAAATTAAGAAATCACCTCTAATCAATCACCATATCTATAAAACATGATTTAAGGAGTGCTATGGGTAATCACCAAAACAGGAAACAGATCCCAATTGTACAAAAAAACCCCAAAATCCTTACCCTATATAATCTGACAGTATGCTTCCTAAAGTGGACAGATTGATTCTCCAGGACATTTTTTAAAAAAAAATCTAAATGCTGGCGCTCAACTTCACATATGTACTTCCAGATTCTATCCTCCTTGCTTGATTTTACCTTTTATTGAAAACACTTTGTAGATTTAGATTTTGTATTTTTAGATCTTTTCTGATCAGCCCTTAGGTTTGTATTCTTTTCAGAATAAACAGGCTGACTGCTTCAAGCCATTAGATGTTGATTACTCTAAGCACTTTGAGAGATGGAAAACATTCAAACTACTTATCCCTTTTATACCAAGGGAGGAAAAAAAGCAGCTGGACAGCTGGTACAGAAACGATGAGCCCATTCTCGTATTCTGCTCAAGCAGGTCGCCTCCACCATACCACCTGGCACCTGCCAATCCTGCCAGCGCTGAATCGTGTGTGCGGGGCGGGCATATAAAGTTACCGGTTTTTGAAAACTGGGGGAAAGGGTTAAGGGGAGTGGCCCTAAGGTTAATGTGGCTTATGTTAAAACATGGTTCCTCCCACATTTTCAGTTGTGGAAGCCTCCTAGGTTTGGCAGGCACCGTCAACTGGGCCGAACCTTTATCTCGAGGTCCCTGAGCATGTGCGGAGTGCCTATCCCCCTTTGAAGACTGGTTTCTACAATAAGCCAAATGACATAACGTTGTAAAGAAGCATCCTTCCTCACCATCAGGCCAGGTTTGGGGATAGTGAAAGCTGCCTTGCTTATATATTACACACACACACACACACAGCGACTTTGTGCCCCACCACCCTTCGAGATGTCACAGACTCACCTTCGGGCGGGGGCAGCAGTGGCGGGGGTGGCATCTCCATGGCGGTAAAAGAAAGGGAGGACAACCACTCGAGCGCCTTCGGTCACGCTAGGCCCCGCCAGCCGCCGAGCGCTCCTCTACCGTAAAAGCCCCGCTTGCGACATCGCTTCCTCCTCCTTTCTTCGCGCGAGGTCGCTCTTGACGGCTTCGTCGCCATAGAGATTTCGACTCCTCCCCCCCTCCCCTCCAGCGTTGAGGGTGGAGCAGTTTTCTCTCGCGGACCCGCCTCGCGGCGAATCAGGCAAGCCTTTTGGCCTGGCCAATCAAGCGGCTTCCGATTGAGCGCGCGGATGGGGTGGGGGGGGAGGTACACATCGCTGCTTCATTCATAGAAACCGGCGGCTAGAACGTCTCGCGCCATGCTCTGCTCTGAAACGAGGGGATTTGAGCAGCGTGCTTTTTTTTTTTTAACAGGGCGATCAACTATTGCAAGTTTCTTCCGCTCCGTTAGTTTCACGTCCGCCTAGAGAGGTTAGGGGAATTCCTTCAGTTAGACGAAATTATTTGCACTCTATTTACACATGCACACCCATATTTGTATGGCCGCTTCTTGACTCGCGGTGACTCTGGGTGCCTTACAAAAATAACCCTCTATGCAAACAATAAAAAAAAAAATTCCCCCACCCCCCGCAGCATCAATCAATCTGACAAGCCATTTAATGGTCTTCTTCGCACTCTGTTGGCAAAGCCTGGTCTTCAGGGTCTTTGGGAAAGTGATGACCCTTTTGAGAGCTGTCTGCAACGAAATTCCATTTTAATGTATGCCGATTATTGTACATTCAAAGTTACAATAAAAAGTTAGTATTCTATTCTATTCTATTCTATTCTATTCTAGGTTGACTCAGTCTTCCATCCTTTCAAGGTTGGTAAAATGAGGACCCATATTCAGTAGTAGGATTCAAATCCCATTGATACTGGTTTGCTTGTGGCTGGGTGGGCGCTTGCGTGCATGTGCAACACTTCTGCACATGCACAGAAGCTTCTGCACATGCACAGAGATGTCCGAGTGGGTGGGCTTAGAGAGGGCTGTAAAAAGCACTGTAAAGGGTATACAAGTCTTATTGCTATTGCTGTTCTGTTCTGTTCTACTTCTGTTCTGTTTTATTCTATTCTATTCCTATTCATGTCAAAATAGGACCAATCTACTCTCCACAGGGATGCTGTTCCAAAGGAAGGGAGCCACCATGAATGCTCTTATTCTGGGTCCCACCAGATGGACCTTAGGAGAGGGGACCTGCAACATTCCCTGCCTCCAAGGTCTGGTGGGTCCAGCAGATGTGACGAGGAAGAGTGTCTTATCTGCACATTATAAAATTTGGAAACTGCTCATTTCACTCACAGAGTCAAGAAAACATAGTTAATTTTCTGTCATAGTTAAACAATTACATTTTGGCAATATCTTTGCACCTAGCTGCTTTTTGTTTTTTAAAGTGGAGGTTTGGATTATGGACTGGTGAGATGCAATTAGCCCTTTGTTATCACAAAACTGCAGTAACAAGATCAGGAAGATGTCTCTGTAAGGTAAGGTTGCTTGCTTTTTCTCTCATAATCACCTAGCCAAATGTGCATTCTTGCTCTAATGGACTCTTTGTGAATGGAGGCCAGTAATGGTCAGAGAAAAGCTTTCAAGTTGTTTACACAACCAATAGGCCTTGATGGGAAGGCCTGCTGTTGTCGCTGCACTTCTCTTCAGTGTTTTTGGTTTGGCTCCCACCACAGATGACATCCCTCTCACAATCAGCCCTTTCCTACCCTCTGAAGACACAACTTATTTTTAACAAGAGAACAAAAGATGCCAGTAACATCAAGTAGCAGGCAGGGGGAACTGCAATAGCACTTAGACTTATATACTACAGGTAGTCCTTGACTTACAACCACAATTGAGCCCAGAATTTATGTTGCCAAGTGAGAAATTTGTTAAGAGAATTTTGCGCCATTTTACTTCTCTTGCCACATTTTGTTAAGTGAATCACTGCAATTGTTAAATTAGGAACATGGTTGTTAAGTGAATCTGGCTTCCCCAGTGATTTCATTTGTCAGAAGTCATTGACCAAAAGAGGATCGTATGACCCTGGGACACTGCACCTGTCATAAATATGAACCTGTTGCGAAGCATCCTAATGTAAATCATGTGGCCATAAGTGTGAAAAATGGTCATGTCACTTTTTTGTGCGGTTGTAAGTTCTGTCACTAAATGAACTGTTGTAAATCAAGGACTACCTGTAGTGCTTTACAGTACTCTCTAAGCAGTTTACAGGATCAGCATATTGCTGACCCAACAAACTGGGTCATTTTACTGACTTCAGAAGGATGGAACCTGGTTCAAGTCAACCTTGAACCAATCAGGATTGAACTCCTGGCAGTGGGCTGCAATACTGCATTCTAACCGTGCAGTATTGCCTTACTTCTTGTAAAAGCAAAAACTATTTTCATAATTTTCCAAGTCTTCTTCATAAAAAGGACTGAGTTATGCCAAAGGAAACAGATATCCAATTAGGGGTTGCTTCAATAGTGGGGTGCAAAGCAGCTAAGAAGGAAGTGCTAAAATGAGTGATAACAAGAGGCAGTGCATTGATTATGGTACTGGACTGGAACCAGGGAGACTGAATTCATAGCCACTGGGAGTGATTCTGGGCCAGTCACTGTTTCAGTCCAACCTACTTCACAGGTTGCTCTTGTGAGAATGAAAATAGAGATCTTCATATGAGCCCCTATGAAGTTGAAGAAAAGCAAGCTAGACACTGAACAAGTGTTTATTTATCTATCGGCGGGGGTTGGCCACAATAATGCACAAACTTGTGGCATATCTTAAAATCTGTAATGATAGGATGATTTGAAGAAGCCAGACATCGGGGCTTCAGAAAGAATGGAGACCCATAAGTCTTATTACAATTCAGGATTTTTAATGGTGGGAATTCTGCCTGACTCATATGCCTTGGTACTGGTGGAAAGGAGAAAGAAGTTGCCTGTAATCTTTAGGGAAAAAATGCTGTTACTTTCAATATAAATCCAAGCAAGAAAATTTCAACTTTGCAGAATTCAGCTTTATTTACATATTCAAATTTAAAAAGCATAATTACAACACACTTCGTTTTATCCAATTTTTAAATGTGCAGACTAAAAAAATCATGGTTCCTGTACACTACAAATAAAACCTGAAAAAATTTCACCTTACTTTAGGACAGGAGTGACTGCATTTATTTATAATATATACATCCACACCTATCAACTCAATTAAATATTCCTTTTTCAGACATTGTCAATGCCATATACAAACCACCAAGACTGCCCCTCTGAGAGGCAAGTGACTGACTACACAAACCTAAACATTTATTTGGAAACAGGCAGGTCCATCTTGCCAGTTTGAAAAGAACAAACTTCCAAATTATTCAGACTCAAAAGTTGAAGCTGGCTCAGCTTCATGCGCCCTTTCCCAAGATGCCCCAATTCATAAATGACTTAACTTTTTGAAAAGGTTCCTCCCGTGGCAGGGGAGGCTTAGAAATGTTTCAAGACACAAAAAACAGCAACCAACTTGCCATGCTGCCTATTATGCAGTTTGAACCTAACACTTGTGTTCATACAA
Source organism: Masticophis lateralis (assembly GCA_030761175.1). NCBI lineage: Eukaryota > Metazoa > Chordata > Lepidosauria > Squamata > Colubridae > Masticophis > Masticophis lateralis. The sequence goes on from JAUDYJ010000001.1 coordinate 334,322,632, forward strand.
AGGAAATGTTTCAGCAAAAAAATACTCCAGCAAAATACCAAAGGGCATTTTGACTCTGCTCTAGTTCTTTTGTTGTTCTTCACGCTCCTAGTAACTCTTTGCATTATGGTTCTAAAAATAACTGAAAAGGAAGAGTCTTCAAAGCTTTTAAGGAATTTGTCCTTTACTAAATTCAAATATTCCTGAACTCTATACCATAGCTTTCTCCAATCTCTTTGTTTTCAATTCTCATAATTTCTAGTTATCACTGGAATTTGGCCATATTGGCTGGGATTATGTGAAGTAACATCTAACAAATTTGGAAGACACCAGACAGAGCGAACCTGACATACCCTGCTCATTACTACTGTCTAGTATCCTTTGGTATTTACAAACTTTGTCAGTCCATGTAGGTATCAGAAGCTGTCATCCAAGACCCTCATTTGGCTATCCAGAGATGTACATTTTTTTTAAAAAAAAAGGCAAGGACATATGTAAATGGTCCTTAGCATGAATTTCCCAAGCACCAAAAATGTCCCTTTTAGTGAGAGACAAAATTTTCCTTATTTACAAAGAATAAATTGCTTGTTGAATCTTAGATCTAAAAGCCAATTTTTACAACTTTTACAAGCTAGCTCTTTGTTCTAGTTGATGGTTTTGCTTTGGGGGAATTACAGAACTTTTACAACACACTCAAAGCCAAGTACACACCAGAATTTCCAATTACATATATACAAGTGCACGTGCACCCCTTCCCCGAACATACACACATACATACATACATGCACTGTTATCCTACCAATCACCCCCTCCCAAGACAAGTAAGTATGAGAATAGATGGGACACCTAAAATTAGTGTATCAAGCAGGCCCAGAATAAACATAATACTCCAAATATAGAATTTCACATATATGTGAAATTCACTGGGAACATTTTTTTTGAGAGTCTAATGTATGTGCTCTCATCACACGTAGGGCAAAGTCATACCTCATGCTGCTCCTTTCTCTTGGCTCTAATTGGGCTATGAGTGTTCAAAACTAAAATAGTACATTAGGACTACACCAGTGGTGGGTTTCTACTGGTTCGCCTTGGTTTGGGCGAACTGGTAGCGGCGGCGGGAGGCTCTGCACACCCACCCGGACGTCATCACGGACACTCTGTGCATTAGCAAAATGTTCTACGCTTGAGCAGAAGTGCTATGCACAAGTGAACCAAACACATATGTGCATGCACTCACAGTTCTGAACCGGTAGCGAAGGTAAGTGAAAGCCACTACTGGACTACACCAATCAATCAGCATCCTATTATTAAGATAAGATTCCCAATGCCTCTCACTGCTTCAGAGAATCTAGGGAGAAGGAAGAGAAAATGAATCTCTGTCCAACCTGACAGTGTGAAAGGACACAAAGGGAAGATATATGACAACATGCTGTAACTTATTAGCTTTTACTGTTTTATACTGTACTCTGGACATACCTAGTTCATTCAGTCAGCTATGCCTCAACAAGCCTCTTAAAAATTAAAATTATTATCAGCTTTGCACAATGAGACTGGAATGTTTAATCGATACTAAAAGGCAACAGATTTATGTTCCCAACTGAATTATCACAACATAAGAATCTATTCTTTACTGGTCCTAAACAGTGAGATCTTAAATCTTTATTTATGATATTCTTTTCACATACTTTTATAAAAGAAATCCCACAAAGTAGATTCACTCTCTTTGGACAAACACACTTTTAGTATGGAGGTTAGTTCACACATGTAAGAATAATGTCCACTTTTAAATTTTGGGACCTTATGTCCTTCTCAAAAATGAATTAACTATTTTTGTTTTCTAAATCTATCTTCTGCCATTTTTGACCCTGGTTTTCTGCTAAAACTATATAGAAATGATTTTCATTTTGTTTCCATTTAGTGGCCAGGCATGCTCATGTTAAGTCCAAGTCTTGTCGTTTTATTCTACAGCACACATTTTAAGAGAAAAGCGCTTTCCCACTTTATTCTGTTTGCCATCTGTTTTCATTGCTTTGGTATTGTGAAAAGAGAGGGACGTTGGCAGAGAGACATTCCTGTCTTTCTGCTCTAGAAAGAAGTCAGATGAAACCTAAATAACTTGGAAGGAAAATAGTGCCCTCTTGGCAGAGTCATCCTAGATCTTTGGAAATCCTCTGGGAACAGATCAAGGCCAGAGGGACTCCCCCCTTACCAGCCCCTGCAACCTTCCCATATTGCAGCCTTCATGAGGGGCCTTATTACAGAATGCAAACCTTCTTTTTCAATTGCATACAGCATGGGTGGCTTCCTTTCATCCAGAGCTGCATTTTCTTTTCCACACCCAGGTTAGAGAACTCATATGTTTTTAGCTTCCCTTTGCTCAAGGAGAGAGCAGTTTTAAGAAAATCAAATGGACACCCTAAAATGGATGTGCATATTTTGCCTTCCCACCATCAGCAGGGGCCAGTCAAATTTTAAAAAGAAACAGGCCAAGATATTTGGCTCTTGTCTAAGACTTGCTTTCTTGAATAAACTAAGGGCCTCTCTCTTACCTGGGCAACCCAGAAACATGATTACAAACTCACAAGAGCATAGTGGACATACTGAAGACTTCTGCTGAAGATCTCAGCTAATAATAGTGCAGGAGAAAGAGCTAGTTGCTCCAGTTTCAGTACCCAGGAGAAGAATTCTTGAGAGACAAAAAGCAAATGTCATCTACAGCAGGAAAGAAAGTATGAAGAGTATTTCAAAGAGACAACATAAACAATCCAGCACAATGTACAGGAATTATGCCCAAATCTGACATCAGGATAGACGAATACTCATAGTGGTATTTCTTAAAAAATTATCCTTGCAAACTAGGAGAGCAGAACCCTCAGAAAATAATTCCTGAAGCTGCATGATATTATTAAGAAATTTTGCCCTATGGAGAAAATTACATGCTATCTGGATCTCTTTGCTTCACCTTTTTCTATGAGGGGGAAAAAAACCCCAAACAAAAAAGGCTTTGAGACCATGATTAAAACAGGAGCGGGAGAGGGAGGACTTCAGAGCCATACTTGCTACACAGTGCTAGCAGCAAACTCCTGCTATTACATGATTTTATTTATTTTTTTGAATAAATTCATTCATTCTTTCACCAGAGACTGGAAACTGCTCCCCATTCTTCTTCATTTTTGGCAATCCCCTGCGTAATGCTGCAAACGAAGGCAGCAAATGAGCAGCAAAGCTATCCTCCTTATAGAATACAACAAACCTTCTCCTCTTTTCCACACAAGAGGGTCCAAGAAAAAGAGTTGTTTTTGTTCCATTTTGAAAATAACTGAAAATGAATGGCAAAGTAAGGCAGAATGCAACTCAAAAAGATCTAAAACCAGGAGTGTAAAGAAAAAAAACTGGCCACGTTTGTGCTACCATGGACAATCAACATGTTCAGGGGCATCTGGCGATCACAGAGACTCAGCGGCTACAGACGGGCTTTTGCATGGCCAAATTTTACCTGATGAAACCCACCCCAGTGGATTCTTCCACTAGCAAGTATTGCTTGGCATGCAGTACCCTCTTCTATAGCATTTATCCCTCCATGGGACATATGCACAGACCCCGGCTATTCCTTGAGACTAAACAGTCACACAAGTGGAAGGGGAAAACTCCATGTGAAGAGTTCACATTGTTTTAGCAATGAATACACCCTTGCTAAATATCATAGCGACTGGAGCTATAGAGTGCCGGATAGTTCTGTCGGGAATACTGGAAGTGATCTACGAGGACATTGCTCCTGCTGCTACCATACTGGAAATCTCCATGATGTGCAAAGGAGGCAAGTCCATTCTGAGACTTTTCCGGGGTACTCCAGCGCCGATCCAGGTTTGTTAGATCTCCCGTCGTGATAGGAAGGAGCTGCTTTTTTGCTTCCCGATTTGCATCGTATTTGGTCTGTAAGATAATTACACTATCAGCCTCAGAAATCAGAATATCTACTCAAGTACAAACAGCCTAAAAACAAGGGATACATTAACTATCTTGAGAAATATTAAATGAGAAACTGTTAACTTGCTCTTTCCATTTATTAATGAGAAAGCACTAACTGCTCCCACTGATGATTGATAGGATTAAGAAGTCACCTCAGAATGTAGAGGATTGAGTAAGGAGTCCATGTGGTAGACACTATGGTGGGCTTCCATCATGGCAAAAGGAAAGACCTATGTCTGAGGAGCAACATGGAAGTATTGCCTTTGGAATCTTGGAGCATATGAGTCATCACAGGGCAAGATGTAAACTCAAGCCTGATTGGTCAGTTCATATGACTTCTACTGTCTCAAATGAAGCCCCTCCCCGCTTTACATCATAAACTGAGCTCATCAATAGTCCTGTAAGAGAATGCACCAGACTGATTCCACTTTGGCTGGATGGGATCAGTGAAGCAAAGTGGGTATGGACATATCACGTTCACAGAGGTAGGATTTTTTTTTCTGTTGTCATTTTTGAGAGGAAAGCAGAGTTCTTTGCATTTTTCTGTCAGTACCGGACTGTAACTTGTTATATTAATTGAGTTGTTTTAGTGTGGTGGGCTGCTAAGATTACAGGCCACTAAGGAAGCCCTCAAAGCACATCTAGGTTATATAGTGTCAAAGTTTCTTTGTGATATTTTGAAACAACATATCACCTCCTTCGCATTAAGTTCAACTACCAACCTCAGGGAGGGCAGAACTGTAATGTCCTAGACCTGTGATGGTGAACCTACGGCACGCGTGCCACTGGTGGCATGCGTAGCCATATCAGTGGGCACACAAGCTCAGCTCCGGCATGCATGTGTGCGCCGACCAGCTGATTTTTGGGCTTTCTGGCCCACCATAAGTAGGGAAACAGGCTGTTTCCTGCCTCCGGAGGGCCTGGGGGTGGGGGGGGGAAGGCCCGTTTTTTGCTGTCCCGAGCCTCTCGAGCCTCTCTAGGAGTCTGGGGAGGGTGAAAATGGCCTTCCCTACCCCCCCCCGGAGGTCCTCCAGAGGCCGAAAACGGCCCATTTGCCAAGTTGGCAAACGCAGGGGCGGGGCGCGTAGAATTATGGGTGTGGGCACACGCGCACGACTCCCCCTGCCTGTTCCTGGCACGCGATGGCAAAAAGGTTAGCCAACACTGTCCTAGACTGTTAAAGGCCATTTCAACTCTCAAGACTGGGAAACTCTATTTCATTTGATTATTTTTTCATACTCATCTTTTATAACAATAGCTAGTCTTGAGTAATTTTTACATGGAATTTAAAATAGTTGCATATTTATATTGCAGCTTGTGAGGAATCAACCTATCTTTGGGTTGTCTTTACAATACTTGTCAGAATTAACTTTGTTTCTGTTTTCTTCCTAAAGCTACACTGTTTAGTTTTGTATCTCAAAATCGAGGAGAACCACGTTGTTGATTTTGCACTAATGAAATCTGGCAATGTTGAGGACTGATAGAAGAGAATATTTGTAGCTCAAGACTGAATTGTGGGGTCTCTGGTGCTCTCTGAGCTTGGCCGTTTTCTTGCAGGCCTTTCATTACCAAACTAGACAAGCATTATCAGTGATGATGTCATCTGGTTTGATAATGAAACTGCAAGAAAATAACCCAATTCAGAGAATACCAAGGACTCCGTATGTTGAGGAGCTACAAAAAGGAGAACTATGGACCACTTGTGGCTCTGTAGCTTTATACAGTCAACACTTAAAAGTAGAGCTTCATTCACAGAATAATATTTGATTTGAGAAATCAGGAGATAAGAATCCATAAAGACAGAAATATACCCCTTTCTCAAGTCATTAATGAAACTCAAAAGTTAAGCAAAAGTCATTCTGTTCATTTTGAGAAAACAGAAAATGAATCCTGAGCTAGCCCAACCATTTAAAAAGTTAAACCTCAGTTATGCTTGAATTCCAGCCTGAGTTCCAACCAGGGGTCAAATACATTCATTTTTCATTCACAGTTTGGCCTGAGGTTAAAGGAAGATTGTCTATTGGCTACATACCTTGTTGTACAAAAACACTCCCAGGATAGCAGTCATCATGCCCAGAACATTGGTGGAGGTGACAGGGTTGCGAAGCATGATTAGGGAGACACTAATGACTGTGATCCTTTTTGTGGCATTTGCAACAGAGTAACTCAAAGGGCTGATAAGGTTCAGGATGCTGAAGGCAATGACATTCTGGGCAAAGTTGCAGAAACCACTGATGGCCAAGAGAAGGATGGTCCATGGCCAATGAGCCATTGAACTCTGTGGGAGAAACAGTCTGTGAGACACCAGTGCACTTAAAAGGAACAGAAGCAGGTACAACACACTGGTTGTGGTAATTGGTTGGATGTAACTTAATATTTCTCTAATTAAGCACAAGGATTCCTAGCTTTCAATTCCAAACTTTGTTAAAGATATAAAGATACTTTAGAGTAGGCCTGTATGTGATGTACCCATCTGCAAGTTCTTATATAAAATGTAATTTTCCTCCAATATCATATTGTTAAAGTATCTATTTGCCTGTGAATCCAAGTCACTAAATATAGTTCACTAGTTGTTGACATAAAACTATTTTTATATGCACCGTAATCACTGTAATTAATTTGTCGAGGAAAGAATTTTCAGTTCTGATATATCCTTAGATAGAAATGTCCTTTATTTTTTTAATATTTCATTCAAAAAAGTATCTCTTAGTAAGAGCATAAATGAAAGAGCCATGACAATTGAACCATAAGCTTGAAAGTTGATCTATTAAACTAAAACAGTCCTGTGGGAAAGGTTTGCTTTCATACGATTAGAACAAATCAAATACTTTTTTCTATAATATACTGAAATCTTGCTTGATTACTCTGTTACAGGTGGTACTTATTTAATGACCAATTGTTCAGCGACCAGAGTTATGATGATGCTGAACAAGTGATAGTTATGAACAGTTTTTATATGCCGCATCCCCTGGGTCACCTGACCACTATTTGCAACCTATTTTCCTGATTTCCTATCAAGTCAATCGGGTAGCCAGCAGGGGATCACAAAAGGTGACCATGTGAAGAACTAACGTAATAATCTGTGATGATTCACTTAATGACTGTAACTGGGACTGCCAGAATTTCTGTTGCTAAGTAGCAATTATGTGATATGCTTTATAACCACGTTGCAGCAACAGAAATTCTGATCCCAATTACCTCCTTTAATCAAGGACTGCTATTAGTATAACATGTAAGAGCTGCGGTGGCGTAGTGATTAGAGTGCAGTACTGCAGCCTACTTCTGCTGATTACCGGCTGCCAGCAGTTTGGCAGATTGAATCTCACCAGGTTCAAGGCTGACTCAACCCTCCATCCTTCCAAGATGGGTAAAATGAGGACCCAGATTGTTGGGGGCAATATGCTGATTCTATAAACCACTTAGGTTTATAGGGCTGTAAAGCACTATGAAGCATAACTCTAAGTGCTATTACTAATATAGGAGAAATAAGGCTGCCCAGCTTTCAAAAAAAGTTGAAAAAAGATAAGTTTATTATTGAATAACCAGTTCTTTTAGTATTACTTAACCTGTTAGCATACTGTGAATAATTTACTAGATGTAGCTGAGACCCTAAGTGCAAGAAATGGATAGACTCTAAAGTATTTTAAAGGATGAAAAAGTTATCAAGATTTTGCAATAATTTATAAACTGGAATGGGCAACATGGCACTATTCGGATACAATAGTCAAAAATTCTTACTAGCTATGCTGGGTACAGTTCAGTGGTGGGTTTCAAAAAATACTACTGGTTCTGTGGATGTAGCTTGCTTGGCATGGCATGATGGGCGTGGCAGGGGAAGGATATTGTAAAATCTCCATTCCCTCCTGATCACCTGGGACTTAGGAGGCAGAGAATAGATGGGGGCAGGGCTAGTCAGAATTTTTACTACTGGTTCTCTGAACTACTCAAAATTTCCACTGCCGGTTCTCCAGAACTGGTCAGAATCTGCTGGTACAGTTTCTTTACTCATGGCCACTTACCTCTAGGTGACTACACTATAATTTAACAGCAATTATCTTAGTGGGCACCTATTTGCTAAAAAACAGTAGAACTTAGTGACAAGTTTAATTTAATATAATTTTGATAAGGAATTACTTATTAATAAGATTTAGATCTTTCTTCCCTCAAAGAGTTCAACAGTCCTTCAATTTCAACAAACCACTTGAAATTGTCTAGGCTGTCACTTGACCAAAGTTAATACAATGACAAAATCCATAAAAGGTGAAAACTCAAAAGGCATGAGCAAAAAATACATTTTGAGCTCCCTCATAAAGTACAGTAATAAAGGCACTTCCCCCAACTCCAGCAATTATTATGCATCCTGCCACAAGAAAGGCAAGATTATGTGTTATACTATCTATGCCTTTGGCAGGGTCTGCAAAAGTGCCTAGTTAATTACCTAAGCTGATCATCATGAAGAAAACCTGTTTTTGCATCCACTAAGAGTAAACTATGACTTGATGGCACATAATCAATCAAAAGCTATGACACTCTTGAGGGCTTATCACTGGTTTAGAGAGCTATTGGGAAGCAGTGCTTCAGCACAGTGATGATAGCAACACTTTTGTAGCCGCATTTTGAGCAGTTCCAATTTCCATACTGTCCCAGGGCTTCCCTTCAATATATACACGGCAATAGCCTTTGAGGTTACCAGCATCTGGAGGTTACCAGCATCTGGGTCACCAATAGCAGGTTTCCATCTCCAATAAGAGGCCCAATTTGTTTTTCAAATAAGCTGATAAAAGGCCCCATTGCCACTGATGTGATGTGGCTGTCCATGCCAGATCCAGGAAGGATCCCCAGACTGTGAATCTTTAGGGAGACCTTTAGGGAGAGTACAACCCCATCCAGCATAGCCTTATCTCCTGAATCTTGAAATTCAGCCCCTGGATCAGCAACAACTCCATCTTGTTTGGTTTCAACTTCACCTTGGTCTCCCACATTCAGTCAGTCTTTTATACAGCCAGGAGACTTGCAGAAGCTCTTGAGGCATCCAACCCTGAGCTTGCAAGAAAGGAGAAGTATAGCTGAGTATATTCAGCATACCGACAGTGACTAGCTCCAAACCCAGCAGCCTCACACAAATGTTAAATATAATTAAACTTTGCATGATCTGCAGGACAATCCCAGGGGTTGAGCAACAGTCTCTCATAACACTACCTGGTAGTGCCTTGAAGGGAAACAGCAGAATTACTGAAAACAGTGCCTCTAAATTTCAGCTTCTATAGTTCCAACAGGTTGGCATGACCAATAATATTAAAAGGAGGCTACAGGAGCATCAATAGGACTGCATTTTCCTTCTCTCTTTCTCCCAGCAGTGGCTTACTTTTTATTGCAAATTTCACTGTTTATTTTTACATTAACAACATACCAAGTAAGATACAACACATGTATACATTTCAATAATTGAAAAAAATTATTTAGATAAAAGCCAAACATCTTATCCTGAATCTTTCCATCTATACACTATTCATTTTCCGCAACTGGCTGAACTCTTCCATCTATGTACCCTCCTTCTTGTCTACCAGAAGACTATAAAGTTTATTGAAGAACATAGGCTCAAAAAATGTCTACAAATTTCAAGAATTCAGTCAACCCATCATCCAGTTCAGTTTTGGAGCTCTTGTGGTTTTATTGCTAATATGCTCAAAATCCTTCATGATGATCAAAATCTGTGTTCAATACCAGTTCTAAACAGCTAAGACAAAAATATGGGAGGGCTGCAATGGGAAACATGATAGAAATACCACCAAAAAAGCAATGGGAGCCTCCTGACCCTAACTAACTCTTGGGTCATACTTCCAAGCTAAAGGCCTTTTCTACAGAGTTAACACTTACCAAGTCATTTTCTACCAGAAATGAAGATAGATCAACCAGCACCCATGTTGGGATCATGAAAAATACAGCATGGCACCCAAGGATGTTCAACAGACGGAGATGGTGTATTCGTGAATCTCTTAAAACCTGTAAGAATGAAGAATTCAGAAACAGCTCCTCCTTCAAGGATAATTTCTTTTAGTTATTTTTCTTCCTGTAAACTGAAATGTAATTGTTGTATCTCAAACACACTATTTCTGTACCTGTGTGCAACCGAGTACAGTGGCAGTGATTAAGCCATTGTTCTAATTTGATGACCTACAGATAAATTGCATCTCAGGTTTCGTAATTCCCAGCCTTCATAGCTATTGGGCAATGTTGAGACTTTAGAAAGAGTGCAGAGAAGAGCAAGAAAAATAACAACGGGACTGAAGGCTAAAATGTACGATGAACAGTTGTGGGAACTGGGATGTCTAGTCTAATGAGGAGAAGGACAAGAGATGACATACATGATAGCAGTTTTCCAATATTCGAGGGATTGCAATAGGAGAGGAGATCAACCTACCTCCAAAATACTTGATGATAGGACAAGAAGTAATGGAAGCAAACTTATCAAGGAGAGATACAGCCTAAAACTAAGGAGAAATTTTCTGACAATGAGAGCAATTAACAAGAGGAACAGTTTGCCTCCAGAAGTTGTGGGTATTCCAGTACTGGAGGTTTTTGGGAGATTGGACAGCCATTTTCCCAGAGTGGCATAGGGCCTCCTGCCTGAGCAGGGTATTGGACTAGAATTCACCTTCCACCTGTCTTTTTTTTTTACTCTGTATAAATGAAATCTTATTTTGAATCAGAGGCACCAAATCTGAAAAATTTCAACTAAACAATAATAAAATTTGAAAAATCTAGACAATGCTAGCATCTAACTACAAACTAATTGGGTGACTCTCTGTGTGTCTGCTTGCCTGTCTTAAAAAGGCCCCCAAACCAACTTCTTTAAGCTATTCAAGAAATCTTATTATACATTTAATTGCTAACTTTTAAGTCACTTAAAAACCTGAAGCCTGAAAATTCGTCATATAAACTAACATACAGAGTCCAACTTACTTAGTGTAAACTATATTTTAGTTTAGACTAAAAGAGATTTGGACATTTCAATGTGATTCAATGTGCTGTGAGAACTCAACCATATTCTTACAATGCTGTGTGAATAAGGCCATCGTGTTAAGACATGTTATTAGAACATAATATTGTGGATTGTAAGCCTGGATTTAGCATGTTATGAACATAAACTACCAGCTGACTTAAGGAAACCCTCCCCTACTCTCCATTTTAGTTTTCCATCTATAAATTGGTTAACAATTGCAGCTTAAATTTTGTGTACCACAAAGAAATTATTGAGTTTCTACACCATTAGAGAATATGAGAATTTGAAATATGAATATATCACATGTTTGTTACAAAGACCGACAGCATAATCATTAGTGCAGAAATATCAAGTACATTTGCAAATGGGTATCCAAGTGCAAAAATATACATTAAAGCAAATAACCACAGGGTACCTTCTTAGAGAAAATATTCTGAAGTGAGAAGCAGAGAGTGGCAGCCAGGGCACTGATAAGCCCCCAAGTATCAAATGAGAGTTCTGTAACTGTAGCCAGCAGGACTCCACCAATAATAGGGATGAGGGATAAATATACCTGACGGAAGAAAAGAAAAAAAATAATTCATTCATTCATTCATTCATTCATTCATTCATTCATTCATTCATTCATTCATTCATTCATTCATTCATTCATTTATTTATTTATTTATTTATTGTGTTTGCTGCCCATCTCACTTCAAGGCAATTCTGAGCAGCTTACTTATACGGGACAGCAGCTGTTTCCCAAGTTCAGGTGGTACAGAAAGTTTATGCAAGCCTCACAAAACTCACTTTCCAAATGTTTTCTGTTTCCAGATAAACATTTCAATGAACAAGTATTTGAGAAGCGTCAAATACTTCACCGCTCTGACTACACTTTATTTCTCTTACCTTGGTTGTCTGTTTTTCCTTCATGATGATTCTTGACAGGAGAACAACCCAAATAGGCATTGTTGCTTTAACTGGAAAGAGGAGGAAGGGCACAGAATTAAAGTTGGAACGGAGGCCAGCAACAAGGTCTGTGAAATAAAAGCTACTTAGAAACTGATATATTGCATGCAGATATTGCTCAATACAATGTAATGCAGTATAATTGTTCAACCATCGCTCACATATGCAAAAGCTTCCATAGTGATATTGTGACACTCCTAGACTACCTGACACTTTTTTCTATACTACTTCCTGCTTTACTACTAAACTATGTGCTAACTACGCTTTGTGCCATTTTGAAAAAACAAGGACTGCTTTTCTAAATATAAAAGATGCAAATTCACCTTGCCTGAACACAATTTTTAATATGCAAATTAAACAACTACTACAAGAAACTTATAGTGTGAAATACAGGTAGTCCTCGACTTAGAACAGTCTGTTTTAGTGACCATTTGAAGTTACAGTACTGAAAAAAGTGACATATGACTATTGTTCACATGACTTTTGCAGCATCTCCAGGGTCGCATGATCAAAATTCAGATACTTGGCAACTGGCTCATATTTATGACAACTACAGTGTCCCGAGGGTCATGTGATCACCTTTTTGCGACTTTCTGACAAGCAAAGTCATTGGGAAAGCCAGATTCACTTAACAACTGTGTTACTAACTTAACCGCTGCAGTGATTCACTTAACAACTGTGGCAAAAAAGTTTATAAAATGGGGCGAAACTCACTTAACAACTATCTCACTTGGCCACAGAAATTTTGGGCTCAATTATGGTCATAAGTCAAGGACTACCTGTATTGAAACATACTTTATTTTACCTCCACAATTAATTCTGCAAGGAATTAAAGATAAATGGAGAAATCAAGGCTGCACGGGATTTCTAAATTAATTAAATACATCTGAATGGGGTTTTTTTGGGAAGAATCCTTTATCAGAGAAATAAATTTACCTTTTATTCCCTCAGCTTCTCCCATAGCCCCCTGGAGAAGAATGGTACTGTACAAAATGCACAGGGAAGAATGAATTATACCCCTCATTCCTCCTCCCACATATTATTTATGCTGACAGAACATCTTCAAATGAAGATAGTTCACTGGATTTCATTATCAGACAGCACAACCCTCAGTTTTCCCTGCCTTTGCTTCCCTCTTAAGAACTATCAGGCATTCTGGTTGAACCAGATTATTGGCAGTAAAAACTTTAAAACAAAAAAAAACCAAACACAATACCATACCCTCCAGGCATGCTTTTTCCCCCCTCAATATAAATAAGGACATTATCTTGAAGTTCTGCCAACATTCTACACATAAATGGAGACAGCCTAGTAATCTAATGAAAACTGATACCTCCATACAGAGAAAGCCCTCCTTCTAGCTCTTTGCAATTCCACTTGTGAACCAAAGTAGTTTAACATTGAACTACGAAGAGAAATACAAGTAGTCCTTGACTTACAACAGTTTGTTTAATGAACTTTCGACGTTACAACGGTGCTGAAAAAAGTGACTCATGACCATTTTTTCACACTTGCGATGACTGCAGCATCCCCATGGTCATGCGGTCAAAATTCAGATGCTTGCAACTGGTTCATATTTATAAGGGTTGCAGTGCCACGCTTGCAGTGTACACCGTTTTAAGTTTTTTGCGACTTTCTGACAAGCAAAGTCAATAGGGAAGTTAGATTCACTTAAAACTTCGCCTAAAGATTCACCTAAGCTTAACAATCATGTTACTAATTTAACAATTAGCAATCCACTTAACAACTGTGTCAAGAAAGGTTGTAAAATGGGGCAACGTTCACTTAACAACAAAAACCTGGGGATTAATTGCAGATCATAAGTCGAGGACTACCTGTAATCAAGATTCCAAACTCATCCTTAGTCACAAATGTTCACTGGGCAATATTGGGCCAATCAACTTCCGCTTAACCCACCTTACCTCACAAGGCAGTTGTGGGGATAACAGGAGACAGCATAATGCACTGCTACCCCTTATGATTAGCAGTCATAGAGTGTGGACTGGGACCAAAGACCCCCAGCTTCCATCTAGTTCACCCTTAGCCGTAGGTAGAACCTTACTGGTGACTTTGGGCCAGCTATTCTCTAGGCTCAAACATACCCCACACATTTATTCCTGGGGAGAAAACAGGAAGAAATGCTACCGCTAGGTATGCTGTCTTAGGTCGACCCATGCGCAAGATAGTAACATCTGAGAAATAAAGGACAGTTGGAAGAAGGGCTTCCTTTTTTCTCGATTACTCAACCCCGGCCACCGGGGGGGGGGAACGTTACTTCCAATGCAAGCATATATATATCCTCAGGCGATCCCTCCTTCTATCTAGAACAGGGAGGGAAACAAGCGAAGTGCATCTCCCCTCCCGCTCCCAGCACTTTTAAACCTGAAAGCCCTCTGCACATGGACCAGAGCCTCCCTCCTTCCTCCCGGCGCGCCCCATCATACCGGTGTGAGCGTAGGAAATCGGGACTCGCCAAAGGGAGACGTGGGCCGAGACGGAGGCCAAGTACTTGCCAAAGGCCAGCGGGAGGATGAGGCGCGGGTACGCGCGAGGGGGCAGCTGGGCAGGGCTGGCGGCGGGCACGCGCCAGGCCCGCAGCAAGGGGGGCAGGAGCGCCACCAGGCCCAGCACGTGGCAGAGGGAGACGGTGACGGGACGCGGGAAGTCGCCCAGGAGCACCTTGTTCACCACATTCCCGCCGGCGCTCAGGGCGTACCATGCCAGGCAGAGCGCGGGCACGCGGAAGAGCCCCGTGGACCCGCGAGGGGACGAGCCGGAGGGGCCGGCGGGCGAGGGGGGAACGGGAGGGGGGAGGAGGAGGCCAGGAGGCGGCGGCGGCGGCGGCGGCGGCGACACCATCCTCGGGTTGAGGGGGTGGGGGGTAGGGGAAAGAAGAGCTGCACCCGGTGCCTATGCAGCCGGGCCGGAGCTGCTTTGCCTTGTTCCCCTACGGACGCGTCACTTCCGCACAGCCGGCGGAAGCGGAGTGCCATAGCGACGGAAGCCGGGGAGACGGCTACGTTCAATTTCAGAGAAAAGCGAAGTCACTCAACGGGTGGTCCTGGCAACAGGGAAGGAGCGGGCTGGTTTCGCTTTCTTTGCGGTGAGCAGCACTTGGGGGGGTGGGGAGGGGGTGGGGAAGAGCGAGAAACGACTACGCTGCTTTAGCTCCCAAAGTTTTGAGGGGTTTTATTATATTGTGGGAGCTTCATCACTGGAAGCATTCAAGAAGAGCCTGGACTGCCATCTGTCAGAAATTGGTGTAGGGCAGAGGTCTTCAAACTTGGCAGCTTTAAGACTTGTGGACTTCAACTCCCAGAATTCTCCAGCCAGCTATGCTGGCTGGAGAATTCTGGGAGTTGAAGTCCACAAGTCTTAAAGCTGCCAAGTTTGAAGACTTCTGGTGTAGGGTCTCCTGCTTGGGCGTGGGGGTTCGACTAGTTGACCTTCAAGGTCCCTTCCAAATCTGTTAATCAGTTAAGCAATATCACCGATAAAATTAGGCTCTCGTTTTTTCCTTGGGATAACAGAGAGGACACAAGCTCCATCTCTTCCAAGCCCAAAGCCCCATATTGCCTGCACTTGCATACAGTAGTCCTGGATTTAACAACAGTTCACATAGTGACCATTCGAAGTTACAACGGCACTCAGAAAAATGTCTTATGAAATGACCATTATAGCATCATGTGATTTACATTCAGATGCTTGACAACTGACTCCTATTTATGATGGTTGCAGTTGTCCTGGGGTCATGTTGCAAACTTTGAACAAGCCAACTCGATTGGGGGTGGGGGTGGGGGGTAACCAGATTCACTTAACAAATGTGGCAAGAAAAAACATAAAATGTGGCAAAACTCAACAAATTTCTCACTTAGCAATGAGTTTTGGGCTTGTTTGTGGTCATAAGTAGAGGGCTACCTGTATTTCTACATACCATCAGGTGCTGTAGATGCAGTCATGAAGCGTTGATCTTATGCTGCTGCCAAGGGAAACTAAGAACAGTATCTCTAAAATGAGAAGGTAAGGGGCTGACAATGCTCACCCTGCTTAAGCATATGCAGCTGCCAATGGTTACTCTAGTACAGACAACAAAGCGTTGCTTATCCTCGAGTAATGTACACAACCATTGAAGCAGATCTCACAAAATAAAGTCCAAAACATGAAATTACAGACGTCTGGTATAGAGGATTCCACTAGGATTTGCACAAAGCAGAGAAAGTGATTCTGTTTAAACTCAAGATAAAACACAAGGAATATTCCAGGTTTGCTGGATTCTGCAGAATAAAATTTCTTGAGTGTCTTGTTCCATCCTCAAACAAAATTCTTCATATCAAAGTCAGAATATTCACATTGCTAATATAGATACATAGTATTTTCAAGTGTTTTGCATACCAATATTTCATGTTTCTGCAAAGTAGACTGGGCTGAGAAATGCATTTGCCATAGCAATACAATTCAACATGTTATTTGAATTACATCTTTAAGTATTTGATAGTGTTCAAAAAAAAAAGCATAATTATAAATAAGCCTATACCTCATGCTTGTCCTTCCTTTTCTTTCCTAGTATCTGGAGTGGGATAGTTTAGCAAATGATGACTTGGAGAAGATCCTGAAGTCCTCAAGATGCCTTAAGAGCTTCAGTTTTCAGGCTAACCCCTTCTGAATTTTCTTAATTTTACTTTGCTAAAATGCCCATTTTTCTTTTGCTGCAATGAATTAAGTGCAGCTATTTGCATCCTATTTTAATGTTTTAAAAAGTTTAAATAATGCAGATGCTATGCTTGTGGGCTCAGGTCAGGTTTCTTTGACACATTATACACATTTCTATTGTTTATTGTTTTGCCTTGTTTTCCCATTTTGTTTTATTTATTTATTTTTGCAAAAAATATATATAAACATTGACAAAATACCCAGTATAAAATAAAGCGATGTACACAACGTTCATTTCTTCAATCCCACCTCACCAAGACGAAGGTCTGTCTAAAAAATTGTGACTGCCCAAATGTCTCCCAGTGAATTAGAATCTATTTTTTTCCAATCACAATCCAATACCAGCAGCACTTGCCACACTGGCTTACTAAAAAAAAATCAAATCAACCTATGTACAAAACCTAAACATGAATTTAAAGAAAATAAATTTAAAATTAGCTACAGGAAAACAGAGGAATTGCAGGCCAAGAGAAGTAAAATATTCTTACGATGTTATCTCCAGGCAGGGATTACGGGTTGGAAATACCACCTCAAAACTATCCAAAGAACAGATTCACATTACTTAGAAAATCACATCAGTGGGTCTCAATGTGATGACCAAACCTAGAAACTAAACCATTTTCAGGGGAAAAAAGCCTTAATATCCACTCCATATTCAACATTAGTCACTGGATGAGGCTCTATTCATGATTCACAGTATCATTCAAACCTTGAAGTAAGGGTTAATAAAGTTGGTTATTTTTTCGGGCACCTGAAACAAAATTGACAACATCCACAAGAGAAGAGTTTCCCCAGCACATTCTTATCTCATCCTTTCTCTCCCATGCATATGGGAGAGGGTGAAATAGGAACTAGAAAAGGTTACAAGGAGGAGGTACCGGAAGTAGTTTTCTCTCACACCACCTGTTAACTCTGATTCTTATCAGGCCATTGTGGAATTTTTACAACAGCATTTTTTTAAAAAACCAGGAATTGACAGCTACAAAAATAGCTGAGATACCAACCCAAGCCATGGCTCCCAGTATAATTATACCAGTCTTTTGTTTGATCATCTGGCATCAGATTACTTGGC
This sequence comes from Masticophis lateralis, assembly GCA_030761175.1. Classification (NCBI taxonomy): domain Eukaryota; kingdom Metazoa; phylum Chordata; class Lepidosauria; order Squamata; family Colubridae; genus Masticophis; species Masticophis lateralis. The sequence goes on from JAUDYJ010000001.1 coordinate 334,340,313, forward strand.
TGAGTAACTAAGCCGCAGGTAGTGCTAGACTGTTAGGCATGTTGTGCAAATAAAACACTCAATTATGGTGGAGCTACTGGGAGCAGGAATATTGCATATTATATGCAGAGGGAAGTTTGTGTTAGTCAGCAAAGGTTAAAAGATCTTATCCGGTCATATATTTGTTTTCCTGTTCCTACTGTAGTAGCTTTAAGTAGATGACCTTAAGCTTTAAACAAATATCAGAAAATGACAAAAGAGCTTCATTTATTGGATTCTTGCATAGAAATTGATGCAGAAAATAAGGGGAAGAAATAAGAAAACTATGTTTTGACAGAGATTTAGAGCTTACTTTTCTGCAACTGCTTGAAAAAAACAACAACCTCGGCATGTTTTCATGGGTAAAATTGGCTAGAATAAGTCAGACTGGATTTTTGGCTATTCCATTCCAGTTCTGAAGACACATAGGATGGTAAAAAACAACAACTGTGTGAGGATTAGGGAGGCAGTGACTCTCCAGGTTATTCTCAGCAGCCAGTCAATGATGCGGAATATGGAGAATTGTATCTGAATATCACAAATTTCCCTCACTAGCAAACATAAAACACCTCTTACTGTATGAACTAGAACTACATACATTCCCCTGAAACATGTCTGTTTTGGGAAACGCTTGCAGTTTTATTTATAGAGACTGCACATCTGTTGCCTAGAACTTGGTGTAACATAAGAAAGTTTTTTTAAAAAAAAGACTAATACTGTATATGCTTTCAAACTATCAATTGGAGAAGCAAAATCCAACTAATCCAAAAACAGATCAACACGTGCCCTTCCAGGTGCACTGGACTGGAACTCCCACAAACCCTGTCATCAGTCATGCTAACTTAAGACCAAGAAATTACACAGAACGCAACACCAGGCAGAGATTTCAAGCCTTCTGAGAGCCTTCAATTTATGGATGAACGTTTTAAAAAATCTCTTGGGCTGAAGTTCAACATTTGCTTGATCACGCTTTACTAGCTAGCCAAAGGCCAAGTACATAAATTGCTCTTTTTCTCCTGACAAAAAACCAAAGATTTTGCAAAAACACATTCTGATTGTCATCCAGTTAAAGAAGCTATGTGATTAAATATTCAAGGATACATGTAGTCCTTGACTTAAAATAGTTCATTTAGGGACCATTCAGTTATAATGGTATTGAAAAAGTGACTTATGACCGTTTTTCAGAGTTACAACCTTTAGAGCATTCTCATGGTCATGTAATCAAAATTCAGATGCTTAGCAATAGATTCATACTTATGACCGTTGAAGTTTCCCAGGATCATGTGATCCCCTTTTGCAAACTTCTGACAAGCTAAGTCAATGGGGAAGCCAGATTCACTTAACAACCCTGTTAACAACTGCAGTGATTGACTTAACAAATGTGGCAAAGGTCCTAAAATGGGGAAAGTTCACTTAAGAACTGTTTCACTTAGCAACAGAAATGTTGGGCTCAATTGTGGTCATAATTTGAGGACTACCTGTAGTTTAAATCTAAAGACACACTTTGTTTTAACATTGCAGTGGAAAAGCTGTGCCTCTCGTGGTATTACTGGACTAAAACTCTCTCTGCCACAATTTCTAGTAACTGGTGATGAGAGCACAGTATAGTGAAGATCTAAAATATAATTAAATTATATAGCACTTTTCATAGACAATTATAAAATACTTTGCAAATTAAAATACAGGTAGTCTTTAACTTACCATAATTGGGCCTAGAACATCCGCTAAGCAATGCAGTTGATTTGTGTCCAATTTTAGAACTTTTAGTATGGCTGTCAAATGAATCACTGGTCATTAAGCCAATCCAGCTTCCTCCATTGACTGTCTGTTTCTTGGAAGCCCCCTGGGAAGAAGGTTGCCTTGCACCTACGGCCATTGCAGTGTCCCAATGGTCATGTGACCAAAATTCAGGCGTGCTGGCAACTGGCATGTATTTACAAGTTGTAAATGCATGCCAGTTGCCAAAGTGCCTGAATTTTGGTTGCATGACCATGGGGACACTGCAATGGCCGTAGGTGCAAGGGCTGGTCAGAAGTCACTTTTTAAATCACTGTCATAACTATGAAGAGTTATTAAACAAATGTTTAACATGTTTAATAAAACAAATACAATTAATGTAAAAGTATGAAAGCTATTGCTTAACGCATTGTAAGCCGCCCTGAGTCTCTGGAGAAGGGCAGCATATAAATCAAATTTTTAAAAAAATGTTGCAAGTTAAGAACTACCTGTATAAAACAAATCATTATCTTTAGTTTTCCTGAATATTGTGAGATATACTTCTAAGCATTGTCTGCAGCTGAAGTTCTTCTGTTGAGGACTGGAGACGATAACCAAACTGGGCATTTGAGTGGAATGTTAGAATCATGCTCAAAAAACATGCAGGACCAGGACAAAGACTAAAGTTGATTTAATTTAAAGGTACACTTAATTGAATCTGAATTAATTAAATGCAATTAATATTACACCCCATATATTTAATAACTCTTCTCTCACTGATACAGTTAACAATTCAGTAGCTCTTTTGAAGAGAGTTCTGGGAGCTGCAGCCAAGGCAGATGTGGGAGGAGAGGATATACAGGGCCCCATGGCCTCAAGTTATGCATCTCTAGTCACAGACTTAGTGGGTGCAGAAAACATACATTTTATAAGTTTAATCTTTTAATTGCCCAACAGGAGATAAGAAGAACTCTGCTTCCACTCTCAACCCCATTTATAAACCCTCATCTATACCTGGCCATTTTTGAAATATTAGAAAGTGACAGTGTATTTTGTGCAAATTTTTTTATTTCCACATTTATATCACAATGTGTCCACTGAAAGGACCAATAGCAAAGTTGCTCCCTTCTGTGCCCAAGAACACAGAAGTCTAGTTACTGTACATTCACTAAGGCTGTTTTTGCAAGTCGCTTTTGTGATGGATATCCATAAGGCAAACAATATCTAAAGGAATGGTAACAAGTATATTTCCAGCATACAAACAGGCTTCTGTCTCCCCCTTCACAGGACATTTACAAACTAGTAGCACCCTCGGTACAAGTTGGAATTTTTTTTTTTTTGTTAAACAGAAAAAAAAAATAAACAAAACAAAAAAAAACCCCACCAATTTTTCCCCCCTGCTTTCCCGTAGAAAATCTGCAGAAAGGGTCAACGTGCTTAGGCTGGTGGTGCTGCTGCTGGGAGAACTGTGAACACTTTTTTTGCAGCATTTCATGGATCTGAACTGAAACTGAAACCAGACTACGCCCCGTGAAAGTCTACGGAATGCTGAGCCGAAGGTGGGCCTCTCTCTCTCTCTCTCTCCCTCTCTGGCCCTTCCTGCACCGCAGAGCACATATCATTGCAAGTCACATCTCCACATCAGGGGGACTTTTGAAGAGAGATGTAACGCAAAGAAGAACTACCTACAGTTTTGCACAGTTCATTTTAAAACATCTCACTGCCATATTATTTCTTTTTAAGAAAATCAAATCAAGACAAATAAATAAGACTCAACTACTCTTGTGTTAAATGTTTCATTTCCACAATGACCCACCTGTACCTGCCTGACCTTGGATTCTGGCATTCACAAATAGCTGGAAACGGTTTTCACCTTTGGAAAACGAACACTTTTGTTTTGCTTTGTTTCTAACAGCTGGCTTGCTAGAGTTCAGAACTCTACTTGTTGTTGGGTTTTTTTTATCAAACCTTTTGTTATGCCTCCCTTTGCAATTGTGTTAGTAAACTGGTAGCAGCACTTCACAAAAAAAAAAAAAATTAACAGGAAAGAAGAAACTGCCAGCGTCCAGCTCTCTGATATACCCTCTCTGCTTTGTGAGCCTCGTTCAGCGTGATGGGGGGTAGATGGGGGATGGCACAGCACCTGCCCACTTTACTAACCTGCCAGTGTAAAAAAAGCATCTTAGCAAAATTGTACTCAGTCTAGGCAGACGTAAGGCAGGATGTTCAGGCGCCCCTCATCCCCATGTGGATCGAGCGATATGCATTGCGTCCAATCATACCAGTTACCCTGTGTATCATAACATCCATTCACGCCAGGCCAGTGTTGGCTGCATATCCTGTCAAGGTCATCCTGTGTCACCTCCCGTGTTACCCCAGGCAAGTCTGCAGGTTTGCTATGTGGAGCCAGGACATGAGTTTTCCGGGCTTCTCTCCTAGTGCTTTCCTCCTGCTTTAAATATTCAGACATGAAGTAGTGAGCCCCTGGAGTCTGCACCCCTGAGGAGGACAGCAAACTACTCTGCCTGTTTAAATAGGACTGAATTATTTCATTCCGGGACAATTCTTTCCAATTCGTTTGTTCAAAGGGACTCTGCAGAGGTGGCTTCGGCTCCTGCTTATCTGTGCCTGTCCTGTGCTGCTCAGCAAGAGCAGGAAGATCCACCTGCAAAGAGTCCCTCTGTGCTAATGTCTTGATCTCGCCCGTCATGGGGTCAAAAGTCAGTCGCCGCTCTTTTTTTAATCGTACAGGCTTGACCCCGCCTTCCATCAGCTGCCCGTCCACGTTGACCATGTGGTCTTTGGGCCGATACTTTTTCTTCTTCTTGCTGTCAGACCCTGAGGCAGCACTGTCACTGTCCATCCTTGAAGCATCTGGGGATAAGTCAACCAAGGGTGCCAAAGACTCTACTGAATGGGAGCCTGCTCCACTGCCGGGAGAGGCTCCTGCGCTGAGCTGAAGCTGGCCCTCGGGCACTCTTGGCTGCTCCTGATCATGGAGGGATACTTCAGGGTCCACTTGATGAGATGCCTCCAGTCTCTTTGCTAGTGCTGGCTGTGGTGACAGCTGTACTAAAGAGGGGGGAGGTGGCGATAAGGGCACTGGAACATCCAGAAGAGGGGGCCGTGGGCATGGGGCAAGCGTCAAATTCTTGGGGGAATACGTGGTATGTTGCCGAGCAAATGTTTCCAGCCTGACATTCCTGGGACTGAATGAGGAGCAACGGGGACTCCTAGGTTGGTTGGCAGCAGCTTCCTCTGCTTTGTCATGATGCTGCTGTTGCTGCTGCTGCAGCACTGCTGTTTTCAGCAGTAAGGATGTCCCGGAAGTTTTGAAGAGTCCTGGAGAGCTGGTGTGAGGCCGCACTGCATTGATGGGGATCTTGCTGGGCTTGTCATTTTCACTCACCTCATCCCTGTTGCCTTCTGGGCCTGGAAAAAGACTCACATCTGGAGGGCTAGGAAAGCTCTCTGGGCTTCCACCAATCCCATTGGTGGGAGGCGGAGAAGAGTTTTGTAATACTTCATAACTGGCTTTGGAAACTTTTGGCATCGGCAGAGGAAGACCATCCTTGGGTTCACCTTGCCTCTTCCGGTTCCCTGGCTTTGGAGAGTGCAGCTTTTGGACATCGTTTCTATTCTTCACATCTTGAATGGGTTTAGTTCCAATCACAGCCCCAGGAGAAGTTTCCACTCGGCAGTTGTGAGCCCCACCGTTGGCTGATCCAGGTGGATTTGGCAATCCTCTCAAGGTGGCTTCATTCTGTGAAACAGGCTCAATCAGCTTCTGCCAATTCCGCAACAATTTTTTGGCCCGTTTAGCAAGCTCCTCATTCTTGGTTTTCTTCCTCACATCATTGATGAGCTTCCCCAGTCGTGTTTCCTAAGGGTTTTTTTTAAAAAAAAGAACACAAAGATGATTATTTTAAAAGACACCTCATCAAATATCATTAACGGAGAAATTTCTTTTGTTCTCTCCATGGGTATGTTCTGACAAAGCCCAGAAGAGGAAAAGGAGTATAGGGCAATTCAATAGCTGCCTTTGAGTCTCGTTTCTTAATCACAATCAGAAAAGTAAAAAAAGTACAATTAAGGAGCAAGGAGCTAGTGAGGTGGAAATTATCCAGAAAACTTTCTTTGATTAAATATTTTCCTAAAAAATTGTTTCTATTTTGAGAAATGGCTCCTTTTGCTAAAGTTAATTTGTAATCCGCAAAATATAAATCAAATAGGGCGGCTATATTTTGATAAAAATCTAATCGACTATAGCATCAAATTGTGTTTTTCACATGATTCAAATATGCTAAAATAAGAACATTAGAACAATTTTAATACTTTAACCACTAGTTTCATATAATGATTAAGGTGTTGGGCTAGAATAGAGACTCAGCTTCCAATCTTCCTACAACTACAGAAGGTCTCTGAGTGACTTTAAGCTAGTCGCTCACTCTCGGTCCAACCTACTTCAAAAAGCTACCGTATCATTATGGGGAAAAAAAAGAAAGAGCAATTACTAGATGCAGTGCATTATGGGCTTTTAAATCAAATAAATGATCATCTTCCTAAAACTTCAATCAAGACAAAGCCACTGTTTTATTTTCAAAAATATACATTAAACCCAAATAAATACTTGGGTTTATTTACATACATTCTTAACATTTATATATCAATGCTACAATAAGTGCATTTTTCAAATACTTTGACTTATTTTAATATTACACTGAAAAAATACTTTGTGTAGCATTTGAGTCAAACCTATGTTTAAGGAAATAAAAAATCAAATTGGTAGGTAAAGCAGAAAGTTCTCTGGTTAATTTTTTTTCTATAATCATATCAAACATGAATATGTACACAAATCTAGTGTTGCAGAATATCCTTATAAAGACCGACCCCATCCAAATATACCTTGAAATGGCAGAATAAATCAAGCTGGTACCATTGTAAGTGAATCAAAGTCAACAAAGCAAATGCAAGCCATTCTGCACTTAATAAGGTAGGGCAAGCAGAGAATCATCTCAACTGCAAATGAAATTTATAGCATCAACCAGTTATGAATTACTCCCTCGTTCTGACTGATGCTGGCAGAGAAAGCTGTGGGCAGCTTCCATGGAATTCCACAGGCTACAGCAATAGATGAACTGTTAACAAGTTCAGGCAAGCTGTCAATACTCGTTCTTTATATGAGTCATTTTTTTTTTATCACAAGGAAAGTTTAAAATTCATGAACTGTCACAGAATTTGGACATTTTATAATATGTGACTTTATCTAGTTCACTAAGGCTCAAAGTGACCTATTTGCAAATGTTCACAAAAATTAACTGCAAAGGCTTGATGTGAATCTGCCCTTGCTTGTTGCATTTCCTTTAAATGACTCTGATCAAGTTCCATTTGGTTAAGATATATAACTTTGGCCAAAATACGTCAGGTAAAGAACTTAAGTGTCTGTCTTCTCAGAAGACCGAATCTTCTTAGCAGGCAAGAAGTGAAAGCGGTGCTTTATTATTATTCTTTTGTGAGGCTGTATGCTTAAATCATGTTTACTATTCTTAGTCTTGTTTATATTATTCTTATTTCTACTTGGTTTTATGCATTTGCTTATATTAAATCAGACTGGGGAGTTTCCAAAGCCTTGAATAATTAAAAATATTTACAGTACGTTTCAAGCATATCCTAATAAGTTCCTAGCACATTTGTCTGGCTTAAAAGGCTCACATCTTTATCAACCATAATTCTTCACTGCTTGGGTGTCCCTTCTCTCCTTTAATCAACAGATGGACAGAGGAAGGTGAACAAAAAAAGCCACGCCATAAAAAAAAATCAGTTCTTCCTTATTCATTTTGGCATATACACTTCCAGTCGGCGGACATTACAAAATTCTGAAACTGAAAAATAGTAATCACATATAAAAAAGGTTTACAGGAATTACAAGAAATAGTAGTAGCTGGTTTAAATCTGCTCACATTGGGCTTGTCTTCTTGTCAAAAAAAAAGAATCTAAAAATGCAATTATTTCAAGAAAGAAGTGAAACCACCATAATTCTTGGATGAACAGCTTCCTCTGCCCTCCCATGGTGGAGGTGACATGAAGAGTGAGAATGTCAGTCAAAATAGAGCCTGGGAATATAAGATTGTATGATTGCTGAGACACCTGAAGCTTTTTTGGCTTTCACAGACAGACCAGTAAAATCCTGTTGTTTGCTGCTTTTCTTGTGTCAAAACTGAGAGCACATTTCTCTCCATCACAAAGTATTATCAAGCCTAACAAGTAGTTGAATGTAAGTATTCAGACTGGAATAAGCTAGATGATACATATAACTCCTCCTCCTCTTTCTTGTGCCAAAGCAGTCATCGGATGTTGGTGATCATGTTGACGATCCTATTTTTATCAACAGTTGCACAAAAAAGTGGTGCTGAGTTTTGTCCAAACCAGTCCCTTATATTTTGAAGCCATGATGTTCTCCTGCCTGGACCTTGTTTGCCTTCAATCTTTCCTTGGAGGATTAAGTGAAGTATTTTTCCGGGTGCCATATCACATGTCCTCCTACATCCTCCTATAACTCCTCCTACAACTTTAAATACCATGCCTACTTTTGGCATTTTCTAGTATTCTATGCTTTTTTTTCTTATCGGCAAAAGAATACTTGCTGTAGGAACAAACCTCAAGTGCCTCTTTGGTGATGGGGTATTTCTCCAAGCTGGAGATCACTTCCAGTACTGCCACCATGTTATGTATCTGTGGAGAAAAATGAACAGAAAGTAAGTATCCTTTTAGAGAAAAGCTTATGCTTCAGCTACGCCATGTTATGTTACACTGGACAGTAGAGCTGCCTATGTCAGTGGACCCCCTGGAATTCCCTACATGAGAATTGAAATATTTGAAGCAGGTAGTGTCAAAAGATGATGCCTTTTCTGCTGAAAATATATTTGCCTAGAATTCTTCTTTACTGCTTGGGGTTGCCTACCTTTTTATGGTAAGTGAAAACATTTCTAATTCTTTGGGTTTCTTCGGTGTCACCTGTAGACACATGACTTAAATAGACTGTTTCCAGTATACTGCATCTCATTTTATTCGGATACTTTAAAATTTATTATTGCCAGAATTGGGATTTTATTCTCAATCTTAGTTATATAAAGCAGCTTAATTATTCTACATGAAGAATGGCTTGAAGGGGTGTCCAATAAATAAAACATGTAACTAGATTTGCCATAAATAAGATGTCCTTGGTCCATAGCATTGGATCCAAAATTAAGGTGATTATGATCATTTCCCCGGACATACCAGATGCCTTGACACCAGCTCAGTGACCTACATTATGAAGCTGTACCTTCTTAACTTTACATGCCATTATCAGGACAAGTTCATACACACATATGTAACAAAACACATTTCCACATTTCCATTATTTTTATCTTCTTCCTCATGACATGCAACACAAATCTGCAGTGGATACGCTCCCAATTAATAGTAGCAATCCCCAGGAAGAGTGAAGCACTAAATTTGCAGCATTTTTTAAAAATGAGTGTTCAACTATTCTGTCCCTTACTGTATAAAATGTTTATGAAAAAGATGGCTAAGGAAGAGAATATTGCGAAGTTACCAACAAAAAAGGAAATTAAATAAATTAATAATCTATGGCTGGCAATAGTGAAGCACTTTTATTAAGACCAACTAAAAAGACCTAAGTTCATCAGTAACTCACATTTTTTATAAATAATTACTATTATAGTATATAAGGCTTGGAGGTATCTTGGACATTGTATAGTCCAACGCAGTGCCTAGTAAAGAAAACCACAATTCTTTTAGAATTATTTGATAAACTGTTGCCTATGAAGTATGGGTTCTACTGTACATAGCACTAAGGCAGAAAACATAAATTAGAGTCTGAAGTAAACTACTTATTTTTTAAAAAATATTTATACATCATCTTTATCATCACCATTATCTAGACCCGTATCAATTGGGCTTTAGGCACAGCACGGAAACGGCATTGGTCGCCCTGGTGAATGATCTCTGGCGGGCCCGGGATGGGGTTTTTTTCCCTCCATTCTGGTGCTACTTGACTTCTCAGCGGCTTTTGATACCATCGACCATGGTATCCTACTGCGATGGCTCCAGGGGTTGGGAGTGGGAGGCACTGTTTTATGGTGGTTCTCCTCCTATCTCTCGGGCCGTACGCAGTTTGTCTGGGGGGGAGGGTGTCAGAGATCCTACCCGAGGCACCTCACTTGTGGGTTGCCGCAGCGGTCAGTTCTCTGCCCCCTGCTCTTTAACATCTATATGAAGCCACTGGGTGAGATTATTCGTAGTTTTGGGGTGGGATATCATCAGTATGCTGATGATACCAGCTCTACATATCCACCCCAGACCAACCCAGGAATGCCCTTTCCGTGATGTCCGAGTGCCTGGAGGTGGTACGGGTCTGGATGAGTAGAAACAGGCTCAGACTCAACCCCGCCAAGACTGAGTGGCTGTGGATGCTGGCATCTCCTGATTGGTAGCCCCACCACTTCAGATGGGAGGGGAGTCTCTGGCTCCCTCTGGAAGGGTTTGTAATCTCGATTCTCGGCTGTCCTTGGTGGATCATCTGACGGCCATGACAAGGGGGGCTTTTGCACAGGTTTGCCTGGTGCGCCAATTACACCCTTTACTAGACAGGGATGTCCTCCATACAGTCACTCATGCTCTCATCATTTCTTGCCCGGATTACTGCAATGCCCTCTACATGGAGCTGCCCTTGGGGTGCACCCGGAGGCTCCAACTGGTTCAGAATGCGGTTGCGCGGGTTATTATGGGAGCTTCTTGTTACTCTCGTGTGACACCCCTCCTGCGCAAGCTGCACTGGCTGCCGATTCTTCTTTGGATCGCTTCAAGGTGCTGGTTCTTACCTATAAAGCCCTACATGGAATGGGCACGGGATACTTGCAGGACCATCTCCTACCGGCCTCTCACCACCCTGTGTGGTCGCATAGGGCTGCCCTCCTCCGGGTACCATCGGCCAGACAATGTCGGCTGGTGGCTCCCAGGATGAGGGCTTTCTCAATGACCGCACCGACTCTCTGGAATGAGTTACTCATCGAGCTCCGGACGGCCCCTGACCTCTGCACTTTCTGCACCGACCTGAAGACATGACTGTTTCAGCAATTTCCCTGATCTGCTATGAGATTTTATTTTGTTTGGGGGTTTTAGATTGGTTGATTTTAGGATTTTCTATTGTTATATGTTTTTAATTCTGTGCGCCACCCCGATCCTATGGGAGAAGGGTGGCATATACATCTATTTTATAAAAATCTGGTTTAAAATTTAAAAAGGAGAAATAACCAGCTGAGAATGAGGCTGACTAGGAAAAGACACGGAAATAAATGTGTTCTAACACAATTATTCTGCTTTATTTAGTGAGGCTGGGGTCATCTCAATCTACCAGAAAACAGCTGCAAGATACCACTTCAAACAGCCTGGTGGCAAAAGTTACCACATAGGGACAAAAAGTGTGTCTAGACCAAGGTTGCTCAAATCTGGCCCACGGAGCCATCCTGGAAATAGCTAAGGGTCAGCCTGCAGTGCCTCTGGCAGCCAAAATGCCCCCCCCCCGCACCCCGTTTTGGCCAGCAAAGTGCTGCAGGAGGCCGTGTAGGCCGAAAACGGAGTGCAGCGCAGCTGTGCATGGCCCCCATGTCTTGTTTGGCCAACAAAGTGCTGGGGGCCGTCCAAGCCAAAAACAGGGCATGGCGCAGTCGCACTCACCCCCAAGTCCTGTTTTGGCTGGCAAAGTGTTGCAGGAGGCCGTCCACGCTCAAAATGGGGCATGGGGGTCCACATGTGTCCCCCATGCCCCGTTTTGACCAGCAAGGTGCTGCAGGAGGTGTCCATCCCGTTACCCCCCTCCCCAAGGAGAATGCTGATACAGCCCTCAAAGAAATCCAGTTTGACAGCCATGGTCTGGACCCATGATGGCGAACCTATGGCACGGGTGCCACAGGTGGCACGCGGAGCCATATCGGTGGGCACGCAACCTCAGCTCCACACATATGCGTGCACCAGCCAGCTGATTTTCAGGCCTTCTGGGCCCACCAGAAGTCAGGAAACACACTGTTTCCGGCCTCCAGAGTCGTTTTTGGCACGCGATGGCAAAAAGGTTAGCCATCACTGGTCTAGACAGACACACAATACTTTCCACAATACCAAAATCCTATTAACCTGGACAACAAATAAAAATCAGTATAGCAGTTAAGGTATTCTCAAAAGAGGACTGAGAAAATCACGTTTACAAGTAATCCTCCACTTACAACCACAATTGAGACCAATATTTCTGTTGTTAGATAAGATATTGGTTAAGTGAGTGTTGCCCCATTTTATGATCTTTCTTTCCATAGATGTTAAGTGTAACTACAGCTGTTAAGTTAGTAACAACATTGTGACGTGACTGTGGCTTCTTCACTAACTTTACTTGTTAGAAAGTGATCACATGATCCTGAGACGCTGCAACCATCATAAATAAGCATCAGATTTATTTATTTATTTATTTATTTACAATTTTATTTCTATACCGCCCTTCTTTCGGCCAAATTTAATTAAAAACTCCAAGGTTAAAAATTCCAGATTTAAAACTCGATTACAAAGATAGCCCGGCTTGTTGGAAAAGCAGGGTCTTGAGGGCACAGCAAAAAACATGGAGGTCAGAGATCGTGCGTATTTCTGGGGGCAGTTCGTTCCAGAGGGCAGGAGCTCCCACAGTGAAGGCTCTTCCCCTGGGTGTCGCCAGCCGACATTGCTTGGCCGACGGCACCCTGAGGAGTCCCTCTCTGTGGGAGTGAACTGGCCGGTGGGAGGCTATCGGTGGCAGAAGGCGGTCCCGAAGGTATCCAGTTGCCAGGCGTCTAAATGTTGATCTAGTGACCATGGGGAATGCTGCAATGGTTGTAAGTGTGAAAAATGGTCATAACTCACTTTTTTCAGTGCCACTGTAACTTTGAATGTTCACTAAATGATCTATTGTAAGTTGAGGACTACCCACAGTTCTGTTTTACCATGAAAGCTTATTGAGTGATTTTGGCCTGTCACTCTCTCTCAATGCAGCCAACTCATAGGGGTGTTGTAATAAGGAAAAGAACCTGGAGGGAGCAATATGTATGCTACTCTTGTTTCTCCCAAAATTAGACATCCCCGGATAATAAACCCAATTGGGCTTTTGAGCGCATGGCAATAAAGCCAAGCGCTCATTTCAGAGTTCAAAAAAAATATAAAACAGGGTCTTATTTTGGGGGAAACACGGTATGTGTGCTCTACATTATAAAATAGTCACTTTATATCAGGGTAAAGATACATGGCATGTAAACAATCCTGTTGTAGAAGAGCCAATTGACTCTTGCAGGCTTCCCTTAAGCTTTCTTTCTGAGGAACAGTGTAGCAGAAATTAAAACAAGTCAATAAACAACCCTAGATTTGAAAGAAAAAAATGACATAACTTCCTGATGTATTTTAAGAATACCTATGTCTGATAAAGCGTATACTATCCTTCAAACATTTGAAGGATAGGTCCTATATTTAAAATAAGAAACCAAAACGTATATAAACATGCAAATATATTCAGACTTTCTTGAGAGAATGAAAGCTTAAGGAAATCCTGCAAGAGTCAATTGGCTCTTCCACAACAGGACTGTTTACATGCCATGTATCTTTACCCTGATATAAAGTGACTATTTCCATAAATGTAGTGCACAGTAGAGAAAAGCACATCCAGACTATCTCTTTTACTTACTCACAGTGATACAAAAGAACTCATAAACACAGCCTCTCTACTTATGGCAGCTGAAGGAACAACTGCCAAAGAAGAGTGAGTAGTAATGCAAGGGCCTGATTTGAAATATGGCAAATGATAAACTCCCAAGAATTCTTAACAAAGGCCAGCACAGCGATTTTAGTTCAGCTTAATATAATTGTCAGTATAAATGTTCTGAATGTTGTGCCTAACAAATTTTGAGAATAATTTGTTTCTTTAGCTCTCATATATATGAGATTTTTACCTGGGATGTTTCCATGCAGATAAATATAATTTTATGCACTTTCCATTGGGCCTCATTTTTTTCTCCAGTACAAAATAAGCAAATTATATACATGATATACCAGATGAGTAATTTACAACAGTTACTGTAGTTACTGTAGTTAACTAGAGCCTACTACACTATCGGACAAAATGTTTTAAGTAAAAGGAAACATTTTTTATTTTCCTAGAAGGAAAGTATAATAAATAAAAATAAACTCATTATAAGAAGTTTATATTGAATAAGAAGTCCAAAGATTCAGGATAACTACGCTTTGCTTAAATAATATCCATCTCACCCCTCAAAAACAGGGCTATAAGAGCAGCATAGAAAGGAATAGTTGCACGAAATACAGGCTGGGTGTGGAGGAATTAGGAGATGCCGCAAACTGAAGTAATAATTTATTTTATAAATTTCAAAGGAGTACAGCTCAGGAACCGGCTTTAAAAATACTGAAGACCCTGTCTTATATTTTTTGAACCCTGAAATAAGCGCTTGGCCTTATTGCCATGCTCCCAAAAGCCCAATTGGGCTTATTATCAGGGGATGTCTTATTTTGGGGGAAACAGGGTATAGTGGGACTGGAAGAACTAGAACAAAAATGCAGTAAAATTTCCCTGCTCAGACCCATAGAATATGATTGTACAGAACGGATTCACACATACCTAACACATGGAAGATTAGGAAGAATACACAAAAGCAAAGCAAGGCAAGGAAAAAAAAAGATGCTTATATTAGTACAGAATGTATAGATGCTCTGAGAAAGAGGTAAGATGAAGTATTTCAAGAAACCCTTAAAACAGAAAATATTAGCCCAAACCATCACAGGCCATCCTCCTCAGCCCCAGCAAATAAATACCAAATTCTTGCTCACTGGCAGACCATCATTGTCTAGCTCTGAGCCATACTACACAAGTAACGCTATTCTGAAGAAGCAAAAAAGCGGAGGGAAAAATCATGTCAGACAGAAAACACTATATGTTTGGGGAACTGGGGGAAGAGAAGGAGTACAGTAAATGATCAGCGAAGGACTAAAAATAAGCTTCAGGCAGCATTAATTATTGGGCATTACAGAATACAGTTCAGAAGATTATAAAAGATCCAAAGAGACTCCAGTAGGGGGCTATAGACAAGAAGCTCAAGTGCCTACTTTTTGGCAAAATATGGGAGAGGAGGAGGAGGGGGAATTGCTCCAGTAGCCTGGCAAATGGAGGAACATAGAGAGAAGCCAACAAGAGGGTAGAGCTTTCAGAACCAAAACCTTCCTGCCACCATTCCTAGCAGAAGTATAACTGGTTTAGATAAAGTAATCTATCGACTGACTGTCTCCCTCAGACCCCCACAATCTAACTACAGGGATCCTACTACCCCTAAGCAGGATAAAAGATGGTCCTCATTCTCCCTAATCCTTGACCAAGACCTCTAGAGCCAGGTGCCCTACACATGTGGTGGACTACAATCCACCATACTTAAAAGTCAGCATGGTTAATGTCACCTGGGACTAACAGGGACTGTGGAGTAACAGAAAAACAGACAAGTAGTTTGAGACAAGCTGCTCATTCCCTGCTGGACATATCACGCTTTACTCACATTGCTGTTGGGGTCGATGGCCTGCAGCAGCCGGTCCCTGATCTGCTGCGGGGACGGTCCCGGAGCCGCTGTCATTGCCTCCCTGGGGGAGGAAGAGCCCCGGGCCCAGCAGATTGGGGGCGAGAGGAGGCCCCACCGTCCTCCCCTCCTCCCTCCCTCTCTTTCTCACTCGCCGGCCTCGCCGCGGGGCAACTGGAGCCGCATGTTCCGCCGGGCTCAAGCGCCCCACCAGTCAGGGGGAGGAAGGCTATCACGACTGCTCGAGAAGAACGGGAAGAAAATAGCCTCGCCCGACTCGTCCTAGACCCACCGGGGCCGCCGCTCGGCTCCGCTCGGCTCCACCGAGGAGACGGAGGAGGAGGCCGAGCTCAACTGTGGGCAGGAGCCAGCCCCGCGCAGTGCATCCTGGGACACGCCCGACGCTGACGGCGCCCGACGCACAGACGCAGAACGTCGCGTCTGTGACGTCACGACGCAGGGCGTCGGATACTCCCGCCAAGAGGATTGAGTTGCTTGCGGGTGGGGGTGGGGGAGGAAGGGTGAGAATTCGGCATTCTGTTCGTTCAGTGCGTGTGTCCGCGATAGGCACTCGCAGGCGGGAAAAGTCGGAACCATCCGCGCCTGCGCAGAAGATCCCGCGGAGCTGGCTGGAGATCGACTGAGGCGCCGGCGGAAGGGTTTAGAAACGGCAAAAAGGCGGGAAAAGCGCCGCTTCTGTCACTCGCGCTGCTTGACCAGATAGTTTTGATTATTTTAATTATATCCCATTTGCAAAGTAAGAGCATATTTTTCTGTCTTCGCGCTTCATACTCGTTATGTCAGATCGATTTCCTGTCATCTTGCTAGTAAGGAAACCGATCCTCAGTTTATTTACAAACTGGTAACAAATGATAATTTTGGAGGGGTAAAACTGGCTTCTCTTCTGAGGGACGGCTATATAATTTGATCATTATTTAGCCCTATTAATAAAATTATTTCTTGCGCGATCATCTTGGAAGGTAGAGAATGTTTTTTCTCCTCAAGATTTTTTTCCCCCTTAGTGGGCACCGTTACCACCGAAGACTACAATTCCCAACGGGCATACGTTTAATGAATCCAAGTTTCAATGCAGCTGTCACTTTAATACGTTTTTCTGTTCCAGCACACTACTCAGAGGCGCACGTTGCTGATCAACACAATTTCCCCAAGTAATGGAAGCAGACAGATTATCTAAATCAGTAAAACATCCAAAACGATGTTGCAGTCCTTGATTCTGAATAATCTACCAAAATGGTGTTGGAAGAAGCATCCTCTGGGTTCTGCTCCAAGTGGGGAAAAAGACACTGGAGACTGCTTGGAAAGATGGTTTAATGGTGGACAGGATCACATGGTTTGGTTCCTGAACAGAAAAAGGGCAGATACAGAGTTTTATGCTTTCTCTGGCTTTGAACCTCCTGGGACCCAGAAAGAGTATCCCGACTGGTTGACAGACTCCCAGGGGATGGGGGTCTTAGCTAGCCTTGCTGGCTGATTGTCACATGTGCTTCCCAGGTCACATACTTCCCAGGTCACATGTGAGTTTCTGCTGCTATTGTGTAGAGGGCTAATCGTATCTTGTTGGATCTTTAGCAATTCCTACTCTGCCTGAAGAAGGTAGATCTTTGTTATGTAGAATAGACTGGCCCAGGCCTTAATGGCCCATTGACAAAGGGTGGGGGCAGGAAGGTGGGAGCTGCTTCAAAACATGATCCATTTCTCATCCAGGGAAATGGAATATTCTGCCTTTTTTAATATTTCCTAAAAATATTCCATTGTTCTTGGACAGGAGTGGATGCTAACCTCCTACAATGGAAAAGAGAAAATAGGTGAAAAGGGCCAAACAATGAGCTATTAAGAAGCACTTTAATTTTCAGTTTACGTATACAACTCCTTATTTTTTTATAAGTTAAAGGTATTGGGCATTGATCAGATGATTTTCATCCATCTTGAGAATAGAATAGAATAGAATAGAATAGAATAGAATAGAATAGAATAGAATAGAATAGAATAGAATAGAATAGAATAGAATAGAATAGAATAACAGAGTTGGAAGGGACCTTGGAGGTCTTCTAGTCCAACCCCCTGCCCAGGCAGGAAACCCTACACCACTTCAGACAAATGGTTATCCAACATCTTCTTAAAAATTTCCAGTGTTGGAGCATTCACAACTTCTGCAGGCAAATTGTTCCGCTTATTAATTGTTCTGTCAGGAAATTTCTCCTTAGTTGGATTATTGAATCCTGTGTTGAATGCAGGATCCAATCTGAATCATTCACTGGTACTAGAGCCAGGATTGGAACTGACCCAGATTAGATTCTGCAGCATTATTCTGGGACATGTATATTCACCTTCATTTGGCCACTAAATGAACTGTTGTAAATCGAGGACTACTTGTATTAACTTTTTTTTTTTATTACTTGTATTAACTCATTTTTGAAGTAGTCCTAGTAACCCTTATAAAATGCAGTCCTCAAGTATGTTAAACACAGTAATTTAATGAATAACAAAGAAGTTCTAATACAAGTCACCAAAGCTTGCTTTTCTTTCTCCATCTCTATTAAGAGGGTAGTGATCAAACATATTCATGTTTGTGTGTCTATTTATAAATTTAATTCAGGAAAGCATTCTTTTCTAATGTTACTTATTCCCAAGAAAATATGGTAAATAATCATAAAATACCAACAAAAGTAAACATTTTATTTCTGTACTCATGAAATGTTGTTTTGTGAACACATAATGTGGAACATATTCCAACTATTATTAGAAACAAAAGAATAGTCTCTTAAAAGAACAATATAGAGAGAATGCAAACAGATTTGTATTAAATACTGATAATATGAACGTGTTGAAAACATACAAAATAGAAAGACAGATTGGCCATCAGGATGTAAAATGTGGATAGTACTTCCATAATGCAAATTATAACACTTTCACAGAAAACTCAGAATTAATGGAAAATTTCTGTTAAAACATTGGACTTCCCTAGCTCGCAGCTGCATCTGAAAAGTTCAAGACAGATATGTCTATCTGTCTAGGAATGGCACTCCAAACATCAGCCTTATTCACAGAAAGAATTGATGAAGTCCAAAAGGCAGAAATGTTATAAGTAAATTGAGGTGTTGTCTTAAAATTAGTAATGGGGGTATAAAACGTGTAATGCACTATATAGAAAATTTGGGAAGGTCAGTAAAGTTTGAGCAGAAATTCTGAAGGAATTAAGAACTGAGGGATAGAAGAGCTTATAAATTGAAATATTTAATAGCAATAGACATACAACTGCTTAGAGAGTGCTTTACAGTCCTCTCTAAGCAGTTTACAGAGTCAACATATTGCCCCTAACAGTTTGGGTCCTCATTTTACCCACCTCGGAAGGATGGAAGGCTGAGTCAACCTTGAGCCTGGTGAGATTTGAACTGCCAAATTGCAGGCAGTCGGCAGTCAGCAGAAGTAGCTTGCAATACTGCACTCTAACCACTGTGTCACCACAGCTCATTAACAAATAATCACCTATTTTATCTACAGGTAGTTCTCCACTTATGACCACAATTGGGATCAGAATTTCTGTTGCTAAGCAAGACAGTTAAGTGAGTCTCACCCAATGTTATGAACTTTTTGCCATACTTAAAACAAATCAAAGTAGTTGCTAAATAAATCAAGTGGTCGTTAAATGAATCCAGCTTCCCCTATTGACTTTGCCTTTCAGGAGCTGGCTAGGAAGATTACAAATGGCGATCATATAGCCCCAGAAAACTGCAACTTTGCTAGTTGCCGAGTGTCCAAATTGTCACAGGACTATGGTGATCCTGCAACAGTTATAAATGCGAGGATCCATTATAAATCATTCTAATCAGTGTGATTATAACTTGTAGTAAACAAATGGTTTTAAGCTGAGGACTACCTGTATGAAAATGAAAAATAGGAGATATCTATATATCCAGGGTAGCTGCTTAGGAACATTTCATGATAAATATCATACAAAAGAGGAATCGAAACATTAAACAAGAATAATTTGGGTGTATCAGGTAACATTAAAAAAAAAAGGTCTTTGAAAAAAAGGGGGTTTTCCTGGATGCATCTATCCAATGTTCTTCTCGATGTGCAGAAATCACTTAACTGCTTTCTTTCAGGATTTTCCCCTAATTTCCCAGTTTATTTCAGAGCTGTAGACCAAAATTATTCATGTAGGACCAAAAAACACCTCCTATGCTACTTCTTTTTAAAGAAGATTTGGATATGTTTATTTCTACTTTATCATTTTCCTGCTTTGATTATTCTGGAGCTCATTTATCAGCTAGCCAGGGGTCAGCAACCTGTGGCTCTGGAGCCGTATGTGGCTCTTTCACCCCTCTGCTGCGGCTCCGTCACTCAAAATATGCATCACAACAACCAATGTGCAACACCTGCCAGCACACAACTTATTG
Source organism: Masticophis lateralis (assembly GCA_030761175.1). Lineage (NCBI taxonomy): Eukaryota > Metazoa > Chordata > Lepidosauria > Squamata > Colubridae > Masticophis > Masticophis lateralis. The sequence continues at coordinate 334,360,114 of JAUDYJ010000001.1, forward strand.
AGCTTTTCAACCCCCGATAGGCCAACCATGGATAAGTCCAATAAAAGAAAAGTATCAGAAAAAAACAATGTTTAATTCAACTACATATGCTAGTTTTGTGGCCGCTCAAGAAATATTCAGGCATGGGAAGGGTTTTGTGGCTCCCGGTGTTTTCTGTGGGAAACGGTTCCAAATGGCTCTTTGAGTGTTTAAGGTTGCAGACCCCTGAGCTAGGCTTTGAGCAAGGGGGATATATATGGATATATGAATCAGTGGAGTTCACGATTAATTGTATGAACCTAAGGTTTGACCCAGTTCAGCAAAGTTTGGCTAGTCCTGCAATGTACCACACTAAGTGGCACCTTATCCCAAAGGTGTGTTTTCAAAAAGCAACTGGACTTCATTTTTTTTCCTTGAAGACATTTCGCTTCTTATCCAAGAAGCTTCTGATTCAGTTTTTTTTAAAATTAGATTTATGTGCCACCCTTCTCCAGAGACTCAGGGCGACTTCCAATGCATTAAGCAATAGCCTTCATACTTTTGTATATTTTATACGAAGACAGCTTATTGCCCCCACAAACTGGGTCCTCATTTTACCCACCTTAGAAAGGATGGAAGGCTGAGTCAACCTTGAGCCTGGTGAGATTTGAACTTATAGTAATTGCAGACAGCTGGAGTTAATAATTGCTTTTAGTCTGCTGAGCCACTAGTGAGATCTTCAAGGAAAAACAAAGTTCAGTTACATTTTGAAAAAGCACCTTTGACATGGATGACAGAATCTCTATAGACATTGCCTTATCCACATGGGAATTATCTGTTGTACTGGGAACTGACTTTTATTGTGTCTTCATTCTGGAACCTTTCCATGTGGTTCATAGACTGATATCTTCCTGGAGAAAACTCTGTTCTTTCAACCTCTTGATGAGTCTCACATATTCCAAAAGGGGAACTGTTTCTCTTCATCCCTTTCTCACTCTCTGACATTCATTTGTACAAATGCAAAGTACAAAGCTGTACATTATTACTATGACATGGCATTATATAATAATCAGCATTATATTCTAGTGATAATATACCAGTATTAACAGCAGTACCTGGTCAATTTATTCTGACAATATTCCCTTAAAGTCTCCAATCCAAATACTAACCAGAGCAAGATTATAATGGAAGTCATAGTAATTATGGAAAGTAGTGAAAGGTAGGACTGTTTTGCTTCCATCTTCTACCGTGATGACCTGGTACCGTGGGTAGATAGGTAGATGATAGACAGACAGACAGATAGATGATAGACAGACACAGGCTGGCAGCAGATTCATTCTACTCTAGATAGTAGAGTTATATTCTACTTTTCCATATACCCAGTTATAGATCTCCATTCCAACCTGAGCCAGTAATGCAATGAAAGTCCTTGTCCAATGCCCAAGGTTATAAGAAAATGGATGGCAATCACAGACTGAAGTTCAATCCCAACAATACTGTTACTCCTCTATATAAGATAAAGGAGAGCATCAACGTCAGAGGGTGAGAAAGGGATGAAGAGAAACTTCCCCTTTTCCAACTAAATTGACGTTTAAGTGTTTTTAAATAAATATCAAGAGACTAAAAGAATGGAAATGGGCTGGTCACATAGTAAGAAGAACTGATGGCTGGTAGACCAAGGCATAGAATGGTTCCTAGCTGATAAAAAAGTGTCCATGAAAGAGACCTAAAACAACACCGATCGATCAGCAAGTATTGCAGGCCCAACTGGTAAAAGAAAGCTCAGGACTATTGGTTGGAAACATGAAAGAGACATTCACCCTGCAGTGGAAAGACAATGGTTAGAATGATATGAAGTAAGTAAAGTATGCTTATTCCTACTGCACAGTAGCCTCAGTTTAACAAATTAATAGATTTACACACAGAGTGTTTTACAATTCCTTAACTATCTTGCCTGCTTGCTTGCTCCCTCCCTCCCCTCCTTATCATGCAGTTGCTACTTATCAAACTTGGTTATTCTGTTAAACAGTATAGTAGTTTCACTTTCAAGTTGCTTTTAGCCTAGAGAGGTGATGAAAAAGATGGAATAACTCTTTCCTGAATTTCTTACAATAGAAATCCACCATGCTGGTCAAGCTTTTCCTTACTGACCTCTGGTCTGTTTTTTGTAAATGCAGCCTATCCTTTTCAGTGGTCTGCTCTGAAAATCTCTCTCTCAATCTTGCTTGCTCTTGCTGAGTTCTACCACACGTTCCTCCTTCCCTGCTTTTTCCAGCAGCTTCAGTCCTAGCTCCTACAGTGTCTCTGGTCCATCCTGCACAAACAGTATCAACAGCCTCCCTCATTGCTTAACAAATTGCTATTACAGGTAGTCCTTGACTTACAACCATTCATTTAATGATCGTTCAAAGTTACAACAGCACTGATCAAACTCTGGGCACTAGGTAATGTATTTATGACAACTGCACTGCTCCAGGGTCATGTGATCACCATTTGTATTTATTTTAAATAAAATAAATGAATAAAATAAAACCGTTTGTAACCTTTCCAAGTGGCTTCCAGTAAGCAAGGTCAGTGGGGAAAGCCAGATTCACTTAATACCAGCATTTGCTTAACCACTGGGGCAAAAACAGTCATAAAACGGGACACTACAACTCACTGCCTTGTCTAACAATGGAAATTATGGGCTCAAATGTGATTGTAAGTGGAGAACTACCTGTACACAAAATGCAGACTGTTTGCTCACAGATGTCTTAAGCAAGCATGAAGTTTCTAAGTGTCTACATGATACTTTGCATGGAGTTTGAAATAAAAAATCTTAACCTTGGGATCAAATTGCAACTGCCATCTCAATTAAGGCAACACACTCTGTTCCAGAGAGCAAGAACATTTTGTTTCTCAGCAATAGCACCCATCCGTGAAAAATCCTCCCCCCCAGAAATCCAGTTGGCTCCATCACCTTTAGGAAACTTATGCAGAAGCACGTTTATTTATGATCTGTCATAATTAGACTCTTTAATGTCATTTCCCTGGTTATAATAATTTATTAAAAGGATAGGGATGATTAGAGTTGCTATATAGACGGCAGAGGAGAATTTTGGTACTTCCAGACTGACTTTTTTGAAAAAAAGTTGGCAGCCTATTTGAGAATTCAGCTAATCAGTTATTTAAGGGCACTACACAGCTGTATAACTCAACTGTAAAAGGCAGATGGGGTTTATGAGAGATCTCTGAGAAATAAATTTACTGTTCTTATTTACCTTAGGATGAATTTTGAGGCGCTCTATTCAGATTTTTTTCCTGATAGTGTGCCAAAACAGAATTTAGAAGACTGAATTAAAAAGTCTGGGAATGAAGCATAAGACCAAACTGCCATATACAGTAATTAATCCCCTTTTTCTATTTTATGTAGTCCTAACAAAAGTAGAATTATGGAATAATCCTTTTTACACCTTTTGTATTAAAAATATGTAACTATTACAGCATGAAGTTTTATCTTACATTATGTGGTGAGTTGTGCCTTATCTAGAACCTATCCCTCCAGATTTATTTATTTGAAACATTTACCTAGCTGCCTAATTTATAACCAACCAATTGATTGTTTCCCAATCAATTATCCCTATTTATTTAATATACTTTAGTATCATCTATGCAGTGGGCATGATTTTGGACAGACTCAGGTAGACAATGGAGGACAGGGATGCCTGACATGCTATGGTCCATGGGGTTGCTAAGAGTCAGACATGATTTAATGACTGAACAAATTTAATATGTTCCTTTTCTTCTTGTGCCATGTCCATCATTGGATGTTGGTGATCAGTTGGCAATCCTATTTTTGTCAACAGGCGTATGAAAAAGTGCTGCTGAGTTTTGTTCAAACCAGTCCCTTAGGTTTTGAAGCCATGATGTTGTTCTTCTGCCGGGGGCTCATTTGCCTTCAATTTTTCTGTGGAGGATTAAGTGAAGGATGCTGTATTTTTCTGGGTGTCGCATCACATGTCCAAAATACTCTAACTTTCGCTTTTTAATGGCTTTGATCATTTCCCTTTGCTTTCCCAAGCAGCTTATCACCTCCACATTTGTGATTTTGTTAACCCAGTTTATACGTAACAGCTGTCTGTAAATCCGCATTTCAAATGCTCCTAGTTAATAATATGCTCCTTACAACTTGGCAATTCAACAATTATAAAATATTTGTGCTAAAATAAGTTTAAATTGAGTTAAATTAAAATCATACAATACAGCAATAATAGTATCACCTATTCACCCCAAAGCCAGAATAATTTTAAGAAGCTTCTGGAAGGCTACTTAATAATATGTGGGAATGACCTTGAGAGATAAGGGGAAGAGATGCTGCTGAGGGAATGATCAGAGAAAAGCGAGGAGTCCACAGCTAAATAACGGAGAGAAACTTAAAAAAAATCCATCGTAAATTATCCGGTAGTTAAAAACAGATGGCAGGAGCTCTGTTAATGTAGCCTTACAATAAACTTACAATTTATCTTTTTGTCTGGCCTACTTGGGAGGATGACAACTATTACATAATGACAACACCAATTTCGCCTCCAAGAAGAAATTCCAGACGACGGGCCATCAAACATAAAATTAATATACCCTGTAATGGCTATATATTTTTATACCAAGAGATAAAATAGGACAGACCTCTGAAACAGAACAGTAAGCTTACCTGTCAGGAGGGCCAAAGTTTTATGATTATTTTATTCAATTGTTGTATGCCATCCATAGTTGCTTTTTTAAAAGGATGGCTATTCAATTTGATAAATAAATGAAGTTTTAGGTGGTTTTTTAAAAAATGTAGATACTTCTCCGCAGAAGTAGAAAAACAATGAGCTGTTTGAGACCAAAATGCAATTTAGCTGAACACCTTCTCAACTTTCTCTGAAGTCAAATGAAAGCAACAGAATGCTTTTTGTTCAACAAATTACTTCTGAAACCCTAAAGAGCAACTTAAACAAGTTTAAGATTCACATACCATATTCAGTCCACATGCTTCATCTTAACTACATTTTGTTGAGAAAATCCAAATGGCCTATGGCTAAGCCATAGACAATGGCAAACTACTTTGAAAATCTTGCCAAGAAAACTACAGGAACTACTGTAGGTAGTCCCCAGGAGTCAACAATGACACAAAGGTACTATTTTTTTAAAAAAAAGCATCTATCTGGATTACAAATGATGATTGAATTCATATTGCACTTCTTTGAAACCAAGTAAGACTATTCACTCAGATGTTTGGCAAGGAAGAGTGAGATCATCTTATTTGCCATTTTTTATTTTTTTGTTTTACTGATTTTATTGCAATTTCTTCTGACTTATGAACTACCTGCCCCTCCAGATTTATTTATTTAAAAAGTTATTGAGAGTTGGGCACCACGAAATAAATAACATTAAGCACTTATTTTTTTATTAATATTTGAAGTATTTGCCCCAAGAAATATACAGAAACTATTTTATCATAAGATTCAGCTAGATCTATGTATTCTGTCCTAGGTAAATATTACACTTTTTTTCTGCCTGTATCTTTGATAGTAAAATCTAAATTGATAAGTGAATTACTTTTATTTAATTTAGAAGTAATGAGTATTTTCAAAAATCACAGTGTAAGCTCTGAAAAAACTCACAGAAGCATTTAGACATGTTCCTTGTTTCCAGAAGCTCCATAGACAAAAACTCTATAAAGCAGCAAGTATTAAGCAATTAATATTCTGCTTGCATTTCAAATCCCTTTTGCTATGAGAGTTGTTTTTCTAATGCTGATTGTCTCTCTAGTGATTATTAACCTGAATCTATAGGGGTTGACATTAAATTGTATTTACCAAATCTTTAATCTGGTTTTTAGTTTAGGAATAATTACTAAAAACACTAACAGTGATCATGAGTTCTTCAGTAAAATTAGTTGAATTGAGTTCCAATGAATTTTTAAGATTTCAGGTATCCTAGTAGAAACTGATTCTAGCAACTGCCATTTATTTTTCTATCTGCAGAAAGTTCTCTCAGGAGCTCAGATCTTAATAGCAAACCTGTTTTGATCACAAAGTTGATAGTTTCATTGTTCCAGTTGAATGAAACTTTTAACTTGATATGGTCTGCTTTCCATGATCAGAATGGTTCCTAATTTTTGTCTGCAAGCTGAATATCAGCTGTTGGATTAACTCTGACCAAAGGTTGTCCCAAAAGTGTTTTTTAAAAGGCAACTGGACTTTGGGTTTTTTTTGAAAAAGTTTTGCTTCTCATCCAATAAGCTTCTTCAGTTCTGCTTCTTAGCCGAGAAGCAAAATGTTTTCAAGGAAAAAACAAAAAAAGTCCAGTTGCCTTTTGAAAAGTATCTCTGGGACAACCATGATGTGGATGATTGAGAATCTCTATAGACATCTTGACCAAATGGATATTTAAGCACTTCCATAGAATCCTAAAGATAATCCATTAACAAAGTATATTGCTTAAATCCATATTTGTATAGCAACATGTCATGTCATCTCATCTACATCAGCCTTATGAATTTATTTGAATTCATGCTGTCATGAAATGACTGTTCTTAAAAGGAATATAAACATCATGAAATGAATATAAATAATAGAGTTAGCCACTGCTCTGTTTTTTAAGAGAAGCTTTCCTCCTTTTCTGAATCCTGCATATTGCTGTTACAAAAGGATAATGTGAATTCTGCCCTCACCTTTCCCATGAGGCTGATAGGGCAGGAACAAGAATCAGGGCCCAGTCTTACGGAATGATTTACTTAGTATATAAGGATGCCTCATTCATCCCACTATTTAATATTCAGGAGGGAAGTGAAAACAATCTTCGTTTGCTGAGCTGCTGATGCTGTGTTATATGTAAAATGCAATATTTATTTTGACTGTTAGTTCTATTATTTGTAAACCAGCCAACGTAGTATTATCGCTACATTTTTTTAACTAAATTTTTCAGAAAGCTCCATGAGATTAATTTCTTTATGTCTGCCCTAATCCCTTCTGCTCAAAGAAAAAAATGACTCTGTATAGAAAGTATACAATTGTTTATTTCACTAGAACTTTGAGCCCAGATGTTCAGACAATCTCTTCCTATACAGAGTAAGTTCTCCAGATACTCAATAGAAAGTTGGTTTCATAGATTCATCTCCCAGGGATACCCTCTCATTTTAAGCATCATTATATACCAAACTGCTTTAGATACTGACGCCCCCTCAGTTATTTGTGCTGGCTAACCACTTGAGTCTACTCCAATTAACTATTACAAGAATAAGATATATAATCAGCTATTCTCCTTTTGCAGAGTGTTATATAACAGGTCTTGCACAGTTCACAACTTTCTACTCAAACTGTTTTTGGGCATCAACTTATATTCTGCATCACTCTTTACTGATCAGGAATACTTAGTGTAAATTGTTTTCTGGTCAGCAAAGAGTGGAATGCAGATTCTTAAATACTATATAGATAGTCCTTGATTTACAACCATTCATTTAGTGACCGTTCAAAATTACAATGGCGCTGAAAAAGGTGATTTACAGCTTTTCATAACCATTGCAGCATCCCTGTGGTCACATGTTCAAAATTTGGACACTTGGCAACTGGCATGCATGTATGATGGTTGAAGTGTCCCAGGATCATGGGATCACTTTTTGTGATTTTCTGACAAGCATAGTCAATGTTAAGTGACTATGCATAGTTAAGCCAGATTCACTTAACCATGTTACTAACAACTGTAGCAATTCATCTAATAACTGTGGAAAAGTAGATTGTAAAATGGGGCAAAACTCAATAACTGTCTTGCTTAGCAATGGAAATTTTGGGCCCAATTGTGATCATAGGTGTAGGACTATTTGCATGGTGTTACTTTAAAGCACAGGTGTCAAACTTGCAGAGTCACATTGCCGTCACATGACGTAACACATTTTTTCCTTTTGTGGAACTGGGGTGGGTGTGGCCTGTGTGTGATGCATCCAGCCTGCAGGCTGCCAGTTTGACACCCCAGCTTTAAAGCAATGTTTCTCAACTTTGACAAGATGAATGGACTTTAACTCCCCAAATTCCCTAGTAATCCTTGCTGGGAATTGAACTTGCTGGGATTTGAATTCCCAGAATTCTTCAGCCAGCCTTGCTGGGAGTTGAAGTCCACCCACTTTAAATTTGCTAAGATTGAGAAACACTGCTTTAAGGCAAAGAGGACGATAGTCTTTTTTCCCTCATTTATACTCAAAACAAAATAGTTTTTATCATGTTCTCCTATCATAAACCTATTTTTTCTTTTAGTGGAGCTAAAAGCTAAATTTAAATCCAATGACTGATAAAGCATGCACTGCAATCCCATTTTTGTACTTATGTCAAAGTTTCAACATACATTTCTTCTTTCATTTCTTCATATCTTCACATAAAAGCTCTGTTCTCCATGGCTGTCATGCCTGCAAGCATAACCCAAGTACCCCTTCACAAGGCTGAAAGTTCATTCGTTCATTAACCAAATAACAAAGGAAACAAAAACTAGGGAGAAAAACAAGAACTGGGGAAAAGAGGGAATGATGAATGTTCCTTTGATATTTGTAGTAAAAATAAGCCGGGACTCAATAGTAAAATGATGTCAAATCTTTTACTTAGGAGTATTTTATATTTCCAACTGGAAGTCATCTGTAAAGGTTAACGTGTGTTGTTGTCAGTTCAGTCAAAGTTGTTTAAGATCCAAACAGCCTAATGAAAAACAAAAGGAAAGTTAATGACTAATTTTCATCAGTTATAACCTGCAAGGTAAACCAAGATTATGTATTGTCCTTTATACTATCCAATAAGCTAAACTAATTGAAACATATTACAAAATATCCTCATTATATAAGGAACAGTGAAAACAATAAATGAACAATGTGAACTTAGAATAATTGAAGCTCATATTTTATAGCCATTTTATTACTACAGCAGTAATAAATTCAAGAGTCCACCTGTTCCATGTTTAAGTACTGATACTGTAGAGTAGTTAGAATAATACTGTATGCTATGTAACTGTGCAAACCAAGCATTAAAAAGACAAGGTAAGGAAGACATAAATATGACTTGGGATTACTTACACAATCATGCAAAACATCATGAAAATATTCCACAGTGCGATGAAGATCCGAAAGTATCTTAAGCTCAACAGGAACTCTCTGATATTATCACCTGGAAGTCAGGAAGTAAATGAAATTGCATTTACAGCAAAAACTATCCCTTGTTTCATCCACACTCCTTTCAGTGTACCCTTAGCAATAATTTATCCAGCAAAATATCCCAGGCATTCAACTCGGCATAGCTTGATTAATTCTAGGTTCATATTTGACAAAAAATAATCTGACACACATCACTCTGTACATAAATATCTTTATTACATACCAGAAAGAAATCAATAGAAGACTTGATTGCTATCTATCAATCAGAAGTTTTTTTTCCAGTTTATTTTTTATATTCAATGTAGTTTAATTTCCCATGACTTAACTCATATTTTGCTCTGTGTTTCTCAACCTTCACAATGAATGTTGTTAATTGCTGACAAATCAATTAAGAAACTCTGGAGCTCACCATAATTCTGTTCTAAATGCTTTTAAATAAGCACACAATTTCTATTAATTATTAGGCTAAAATAAAACCACAGAATGAAAAATACAATATGTAAAGCACTACACCCACAGCAAATTTGATACTATACTCAAGAAGGGGCAACAATAATTTACACAAAAATCTTGATTTCACTGTCCAAATTCAGAGAAATGGTCCAGTAAAACCAATATTTATTAAGTCTGAAAATATATTACTTTTCATAATTGTACATTACTGTGTAAAAATGTAATTCTTAATTTGTTAAACAATGTTACCAGTTTAGTAGACAGAGTTGTCTTTTAAAATGAAACAATTACAATAGGCACATGGCAACAAATAGATTAAAATGTTTTATTTCTATTTCATATTTTTCTATGCAATATCTCAAAACAAAATTAAAAAATTAATTGCAACTATTTTGGAGACATACAGCAAAGTTTAAAAAAAACCCTTCAGTACAAGGACCTCAGCTAGAATTTTTACCTGTTGTTGGTTCTCTTCCTTCTTCACCAAAACTTTGACTCTCTTTCTTCTTCCTGGAAGGTAGACAAAGAAAGATTTGCTTTCAAGATCCCAGAACATACTAGTGTCTCATAATTTAAGGCAAACAGGAATATGTGAAAAAGGGCAATGACAGGAGAAAATTTGCTGACAGCTATTAACCAAGGTAAACATGGAATACTATAGCAATTTACTGAATCCCAGAAAGAAAACAAGGAAGTTTCAAGGCCCACTTGATGAATTTTCAGAAATGATTAGCCATGCAGAAAAAGTGCTGGATCAGATGAATGCAATCCAGGCAGTACACAACAGGAATCTTCTTGCAACAATTAAGGGAAACTTTCCATGATTTAAATAGCACTTGCAACTGGCTCATCCATTGCTATAATATTCAGCTTATGATATTCCTATAGAACTACTAATTTGGCCACTGTAGTAAACAGAATAACTAGGTTGAATATACATTTCCTATACTCCTAACAACATAGGAACCATTTTACATATAGCTCTCAGGTCTTGTAAAATTGCTTTACATTTAAATCTAGGTAGTGATGGCCGATCCTGAAAAGCTGAAGCAAAGTTGCACTGAGTTAATATTTAACAAGAAATCTCAGGGTTTCGTGCAATCCCACCAGTTTAGTTGCCCAGGTTATCATTTAAAATGAGGCAAACACAATATGTATTTCTCTATGATTGAAAAATCAAGGCAACGGCCAACTACATTTATATTTTGCAAAAGAAAACATGGCTGTGGGATGTGTTTGGTCAGCAGATTGGGAAGGAGCCAATAGGAGCATCCATAGGAGCATCGTTGACATTTTAAAAAGAGGCTCTCTGCTTCACAGAAAGTTGTGTCCTACCAAATCCATCCAATAAACTACTCTCTAAGGCAGGGGTCTCCAACGTTGGCAACTTTAAGACTCGTGGATTTCAATTCCCAAGTTCTGGGAGTTGAAGTACAGAAATCTTAAAGTTGCCAAGATTGGAGACCCCTGCTCTAAGGAACAGCAGCTGTCTACAAAGGAGTTTTTGCCAATTTTCCTAAAGCACATCCAACAACCTTGAACCAGGTGTTCTCTGTGACCAAAATCACATGTTGCAATCTTTGAATCAAAAGCTTTCCCAGAAACCTCCTCATGCTGGAAGCACAAAAAACTCGATTCCTACTGCTGTAGGAACTCCTCGTTTTCCCAACAAAGCAAATCCTGCCTTTTCACAGTACTTACAGCCTGAAATTTAACACTGCTCCGGCATTGACCAACAGAGTCCTATGTGGCAGAAGAAGAAGAAAAGTGAGAATATACAATGGCTCGGGGCCTTTTCCACTTTAATTCTTAACATTTCTGAGCTGTGGGGGCAAGAAACGGCCTACAAGTTAGGGATAACTGCTTCCTCTATGCCTTTTCTGATGTCGCATCCCAATTATTCCTGCTTTGTTTTTTGCACTTTTAAGAGCTGCAGGGCAGACACAAGAAATTTAGCCAAAGCATTTTCCCACGTAGAATGCAGGCTGGACTATTCTGCTGTCCCTTGTCCCATATTTACACAACCTTTACACTCCTCAGTCCCACAAAGTCGAATTTACCAAACAGGAAAACAGCTATACCTCCCCCATCTTAATAAAACTGGTTGCTTGGCAACTATCTCTCTCTCTCTGTGTGTCTCTCCCCCCTTACCCGAACAACAGCAAATCCCCCAACATCCTGCTACTTCCGCTCTGCTGCTATCCAAACGGAAATATACCCCGCTGACACGCAGCCGCTCAACAGCCAATAAGCATCAACTTTTCATCCTGCCTTTCCCTCCCTTGGACACCAGGTGGCATTCACCCGCTATACTGTAAGGAGAAAGTCTGTGGTAGTTTACAAGCGGGTGGTGACGTTTCTCCACAAACCCCGCCCACCGATTCAAAGCGCCGGGATTAGATCTTTATCCTGGGGGTGGAGGCGGTCGCTTTTTAGTGGTTTTTAAAAGATGCTGCTTTTCTTCTTCATTTTATTGGTTTCATCCTTGTTGTATCAGTTTTCCCCCTCTCCTCCCTCCACCACTCCAAAGTAAGAAATGTAAGGCGATGTCTATTTTAGCAAAAAGTCTAACAGGAATTGTGAAGCTATAGAAAATTAGAATAGAATTTTTTATTGGACAAGTGTGATTGGACACACAAGGAATTTGTCTTTCCAGCACTGATAATGTTATCTAGTTTGGTAAATGAATAGGTAGATGAAAGTGAAGGTTCTTCAGAAACATCCCTTGCATTAATCTAAGGATCTTAAGCCTATGAGGAAATGAGCTCTTAGTCGTGATGTACCGGCGGAACCTGCATGCTCAGAGGTAGTCTACCCTTAAGTACAAAGTGCACGTTGGTTTTACCCTTCTTGCCTCCTCAGGGTTTTATGGTCAAATTCAGTCAAAGCCCCCCAAAAGGAAACAAAAAGACCAATGCATTATCTCACCAGTTGTCCCAAAAGTGCTTTTCAAAAGGCAATTGGGCTTTCTTGGTTTTTTTTTCTCCCCCTTGGAAACGTTTCGCTTCTCATCCAAGAAGCTGCTTCAGTTCAGGTATTGAACTGAAAAAGCTTCATGGGTGGGAAGTGAAACGTCTTCAAGGAAAAACAAAGCAAACGAACCTTTGGGACAACCATGACCTGGATGACTGATGGTCTCACAGACACTCCTCACCAGCTCAACACCCAGATGAACAGAGAGGAACACCAAGATCAACATTAGATCAGCATTAGACCAACATTACACCAACAACTGAGAAGCAAACAATGTTCCAATCAAGGTCAGACAAATTGTAAACAATAGCCCAATCAAAAAACCACCCCCACCTACACTGACAGGGTAGGCCACTAGAATATAAAATGAGAGCAAACCCAACTCCTTACCAGCACTGATAATGTTATATAGTTTGGTAAATGAAAGGTCTACAAGAAAACAACCAAGCTCAGAAAACACCAAGGGGACCTCGCCATTCAAATCTGAACTACAAATATTCCCTTCTATCGGCAGTCATCTCGTTATGTGTAAACACGGAGTAAGAGGAAATTCCGCCTAGATAGACGACCTGTGCCAGAAGCTCGGGAGCAAATGTCTACCATTAAGCACTTCAGGTGGTGGTGGTGGGGGGGTGTTGTTCAACAGACCCTGGCTCGCAATTTGCGCAAAGAGACAAGAGCGCGCAGAGATTGCAATCTTGATTCACAATTTAGTTTGTCTGACAGTTGTTGACATCTAGGGCTTGGGAAGGGAAGTAATATTAATCCTGATTTAGCTAAAGAGAATCCGAATCTGCCGTAGAAGAACAGGAATTGGCAAACGTTGCCTTCTGTCTTTTAATGAAATGATTTTTATTTTATTTTTTAATTTTATTTATTTTTTATTATTATTTGTATTATTTGTATTATTTGTATTATTTTTTAATTATTTTTTATTTTATTTTTTTGAAAAGCCGCGGCAAGTGCCATCATCACCCTGGCAACTGGTTGTTATTTGCTTCTGCTGCTCCACTCTCGCTCGTTTCGGGGAGAGAGGAGGTTTTAATTGCGGAGTCCCGGATTTCGTCTCTGAGGTCCGGCCCTAACTGGACTATCCTTGCCCTCCTTTCCAGTAAAACCATTAAGCACCCACTGCCGTTGATGTATTTGCGTGGGCTTGTAAAGTAGAAACGAGATTAGCCTCATTTAGCATCCGCGCAAGGTGCCGGGGAAAGCGGAGGGCGCCAAGTCCCTCGGTTTGGGGGAGCTAACGGCGGTGAAGGCCAGGCCGGAGAGAGATGGGATCGTTTGCTCGGCGGCAGGGCAAGGCATTGCACTCTGCACATGCTCAGCTGCCCGCGGCGGCCCCCGGAGGTGCTTGCAAGCCTCAGGCCAAGTAGGGAAGGCGGCGGGGCGTCTCCATCCCTCTCTCCCTCCCTCGGTTTGGGCGGCCGCTGCGTCCCTTCTGCTCTGCCAGACAGCGGTAGCACCGGCTACAGCCGCTGGGCGCTCCAGTGGGGCTCGCTTTTCGCCGCTCGCCCGCTCTCGGTTCTCTTTCCAATAATGGACCTGATCGGGGCCCTGGATCTGGCCGATTTGGCGGCCGCCTTCGCCCGCCTGCCTGTCTTTCCTATCTTCGACTTGGGCTACTTCGTAGTCTCCCTCCTCTACCTCAAGTATGAGAAAGGTAAGCGGGGAAGAGAACTAGCTCCCCTCTTCACCCTTCCCTATGGCAGGGCAGGCGTCTTGATTTTATTTTATTTTATTTTCCCACGGCTAGGAAATCCGTTTTCCCGTGGTGTGAAATTGCCTACCATTTTTTTTCTTTTTTACTCATTGACCTGCTTCGGAAAGCTTTCTTCATCATCTATTATTAGTATTAGCATTGATGAATAAATGGTATTTATAGCATTAATGAATAAATGGTATTTATTCATCCATACCCAGCGTTGTCCTTGTAATGTCAACAGAAAAGGCTTCTCCGGCCCACCTCTTGTTTCATGCTTCCACCCCCACCCCATATTCCCCCCCTGCCCTGAAGGCATTCTTCCTTACAGGTTGACTTGGCTTCCAGGATGGGTTTATTCAAAATGAGTGGGTGGGCAGTGATTTGGGCCCAAAAGCTTTCTCTCTGTGTCCCCGTCTCCCCACCCCCGCCCCCAGTGATGAGGATATTCTGGGATGAGGACCAGAATTGCAGAGCCTGTCTGCATAACACTAAAAAAGTTTCAGAGCTTGGTTGTCAGCCTAGATTAAAAGGGATAAAGACGGGGTTGCAAGAGGTGAAAAGGGCAGGAAAAAAGTCTTGTAAAAGTGACCCAAGAGCTTCACAGACAAGCAGAAATGCTTGTTCCTCAGAGGCTAAAGTGAGGTAATCCAGTGTAGTGGGTTTTCCTCTCCAGCAGATTTGGTTTGGTTTTATTTGAATTCTAGTGGTCTTGAAAAGGTGAGAGGCACATAACCAATGCTGAATGGCCCCAAATTTGCCTCACCTATTGGAAGAGGGAAGAGAAAATGAAGGGATGCAAAATGACCCTAAGGATCATCTCAACATCCAGTTCTCTGGGGGTTTTTTTTGTTTTTTTAAAAAATTAGATTTATATGCCACCCTTCTCCGAAGACTCAGGGCGGCTTACAATGTGTTAAGCAATAGCCTTCATACTTTTGTATATTTTATACAAAGTCAGCTTATTGCCCCCACAAACTGGGTCCTGGTTGATGAATGGGCAGCTTTGGTACATCTGAGTCCCCTTTTAAATGGATTTTAAAGTATTGCCTTAGCAGCAGGAGAAGATTTAAGAGTCCTGATTCCAAAGGCATTTCTAAAATAAGAAATGAGCAAGTGGGAATATTCTCCTCTTCTCATCCACACCAAAGCGATGGGTGTCTGTGAGAAACTTGAGCCCTTGAATCTGAGGCCCCTGGCTTGATGGATGGATGCAGTTGGTGACCTTCTCTAGGAAAGGACAAGCTGGGTTGCTGCCCATGAAGGCTTAAAAATGGCTGGAATGGCCTGGCTCTTTAATATTACCGGAGAGGGAATTGGTGGGAAGGGGAGAAAGGAATTGAACCCCAATGATCATCCAATCACTGGAATTCGGACAGAAAGCAAAGCAACTGCCAAAGGTTTTTCCAGACTTCTCTGATTTTCCACACTTGCCAATCTCACAATCTGGCATTTTGAGAATTTGAGAGGTCACGAGTATTGATACTGAGTTACTAGTCCTTATTGTTAGCAAGAGAACTTATACGGTCATAGAGGGAAAGGTGGAGAGGTTCTGGTAAAAAGAATAAATCTGGATTATTAATGGTAACATATTTTGTTATGTTTAATAATAACCAGGTGACCAAAAGTCATTTCTCTACCTTGGTCAAGCTTATAGACCTGATTGGTAAATTCAACTGCAGAATTATTGCTTTACTGTTTACAACATTCACTTAGATTATATCATTAGGGCTTCAATCCACTAACTTCCTTTGAAATGAAAGCAGAAAAATAACATTACAAATTCAAAAAGATAATTACTAGTGATGGCAGACAGCTATTTAAAACCACAAGGTATGGTGTTAAATAAAGTGTTGGCATTCAGGTAGTCCTCATCACTACAATTGGGACTGAAATTCTGTTGGTAAGTGAGACACACCCAATTTTGCAACCTTTTGCCACAGTCATTATGTGAATTAAAAAATTCACGTAACCAGGGAAGGTCACAAAGGGGGAATCACATGATCCTAGGCCACTAATATTGGTAGTCTTCAACTTACAACAGTGACTGTTCAAAGTTACAACAGCACTGAAAAAAGTGACTTATGACCATTTTTCACAATTACGACCATTGCAGCATCCCCATTGTCATGTGATCAAAATCTGGCTGCTTTTTTTTTTTAGTTTTTACTGAATTTATATACTGCCCTACTCCCAAAAGACTCAGGGCGGTGTACAGCCATAAAATAAAACATATAAATACAAAAAATTTAAAATAGAATAAAACGAATTAAATAATTTGGCTGACAATTTAAAACCCCAATAATTTAAAACAGATTAAAATTCCCATTTAAAAGGGGAAAAAAGATTTAGGTCAGGCCGGCTTGGTGGAATATGTGAGTCTTGAGTGCACCATGGAAGGTGTGCAGGTCCGGGATCCTCCGTATCTCCGGGGGGAGCTCTTTCCAGATGGTAGGTGCTCCCACAGAGAAGGCTTTCCCCCTGGGGGCCACCAGTTGACACTGCTTGGCAATTGACTCGCATTTATGACAGTTGCAGAATCCTGGGATCGTGTGAATCACCTTTTGCAACCTTCTGACAAGCAAAGTCAACTTGGGAAGCCAGATTCACTTAACAACTCTGTTACCAACTCAACAACTAACAGGGATTCACTTAACGAATCTGGCAAGAAAGGAGCAAAACTCAATGTCTCACTTAGCAACAGAAATTTTGGGCTCAATTGTGGTTGTATCTGCACGCATCAAGTGCCTGACTTGTGATCACATGACTGTGGGAATGCTGGGATAATCATAAATATGAGAATCGGTTGTCAGTCACTTTTGTCAGTATTGTCAACATTTCTAATAGTGATTAAATGAATCGTCATAAGTGAAGGACCACCTGTAGTATTGGGGAGGCTGAGGTCCGAGTTCATCATGAACTTGGACCTCAGCCAATAAATTCATTAAGTTAAGGTTTTCTTTATTAGCCCAGTCTACACCACAAGGTTGTTACTGTGAGGTATAATTACGATCTTGAGTTGCTGAAGAAAAGGCAGGATGTAATTCCAATTAAAGTGCTCCTTCTTTCTGCCACATAGAAAATTCATATATCATCTTGAAAACACACAATAGCTGCAGAAATGGTATCCCAGATTCCACTTCCTCCAAAGCACCTGTTTTCAGGTGCAGGCAATATAATAGCTATAGCAATAGCACTTAAGTGCTTTTACAGCCCTCTCTAAATGGTTTTACAGAGTCAGCCTATTGCCCCCAACCATCTGGGTCCTCATTTTACCCACTTCAGAAGGATGGAAGACTGAGTCAACCTTGAGCCAGTGAGATTTGAACTGCCAAACTGCAGCCAGCCAGCCAGTCAGCAGAAGTATCCCGCAGTACTGCACTCTAACCACTGCATCACCTCAGCTCTTCATTCAGAAAGAACCTTCATTAAGCTAATCAAACCACCCTTATCTCTCTATGTGGCAGGGACTGGAGTGATACGCTAGTTAATCAGAAAGCTAAGATTCTTCTTCTAGAAGAATTGCCAGAACCTCCAAGCCACTTTCAGAAGTTCTGCATATTATGTAACATTCAATTCTGGGCAGAAATGACTCTCTTCCCTCAGTTCACCTTCCCTGAAAGTCATTTCACTAATTATGCATCTCTGGCTTCTTGGTGACTCCTCTCTACCACCAGTTGTTGATTCCTTTCTGCAATTAATAGTATGGACTTGCAGCTGCTTCATTTTAGCATGGAGGGCAGAGAGGGAATTCTTTAGGCCATCCACCAGGGCCTGACTTGCCTGTTATGCATTGCTTATTTTATGCATTTTTGAAGATGTTAGACAGTGATTTGAAGATTTCCCACATGCAAAGTTTAATAAGTTCTATTAGTACCATAAAGTAGAAACTTGGCCCTTACTTGACTTCCTTTGCCAAAGCACTGGGCGCAATCTCCAGATAACTTCCAAAAGGTTGTTGCTAAATTATACCTTTAACTGTGACAAAAGAAAAAAAACAGCTTTAGCATTTGAAGTGTGTTCAATTTGTGTCGATCATGTTTTCCTCTCACATTGCTTATTTCTCTATCCTGGACTTGCCCACTTTTTGAATACAACCTTCATAACATATATGGAAAAGAAGAAAAAAAGGAGAAGAAAACAACTCTCACTTTAGACCAGTGGTGAGATTCAAATAATTTAACAACCGGTTCTCTGCCCTAATTATTTCTTCCAATAACCAATTCACCAAACTGCTCAAAAAGTTAACAACCGGTTCTCCCGAAGTGGTGCGAACTGGCTGAATCCCACCACTGCTTTAGATTGAATTTTTATCCTTGGCGACTACCTGGAAATATCCATATAATTTTCTCTACAATAGTGTGGAAGTGTTTGCTATTTCCTTCGTTTGGGAATGTCACTCAGAAGTCAAGTGCAAACCTCACCCTAAAAGACAATATTTGCACACCTCCTTCTTGAACAAAAGAAACCAACGTTCAAATGTTTGCTCATTCCCTACCCAAGATTCCCTCAGCCTCCCTATTCCTTGGACTATAAAATGGAACCTGGGTTAGAATCATTGAATCATGGGGTTGGAAGGGATTTGGTGGTTTGGAGGACTTCAAGTTCAACCCCTTGTCCAAGTAGTAATTGTCCTTACCGTCTTGCACAAATGGCTGTCCTATCTTTTCTTGAAAACCTTCAGTGATGAAGCACCCGCAATTCTGGGAGACAAGCTGTTCCATTGGCTAATTGTTGTCACTATCAGGAAATTGCCTCTTAGTTCCAGTTTGGATCTCCCTAATGAGCTTCTTACCCATAGCTTCTTGGTCTACATTCAGGTGCTTTGGAAGATAAACCAACTCCCTCTTCTTTGTGGCAGCCTTTCGTGTATTGGAAGACTGCTATCATGTCTCCTATGAGCCTTCTCTTTGTTAAGCTAAGCATAGCTAATTCCTTTAGCTTTCTTCATTGGATTCAGTCTCCAGACCTTTTTCATCTTCATTGCTCTTCTCAGCAATCTTTCTAGGGCCTCAGCATTTTTTAAAATTTTTTTGTATCATGGTGGCCAGAACTGGATGCAATATTCCAAGTGTGGCCTCACCAGTGTGATATAGAGCCATACTACCATTTAAGATAATCTTTATTGTCATTTTTTTCTGTGGGCACTCTGGTACAAATTAAAAATGAAATTCTGTTGCCTGCTCTCAAAAGTGTACACATACATAACACACACATAGATATGCAAGATACATATATATGTATATCCCTACACCCTAACGTATAAATACATATAAATATTAATCACTTTCCATCTTGAATACATAGTGGAAAGAGGAAGCTTGAGAGTTCACAAGGTTGATATTATATGGAACAAAACTATGGCTGAATCTGGATATTGTGCTTCGGATATCGCAAAGCTTTCTCCTAGAACAGGGGTGTCAAACTCAAGGCTGGTGGGCTGAATCCCGCCTGTGGGGTATTTAGGTCTGGCCTGTGGGGCCGCCCTGGAAATAGTGAAGGACTGGCCCGCAATGCCTCTGCCAGTAAAAATGGAGCTCAGGAGGGCCATGTGGGCCTCCCAAGCTCCATTTTTGGCTACAACGGCCTCCTGCAGCTCTCTACCCAGCGAAAACAAAGCTCTGTTTTCACTGGCAGAGGGTTGCAGGAGGCCATCGCGGCTGAAAACGGAGCCTGAGAGGACCGCACGCATGTGTTTCAGGCTCCCTTTTGCTGGCAGAGGCCTACAGGAGGATCCCCCCAGCCCAGCCCAGGCCACCACAGGTTCCCCTGACACAAGTGACATCAAGCTGGCCATGCCTTCCACAGCTATGCCTACCCCGGCCACCCCCACCCAGCCCCCCAAGGTCAAACACAACCCTGATGCAGCCCTCAATGAAATTCAGTTTGACACCTCTGTCCTGGAAGAAAAAAAGGCTGTGAAGTGGATGTGTAGTATCCCAGACAATCTTGCAAACCTGCTCATGTCATGTCCTGGACAGAAGGAAGTGAACTACCAACGATCTTTTCTGCCATCCTCGGCACTATCTGCGCCGCCTTTCTGTCTGAAGCAGTAATGCTTGCAAACCAGACTGTTCATGCAACATGACAGAAGGCAAAAACAGCCTCCCCCCCCCCCCCGGAGGCTCTCTGTTTTTGGCCTCTGGGGGGGCCTCCAGGGAAGTGGGGAAGACCGTTTTCGTCCTCCCCTGGCTCCAAGAAAGGCTCTGGGACATGAAGAAGGCAAAAAACAGGCCTACCATGACATCACGTGCCAAAAGCAGGGGGAGTGCGGGGGGTCGTGTTTGCATGTGCGGTAGTGCACATTAAATTATGGGTGTGGGCATATGCACGTGTGACACACACACACACACATCCACACTCCCCCCGCTTTTGGCACGTGACGGCAAAAAGGTTAGCCATCCCTGATTTGTACACAGAGGAGTGTGGCTGTGCCTGCCTTTTCTGAAATCGACAATGATCTCTTTGGTTTTTCCAACATTTAAAACAAGGCTGCTTTTATTACGCCAGTTCACCAAATCTTCTATCTCCTTGCAGTAAGCACCCTCATTCACTTCCCTTGATCTGTTGATGCAGCCAAGGACTCCATTGGCTTTTTCGGCAGCTGCAGCACAATGCTGACTCAGACTTTAAGTGGTGATTCATCAGGACACTCGGATCCTTCTCATAATTTCTACAAGGGGAAAAATTAATTCCTGATAGTTCTTTTTATGGATTAAAGATCTGTAGGGTGTCTTGAGGAGAACTGTCCTTCCTACTTTCACTTTTATTTTTAGACCACAGCAAACCTATCAGTTTCATTGGAAGGGGGGGGGGGAATCCAAAACCCAATTCCTTTCTAATGGCTGCTGAGGTGAGAACAGCTGCTCTGGAGTACAGGTAGTTCTCGATTTACAACAGTTCATTTAGTGACTGTTACAAGTTACAACGGCACTGAAAAAAGTGACTTATGACCATGTTTCACACTTACGGCCATTGCAGCATCCCCATGATCACATCATCAAGATTTGAATGCTTGGCAACTGGTTCATATTTATGACGGTTGCAGGGTCCCGGGGTCATGTGAATCTCCTTTTGCGACCTTCTGACAAGCAAAGTCAATGTGGAAGCCAGCTTCACTTAACAACCGTGTTGCTAATTTAACAACTGCAGCAATTTCTTTAACAAACGTGGCAAGAAAAGTTGTAAATGGGGGCGAAACTCACTTAACAAAAGTCTCACTTAGCCACATAAATTTTGGGCTCAATTGTGGTCTTAAGTCAAGGACTACCTGTACTATGCATTGGCTGGTTCATTCATTTGAACCTGCCAAAGTTCACAGGAGTTACAGAGACAATGAAGGGCTGGATGATACTTTGACATTCAACATGTTCAGTGATGGGTTCATTCCGGTTCGGCCTGGTTCTCCTGATTAAATCTCTCCTAAGAAGAGATGCTTCACCACAGAAGTAAGCAGCCAGAAGTCAGGGACTGAAGTAAGTTGTTTCAAGGGTTTTCAACTGAGGGCATGTGGATTTGAACCCACAGTTTTCTCCTTCTTCTATCTCTATTGCACCTCTATAACTGTCTGGTTTGGCTCTGCAACCCAGCAAGACAGACACAGACTTCAGAAGATAATTAGAACTGCAGAAAAAATAATGGCTACCAACCTGCCTTCCATTGAGGACCTGTATACTGCACGAGTCAAAAAGAGGGCTGTGAAAATATTTACAGACCCCTCGCATCCTGGACAAAAACTGTTTCAACTCCTACCCTCAAAACGATGCTATAGAGCATTGTACACCAGAACAACTAGACACAAGGACAGTTTTTTCCCGAATGCCATCATTCTGCTAAACAAATAATTCCCTCAACGCTGTCAAACTATTTTCTAAGTCTGCACTACTATTAATCTTCTCATCGTTCTCACCACCCATCGCCTTCCACTTATGACTGTAACTTTCTTGCTTGTATCCTTATGATTTATATTGATCTTGTTTCCTGATTGCTTATTATTTACTCTATGACTATCATTAAGTGTTGTATCTTATGATTCTTGATGAACGTATCTTTTCTTTTATGTACTCCAAGAGCATATTCACCAAGGCAAATTCCTTGTGTGTCCAACCACACTTGGCCAATAAAAAATTCTAACTCTAATTCTATTCTCTGCAGGTGCGGTGGAACTGTCCCGGAACAGTCCCTTTGCCTCTTGGGTCTGTGCTATGCTGTATTGCTTTGGTAGCTATATCCTTGCTGATCTCCTGCTCGGAGAATCCCCTATTGATTACTTCAGCAACAACTCCAGCATCCTTCTGGCCACAGCTGTCTGGTAAGGCCACCTTTTGTGACCTAAGGCTAGGCTCCAAATGCAGAGCCAGGATTTAGGAATAGCAACAGCACATAGATATTGCCCCATAGTGCTTTACAGCATTCTCAGAGTTTATACAACATTATATACGGTAACATAATGTTATATTGTCCTCAACTATCTGGATTCTCATTTTACTGACTTTGGAAGGATGGAAAGTTGAGTTCATCGGGATCAAACTCTTGGCTGTGGGCAGGGTTAGCCTGCAATATGCATTCTAACCACTGCGCCATCAGTCCCCTTGCACGCCACTTCTCCATTGGAGTTCCTTTTGGCTTCCAAAAGAGATTTTTTTTTAAAAAACCAAAATGAATATAAAGATGACTCCAGGTTTAATACAAGTGCTTGACATATGCCAGTTGCTGAAGTTCTTAAATTGTTAGTTTCACATTGCAATTGTTGGGTAAAGGGAGGAACTGCTATCACTGCCAAGTTGTGCATATGAAGGAGAGATATACTTTACTAAGACTTCTCCTTCCAGACTTCCCAAATTAACATAAGAAGAGATAATTGAGAATTGTGTGCTAAAAATCTAATATGGTTGTTATGGAATAAGTAGTCATGTCCTGGATTATCAGCTCTATATCTATCTATCTATCTATCCATTCATCCATCCATTATCCACCTGTCATCTTTGTTAAACATCTAGAGATAGATGGAAGATGCTAAAAGTTATATGGATGGAGAGATCAATAGGTAGACATATAATTGAAGATGGAGTGTAGAAGTCTTTTACAAGCCATGGTGCTTGTAATGATGACATGTGGGTCCTGATCTCAGCACACAATGATACAATTATATAGTGCCTAATGACAACCAATTCAAATGTATGTGTCACTTACAGGATGATTTCAAGATGCTATTTGCAAGTTATTTTCTCTACTGCCATACATACTGTACATACCCTCTCCTTGTAAAGTGAAGAATCTAAATAGATCAATATAAATTGAACATATATTATCCAGGTAGCAATGATTAAATATTCATTACCAAAACATTTCCTAGATAATAAAAAAGACAAAGTTTAATTGGTAAATCAGTTGGGAAAAAATTACCTGTACAAACAAGAAGCTATGAAATGAAATTACCTGAAAAATAGCAATTTGTTTTTTTGCTGCCATTGAGTCTCCATCATGAAAAGCTGAAACTTATTTCTTCTCACTTACTTTTTAAAAAATCTTATTGATGTCAGATCTCTTAAAACCCATTGACCAGCATCACTTTTAATTCTGCATTGCTTTCCAGGTACCTAATCTTCTATTGCCCGTTGAACCTTTTTTACAAGTGTGTCAGCTTTCTGCCTGTCAAACTGATTTTTGTGGCGATGAAAGAGGTAGTCCGAGTTCGCAAGATCGCTGCTGGTGTCCATCATGCCCACCACCATTACCACCACGGTTGGTTCATTATGGTCATCATTGGATTTGTCAAAGGTGAGCTCTGTCATTTCAGCATTGTGATCCCACGTGGTATTCAGAAAAGGTGGTGGAGTGGCAAGTATCAGAACTGCTGACATGCAGATTAGGCTGAGATTTCTCTTCTTCTGTGGAAGAAAGACATGTGGTTATATTCTTTACTTCTCAGAGAAAATGTCTTCTTGCATAAAACAAGGATGGAGAACCTGTCACTCTCCAGATGTTGCTGAATTGTTACTTCTAGCTATTCCAGACAGCATGGATACCAAGGGATACTAAGAGTTACAGTTAATGAACATCTGGATTGACACAAATTCCCAGCATGGATGGCCAAAATGAAGCCCTTATGAAAATCTATCCTACAAATAAGGACCACAACTGAAAAGTTTCTCCTCCTAACCTTGACCCCACTCTTCATTGTGATGGTGGTGGGGAACTACAAACCAGTTTTTCTGATGGATCTATGGGTCGATTCTGGTTGAAGATGGTGGTCCTGAAATTATCTTGGTGACCAGATTCCTGCTATAAACCCCCAAGCAGAAATGGTTGGATATTGGAATGCAATTCCAGCTGAATCATGTGTTGTGTTCTACCATTCGTCTTAGATTACCCCGAAACTTGGTGAGATGCTTAAAACTGGGACACCAATGGGACTTCTGAACTCTCCTTTATTTTTGGCAAATATGGTTGTCAAACACGATAAGAGGGTTTCTTTTCATTTAAGGTAGAGTAACACACAAAAAGGCTAAGATACAATTCTATAAATCCTCCTTTCAAAAAGATCAAAGGAAATAAAACAGTATCTTGGCCCCCTCCACATCTTTGGTATAGCCCCGCCCATCTTACATCATTAATCAGTGAGAATTGACAGTGAGAACAATTAATCAATGGAATGGAATGAAGTTGGGGTACTCCATCACTGGAGCTTTTCAAGAAAATATTGGACAACCATATGTCCAGGATGGTGTCAAACTGGCAGCCCGTGGGCCAGATGTGTCACGTGCAGACCACGTCCGCCCCTGCTCCGTGAAGAGAAAAAACATACGATGGCAACATGACATGGAAGTTTGACACCCATGGTATACAGCCTTCTGCTTGAGCAGAGGTTTGGATTCAGTGATGAAATCCGAACCAGTTTGCTACTGGTTTGCTGGCTGCGCATGCATGCTGTGTGCCAAATGCATGCTGTGTGTACATGTAAAGCGCACACCAAACATGCGAAGTACAGGCCAAAAGGAGACCTGGGAAGCTAAGTAGAAGCGAGGGGGGTGATCAGCTGTGCAGCGGGGTTTAGCTTTCTAAGCCTTCTTTTGGCGTGTGCTGAATGTGCACAAGTGCAGTACGTGCCAAATGGAGGCTTGGGAAGGTAAGTAGAACAGCGGGGGGGGGGGGAATCAGCTGTGCAGCTGGGTTTAGCTTTGCTGAAAGTAGGATTTCCTGCTTTCTAGCAAAGCTAAACCCAGCTGCACAGCTGATCATCGGAAATACAGGTTCGGAGGAACTGGTAGCTTTTTTAAAGTATCGGTTCAACCAAACTGGTAGCTAACTACCATTTCGCCCGAGCCAGATTTTTTATTATTATTATTACTGGTTCCCCCGAACTAGAGCGAACCAGTAGCATTTCACCCCTGGTTGGACTTGAAGGCCTCCAAGCTCCTTTCCAATTCTGTTATTATTCTATTCTATTCTAAATAGGCAAAGGCACTTTTTCCAGTGGAACTCTCTTCAGGCTGCTACAGAGGTGGGTTTCAGCAGGTTCCGACCAGGTCTGGAGAACCGGTAGTGGAACTTTTGAGTAGTTCGGAGAATTGGTAAATACCATCTCTGACTGGCCTCGCCCCCATCTATTCTCTGCCTCCCGAGTCCCAGCTGATCGGGAAGAAATGGGGATTTTGCAGTATCCTTCCCCTGGAGTAGGGGGAATTGAGATTTTACAGTATCCTTCCCCTCCCATGCGCACCAAGCAATGCCCACCCCCATGCCACGCCCACCAAGCCACACCCACAGAACCAGTAAAAATTTTTGAAACCCACCACTGGGCTGCTAGATACAGAAATGATAGAGATCACACAGAGGTTCAGGACTAAAGCATCTGTTACCACTCATAGACATTTCCCTCCTGATGTAGAAATTGAACCAAGAAGGTAGAAATCACGTTCCTTTTCTGTCAATAAATAATTTCATCGGTCAGGCAAGATATTCCACCAAGTAACTCTTCCCTATTAGTCTGGAATGCTTCTGCCACAAGGGCATTTTAGTTATAGAGAATTGCTTTATATATGACTGGATCAGAGGTGGGTTCTAATTTTTTTTACTACTGTTTCTGTGGGCGTGGCTTATTTTGTGGGCATGGCTTGATGATCATGTGACAATTCTTTAGGATTTAGCAGAGGTACTGGTCTACCAGTCTTTTAACTGCTTGCAGAGCTGTACCAGTCTACCTATTTATTTTTGCAGCCACTGGTCTACCTATTTATTTTTGCAGGCTCTGGTCTACCCATTTATTTTTGCAGGCACTGGTATACTCATTTGTTTTTTTTTTTACCACTGATCAGCTGTACAGCGGCCCTTTGAAGGCCCTCAGCAAGAGTTAAAACAGTTTTTTTCCCTCTAGCCAATAACTGGGACTCAGGAGGCAGCAATAGATTGGGGGTGGGGCCAAATAAAAGGTAAGAATAATGCAGGAGTGGGGGTGGGTGGTTGGGGCAGGGGGGGGCAGAACTGGTTCGGTGACATCATATTGTTACCGCTACCGGTTTGGCCGAACCAGGCCGAACCGGGAGGAACCCACCACTGGACCGAATTCTTTGTCCTTCAATACTTTTTCTTGTGACTGGTAGCCCCTCTCTAATATCTGATTTTATCAAGATCAAGCCTGAGATCTTTCAAATGAAAAAGAAGTGTTCTGTTATCAAGCCACAAAGTTTTAAGATACTGAACCAAGCTTGTGTGTTTCTTATTTTTACATGAAGATGTGTGCACGCCGTTTCAAATTCAAATAATTTGAGTTGCCCTGTTCTGAGGTCAAAGCCATTATTTGGGGGTACAGTTGTTTTGATTATTCCGGTTGTGATCAGGAAACAGAGGTGCTTTTAACCTGCCGTGTTTCCAAAATGATTGAAGCAGCCTGCATCACACTAAAATCCTGTGAGGTCAAGACTGTTTGGATGCAAAACAGTACAAATTTCAAATGTTTGTCGTTAACATTTTTCTGTACAGCTTTTCTTTGTCTAATTCAAAGCAACCAGAAAATAGAATAATCAAACTTTTATAAACTTAAGGCGGAGGCTGTGGCATCGCTATCATATTTTCAATTTTTAAATAGTAGACTTAGAAACGGGCATCGCTTTTATTAGTCATAATAATCAGTAAAATTGCCATTTCCTTAAAGGAGCTGTTGTGGCTGAGAGCATCATCACAAAGATGCTCCATATTTTTCTCCTGTGTTAGATTACCTACTTTGACAGGAATTACCAGTGAGCTTAGGAAAATATGGAATTCCGCTCGCCCACATTCTCATCGCTGGTCTGTTTACAAATCTGTTACTGTCTTTCTGTTTGTAGGTTCTGGAGTTGCCTTGATGTCCAACTTTGAGCAATTGCTGCGTGGGGTCTGGAAGCCAGAAACAAATGAGTTCCTTCATATGACCTTGTGAGTAGAGAAGCCAAAGGTTTTGTACTGGCATGTCTTCTGGGTAGAGATCAATTGTGTCCTAACTGAGCTGGAAGAAATCTTATGGAAATGAGAAAATCTAATGGTAATGAGAAAAATCAGTAGAAATCTGATAGGACATTCTCAGAATTCATATGGTTTTCACTGCCTGAGGTTGTGGGTCCTCCATCACTGGAGGTTTTCAAGAATACAGGCGGTCCCTAACTTACAACCTTTCCTTTAGTGATCATTCAAAATTGCAAAGCAGTGAAAGAAGTAATATGGCCATTTTTCATACTTTTTTTAAAAAAGCTTTTTATTGAAATATATAGCAGTACAATTCAACATTTTTCGGTTTAGCGGTGTTTGTAAATCTATACAGATTATTTACATGGTTATTCCGTATTTGCTTAGTTTTTGTTAAGTAAATAATAATACTTAGTTATTATTAGTCATTGCTATTAATCAGTAGACTCCCTCTTATTTGCCTTTTGCTTCTTATTTCCATCCACTTATACCACATCTCCCACAGTGTGTAATATTCCGAACTCTCTTTTTCATTTATCTTGTGTGTTAATTTATTCATCTCAGCACATTCCAATATTTTTTTGAAACTTTTCTCCTGGAAATTCTGAAAAGGCTGTACGTGAAAAAAAAAAGAGGTATCTAATTATACATATTACAACAGCAGCCAGAATAACCCACACCAGTACTGGAAAGAGAGAAAACTACCACCGGAAGAACATGTGACCATTTTTCATACTTATGACCATTGCACACGTCCATCCAAAAAGCATGTCCTTTCACTAAATTTTGGATTTCTTTATTTGAGATGGAATCCCAGCTGTGCTTCTTACGAAGGCTTTCTTCTTTTGCAGTCCATCCAAAGCCAGTCTGTATGGAGCACTGCTCTTCACCCTTCAGCAAACCCAGTGGCTTCCCATCTCCAAAGCCACCCTCATCTTCTTCTTCACTATTTTTATGATCATCTGCAAGGTAAATTCCTCTGCCCGGGACACATGTGAGCAGTTGGGTGGATCGAATGGGGGAAGGAGCCAGATCCATTTCTGTTCACTAGAAGTTCTTCAGAAATGCAAGGAAGGTTTCAATCCCTGGACTCATTTATTGTACTAAACTAAACCATGGTTAGTTGACTAAACTACAGTCCTTGATTTATGCATCACACTAAGCTATTCTAGTGTGATGGCTAATCTAAAGGAA
This sequence comes from Masticophis lateralis, assembly GCA_030761175.1. Taxonomy (NCBI): domain Eukaryota; kingdom Metazoa; phylum Chordata; class Lepidosauria; order Squamata; family Colubridae; genus Masticophis; species Masticophis lateralis. The sequence continues at coordinate 334,388,988 of JAUDYJ010000001.1, forward strand.
AAAAGAATTAGTTTAGTTTAGCTTAGTTTATTTATACTTATATGCCGCCCTTCTCCCGAAGGACTCGGGGCAGCTCACAAAGGTAAAACAATAAAACAGTAAAATTACAACTAAAATACTAAATTAAAATCCCCAAGAATGAAAATTAAAAGATCCCATTAGATCAGCAGATTAGAGGTGACATGAGAGCAATATTCCAGTATTTCAGGGGCTGCCACAAAGAAGAGGGGGGGTGGTCAAATTATTCTCCAAAGCACCAGAGGGTAGGACAAGAAACAATGGTTGGAAACTAATCAAAGGGAGAAGCATTCTGGAATTAAGGAAAAACTTCCTAACAATGAGGACAATTAACCAACGGAACAGCTTGCCTTCAGAAATCGTGGGTGCTCCATCACTGGATAAAGAAAAGGCTGGACAGTCACTTACCTGAAATGCTGTAGGTTTTCCTGATTGAGCAGGGGGTTGGATTAGAAGACCTCCAAAATCCCTTCCAATTCTTCTCTTCTACTCTACTCTACTCTACTCTACTCTACTCTACTCTACTCTACTCTACTCTACTCTGTTCATGTTTTAGATATTTCCTACAATTCACTAAATCAAAACTAATAAATCTCCCTATGGATTAACAGAAGCATCTGGTAGAAGCCACAGTGGCATCCAACATATTCGTGAATTCAAATTATGATATTAGCATCAGTCACTTCATTGACACCAATGATATATGTGTCGGTCATATCACTGACATCATTTGCACAATGAGGTCACGACATGCATGACATTACACTTTCCCTACCAATGGACTCCCATGTGAGTTAGAATGAGTTTTGAATTTCCAGAAATATCAAAGGAAGCCTGGGTGGTGTACCATAAGAAAGACTGTTGGGTTGCTTAACAACAGAGTCCTTTCCAGGAGTCTTTCAACAGTATACCTATGTACCCTGATAGCTCTAAGTTAGAATTGTGATGACCAGCACTAGCACTTCATTGTAAAGGCCTTGATTGGCCAAGACAGGAGATTCATGTATCGACCTTGGTGTAAGGAGGGATAAGTAGAATGGGAAGAAATCCCATTCTTGGTTGGAATCACTTTGATTTATTGTTGCTACCTGAGCGATGGAAAACCTGGCACAGTAGATGACCACTAATAGAGCTTTTTCCTTGTCCTGCAGGTGTTCTTGACAGCAACTCACTCCCATGGCTCCCCACTTGCCCCTCTGGAAAATGTGGTGTGTCCCATCCTCTTTGGCTCTGCATTTGCCAGTCATGATAACCATCATCATCACCACCACCACTACCATCAGGAGCCATCCCTTCCATCACCACCTCAGATGCCAGCCAAAACAAGGGAGGAGCTCAACGAAGGAACCCGGAAACGGAAAGCCAAGAAAGTAGAATGAGCATCAAGAAGGCTGACAGATCCATCTGAACTACCGCAACTTTGCTGCAAACCTTGTGTGACTTGTGGCCTTCCAAAGACATGGTTGGAGGACGCTCCCAGGAAGACCACTCCTCTTCTTCTGACCCCTGCCATGGTTTTCCTGGCCTGTCACCTGTGAGGCACAGAACTAATGTCCGAACGGACCTTTCGTTACAGATTCTAGCTCAGCCTTTCCTGTCCTCTTGGTCTCCTCCCCTTCCTAAGCCTCAGTGGAAAAGCTGGAATGTGTTTTGGTGTCTCCTCCATATGACAGAGAGAGAGAGTGAGCGCTTCTTACCCTGCAAAACAACCCAGGGATCTTCAACCCAGGCCATCATTACAGGACCCTAAGGCCATTGATAACTTTTCAAGGGCAGAGAGGCGTTCCAGATGGAGTGACTGGCATTTCACTCTCTACATCAATACTTTGGATGTCTTACTTGGCTGCCGTTTGTATAAAGGCCTTGAGCATAGGAGAAGACCATTGCTGTTGCTGCTGCTGCTCTTTGGGCTGTTGATATTTGTGTATGTGTGTTAGCATGTTGCCATTTGTATGTACCTCTCCAAATTTTGATGAGTTTTGCTGCCGGGAAGGAAACCAAAGCAACTACTGAGTGTTTCAATCCTAGCCACTTTGCCAAACACTGTGAGACATGCATGTAAATTATTTATTGATTGATGCTCCTTCCCCCAGGATAATTATTTATTGTTGCCAAGGATTTTAAGCAATTTGCTTTCTCCTGCTGTGTCTCTTCTGCAAATAGTTGGGTTGTTTCTAGTGAATGGATTTGGATTCTGTGGTTGTTTTCCTCCTTCGATTAAGAGATGATTAAAAGTGAGGGGCTATTGGCAGAGGGGATAATTAGCTTCTAGCTGCTATGTAAGCCTGTAGGATGCCTAAAGAATTCTTGCAAATGAATTATGGTTTAACCAAGACCCAATGGCTTAGAGGTGGAGCTCTTGCCTCACAATCAGGAGGTTGTGAGTTCGATCCTAGGTAGAGGCAGATGAGTCTCCTGCTTGGTCAGGGGGTTGGACTCGATGACCTGAAAAGTCCCTTCCAACTCTGTTAAATCTAGTATTTACAGATTTTGTCTAGGAAGTCAAAGCTAGAGTATAAATAATGGAGCCATGGTGAGCATTGGCAAACTTCCTTTCTTGCCCCAAAGTAGCCGGTTGCCAGCTCCTGAGATTATAAAATCTTAAACTCTGGTTGGGGCATAGAAGGAGACTCTGATTGGCTGTCACAGGACTTCCCCTGCTTATCATTTAGCTCTGACAAAAACATGCCACTGCAAGATCTTTTTTCTGCTCTGGCTTCATCAGTGGTGGTATTCAGCCGGTTCAGCCGAGTTTGAGCAAACCGGTACGGTTGGCCTACAGGTGCAGCTACCCACCTGCCCGGCGCTATGCCATCCTGTTAAGCCATGTTTTCTAAGCTGCAGACATGTCTGCAAGCCACTCCATTTTCGGTGCATGGCAAACCAGTGGTCAAATTTTGTGAACCCCACCTCTGGTCCTCATGATGTTGCCTTCAGCTTCTCCACATCATATCCTCGAGGTAACAAAGCAGGGGTGAAATCCAGCAGGTTCTGGCGTGTTCTGGAGAACTGGTAGCAGAAAGCTTGAGCAGTTCGGAGAACCAGTAGCAGAAATTTTGAGTAGTTTGGAGAACCAGCAAATACCACCTCTGGCTGTCCCCAAAGTGGGGTGGAAATGGAGATTTTGCAATATCCTTCCCCCAGGAGTGGGGAGGGAATGGGAATTTTGCAGTATCCTTCCCCTGGAGTGGAGTGGGAATGGAGATTTTGCAGTATCCTTCCCCTGCCACACCCACCAAGTCACGCCCACAGAACCGGTAGTAAAAAAATTTGGATTTCACCACTGCAACAAAGTCATCCTTAGATGGCCCAGTGTAAAAGTGACGTTTTCTTCTTTTTAAGCAGTAGTTTTATTGTAAGGTTGGTGCATTCTGGCCTGGTTCACCAGCCATTCTATCAGGAGTGCTTCCTGGTGACCTACAGCATATGGGTTGAGGTCAGCCAAGCACCTGTTGACCATTTGAAATAGTGCAGTGTTACTCTCCCTGCCAAGTCTCCAGGCACAGCTCTCCAGGATGATTGTAATCTGGACGGTAGACGGGTTTGGTTCTTTCAAAGTGGCTCTTCCATTGTACTCGCAAAGCCTGTGAGCCAATCCCTGACCAGCAATAGCCGCTGAAAGGGCTGCACTGTGAAGTAGAAGTGAGAGAGAGAGAGGAATGGCTCTCTTTCTCTGCTGCACTCTTCATCCTCTGCTTAACTCTGTCCGTGAGAGAGGCGGCATATAAATTTAACAAATAAATAAATAGAACTATGTGTGGCAGCTGTTTTTCAAACTGCTTTTGAACGTGGGTTTATTCTTCTTTTAAGAAGAGCACTAAATCTATATTCTAAAGCAGACTGAAAAGAGTTGATAGATGCAGGTAAATTACTATGCTCTGAAATGTCATAGAGGAAGATAATCCCACAAGTACCAGATTTGATGGCTGATGTTTCGATATTAGTAATTTGAGCTGATCCAGGTTTCCAAACCCAGGAACACCTAGTGAATAAGGAGGCTCCTCTTTCTTTTCTTCTGCTGCTTCTTGCCATCTAGGTAATTGATCTCCCAGTTGGAAGAAGTAACAGATACCGTAAAAGGAGGACAAATTCTGGCAATTGTCTGAACCTGCAGATCTATAGTAGTGGCCAAAATTGTGGAAACCTTTTGGGAAAAGTGTCTTTTCTAAAACTAGCTAATAACACCACTTTTTTTGGGAGTACTACCATAAAATTATAAATCAATGGAAAGATAATTTAATCAAGAATGTAATGCAATAACTTTTATGAAGGATTTGCTATTAGAATAGCAGTTACAATATAAAGAATAAAAGTGAAACACGTAGAAAAAAATGAGATATAAAATTATCACCATAGAACAAACGAGATAAACAAAAATTATCATGTCAGTTAATACTTAATTGGGCAACCTTTAGCATGAATTATGGCCTTACAACATCTTCCCATGGAATGAACCAAGTCTTTTAGTTCTGCAGCTGTTATAATGTGAAACAAAGATTGAACGATTGCTTCTATTAACTGGGTTTTATTACTGGGTCACTTCTGACTAACAAGTTTCTTTAGTCGGCTCCATAGATTTTCAATTGGGTTAAGTTCTGGGCTGCAGTGCTGCAGTGGCTCAGTGGTTAGAGTGCAGTAGTGCAGGCTACTTTTGCTGATTACTGACTGCCAGCAGTTTGGCAGATCAAATCTCACCAGGCTCGAGGTCCATCCTTCTGAGGTCAGTAAAATGAGGACCCAGATTGTTGGGGGAAATGCTGACTCTGTAAACCGCTTAGAGAGGGCTGTAAAAGCACTGTGAAGCGGTATATAAGTCTAAGTGCTCTTGCTACTGTTACTGCTATTCCAACAGTGGAATATGATTACCTTGAAACTCAAAAAAAAAAAAAAAAGTGGCGTTATTAGCTATCAAACCTCAAAAATACACTTTCCCCATAAGGTTTCCACAATTTTGGCCACTACTGTAGCAGTTCTAGTTTGAGATCTGCTCAAACCATTACCAGTCACAACAATGCTTTGAGTAGGAGACTGTTTTCCCACAAATTGGTTAAATTGTGAAGGTTGGGGTGGGGGGGAAAGGCAGGGCAAGGAAGGACACCACTCTCCAGTTACAGACTGGAAGAAAGACAATGGGGCATCGCAGTGGAAACAGATGCCAAAGTAGCTTTCTGTTGGCTCACAGCATTTTAATGGACCCATAAGGAAGAGCCCTATGAGTGGTGAGGAGTGGAAGTAGCCATCCAGAAATATAAAGTCCTGACTTTCCTTTTCTCCCTTTGGGGACAATAGTCTCCTGTTGGACCTCAGCAAGAGAAGGAACTGATTGACACAAAGAAGCAGAAGAGCCTTGGAGAACACTTCCTCCTCCAAGATGTATGCTGCTTGGTTAAAAATACATCTCATTAAGAAGTGCCTTTTCCTTAGCAAATCTCTGCCCCAACCCCTTTTCCTTTTCCCCGGAATTTTTATCCATGACTAGAACAGCCATGTTTTGTGAATATAGCCATTCTTAAAATAAAAGCCCTCCGTGATGTAACTGGAGAATTGTGTACTTGCTCTGTACATTTCTGTCTTAATGTCTTCACAATATGTGAAGGAAGAAGATGCAATAAACGTTTCTTGAGATCAAGTGTGAAGATGGGATGGGATGGGATGGGATGGTGATACCAGGGATTAAGAATGGACCAATTTCTTCTTCTAAAGCAATTTTTTCTCAACCTTGCCATACAAGTTGAAGTTGAATGGACTTCAACTCCCAGAATTCCCCAACTACCTCTGCTGGCTGTGAGCAGGGGAATTCCAGGAGTTGAAGTCCACACATTGTCAAGTGGGCAAAGTTGAGAAACACTGTTTTAATCCAAGAGCTGGCCATTTTCTGAACCTCTTTGAGCCTGCCAGAGAGAGGCCACCCTAAAGTTTCCCTTTAGATTAGATTAGATTAGATTAGATTAGATTAGATTAGATTAGAATTCTTTATTGGCCAAGTGTGATTGGAACACAAGGAATTTGTCTTTGGTGCAGATGCTCTCAGTGTACATAAAAAGAAAAGATACATTTGTTAAGAATCATAAGGTACAACACTTAATGATAGTCATAGGGTACTAATAAGCAATCAAATCATACTAGGAGACAATCTCTATAATCGTAAGGATACAGCAACAAGTTACAGTCATGCAGTCATAAGTGGGAGGAGGTGGGTGATAGGAATGATGAGAAGATTAATAGTAACAGTTACAGATTACAGATTTTATGTACACTGAGAGCATATGAACCAAGACAAATTCCTTGTGTGTCCAATCACACTTGGCCAATAAAGAATTCTATTCTATTCTATTATGGCTATGCAGAGATTCCTCTGTGGTAGCTTTTTTTTCCCTTGGTACTTGCTTGCAGCAATTTTGCAGTAAACAAAATCTGTTTGCCACCCATTTTGTCACAATGAAAGCAGTATATGACTACCAGCCATATACTCTGGGAACTATTAGGGAGGAGCTGTCTTCAACCTCTTTCTCTCACACAAAGTATCTGAACTGAGTTCTCTCTTGCTCCTCTG